>VTON01000083.1:0-686146 GCA_009617725.1 Hydropsyche tenuis
CTCGGCGGCGTCGTCGTTCATATTTTACCATCTAACTATTCACACCTCTTCTTGTACCTTACCATTAAATAAACAATAGAAATGAACACCATTGTTTAATTGATCTCACGAACACAATCAAGATAACCTCGCTGATGCAAATCGACCACGGTGCAACCCCTTTATTAGCACTATTTTCCAAGTGCAACCCTTTATTGGAGCGGCCGACAGGAAATCGGCGCTCTCAACTCTTATTTGGCGCATCCAGTAGGAGCGCAACCCTTATTTCGCGCATCCGATAGGAGCGCAACACTTATTTCGCGCAATATTGCGAAAGCTATTTATGCGGAATGCACACGACCGCGCTTCCCAAACGTATGTGCATTATTCAAGGTGTGTGTGTGCTGTAATAGGTTTGGGGAGGTCGGATTAAAATGCAGGTGCAGCCGCAGGTGCATTCGCTAATTTATGCAGCCAAATGGCCGCACCTGTTTCGTAGCCAGCGGGATATTTGGGAAGCTTAGAATTTTACGATTATGGAATTCGAGTCGATCGATTGTTGCTTTTGTTATCTATTTCTGTGGTAAAGCTCATTGTGAGCCGATATTGTAAAATTGATCTATAAATATTTCAGACTATTTGTTAAAATTTGTTTTATTTATATAAAATATTATTTTTAAATTATTATTCATAAGATGGACTTGACGTACTTAATACTATTTATATAAAAGGGAAAGGATTTTTTTATATCCAAATATAAGAGACTAGCATATACAAATTTTCATCCCGAATTCAGCTTTTTACAAATCAAATTCAATCCTTTTCAAATCGAATTAAACTTTTCACAAAGCAAATTCAACCATTGGGAAGTATTATTAAGACCATTTTCAAAGTAATCAAAAAAATACAATCTATTAATGAATTTGACTTTATTATGCAATTTTTGTTAGTAATTTTTACAAATTTTTACATATAAACAAGAATATAAACTTTATCATCTTATGGACGATCATGTATCCCTAATTTACATTTATTTAAATCTTATAATCTATAAAAAGTATATAAAAAAATTCTGATAGTTGAATTTTATATGTAAAAGGGTGAGTTTGATTTGAAATGGGTTGAATTTGATATTAAAATGGTTGAATTTTATTTGTAAAATGTCGAGTTTGATGTGTAAAAGCTATAGAACTGGTTTTGTACTGAATCACGATTTTTAATTAAAAATATTTGTTTTTCAACAATAATCCTACAAATTTGTGAATTCTAAACATCACAAATAACAAAAATTCAAAATCTTCCAAAAAAAGTTCAACGTCTTTTCAAACACACCGACAAATTTGCAACTTTCCAACACAACAAAAGCTTAAAACAGCGCAGACGAGTATTTTTGAGCATCGAACGATCCCGGCACACAATTTATACGTCTTAATTATAAATTTGCGCTTTTACTTTATCCGAAAGTTCCTTCACTTTGATAATGTTATTAAGGCAGCTCGGCTTGCGTGTGTTCGTATGATGAGTTTCGGCTGTTAAATTTTAAAATGCGAACGTATAAATTTAACGCATAAACTTTGGCACTTTGCGACGGCAAACTCGCAACCGAGGTGATTTTATTTCATAAAGAGAATGGCTAATTCCGAAAGCTACAACTCCGAAGGCTGCCTCGGACGGGTCTAACCTCTCCGAATCACTATCGAAATGTATATTTATCTCTGGGTAACTGTGATATTTTGTATTCGAAAATGGTGTTTTTAAATTCAGAAAGTATATAGAAGGGTGGCCACTGAAAGGCTGAAGGATTTTGGAAAGTCAAGCAAGTATCAATATATCAAGTCAGGACAAGGTATCTGCAGGTCAGTATCTTCTAAGAAGATTCATAAAAGATGGGTAATGGCTAATTCAGAAAGCTACAACTCTGAAGACTGACTTGGACGGGTCTAACCTCTCCGAATCACTATAAAAATGTATATTTATCTCTGAAAAATGGTGTTTTAAAATTTAGAAAGTATATAGAAGGGTGGCCACTGAAAGACTGAAGGGTTTTGGAAAGTCGAGCAAGTATCAATATATCTGGTCAGGACAGGGTATCTGTAGGTCAGTATCGTCTAAGAAGATTTTTAGAAGATGGGCAATGACTAATTCCGAAAGCTACAACTCCAAAGGCTGCCTCGGACGTATAGGTCAGTATCTTCTAAGAAGATATAATATATAAAAGATGGTTAGAAGACGTATAGAAGAAATATAGAATATCTATTCAAGATTTATATAAGATATATAAAAGATGTTTAGAAGACATATATTATAAAGTACATATATAAATTTAACTTCTAAAAAGAGCTGTAAATTCGCTTGGAAATTTACCGATTGCGACTTCAATACAAAAATTGACCTTTGACTTCGACTCCAATTTCAAAAAATAATGCTACAATTCCTTGACAGTTTGGTTCGACTGTTTCTAAAGGTACTTTTTAAACATTGTGTATATGTAATTTGGTGTTTCACGGAAATGTATATTGATAAGGGTTTTGTATTCATTGTAAGATTAAGAAAGCGATGTACGTGTAAGTAAGAAACTTTCTTGATAATGCGAAAGAATAAATTTTGAAAACTTTTAATAAGCTCTAACGTTATACGGTATACTAATGTAAAATTTCAGCTTAACTTTTATTATTATTATTCAAAACATTAATTTTCTTTTCATTATATTACTTCCAAAAATTGATGATCCCTTATCATCTCAACGTTTAATTTAATAATGTAACTTTAAAGTTCTAACTACTTAAAAAAGTTGAACAAATTTTTATATATGTATTATTATATGCCGTTAAATATACGCCGTTTTTATCATTTTAAAAATTGAGTAAATAAAGAGTGAATTATTTATTAATAAATTGACGGAATTTTATAATAAATCTTAAGTATATTTTACATACTTTTATTATTTTTTCTAAAATAAAAATAATTCACGCTATAATTATCATTATTTAAAAATAAAAATTTAAATACCCACAAGATTAAAAATATTAAATTATTTGAACTTTCGAATCTGATTCATAATAAAAACCATGCGTATAAAATACATACGATAAAATAATAAAAAAACAACAGATTTATTATCCTAAAATAAATATATACATATATAAAAAAAATTAATACACACTCATATAAAGACACAATAAAAAGGCTTTAGGGGCGCCGCTTTGAGCATAAAACGCGTCGCTTACGCCCTTTGACCGCCGAGGTGGCGTGCGAGACGGTATTTTGTGGTTTTTCGCACTTTCCCAGTCAGATAATCGCGTTTTGATAATGCGAACTCGGGCGAGAGGTGAGGGGGGCGGGGGGACGATTTATGCGAAACACTTTTCGCTTATTATTCAAATTTTATTGTGGAAAATGTAAGCGGTGTGTACTTTTCGCGCGGTCGAAGTGCGTGCTGGAAATTTTTAATGTGTGAACTAAGTCTGAAAAATTTTCGAGGAGATGGACTTTAAAGGGAGAACTTAATTTATTGTTTGAGTTTTTTCGTGTACTTCATCATGTTTATGCGTTTTTTAATGCAAGTTTATATGAGGTTTTTTAAAGCGTTGCATCGTAAATTTGAAATTTTGAAAGGTTTTAGAGTGAAATTATCTGCGTATTTTATTTATTTTAATATGTTTTAATACTATACAAGTTTAACCCTTTTTTGACTGAATTGTGAAATAAAAATGTTAATTATTCAAAAATATGTATTTTTATGAAATATTTAAAAAATTAACTTATAAGCTCAATCTGAAAATCAAAAAAATATAATATGTATGTACTAAAGTAAGAAAACTTTCATCGCAGAATTTATCTATAAAACTCGAGTCCTAAAAATTAGACACAAGGGAATACTTTAATTTAAAAAAAGCTATTCTTGTAAATTTATGCATTAATTGTGACAGTGTTGCTGTTTATAGAAAAAAAATCTGTAGCGGTTTTTACAAAACAAATTTGAAGTTTTCAGTGCATTTGTCATATTAGTCAAATAGAAATTTTTTTCATTTTACGATATGGGAAAGCTAAAATGTACTTATTGCGAAAAATAATTATGGTCAAAATATTGATTAATAAATAAGATTATCTTATTAATTAATTTTATATATAAAATAGTATTTGGCTGTTTTTCCATAAAAATATTATACAAAGATTTTTTAAGTTTGCTGATGTTCAACCTATGTAATGTAATGTAATGTAATGTAATGTAATGTAATGTAATGTAATGTAATGTAATGTAATGTAATGTAATGTAATGTAATGTAATGTAATGTAATGTAATGTAATGTAATGTAATGTAATGTAATGTAATGTAAATGTAATGTAATGTAATGTAAATGTAATGTAAATGTAATGTAATGTAATGTAATGTAATGTAATGTAATGTAATGTAATGTAATGTAATGTAATGTAATGTAATGTAATGTAATGTAATGTAATGTAATGTAATGTAATGTAATGTAATGTAATGTAATGTAATGTAATGTAATGTAATGTAATGTAATGTAATGTAATGTAATGTAATGTAATGTAATGTAATGTAATGTAAAGAATATAAAGTGTTCTGCCAAAATCGTTCCAGAATTTTTCTCACAGATGGTAACCCCATCTGAATTAATATACAAATTTAAAATGCTAGCTTTGATAAAATAAAGCAATTTTCTTACATATAATTTTCAAAATTCAGTTTTTATAAATAAATTTTGCGTTAATAGTTTTCACATCATGTACATATTATAATAGCTAAAAGTTCTCTCATTTCACAAAATATTTATTTCAAAATAAATGTCAAAGTTTTCAGAAAAATGACAATTATAAATCCCATCAGTAAACAACGGGTAAGCCATATTTAATGTTGATTTTTATGAAGAAAATTTTATACATATTTTTATAGTTTCAAAAACATATAACGTTTATAAAAAATAAAATAGTTACGTTTAAGGTCAAAATATAATAAATATTTTTAAAAACAATTTATCAAAAGTTTATGCATTTGATAAAAAATACGGATTTAAATTTTTTTATGAAAAAATCGAATTTCAATAAAAAAATATATCGTATGACACTCTCACGTATTGAAAATGAAACTTGTATGTGTATAAGTTTTTTCAAATCATTATTTTTTGCATAATGATTATTAATAATAATGATTAATAATAAAAATAAAAATAATAATAATAATAATAATAATAATAATAATAATAATAATAATAATAATAATAATAATAATAATAATAATAATAATAATAATAACAATAACAACAACAATAATAATAATAATAATAATAATAATAATAATAATAATATTACTTCGAAAACCATTCATAATAATCTCGTGGCAACACTAAACTCAACAATGGACAAATTCCGAAAGCTTTCCACGTCAATTTATGTCCAATTTTTTCCATTTTTGTAACAAAAGTGCATTCCGACAATGCGGTCGTACATTTGGCGCGAAACGTGACGTACGATTTCATTATGTCGCGAAAAATAGTCGCGACAACCCAAAAAACGCCCATGCACGAAAATAATACACGGAAAAAAATATCATAAAAATCGTATAACAATAAAAAAACAACATGTACGTAAACGGGTCACGGATTACGAGGGCGAACTGCACGCCGCGCTTCAGCACGTATTTATTTCATAATAAAATGTCGAAACATTTTTCACTGTCCGAAACAAAATCTCACGCGAGCGGAACGTGACGAGGCAAAAGTGAAAAATTACCGTCGTTTTTGTGTTTTTTATTTTTGTTTTTTTAGGTAGGTGGACACGTGATTGTGCCGAGTCTGAGATTTTTCAAATGGGTAGTTGACGGGTTTGTGTTTTCTTTTAAGAATTTGTAATTAATTTTTGCATTTTAAATTTGTTTAGTTCGAATAAGGAATTGGAAAGATGTTTTTTTTTATTATTAATTTTAAAACAGCTTTTATGCTTCAAATTCGACATTTTACCAATGAAATTCAATGATCGTATATATATTACGCAATTTTATCGAAATTATCCATGCCGCGAAATAAACAAAAAGTATGCTTTGTCATCGAAGTCGACAATGACATCTTTGTAAAATCACGAAAAAAATGTCATATTATGACTTCTATGACAAAGTACTCATATACTTGTTACTTATATCGTGACCTGGATTATTTCAATAAAATTACGTAACATACATGTATACGAGTATGTATTTTGTGCGTCGTTTGTAAAATTTCTTAATACACGCACAACGCAATTTTTTTGGATCGTATATGAAAAAATATTTTTCTTCACCAAAATTTGGACTACTTTTTCAATATCTTCGTTTCTAAACATCTTTCTTTTCGTGGTCTTGGAAGTGTCAAGGTTTAGAATAGGTTTGGTTTATTTTTAGTTTTGATTATTATTTATATGGCAAAATTTTCTTTAGGGGGAAAGGAAAGCAATGAAAAACAAGTTCAATTTTTGAATAATGAAGGCGTATAGTTTCGAAGAACATTAATAAAACTATAGCTTTCATTATTACTACTGAGACCTTTAATTTTAGAATAAAAATTCTGATTTCCAAAAATTTTTGGATTAATAAAAATGAAATGTAGAAATATTCAATTTGTAACAAGACTAATCCATATTTCTTTGATATCGAGTTTTTATCTGAAATTTCGATTTCTTATCATCGTTTTTATAATTATATCTAATCTTTACAATATCAACTACACAAAATTATTGAAATATTTATCGCTTTACTTCAATTATCAAGTACATTTGATAAAAATAAAACGCCAACTTACTCGAAATTTTACATTACTTTTTATTTTCGAAAAGTTTTCACACGAAAAATAGCGAAGATATAAATCTTCATCAAAATTTTCGAACACGAAATTTTCAACTGAACAATCAAACATTATTGTTACAACATTTTCACTTTGGAAATTTTTCAATTCCTCCACACAAAGCCAACTGTGAAAGTTCAACGATCTTCAGAGTAAAAAATAAGTTACAGAGAGGAAAACGGTACACGTGTATTCCCGAAAAGCTCGCAAAGTTTAAAATTCCAGCCGAAAAAGGCTTTCATCGAATTCCCCCGAAACGGTTCTATAGATTATTTTTCATCGTCGGTTTTCCGGCTGTTTGTTATCGAAAAAGCTTTTAATTCGTCGATTTCGATACGCGACCGCGATTGAAAAAACATATTTGGTTTTCGGGAAAATAAAACACGCACTATTTTCGTGTTGATTTTCAAAACGACGCAAATGAAAAATTACGAAAATTGAATGTGCATGTTTTTACAATGTATGGTGTTTGATTTGAAAATAGTCGATTGGGCGTTTTTTGCGTAATGAAAATCGAATTTATAATACAAATGGGTTGGCTCGGATTCGTATGGGATTGAATATGTTCAATATTGAAACATTATGAACAAATTGAAATAATGTAATTGTCGACAATAACGAATTGGAAAAATAACAAAAATGAAATAAAGTGTTGAATCATAAAATCATATAATTTTTTTCTGGAATGAAATGAGATTTTGCTAATAAAAATTTATTTGAATATAATATTATCAATTTGAATTTAAAAAATAAATATATCTTCGTTCATATAAGGGTGAATTTCTATAATAAGCGTAAATATATAAAACGCATAAGCTTAAATATTGTACAATGTGTTTTCGTATACTCACACTGTTCTCATGCTTACGCTCACGTTTATTATGGAGCCTTATCCTAATAACAAAATGTTCATATACTATTTACAGTTATAATATTTAAATCAGGGCTGTACTGACTCCAACTTCATCAGAATCGAAAAATCGTAGCATTCTGTACGGAGTCAATGTTAGAATCGAAGTCGTAAAAAATCAAACAACTTCAGTACTTTTTAATTATTTTCTTTAATGTTTTGGTCAAAATGGATTGTTTCTTCTATTTTAAACGGACTTTCAAAACAATTCGTTATGTTTCGTCGACATGTTCATAGTCCTACATACGTCTTGGTCAGTTTTTTTTTAACGTATAATGGTTTTTGAAAAGTAATAATTTCAATATCAAACACTTCCAATATTCAATCGATTCATGATTTTAATGAAATACAAAAGTTTAGTGATGTATATTTTCAAATTTTTAATTTATAAGATTTTTGCGGTGCTAATTTATTTTTAAAATTGTTATTATGTATTTTTATTATCTACAATCAATATTATACGTAGAAAATAATATTTGATCCTACTAGAATCGCTGAAGTCGGGGTTGGAGTCAAAATCAAAGGTTAAGGTTTTAAAAGTCAATACCTTGTAAGAGTCGATAAAATTTGAAACGAATTCATCAGCCTCGATTTAAATGCTATTATTTTTTGTAAAAATTTCTCATAATAGTCAGAAACAATTTAAATTATTGTTTGATTAAAGGAAACAATATTTCAATAAGCATTTCTTTTATTACTACACATAAAAAACCTATAAAATTATTTTTTTTATAAATTAAAAATCAAATATTATAGATTTTTTCTAAAATACATGAAATTTTTATTTAAATATTATTTCTTAATTTCTGAACCGAATTTATCAAAATTTACACTTCAAATATATTCCTCGATTTACACGGTACTTGTTTTACACGTTTTCGCTTTTACACGGTTTAAAATAAAATAAAAAATAAAAATAAATGTTGAAAATAATCACTAATAATAATAACATTAATAATTTTAACATTGAATTCTATCACTAACTAAAATAGAAGAACCACTGTCAGGTAAACAACGAGGTGCGTATCCGTACGTTTGTCATTACGTCGTAGTTTGACGTTTCAAATGTAACCTCAAAACGATATGTCGGCCATGATATTAAACATTTTTATAAATTGCTTATTAAAATTAGGACTTCAAAAATTAGGATTTCGAACTAAAATTAACCTAACCTAACCTAAGTTAATAAAAAGCTTGAAAAAACAACCAAATTATACGTTTTTTGTGTACTTTTCGATTTTCACGATTTTACATTAAAAAATATACAATTTTGATTTACACATTTTTCTCAGGAACCTATCTACCGTGTAAATCGAGGGATAGGTGATTAATAGGTGAGATTAATCTTTCAACACCAAAAATAAAACCCACCCCCCCACATTTCAAAAACTAAAACAAATCAAAACGATCTTCATACAGAACTTATCGCCCCTCACGTACAGTGAGCTCACTTTCATCCGATATCGCAACACGCCATCTGCTTACGTTCTTCCGCCCAAAAGCGATCGCAACGCGGCCATTATCCCGCAGAATTCCCCCCCAAACCATCCCCCTCCCCCTCGTGGAGCGGGGAATTTCGCAGGGGCCCGTTCCCAGCGTGGGCCGGACTGGGGAGGCCCAGTTTTAAACTGCGCCGGGACGATTTACGCGCTCGCGTTTTATATATTGTGCGTGTGCGGAACGCGAAATCGACTTTGCGATCGCTTCAGACGATTCCGGTCTTTATCTTGCCGCTTTTCGGAATGCATTCTTATATTGTGCGAGTTTATTTCCGTTTAAGATGTCTTTGTGGAATATTTACAGAGGGGCTTAACGGTTTGTGGAATTTTTTATTATAGGGGTTTTTGGATGATTGTTTTGAGGATTCGGTTTTTTTCTTCAATTAAAGAGGATAATTATGAAGTAAAACTGAAGGGATTGAAACGTTTTTTTGTGTTAAAAGAATTTTACGTTAAATAACATAGTATATTATATTAGTATAGTATATTTTATACGTATATATGTTAGTATTATTTCAGGATCACAATACATTTTTTTTTAACCAATTTTTCATGTTTAGTGTTTTCTAATGTATAATCTTATATAATAATGATAAAGAGTATTTGAACTTTAATTAAAAACATTTATTTGAAATTCTAACTATAATATTTTAAATACAAATGATTTTAAAAAAAATAATATAAATCAATAATAATTTTTCGTAAGGAAAAAGTTTCATATAAAGAAAATGCATAATTTGATCGAAAATATTTATATTCTATGTATTCTTATTTGTTATTAAGGTTAAGCAGTACATAATGGTAAATATGTATATAGATAATTAATATTATTATTATGAGATAATCTTCAAATAAATATTTTTGTTTCATTAGTTAGTTCCTAAAAATAATATTTCGAATAAAATTCCAAGACTTATTAAATATCCAATGAAATGAATCACATAATTCAAATTAATAAAAAATTTTAATATAAATTATACTATATTAAAAAATACTCATCGATTATCATAAATTTCTTATTAGGAAAATTTTCAATTTTTTTCCACGGTAAGCATCATTTGAATTGTAAATAATAATTGAAAAATATCTTAAGATTTAAAAATTAAATTGCACAATCCCTAAATTAATACAAAGTTTTATAACAATATCTAAATATTGAAAATCTGATATGACAAAAAAAAACAATCAAATTTCCATCAAAGATCCCAAAAAAGCAACTCCAAACAAAAAAACTCAATCCCTCAAACAAAAAAAAACATCAATCCCGAACTCCAATCAAAACACAAACCCACATAAACACCCCAAGAAGCGCACATCACCAACAAGCAAACTCCCATCACACAAACACACACCCAAACAGCGTTAAGTGATAACGATAACGGCGACGAAAGCGTTAAGCGGCCCGTTGCGCATAAATCGCACCCGTACGCACTGCGAAACGGGTTAAGTCCCTTATATTGCGCCCCTCAAGCGCGCATACGGCCTTAACTCACGTCCGGGACCTTGACCCCTGGCGGGTAAATTCCGCTTCGTTATGCGGGGATGGACGGTAAACATTCGTAAAGGTCATCGCCCACTTTTTGGGGAGAAGGGGTGATTGAAAATCTGGAGGTTTTGGGGGTCTATTTTATGGAAATTAAAAAAAATGGTGGGTGAGGGTTGAATCTATGGTTAGTGGTGGTGTCGTGATGTATGGTAGTGGTGCATGAATTGTGATTATGTTATAATTTTAAAATTGGTTCTTTTGTCTAGAAGGTTGTGCGTTACTGCTTCATAGTGTCGTTTCAGTTATTTTGTATTTAGCCAGTAGTGCAAGTATGAGTGGAGAAGATACATTTTTATGAGTCAGGGTTGATTGCAGTGGCGGCTCGTCCTAATAGACTGCGGGGCTGCAGCCCTCCTTGTATAGTGTTTTTTATTTTTTTATTCCTACATTCGTCTAGTAATGCAATACATATTTTGATTCTTGTATGTGTTGATGATGACCTTTTCGTATTTTGTACATGAAAACATACATACTATTTTTATTTTCATTATTGCAGCCCTTCCAATACAAATTTTCACGAGCAGCCACTGGTTGATTGTATGGTTGTGGTACAAAACTCTTGATTACAATTTGAAAATGTGACGATTGGCCCTTTTGTCATCAAGGTTGTATGTTACTGCTTCATAACGTTGTTTTAATTATTTTGTTTACTCAGTAGTGCAAGTATGAGTGAAGAAGATACATTTTTATGAGATAGGGTTGATTGTATGGTAGTGGTACATAATTTATGATTACAATTTGAAAATGTGATGATTGGTTCTTTTGTCAAAACAGTTTTGGACCATTATTTTATAGCGTAATTTTATTTACTTACCCAGTAGTGTGAAAATGAATGAAGTAGATATAATATATTTTTATCAATCAATGTTGATTTTATAGCAGTGATGAACAATTTGTGGCTCATCATATTAATGGTCCTTCTGTCAAAAAGTTTGTCGATCACTGTGTCGTAGCGTCATTATGCTCATTTTCCCAATAGAATAATTATGGGAGGAGTTAACATATTAATATACGGTTTTTTATTATTCTATTACTATCTTAGCTCATAAATTACTCTTATGCTTACGCTCAATATAGAGTTTCACAACTTACAATTAGTTTTGTTAAATATATCAATTTTCACTAATTATTTAAGTTAAGTGATAATAAGGGTGATTAATACTCGATTGAAGTTAATAAAGTTTAGATCAAAGTGTCAGAAAAACTTCGTAAAAAAATATTTTTGAAACAAAATATATAAAAAAAAACTAGTTTCTTTGATTTCGTTTCAACACAAAACTAAAATATAGTTCTAAAAATAAAAAAATATCCTTCAAAGTTCTCTCGTACGATTTCGAGCAAAATTCACGATAATTATTTTCGATATGAGGCCACTCCAAAAAAAAGAAAAGTTTCCGAACTTCAGTCAGCACCATCATAATTCGAACGGATATTGTACATCATTAAAAGTTTAACGACTTATTCATGTGGGATCCGAAAGTTTCGAGTGCTCGCTCCACTTTCGCAGAAATATCGAATGGTAAATTCCCACGAAGCACACATACACACACATATATACACATACACACCCATATCAATGTGAAATACTCATGTGAACATAAAACACCAACGTGTAGTGTGAAACATCATGCGAAAGCACGAATTCGATGTGAAATCGATTAGGTGTCGAATTTTTTGAATGCGCCCATAATTTATTCGCTTGTTCGAGCTTTTCAATTGGTGGAAAAAACATGTTTTTCCGCGACTTTCCACGCTGAAAGGGAAAGCTACAAAGAAAAGATTTCCGTCCTTTACGAATTTCTCGAGATATTTTTCGACTGGGTCCGGAAAATTCGGACTTTTCCGCGTTTGCTGAAGGAAAAAGCTCGCAAATTAAAATTCAGATTGGTGTGATGGGCGAGGGGCGCGGCAGGGTAAATTGTGGATCAGGCCGGAGGGGGGTGAGAGGAATAATTAATACAATTGTTCCCTAGGTGGCGGAAATTGGAGGAAAATGGCGCGGAAAACTCGCAAAAGATTCAATTTTCGCTCCCGTGAAAGTGACTCCTAATTGGCGCTTGTTTTTTTTCCAAAACGTTCGCTTCTCTTGCGCGATTTTAAATGCAATATTTTTTTGCGAATTTCCACAATTTGAAACAGTCTACTTATTTTCAAAACCGGGTTAGTGCGAAGCGTTTCATTTAAACAGGGTTGTACTAACTCCGATTCCATTTTATTATTTTCGTTAATTTTCTTACTTAAACCGATTGTTTCCTGTACCTCGTACGGACTGTCAAAAAAATTTTTATTACCATATTCAAAGTCTTACATACGAATTCGCTAGTTTTTTTAAATGTATATAAATATGTATGATACATTTTTTTAAAAATAAATAATTTCGATATAACACATATTGTCAAAATTTTATTGATTCATCATTATAATAAAGTATAAAAATTTGTGAAGCTATTTTTAATTTATAAGATTTTTTTGGTTTTTATTTATTTTGAAAATCTTCGTTAAACATTTCTTTTACCTAGTATCAATTTTAGATATTGTAAAGATTATTTTATTTTATTAAAATTGCTCAAATCGGAATAGGAGTTGAAGTCGCAGTTATTGTAAAAGTCGAAGTCGGAGATAAGCTAAGGTAAAATTCAATTTCAAAATCAGAATCCGAGTAGGTAAATTTTGAAACGAATATACAACCCTGCATTTAATATTAATCAAACTTTCATAAAGCGTCAAAAAAATACAAAAATTTTGCAACTACCTCAACAGAGTGGGTACACCCATCACTTACATTTACATACAACACACACACGCATTCATTCTATACACTTTCCGTCAGTCGGTTAACCCCTTGCCGGCGGCTAGGTCCCTTTTGGCCGTGACGCAAATCGCGACGTCCTCAGACAAGATATGACAGGTTTTTCGGGCATGTTTACGAGCGACGAGGCGCGTTCGAGTTTCCGCCGTCAATAAAAAATAGGCGGGAAAAAAGGAGCCGAAAAAGGAAAAGTGTATGGGCGGGCGGGGAAAAAGGAAAACACGAAGAAAATTCCCGCAGAGGGATTTCGCTCGCGAGCTCTGTGACGACGGCGCACTTTCGTCTCGCACTGTATTTTACGAGATGCGCAATTTAGTGTCGTTTTTTGTGTGCTTCTATTATTTTTTTTTGGTATATTTTTATTCTATCTGTTCGTTTTCAGGTCTATGATTTATATTTGATAGTCGCTTTTGTGTGATATACAAATTAATTTGAATTATTATTTTTCACATTTTTATATCGTGAATGTGAAGAAAAATCTTCAGGGTTGTTTTATCGTGAAGAAAATGTTCGGGTTTGTCCAAAGAGTGAGGATCGCTTCAGATTAGGGTGACGTTGAGGTCGAATGATACAAAGTTCGACGTTCCATATTTCTCGTTTATTTTCCTATGTCTGTTATATTCTCTAATAATGATTTATTACATGATTTTTTATATTAAATTTTATCATTAATTAAATACTAATAATTATACAACATTAAATATTCGTTATACGTAGACATAAATATTAACAAATATGTGTTTAAATATCGAAACATTACAATGATTCAGAGTGTCTACGTCACAAAATAATTCTATGAAAAATAAATACAGATATGTATTTTAAATAAACAGTGATACTTGAATAAACTGTGATTAGACTGATATGATTTGAATACTAATTATTTAGATATAATAATTATGATAGTTTGTGAAATTAACTATAGATTATTTACTTTATTATATTGCGGATAGCGAGCAAATGTTTTAAAAAATAATTCAATACATAAAAATAATTTAAAAGTTATTGATAAGTAAATCCTAAAATATTTGCTATGAAAATTGGCCATATACGAGTATATAATATAAATTTTTATAGAAATGTAATCAGCAGCAATACTCGTATATAGTATTATATTATATCATCTAATATATAAAAAATACTACTAAAATTGTTGAATTTTAAAATTACCGATCGCTGGAAATGGATATTATCTAAAGACCAATAATTGATAAGATAAAACGTCTTAACTCTTTGCAGATGATGAATTTTTATTTTATTCTTTTCATTATATTAATTTGACATATTGAATATGAATCATTAATAAATAATCGATTCGAAAAATACTTCGATATACATAATACAATCGCATCCCTTCAACGGGCAATCAACCAAACCAAATTATACACATTCACCAATAAACAAACCAATTTACTTACACACAAAAAAAAATTCCACATACGGAAACAAACTGAAATTCGCACACAGCGCGAAACATAAAGCGACACTTTGTGCCACATATGAGAGGGCGTGCGCTTATGCGAAATGCACTTTTATTATATGCGCGAAATGCAATCGAGTTTTATACATTCGAGACGTGCGAAATGTGCTTTCGCGCATAAAACGTGAAAGCACTTTACAATGGGGGAAAAAAGTGGATGGAGTGGATGCGAAGATGTTTCTTTGATGTCGGGGAAAATCTATATGAATGTTTTATGGGATGCGTTTCGTGTTATGGTATGTTGCAATATTTGTATGGAGTCGATGGACTGGGAAGTAGGAATTTTCATATTTTCGTATTGACAAAATAATTAGACAAAAGCATTAGTTTTTCTCTTTTCTTTAATTAGGATTTTATTAATAACTAGCGCGATCGGGTAACTAATAGATAATGGATAACAGAAGGTTAATTACAGATAATCTTAAGTAAATAATAAAAAAATTAACAGAGATGTAATATTATAACAAAAACGACAATTCTATTATAGTTAGATATTTTCACATGACGAACAGAAAACGGAATCACTCCGAAGCATATCAAATAAAAAAGAAATGGTTATTATTATTTACTGATCATCGAATGATATTATATTATATTTTCACTACTCTTATTTTCTTACATCTGCGAGAACACTGTCTAAAATTTTGAGCTCACTACAAACATTAAATTTAAGGCCATCTTTATAATATCAATAAAGTCAACGCGCTCTTGTTGATAAGATATTATCAAACCGCATCTAATTCATCATTACCGGTATTTTTTTGCTTTATCTTCATTTTATTTTTTGGTTTGAATTACTTTCGTTTTGTATTTTATTCTATTTTGTTATAATTATTTTGTAGTAAAAAAGCATATTGTATTTTTTTTTATCTCTTCGGACGCGAAATAACTAAATATATCTTCAAGTTTGGGTGAGAGCTTTGGTTATTGTTATAGAAAGAATTCAGAATTAATAGTAAATATTGGGTGAGTATGAGTATTGCATCTATCTATAGAGAAAAGGATGATACTATATAAATTACCATGTTATAATACATTAAATTCAAATACCAAAATTACCAAAATACTCTAAACTATTTTATAATCACAGGTCATTCCATCACATCAAATTGAAAATTTTCAACCGAATTCACTAAATATAAAAGTGAAATTTCTTTGAAATATATGACCGTCTACAAAAATACAAACATACCCTATAATTACCGAACTGTTCAACTATTAATAAACTATTTAAAGCACATACATCATACAGATCCCTTTACATGCTTGAATTTGCATTAATATTATATATCGATCCTAAAGTTTTCCGCCTAAGCGTTTTCATACACGCACGGAACCAGGTTCGCGAAATTCAATTTTCCCGCTTTCGCGAAATACCGCGTATTTTTTTTCATAAAAATCGAGTGAAAATGTATTATAATGTGTAGGCGTTATAAATTTTCTTGTATAAAGGAAATGCAGAGCCTATTGTCGTGCGTTCGGTTAAGACGACGCCGGGAAAAAGGGTGTGGAAAAGCCCTATAAAAATAAACAAGAGCAGTTTTCGCGTTTCGCCCATTTTTGCAATGTCGGTGTTTTTTTTTCGGAAAAAAATGATGAAAAGATATAGAAATGACTGCGGATGAATTTAATTCGGATGAAACGAATGAAAAAAAAAACGAACAAACGTATCGCGGTCATTGTTTAGACTTATTAAAATATTACTATTGTACCGCCGTTGTAATATCGTAATTTTATTATTTCGCCGAGGAAAAGTGCTCCCAAGAATTTTCCACGGCCTGGACGTAAACATTTAATAACGCGGAAAGTGCTATACTTAAAATAATAATTTAACTCGTCGACGAAAGCGACAAATTTCTGTTGTATAACAAGACGGGTGTCCCCGAAAAACAAGTGGACTTTGTCGCTGAAAAGTGTCACGATTTTGCTAAATTTGATATAAATTTCGCCTTCGTTGTAATTAGAGCAATAACTGATTGAGTTTGTTCGTTGTTTACGGATTGAAATTAAAAATTGATACGTTTTTATTAAATCAAGTTTGATATTGAAGTTTGATATTTGTGTGTATTGCCTTTGTAAAAACTCATATCGAGATCCTTATAAAATTCAGTGAAAAATAATTAATAATTTATTTTATAGATTATTTTTTCTAGTACTTTTTGTGCAATGATAAGGTAAAGAAAATTTTTATGTATTAATCACATAATATTTTGCCTAAATTCGATGATTATGTTCAAATTATTATTAATATTACATATTGATATTACACAACGTTTGTATAATACATTTTTTTGTTTGTGTTACATTACATACATACATACATACAATACATTTCAACGTTTGTTTGTTTGTGTTTTCTATTAAAAAATTTTGTGTTTTTTGTGAAATTTAAACAACAGTTGGCAATCGTATCAAAATATTTTTTTTAACTGGCAAGTTCTCGATTTTTGTCTTTAAAAATGAGCTCTTTAACGATTTTCAAAGTCAAGACTTACATCTTTACTTCTGTAATCCTCAAAGCTCTTTTTAGTCACATTGCGATATTCTAGTGTTAGAAATGTCTTTCCAAACCTTTCAAAGATATATCATAAAATGATTTAATTGTCATATAATATTTGACATATAACATTTAATTTTTTGATAATATCAACAAAAAGGGACAACATGCTAACAAATAATGGAATTTTTTTAAAACAAACGCACGATGTCTTTGAATTTTTCATAAAAAACGCGATAACACAAATGTTGCATAACTTATAAACTTTTTTATCAAGTTAAAAGTAAAATCATTCTTCTATAATAAGAACTGGAAAGTCAAACTATTTTTTCATTATTTTTCTATCTTGAAAGATTATATCCATAAACATTTAAATTATTCCAGATGAATTTTCCGATATTTATCATTGAAGATAGTCGAATTTCATAAAAAATAATATTTCACGTTGCACGACACGATACAGAAATGTGAAAATTTTGCGTTTTTTCACGATACATTACATATGCAAAATATGAAATGAAATAAAAAGCGGAGAATACGCAGAAATATCATTCGCTCGTATGAAATTCAATTCAACAACGTCAAACGTTACAAATGTTTGGCGATTTTTAAATTCTCGCGCATTGCACGGAACGTGTTTTTCTTTTCGAACATGTGTAATGATTTGTCTCGAATGAAAAATGCTTCGAAAAATACATTTATATCCATAATAAAGGATCGTTCGAATATTTCACATGCGACAAGGAGCGGAGCTTAATGCAAAATAAATGACACGTAATATTCGGGCGCCGTTTTTTTTTGTTTTTGGGTTTTTTCGCGCGCGAAAAGTATCGGACTTATCGTAACAAAAAAATAATGTGCAAAAATAAATTTATATTCATGAGAGGGAGCAGTTTGTTTGTTCCCTGTCATTAAATTCTTTTTATAAGGAGCTCGTTCCCGAACCGCTAAGAGGGCCATTTCCTTAAGAAAGAGCTGCTCCTTATCGAGGACTTCCCCTTTAGCTACCGGCTCCTTAAAGGTCCATAAATTTTTGTTTCGTTTTCAACGGAAAGGGTTATTCGATTAATTAATTAAGTCGAGCGCTTTCGACGCAAGGGGGTTGAATTTTTTTTCTTTCAGAAATCCCCTCGTTTTCAGAATTTGTTTTGATCAATCAGTCCATTGTCAGATTAATGAACAATTGATTTATTCAAAAATCTTTCATTCTATTTATTCAACATATACAGCTTTCATATTCTAAATTCAATCTTATACAGATCAAATTCAACCTTTTTCAAGACATATTCAACCATCGGAAAGTATCGAGTATTATTAATACAATCTATTCTTCAATTTGACTTTGACAATTTTATTTGGTGATTTTTACATATAATAAATAATTAATTTAATTTTTTTAATAAATCAATCTAAAAATTGATACCATAGATAAAAAAAATGTATACCTATACCTAACATTTATTTTATATTTTTCATGAAATCATAAAAAAGAAGAAAAAAATCGAAATGATTAAGATTGAATTTAGAGAGTAATTTACTGTATTTGAACTTTATGGTGGCCATATACGCTACGAAAAATCGTTACGATCAGACTGTACAGTTTGAACGGTACAGTTTATCGTACATGAAATACAAGCTATACGCTACGAGAAATCGTTAACGAGCGCATACACGTTACGGTCAGTGGGCACAGTTCATTCGATTCCGATTAATCAATTGAAATTTTCGTATTGTTCCGTTCGACTGCACAGTCTTAAAAAATCGGACGAAACTGTACAGTTTTATAACATACATGTAGCAATTTATTGGTACCGTTCGAACTGTACAGTCAGATCGTAGCGTATATGGCCACCTTTAAATTGATGATGAAATCTACGATTTTTATTCTAATATTCCAAAGTCAAAGAGTGAAATATCAGAATACATACGCATAAAATGTACGATCATGGGAAAACATACTCTTTCAGGATTACAAGGCAAACTTCGGTATACATATTCGGATTACACGGCAGAAGATAATGGATGAAGGGATTAGAGAAAATGATAAAATTCCGGATGTACCGGCAACTTTTAGCGAAAACTATCCCAAAACACGACCGAACTTGCGAAAGTTCCAGCACAATATTAAAAATTTTGCTCAAACAATCAATATATTACAAAAATATTTACGCAGATAAAATATAAAGGCTTTGCAATTGTTTTGAAATGCGATTCTTTGTTTTGACAGATCCGAAACGAGCCTCAATTTCGATCCAAAAATTTCAGACACGTGTACCGAAAACGGGGAGTTTTCTCAGAATTTCGGGCAGTTTTAATTAGCATTGTGTAACCCATTATGTTCAGATAGCTCGTCTTTTGTCCCGAACCGAAAAGAGCTTCGTGATTCTGAGAAACTATCTGTTTTTAACGAATTTTGTCCCGGGTTTGAAAGGAGTCTTCAAATGGAAGTGTCGCTGCGAATACTATGATGTTTTATCGAGTGTTGAAATTTAATTATCCATTGAAATGTATTGTTCATTTCGAATTTGAAATGGATCGATTTTGTTTGTTGGATGTGTTTGAAAATTTACGATCTTAATTCGATTTGGAATTTTTGAAATTGTGTATTTATGAAGTTTGAAAGAAATCAAATTTTTATGTGCGTCGTGAAAAATTTAACGACGTTTCATTGATAGAAAAATTTAAAATATTTTATAGCAGAAATATATATCTACATATATCTATCTATATCAAACTATAATCAATTTAAACCGTGAACGAATTTAATGGAAACGAAGTGATTCAATAAAAAAATTAGAATTATTTCTAACCGGCGATAACTCATTTCGAAAACCCTTTCGTAACCGGATTTAAACTTTTATCATTTTCTGGGTAAGGTTTCCTTTTTTTGAAAAATTTTCGACTCCTGCCTGGGATTGACCCAGTTCTCGAGCTAATAAAAGCCTCCACCATACCATTCGGAATGCGTAGCTGGCTAAGGATTCTTCGTTGTAAACATTCGTCAGTGTTGCTTCACTCAAAACGTAATTTGTTCTATACATTATGGGAGACGTGTATGCACGTTTAGGGGAAAGTCGCTTGGTTTCGGCAAATGTTGTAAATATATGTATTTATAGTGTAATTGAGAAATTTCATCGTAACTTTTCAAGGCTTTGTTGATGTATGTATGCTTTTTTTAGTAAAAAAAATGGTAAAGGTGATCCTGGAAGTACATACGAATTTAAGTTGGCATCCGTGAAACACATACATACAAATCTAAAGTTTGACATTTTTGTTCTTAGTTATAAGTTGGCATTCACGCATACACTCGCATCCATATTCTAACATTTTTTTGGGGTAAACTATACTATCACCTTGCGCCATGTCAATATAACGACATCTAGAAGTGTTTACTTCCACTGTCCTTATAGAAAAACTGAACATGGGGGTTGGGCCAAACGCCGCATTTCTCAGTCAGGGAAAACTAAACGCACTTATTTGATGCCACATGTCTCAGTCAAAAATCTGAACGTATTTATTACTGAACGCGTATTTAGGTTAGGCAGAGAAGGTTTTTTGGGTCACATTTACTGAACGTATCTTATTCAATCAGGTATTCAGATCAAACATATTTTATAAGTCCATATCGTAAAAGTTTTCAACCAACTGTCAAACTGCGAATGAGTATTGGTGCATGTACGTGTATAAACGTGTATAAAAATTTTCAAACAAATTTCAACATGCCGAAAAAATGGTATTTAAAACTTTTAAATATAGAAAAAAAAATCATCGAACATTTTGCAAAATCCTTCAAATTTCCCATAAAATTTCCCATGAAACTTCCCAAATTTCAAAACAAACCGAACCTCCCCACATACATCCCAGTTATGATATACACACCAGAGTACAAAATACGATACGAGGATGAATTGCCGCTCCTTTGTGAGGGCGAGATAAGCCCAGGCCGCGCGGTTACATCTCACAATAAATACAATGGCGGTTACGACACGACAGGTGTTATTATAATGTAATATAATATGAGAAAGATAAATTTTTGAAACGGGGCCGCGTTTGACGGAGGGTCTGCTCTTTGTTCCTCCGCCCCTGAGCCCGTTCGAATGACGCTTGCTAAAATTTGTGGTCAGAATTGCGCTTAATTCGTGACATGTTGGATACTGTTTGTTGTGAAGTTTTTGTATAATATATATCATATTATAATTATATTTGATGGAATTTTTATTATATTATATTATATTGCTTGTTAATGTTAGGAAGTTAGTTGAATGGTTTTTATTGGTTGTTATATTATAGAGTAATAAAATATATAATGATATAATTAGATCATTCCAAAATTCCAGAATTATTTTATAATCATCAATATATTGATGATTATTAAGGACTGTAATCATTTAATTAAAAATAAAAGTTTGATAATTAAATTTTAAGATTAGTTACATCAAATTTCTGGTATTTCAGGATTATTTATAAAAATATTAACATACAAAGATTAAATTTTTGGGTATTTGAGCCATTTAATCACAATTCAAGTCAAAATTTAAATTTATCTTTGATAAGTAAGTATACTAGAATATAATATGAAAGATTGTAAAATAAAATTGATAAGATTAATAAACGAAAAACATTATTAAGTACGGAATCCACTATGCACATCCAAATGTTAACTTTTTGTGTAGCTGAGCCATTTAATCACAATTAAAATCAAAATTTAAATTATCTTTGATAAGTAAATACACTAGAATATAATCTGAAAGATTTTAAAATAAAATTGATAAGATTAATTAACGAAAAACATTATTAAGTATGTTAGTCACTATGCACATCCAAAGGTTAACTTGTTTGTGTACCTGAACCGTTTAATCACAATTTAAGTCAAAATTCAAATTTATATTCGATAAGTAAGTACACTAGAATATAATCTGCAAGATTGTAAAATAAAATTGAAAAAAATTATAAAACGAATGCATGTAAAAATATTTAAACGAGTAAGTCAACAAAGATTATTGGAAGTTTTATTGGTGACACATAAAAGGAAACTTTTGAAGCCTCCAATAAAATTATAGGGAACCTTACAAAAAGTTAATTGATAATAATAAAACCAATGTATCTTAAAAAAAACAGAAATTTCAATAATTTTTTCTGTAAATGTAGGTGGCATTTTTTTGACGAGTTCATTTTTCCAGTCTACTGTTGAGATTCCTCATTACAGGCTATAATATCTTATTTGGGGTTTGAATGATATGGTATTCATAGTATTAAGGTTATCCAAGGTTATGGTATGGTAATATATATAATAGTACGAATGACGGTAATTTTTATGGGCGCTTCAAAAGTTCCTGGTTTTTTGTATTACTCTATACTTCTAATTCCACTCCATCCACAAAACCATCATTAAATTCATCTCTTTACCCAAAAATGTACTTACGTCAAAACTATCCAAAATTATCCTTAAATCTACCTTCACCCACATAATCATCTTCAAAATCATCCTTACAGCATAACTCTCATCTCCATACTTAAACTCATAAAGTTACATATGTAACGTTATCGTTACATAACACTTTAGCCTTGCTACTTTTGAAGAACTTTACAAAGATTTTCATTCAATAATAGTTAAATCAACTCTATTCCGAGTATACTCGTATATCATAAAGTATATTTTTTTTGTTAAAGAAATGCAATTGGGAAATTGCGCGCGCAACTTTCTCAAACCTTTTCAGTTTTCTTTAATAAATCGACGCACTTTACGCATATCGTAGTGGTCTAGTTTCTGCCAAAAACAAGAGACGAAAGGAGTTTTGAGTTCAGTGGGATGGGATCTTTGGGGTCTTTAGTGGGTCGGTCGGTCCCTGCTTATATTATATTTTACAGTTATTTCTCGTTTTATGGAGTGCTTACTTTCCGCGGTTTCAATCGGGTATAAATTAAATTAAGGATTGAATTTGTTTTGAAAAAAAATAGCGATGTTAAATAAATTTAAAAGAAATACTTTTATATGTATTAGTCCTTTCACATTTTGAAAGATTTAACGCGCACGAATTCATAAGAAAACAATAAATTTTCCACTTGAAAAAAACTTTCTCGAAATTTAGAACCAATAGTCTTTAAGTGTATGGATAATCAAATAAATGGTGCACCATTTATTTAAATGTTCGTGTAACACATTTTTCCATGTTGAATGTATTAGTACAATCAAATGTTTTATATATACATTCAGGTATGAAAAATATTCTAATATCTTATTTAAATCCAACAATTGAGTTTAGAAAAAATTTAGTTTTGTTGAATATTAGTTCCTATTGATCATAAAAAAGTTCAGTGATAAGTAATTGGTCTAAAATGAATATGTTAATTATAGTTTTCTGCCCTCAATTTTTATAAAATAATTATGCTTTTGTACATGTTAACATACAATAGTTTGTAAATACGAAATATTGTCCATTTTTTTAGTAGTATAATGAAAATATCTCTTTTTGTTGACTTCATACAGATTACATATGATAATAATAATAATATTTATATAATAAAACCGTTCTTGAGTATAGTATATATCAGTGGTATAACCTATATACGATACGATGAAAAAATATTAGTTTCAGATGTACAAATATAAATTTAAAATTTATAATACAAATATAAATTTGTATAATAGAATTTGTATAAGGCAAGCTTCGTGTCTAACGCATCTATAGATTTCACGCCACTAATATTATATATACAAATATATAATACAATAATAGTACAGAAAATAGTACAATATATAGTATTTACTGATTTTGACATTCAAATCAAAACAAAAAGTTCATTTTATTACGAATAAAATGATTTTTTTAATACATACACCTGTTTTCATAAAAAAACTACCACTCTTCATTTTCGACTAAATAACTCTATACCGACCATAATTTACCATGAAATTTTTTGTGTTATACAAATTTATGACCCTAGACATCCATTCATCCGTTTAACACTAAATGAGAGAATCTATGTCGGAAATATTTCGGTCATCAAAAAAAAAAAGAAGACGGTGTCGAATTACACTGCAGCACTCTGAGAACACATGTTTGTGATTTATGGATACTTAAATTCATAGGAGATGTTAGCTATTTTTTTTTTGCTCTTTTCTGAATGTTTCATCATTTTTTCGTAGATTTCAATAGGATTTAATAAATAAAACAATTTAATAAATTTTAAATGATATTTAATATCTAGTAACTCCACCATTATTTCTAATAACTTCTAAAATTCTTTGTGGCATACTATTATATAAATTTTTAATTATATTTATATCGATTTCTTTTCTCCAAACATTCAGAATATATTTTTTTAAATCTTTAACGTTGGACGGCTTGAACTTTTGAACTTTTTTCTTTAAAATGGCCCAGAGATGCTCAATGGGATTTAAATCTGGGCTATTACCAGGCCATTTTAAAGAAGTCATTCCCAATTCTTCTTTGTATTTATCGATCTGTAATTAAAATATGATATTAGTTATTGTTTAAATCAATTTTGAAGTAAAAGAAAGATTATTTTTCTTACCGTGTGGGCTCGATGGCATGGTGCAGAATCGTCCTGAAAGATGGGCTCTGCGGTATGTTGCGTCAAATCTTCATACGTCGGAAGAACTTGTTCTTGTATGATGGTTTTATATTTTAATGCATTGACTGAACCATCTACAAAAATAACTGACCCCAATCCATACCCTGTCATGCATCCCCATACCATGACAGATGGGGAAAATTTGACTGTGGGGGTGATACAGTTTTCACTGTATCGTTCACCCATCTTCCGACGCACAGACCGCACTCCATCCTTGTTGAAAACATTGAACTTCGACTCATCTGAAAAGATGACTCTATTCCAGTCATTCGAAGTCCAATTTCGGTGTTCTTTGGCCCATTGCAGTCGCGTTTTCTTCATTTTCGGGGTCAAAAGTGGCTTTTTCGCCGAGCGCCGCGAGATGTATCCTTGCTCTATGAGCCTTCTGTGTAGAGTAGTTGTCGAAATTTGGCTTCCAGTTGTAGAAGCAAACTTCTCTTTGATTTCCGACAACGATTGGAAACGGTCGGATCTCAAAGTTCTCGTTATTTGACGATCATCCCGGACGCTCGTCGATCGGCCTCTTCCGCTTCCTTTTCTTCGTTCTAACGAGCCACTTTCCCGGTATTTCCGTAAAAAAATTATAATCGAACTATGAGCAAAGCCTACTTTTCGAGATATTTCTCTGTATGACTTGCCTTCTTCAGACAAAGCCACAATTTTCGCCTTTGTCGCAACAGACATTTGTTTATCGTTAGGCATGTTCACTCGTTGGAAGACAAAACGAAACTAACAAAAGCTTTAATAATTTTTGAAAAGGGACGAAACTTAGTCACATGTGTTCGCAATGAAAATAGCATTCAGCGAAAAAAAAACGAACAGAATTTGTACAAAAATGTGGGAAAAAATACGGTTTGAACGCAGTGTCTTAGAGTGGTAGTTTTTTTATGAAAACAGGTGTATGTATATACAAAATAGAACTCATCGATCATTATAAGCCTTTTACGTTACAAATAAGTCTTAAACTGCAAACAAAATTCATGGGCTACAATTATACCCATATTCCTTAAATTGAACACACACACACAATCCCGACTTAACAAGACTCAGAATTACACGGCAACTCGTAGCAAACCGACCGCGCTATCCAAGGCTAGCGCTTATATAACAGCATGGGTGTAGCGTGGGTCGTAATTTGTCTTGGCGGCGCACGTAAATTGCTTAAATTAAGCGATCATAGGGTCGCCTTCTGATATCATTAATCTTGATAAGGGGGTGGCCGAAATCAAGTTTACGTCGATCTCGACAACGCGGACAAATTTAACAATGACAGTCATTTATGGGTCGCGTGACTCATAACCGGACGCTTTCTTTCGCTTTCGCTTTTGTGGTGTTGAAGGTTTTTTTTATTGTGGTTGTTTCGAGGTATGGGTGTTTAGTTGGGGGGGTTGTTTGGTTTGATGGGTGAGAGTTGGGTGGATGTGTGTGAAGGTGTAGATGGGTAGATGGTTCTGTCGTGGGTTGACCCGGGAATACCCGAAATTTTAATGTTGAGTCCGGGTATTCAGAAACACTAATGTGTGCATGTTTAAAGGTCAGTGAGTTTTGAAATTAGGAAATGTGTGTGTGCAATAATATTTCTGTTCCGAGTTGAACCATTCTTGGGAATACACGGTTTTTTAATGTATCGAGACCCGGGTGTAAAATAGACCAAAAATTCAGATACGCTAGTGTGTGAATGTTTGAATATTGGTGAGTTTTTAAATTGGAATGAAGGTTTTTTCGAAATTCCAGAGCACTTTCAGTGTTTCTTAATATTTATTAAGTTGATTGAAAGTATATGAATTAGTAAATCAAGCTAACTTTAGTGATATATTATCTATCTATATAAATAAAAATGAATGTATGTAGTGTGTATGTTACTCATGCATGCCTTTACCGCTTATTCTATCACAATGAAATTTTGTAAATATGTTGGTTACGCATCTGGAGTTTCTGTATTATTAAAACTATTTTATAACTCAAACGCCGGGTACTACCGCTAGTATGATAATAAAAAAACAGAAAAACGAACATAAAATCGTTCATTTCAGGTTCTTATCAAACCATTTTAACAAATTCTATGATTTGATTATTTTGAACGCATAAAAAAATTATATAAATTAAATTAAATAAATGAAAATATTCCGCGCACATAAACTTTTACATAATACCATTTCGGGAAAAATTTAAATTTTAACACCCCAAGAAAAGCTCCGTTTTTTTTGCAGGACGAAAGTAACGACCCGAAATCGTTTTACTATATATCATTGGTAATGGTCGTTCGGGGAGTCGTTTTCACCCTCTCACAGTAACATCGCCATTAAAGAAAACACCCTCAATTTTGATTACGGCCAATGATGATGCACAATCGAACTCAATTATTCACATTTTCGCCGCAGTCATTCCGCATAATTGTCCGAACCGATGCAATACGACTCGATTTTTTGTGTATATAAAAAAATTTGCAAAATTTTACAGTAATTAATTTTTAAAAGTAACATAAATCACTATCCGTCATGTCGGCAATGAAAATAGAATCGAATAGCTGCTTAAATACCATCCTTAAACTAGACAGAATTTATCATAAACTTTTATTTTGTTTCAAATCAATATCTGATATATACATATTTTTTTGTCCATAGAAGTCATTAGGAAAAAATCTATGAAATCGTATTATCAGTAATAGAATTTATAATTTTTATTTATTTATTTATTTATCCGTTTCCATGGCAATACAAAGGAAAAGTACAAAAACAAATACAGAATAAAATCAAACAAAAAGTAAAAATATTCAATTAAGATAAATGATGAAAGTCAATAAAACAACTAAAATCAAATAACTCAACTTTGATGATTGATTTTAATCAGCACATCCGATATAGTATAATCATCGATCATAAGGACAAGCTTTCGTGATCACTTTTATGTTTATGCTTATTATGAGATTTAACCCTCATTTTAACATAAAAATTGAGTACTTAGCCGCTACGTACGTTACGATTTATAAATACTTCTAAATCAACTCTAATTATGACTGAATTTTGATGACTGATTTGAATCAAAACACCTGATATACATATAATATAATAATCATTGATCATAAAGGTGAGACTGTATGATCACGTCTATGTTTAAGTTAACTACATATGAGACCTAACCCTAATTTCAACATATATGTATGTAAATTGAGTGCATAGCCACTACGTACATTGTATGTTGTAACTACTTCTAATCCACTCTAATACAATTCAACTTTAATGATTGATCTGAATGAGTCAATCATTAGTCTCATAACAATATCGAAAACATCGTCACCCCAAAACTACCCCAAAATCCACCCACAATACCATCTTCAAAATTATTCTTATACTCAAATATATCATACTCTTGGTGTAATAATTGATTGGTGGTATCTGAAACCAGGTCCAATTGCCATAGATGTAGGAACATGATAAAACAATGGGTGCCACGAAGGACTGGAATTTAGGATATGAAAATCTGAAGGAGCACATGCTGTACTGGGTATATTACTGTATAGGATGAGATAAATGCATCATAAATCTAATTCCTATGCTTTATATCATTCTTTGATCGAAATTCTTGATACGTAACGTTACATGTAACTTTCAGTCTTTCTGCCCACACAAGAAACACAACTTAATCCCCATACGCACACACACATCCCTCAAAAGGCATTCAAACGATTAAATGTTTCGTTAACGGTCCAAACGGAGAAAAACTGAAAGTCGTTTCCGTAACATTAAGCGATTTCGTAAATCTTCGACATTATCTGATATTACAACGATATCGTTCGCGAATCTGAGATGCTTCAACTTTCTCCGCCCATTAGTGTTTATATCCGCGCTCACCAATTTAACTTGCCAACTGCGAAGGCTCTATTTATATTCGCGAGCCTTCCTTTTGGCCGCTGTATAAAATCGCCGTTACGTAGGAAAATTGTGTTTTTCCCTTTTTTTTTTGCAGGCCGCGTTCGGATGGCGGAAGAATCTTTATGGCGTTTTGAGTGTTTTAAATGGAAATAGGATTCTTTCAAGGTCGCCGGGTAAATGTATGAAAGCCTAGTCTAAGTCTTTATGGATGAAGTTTTTTTTTAGTATGGATAAAAATTTAATTAAATGTATAAAAAGTGTATATATTTTTTGTGTTGTTTGATATGAAATGATGATTAACTGGGATTATGTTTTGAATGAATCTGAAGTGTTACGTTGTATTAATGTTAGATAACTTTGCATATTATACAATGTCGCGTTTTAAAGGTCAAAGCGTAAAGCTTAAATCTTGCTACTTTACAATTTCGTCTCGTTAATCAAATTTTATATTTATTATACACAAACAAGTTATTTAAATTATATTTTCGAAACTTAATAATCTTGAATTTTTCGATCACTTTTAGACATGAACTTTTCTCTTTTCCATCACGCCACTCTTTTTCAGAAAAGACCAATTTCCCCTTTGTGAACGGACACAATAAATCTAAAAGTAATTCAGGACCAACTTTCATTCCGTGGAATCTTTGCATGCTTTTAACATTCTCCAAAAGTCAATCCTCTAAATTTTTTTTATTATAAATAATTTTATTTATTATTCGTATTTTTTTATAAATAATTGAATCCTTTTACTATGATAAAATATTGCTATATACGCGCAAAAACTCAATCAAAACAAATTTATCAATTTCCACACACGACAATGGTATGACAAATTGAAAATTCCCAATCTGACCGCCGATCGGAACTTAATTAACCGCCAAAAACAGGCATTCGAAAATTTCGAAATTAATAACAATTTTTTCGAGTTAATCCGGCGTTCGTGTAACGGTTCGGTTCGCTGCATGAATTTGATTAAGCCGTCGAAATTAATTCATGAGTTTTCCGGGATCCTTTCGCTACGAAGTTTCGACTACTTTTCGGGGAAAACTTTCCGTTCGGAAAATGTACTTTCCCTTAAACTCACGTGTGTGTATGTGTATTCATGGCGACGCGTAACTTTTAAGTGCTACAAATTTATTCCGAGTGCAATGGAAGTTAATCTGCGTGTTTGTTATATTGTGGTTCGATATGGAAATAGTTTTTGAATTGATCCAAAGTTTGTTAGATCAATTTTTTCATATTTAGTGTGAAGAAATGAACAATTTTAGTATAATTAAGTAATAATGTACTAAGTTAAGTTAATTATTGGATGTTAAGAAATAAATAACATGGCTAGAAGATTAATGTATAATTATTCCATACACATATTCTTTTTCTTATTATAATATATTGTTTTTTTTTTTTTTAGATGAAAACTTTTTAATTCACGGAATTGTAAATTATTTTGATTATTATGAAAAATATAAGATAACTTTTTCTTATCATTATGTAGAGATTTTATAAGACAAAAAATACTGGAACTTCCAATAATACGAGTATATAAAAAAACTTTGTTCTTTAGTTGGAGTATAAATTTTCAACTTCAAGTTTTCATTTTTACAGTTCGAATCTAATTTTTTTCAAGTTCAAATCTTATTTCTTTTTCTGAATAAGTGAAAAAAGTTTGAACTTGAAAAATGTGAATTTAAAGTTTTAGTTTGAAATTTCATATAACGTTAACTGAAGAACGAAGTTTTATCTATACGCTGTGGGAAGTTCAAGAGTTTTTATTATGTATTGACAAGGAAAAGGTAACTTTTGAAAAGTGATAAAAGAGTTTATTGTTTTATATTATAGTTTAAACTAAACGTTTTAATTATTCGAAATTCGTGTTTTTTATTACCTGTTTTACCATCGATTGAAAATTTAACTTTATAATATTATAGATAACAACCAGAGTTAAAACAAAAAAAAAAACCAACCTAATCATCATTTTCCAGACCACGAAAAGAAAGAGATGTTGAAACGAAAAGAACGAAAAGAAATAAGACAGATATTAAATATTTTTCATAAACAAACCAAGATTCTTTACTTCGTCCATGAACGAAGTGATTACACAAACGTAGCGTATCATTACCACAAACAAACAGAAATCGCCTCTTATCATATTCCACAATAGATTATATATACGAAAACGTCACCTTCAAACATTTCGGAACCATCCGAAAGTTTCTCATTACGCAAACTTTATAAAACAAAGCTTTCGCAAATGCAAAAATCAATTCTTGCCGCGCGCGTCGGTTATTGCGCAAACTCTCCAAGATTAGGCAAACAACCACTGTTCTAACTTAATCAACAACAATCTTCATTACGCGCAAGAAGAAGTGCGCAAGTTCGTCATATTTCTGGCAGCCGTTATTATATTATACAGATATAATAACGTATAAATATATTTGATATTGCGAGGCCCAGGTGAGATTTCGCCGGTTCGAAAATACCAAGTTTTTGCCGCAGGCCGCCGAAACTTCTAACCCCTTTCCCTTAGCGAGTTCGGAAATTGCTGAGGGTTGAGGCTTTTTCTCGCGCCGGTGTGTGTGAGGGTCGGTTGAAGGTTTTTCGGGGAGGTTTTGGGGGTGGGTGTTGAAGGTGTTCAAGTGATATATTGTATTGATTGGGAATTTTCATTTGAATAGTTTGATTGATGAAATAGTGTGTGTTATGGTAGTTTTGAGGTTGGTGAGTTTGAATTTTGATGGTAAATCTTGGTATTTATTATGATATGGTATGGTATGGTATGTCATAGTATGGTGTGGTATAATACGGTATGGTATGGTATGGTATGGTATGGTATTGTATGGTATGGTATGGTATGGTATGGTATGGTATGGTATGATTTTGTGATAAAAGTTTGAATACTAGAGATTTTTTTCAATTTAATTTGTTTCAACATACAATTTTAACATATTTGACTGTCATAAAGTCTGTTTTATTTGAAATCAATCTTGAATACGTTTCCAAATTTTTACCATTTCATTATGGTAAATATAAGTGATTAATCATTAACAGCAAAAATTTACCAATCTTCAGACGTTTTAATAACATATTTCTGGTTTTTATCAAAAATACCTGAAACATATAAAAAATACAGTCAATGGTTAGATTTCGTAGAATATTAAAATTGTATTACATAATTATTATTAAAAATATATGATAATTTTTTCATCTAATTTTTAAGAGAGTCTTTGACCTTTTCATTAAATAGTAGATAGTATTCGATTAGATAAAAATGTTTGAACTTTAACGATTTTGGAATTTTTTTATTACGACATTTTTTAAATAAAATAATATATGATCGATTGTAAAAAAATAAATACTCGAAAAGAAAAAGAAAAGTTTCTAATTAATTTAATGCACATTTTTCCTTCAAACACTTTCATATTAGACTCCATTATATTATTAATTTTTCCACATAGAAAAAAAAGAACATTGAGCACACCTGCCTTATACGATATGACATTAATGAATACGAACAACGCTCTTGAGACGTACCACTCGTAAAAGCGAAGTGGAAAATAAACAAAATTTCACGAATACCAACCGTCGTCAATAAAAGTCCGATATGTGTCAGTCATTAACATTTTTCACTTTATTTTCCAGACATAATACATATACATTTTATTTAGTGCGCGAAACTCGGCTGTTGCGCGAAAACTCCCGAAATTTCCACGGACGATATCTATGTTTTTTTCGCGAATAATTCGGTTAGTGATACGCGAATTTTTCCCCACAGTGTCATAGAATTTTCCCAGAAAAATTGAATTATTTTATTGTACGCGCGCGTGTAGTTTATAAATAAACGTATAAGAGCGTCTATTAAATTATGCGTCGCGGAAAATGTTCGCCAAATTGATTCTTCGTATTTTTGTTCGCGCTGAAAAAAATTGATTTATTCGATATAAAACGCGAGATTGGTATCGCACAAAGTGCGAATCGAATCTCGTTAAGGAAAACCGAAAAGTTCCCGATCGCGCCGAGAAAAAGAGATATATTTCTTTCATCATTTTTTTCAGGCGAAAAGTGTGTTCTCGAATCTGTATGAAACCGACGCACTATCGAAAAGCAATATTATTTACACGGAATCGAATATTTCGAAAATTTGATCTTGGGTTTTTTTATATAAGTTTTTTTTTAATAAAATCAATCATTTTTCATGGAATGATTCGTTATTTATGTGAAAGTGACGTGAATGCCAATTTTGAAAAAAAAATGAGTTAAGCCTAGATTTAACTCAACGTCGATTTTTTCTTTGTATATTTTGAACAAATAAAGTCAATACACTATAATATCAACACGAAATGAATTAAAAATATTTTGCTATAAAATATTATATTATTGCATACCTGTTATATTTGAAAATATCGTATTTCCACGTACTATATTCACCCTCGTAATCCGATATTATTTCGTCAAATTTTTGAACATAAAAATTGATTATCTACTATTCATATTGCCGTGTGTACATATCCATAACATGTGTACTATACATATTATTTTTCACTATATAATTCTTCGAATTTATTCAAATCCGCACATAAATCATCAAATGTTAATTAAAATTCGATATAATATGTTGCAGCGAAATATCTTTCGTTTATTTCATGAGGATATTATAATGTGTTGACTTGATTTATTTTAAACATACAAAGAAGATATTTATAAAAAATTTAAATCTAGGCTCAACTCTTTATTTTCGTAATTGGCGTTTACACCATTTTCATAATGTGACGTTTTTAAAATTTCGCTATAAATGAAAATGGCATAATCAATTTACAGTTCAAAAACATTATTTCAATTATGCTTAATCCAAAATTGTAATCACTATTACAAATTTAATATGTCTAAAACCTATGAAAAGAAAAATAATTTCATTTCAGATAAACATTACTTTTAAATAACGAAAAACGCAAAACCATACCTCGAAACCAATAAAAACGGAGATACACCACTTTCAAATGTTACATAACGTCTCAAGTATTAAGTAACAAAATTTTGAATCAACATATGAATAGGACTTTAAACTTTTTCGATTTTACTTTCAGGTTGTCCCGTTTGTATGAACGTGAAGTTTATAACGCACTCGAAACGTCGAAAACTATTCGGTCCAAAAGCTGCACAGGGTGTACACAAATATACGTGTCGTTTTGTATAGTCTGTTTGTACAAACGAGAAACGTGTTCAACCTAATGGAGCAACGTTCGGAGAACATACCTACAAACTGGGGCCGATTTTGCGGACCGACATTCGATACCCCTGACTCTTGTTTGCCCAAGACTAGTGCAGCTTCGGTTTGATTCTATTTTCCTATTGGATTTCGTTTGTTTCACTGATGTTTATTTATTTTCTGAATCGATTTTGAAACTGTTGAAGTTTGTTAAATATTGATGCGTGCTTTATAAGTCGATGGTTTGGTATTGGCGAAAGTATCGATGGAGTTGATAAGTCAATAGTCTGATGAGTCTATTGGTTAAGCGATGTGTAGTCAGGAGGTTTTTAAAGATAATTAACCGGTGAAATGGTTTACCAATGGACTCAAATAATAGTCTAAAAAATTTTGTAGGTTTACGGTGTTTTTTCGGTTTACCCCGGATTTTATACAAAATTTAATTTACAGGTCAACCGATAATTCGTAAAAAAATCGACGAATTATCAGTAAATTAAAATTATGGTAAATTTGGCCTATGTATGGTAATTTGGAGAATGTTTTTGTGTATCGTTGATTTGAGGATATTTGATTTAAGATAGATTCTCTGTTCTGTTTTTGAAGAATAGTTTTTTTTTGCCAAGTAAGGAAAATTAATATACGTTTTGGAAAAATATTTCTATCTATATTATGATAAATCCATGAAGAAATTGTATACCATTGACTGTATTTATATCTGACAAAAAAGATATGTTAACTTATTTTTTTCAAAAATCCGAAAATGAACTCATAAAAAGCCACCGCTTATATAATATAGGTATATAAATAAAAATGATACAAAATAACAGCTCAAAATAGTATTTCTTAACTTTTTTTAACTCTTCTCTTTGAAGTTTGATATTATTATGTCTCATATTTTTTGTAAAAAAAAACTTAAATTTTCATCTTATCTTTAACCATAGAAAAATTACATTAAAAAAAAACCATTATACAATTTTCACATCATCAACCCATCACATTTAACTCAGACAACCCAGACCGCCAAACCTTAAAAATTTCCACCCATTAACCTCCCCACCTCACCCCCGCAGAGCCTCCAACAAAAGCGAATCGGTCACCTTGGCGCATTCCCTCATCGCATGATATATCCCGAAATTCTAGCAAGAATGCTAATACGAACGAGAAAGAGGCGCGTCTTTATCCATACGGCCGGAGCATATTTTTTGCACCCCATTGTTCTCCCCACCCCCCGCCCCCGGCCCGCTGAAGATATCGCCTTTTCGTGCATTGTTATCCCGGGACGAGATCCGCCCTGGGAGTGGGCGTGGGCGGGATAAATGCCCCTTTGTTCGAGTCGCCCGGGCCTTGAGAATTTTAATGCCCGGGTCCCACTTTGTAATCTATCGCCGTTATCTGACCCGTGTAATGTGTTCGGTGCGTTTGTGTGTATGAAGCGTTTGCAGGTGAAGGGGTTACTTTGCGCCGGGATGCTTCTTTGTTGGGTGTGGGTTTGAAGAAGTTTGATAGTCTGATTTGTTGAGGGGTTGCGTTTTTTTTTTGATCAATATTAGGGCTCAGACACACTAGAGATTTTGGTCGTACGATTATTTAGATCGGATCGGGTTGCTTGCACACACTGGGCTAATTAAGCAATCGAATCGGTGGCGATGCGCAAACAAGTCAACGATCTGCTCTGGAACGATAGAGTTTTCGTTTGCTAATTTGTAGGTAGTCAATATAAAATTGTCGATTCGACCGAGTAAAACGATCAACCGGTGCGCGCGCGTGGAAAAGCGCCTATTGATTTAGCAGTCAGACGATAGTTTACCGATTATCTAATATAATCGCCTTTGCGATTGTCTTTAAACGCGTTTACCGAATCGTTGTAATTTGCACACTAGCATGCATCTCCATGTTGATTCAAATAATCGTACGATCAAAAGTATCTAGTGTGTCTGAGCCCTTATTATCATTGTATGTTGAGAATCATGATTTTTTTACCAGGGTATTGGGGTCAAAAAAACACCATAAATTTTTTATTTTTTTTCAAAAAAAAAATCATCTATAATCGCATCATAAAGTCTACATTTTTTTTTTCAATTAAGTATGAATAATTTTTCAATAGATATTCAAAGTATGCGCTGCATCTATCGCAGTGTTTTTTAACCTTTTAAGTGAGCCGCATCCATTTGAATCTGAAAATAGGTCTCCGCACCCCATTAAAAAATGTGCTTCGATTTTTAATTTAGAAAAATACATTTTTCGCGAAATTTATTGTATATTTAAAGAAAATTGTACATTTTATATATCAAATACAAAACAATATTATTTTCATTAAAATGTCTAGAATGTTGTTGCTAATAATTAATGATATTTAATTTAATATTTAAATGATATTAAATATAATTAATAAATGATATTTAATAATTTATATTGTTATGGGGTTCTTCCGCACTCCCAATTATGCCTTCCCGCACCCCTGGTTAAGAACCACTGATCTATCGCATATACATATAGACCACATATCACTGAACTGTATGAATCTATTTTTCCAGTAAAAGTATATTTTATATGAAAAAAATATAATCAGTGAACATGTATTCAACTAAAGAAGCTAAATTATTGAAGTTAATCGTTAAAATACGAAACGAATTGGTTTCTAAAAGGTAATCATCGATTAAACGAAACGAATATTCTGTGTATAAGCGTCAAAAACCGTCTGCGAAACTATGTATATTTTCAAAGTTAATGGAATACTTTCGTTACGAGGGAACTTTTCGCGAATTTTTTTTCATTTCCTCTTTCTGTTCTGTCCAAAGTGTACGACGATTCGCAGAAAAAAAAAAAGAAAAAAGCAAAATAAAGAAAGACAAGAACGAATTGCGAACTTTTGTCTTGCGAATTTTTTCCCTTTTAATTCGTATGACGAGACCATAGTTAACGAGGCCGTAGTTAAGACAAAGTTCATTCGTTGTGAGCTTTTGTTATACGGCCTTTATACATATATATAAAACATATATACGCATTCCCGTTCGCAAAATACTATCTTTTCACTTGTTATGGGTACACGTCTTTATCTGAACTTTTTCTATTTCGTCGCAGATGATTTTTTTTCAGGTTTTCTTTGTATCAAACGCTGATCCTCTTTGACGCCGGTTCGACGGCTGAATTTTCTCCGACAGAGAAAATATTACTGAAAGTTCGTTAATCTTGAAACTTTTCGAAAAGTGCTTTGTGTGTTTATTAAAATTTCTTTGAGGAATTTCATCTGAGATTTTTTTAATAAAAGACGAAATCGGGCTAATTGGAAGAAATTTTTACAACATTCAAACGATTATTTTCTAATAAAAAAATGCCTATATCAAAGATATATAACTTTATTAATAGTATACGCTAATTACCATAAATCACAAAATTAAGCTATAATACATAGTGTGGCAAGTATGTGAGTTTATGTTGTTTTTTTTTTAAATTAGTATTGAGTGAAAGAGAATTTCTTAAAAAAAACATTTTTCTATAGTATACAAGACAAAAATCATATAAGGTATGTACATGTATATTATGATAATTGTATGTAATTCAGTAGCTGGTGGTATTTTTTTCATCAGGTCATGCTGTCAAAAAAAATTTATTCTAATCACTATTTTTTAAGAAAATCATCTATAACCGTATCATAAAATCTACCATTTTTTTTAAAGTGATTTTTTCATTAGATATTTAGGGCATGCGTTGCATCTACCGCATCTATGGACTGCATACCACTGATATTATTAATAAATCGAATAAACACCATATCGATATCCTTAAACACTTGAACCAACAATACAAAAATCTATATTAAACAAACACTTTATTTCAATTGGAATCGATTACAACAATTATATGAAACAAACGATGAGCATTCTTCGAAAATCCGACTCCTTAAGCTCCATAGCACCACAAGCACAACATTAACGCTCCACAACCGGCAAAGCCTCATTCTCCGGAGCAAACACACACCCGCACAAATACAGTTTTCAGCGTCACAATAACGACTGAAAGATCTACGAGTCTCGATAAGTGCGAGACGAGATAAGGCACGCCCTTTTACACTTAAACGAGTGCGTATTTATGGCCGTAATAAAGGCGCGAAACTAATCTAAAAAATAAAGATATTAACGCGGCCGAACTACCACCCGGTTTTCCCTTTTTTTATATACACGTAGGTGTGTATTTTCGTTTAGGGGGTCCTTAGTTAAAAAAAGGTTCTGGCTCGATCGCATCGTTGCGAAACGGGAGCGATGAGCCGGTAGTTACGACCGGCCGTTTAATTCATAACTCGGTGATGGGTTCGATACTGAGATACGGTAGCCGACATTTTTTAAAAATATTTCATTCATTTTAAAATTCTGACTCAACATACTGCTTTTATAGGTTTTACACTTCAAATTCCACCTTTTTTATAATCAAATTCTACCGTTTACAAATAAAATCCAAACTTTTTCAATACATCTGTTGAATTTGATTTGTAAAAAGTCGAATTTGGAGTTAAAAATCCATACATTATATGTATATAATAAAAATACTAGACAGTCAACTCGGTTTTGTTAGAGTCTTTTTCTAGAAAGGTGGACAGGCCCTTTGGGTCTACCCACACACTAATGTAAGTGGGATTAAAATGATCATTTTCTTCGCACATATATTTTATTTTCCATAAAATATTTAATGTAGAGCTCAATAGGAGCATGAGCGTTTTTTTATGCCCACATTTTAGAACTCACTTGAAAAAAAACTCTCCAAAAAAATTAATTTGAAATATCTTATATAATACATAATTAGGTTATTGAAGAAATCGTGGAAATGATATTTCGAAAATTTCACGATATTCCCTACAAATTATAAAGTGACATAACATTCATCTGAAATTGTTGATCTAGTAAAGAAGTCGCAAAGTATTCTTGTTTTTTTTTGTTCTGTTTTAAACGGTGGTTGCTGTATTTTTTTTAGTACACATGTTCGAATGAGTTCAAAAAATCAGTGGAATGAGGATTTTTCACGGCTTTTTCCGGAACGGCCGCCCATCAAAACGAACAGGCGCGTAAAACGCAAAAACGGCCAGTGGACTTGATTATCCCAGGCCGACCTGTGTATACCTGTTTATGGCTTCTCAAACTTCACCCCCACCCCTAGCAGTATATTTTTTTCGGTGAAAATTATTTTTTTCGACCTAGCTCTATATCTGAGATACTCCAGAAAAGTCTAATAAAGAATCAGAGGAGCGTAAAGAAGCGTTTCTTCTCAGAGGATTTATTATGGACGTAACTTTGAACTGGATGCACTCGGTACATGTTAATCGCCTTTTGTTATATTTTCCTGAAATAAATACGTAGAAATTTTAAGATTGTTTATGTGCTTAAAAAAATGAGTCGGAAAATTCCCGAAAAGAAAAGCTAAGAGTTTTTATTCTCGGCAGTACAATATATCGACAATAAACGACGCGTCCTTCCTATAAAACGCCCCTAAAAACGACCTACAATCATTTTAAATATGAACGAATCCCGTAATTGAACGAAAAAAAAAACAAAAAAGCAAACAGCGTAAACTTTTCTTTTAATGCAAAAACCGAAAAACGTATTCAATTAATTCTATGGTCGCAGCGGCGAAAGGGTCGGCGGCTAATAACATTAAATATGTAAACACGCTCTCGAAACGACCTCCGCGACTAGTGCGGAAAAATAAAAAAGATTAAAGCGGTCACCAGTCGAAGGAATGGGCCAGGGGAGGGGCCAGTTTACAAAAGGGGGGGGAAAGTCGGAAAAATCGGGTGTGAGGTCGGAAAAGCTGGACGTGAGTGCGGAAAAGTCGGGCGGGAGAGTTCGCTTCCGCGCTCGACTAATTAAGCTTTTGGAATCGATTTTCGACGGAATTTCATTTGGAATTCCAAATGCCTTAATACCCAATTTGGAATTATTTTTAGAATAGGTTTTAAGAATTTTACATATTATAATTTGTTTTGTATTAAAAAAATGTTGAAGGTGCTTCAGATTTTTTGCGAGAAATTAAGTTTTCTTTAGATATGAAATATCATATAAGAATTATAAAGCTTTGATTACACGGTGCAATTTTAGCATTGAGATTATAAGCTACAGTGAAAACGTTTAATGTAAATAATCGGTTAACAAAATTGAGAAAATATTAAATATGGACGAATTCTATGACATTTAACATGAAAATCTGTTAACACGAAAAAATATTTCGGTCCCTTCAATTTTGCACTAAGAATTTTTCACTGTATTCATAAAATAGTATTGAAGAAATAGTAAGGTTAGTGCAATTTTAATATGATGATTGTAATATGAGGTTTATGAATATTTTTCTATGATTTCTATAATAGAAAATTTTGAATTCTTATGCTGAAAAGACTCAAATCAAGAATAAAAATAAAATTTATGGACGATGAAAGGATTTAAAATCTAAATCAGGTATCGATTCCAATAATAAACAGCATCGAAATGTTGGGGCCAATTTTGAGTTGTGCGAAAGCTCACTTTCTCCCACTTCCGCGTTCTCTCGACGGGGCACAATCTCACTCCGGGGAAATTATAACAAGCAAAAGTTTTATCGTGTCGAAACAGTTGTGTCGGCAACAAATAATGAAGTCGCTCCACCTCCGCAGGAGAAAGCGTCGGCTTTCTCTCGTTATTTTTCGTTCGTCCCCCCCCCCCCACGCCGGCTACACAATCTACAATTTACAATCTACACGGCCCGCTCTATCTACACACAAATTGAATCCCGACAGATAAGCCGGCGTTACACTGCCTTTATTCCGAGTCGTTCTCGCGTAACATTTTTCATGGCGAATGTATAATTGTGTACCCTCCGGCGGTTTGATGTATTCGCTCGCTGCTGGATTGCTCGGATTGCTCTAGTTGCTGTGCTCCAATTCCGTTTTAATTGGATTCATTTCGATACGAAAATTTCGCTCTCATTTTCGTTTTTGGTGTTATTGTTGGCTGTTCGACTGTGCTCGAGGGCGACTTTTCATTTCGATTGATGGGTTGCGATTTGAAAATTCCCCGTGCGTTGAAGTCTCCTAAAAAATTTCGATGTAAGTTGAATTATTTATATTAGATCATTGAATGAACGAATTATTGAGATTTATTTTTAATTCAGGTCCTTTGGAATGTTAAAATTGAAACTGAATTCATTTATAATAATAATAATAATAATAATAATAATAATAATAAATAGTAAACAAAAGCATTATCTAAGATACCTAATGTGACAAATAAGCCCGAAATGCTTCGAAAAAAAAATGCTCTAGAATTTTTTTAGGAATGGTAACATCATGAAAATTATAGTGTAAATTTAAAAGGATAATCTTTCTAAGATGAAAATAAAAACTATTAAAATATTTAATTCTGAAGATAAAATTTTTAATATAAATTCCGTAATCAAAGTTGTCACAATATACATACATATTTATGTTGATATTTATGCACATAACATTTATTACAAAATTGTTAAAAATATCATGTTGTAATCAGTCTGATTTTTCAGAAAATGTAACATGAACATAAATTGAAGAAAAGCTTAGAGAAATAAACAATGAAAGAATTCCAATATAAACAGAAATCGTCATTTGTTTATTTATTTTTAACAATTCATTCGAATTAATCTCGTTTCAGGTCGAGTGATGCTTTGCGTCAAAAACAGAACCTTTTTCTTTCGTCGATTACATTCTTTAATACGACGGAGAAAAAAAAAATAGACGATTTTCTTTTGTAAACAAGTCGGAATAATATGAAGAAAAAAAGCAACAACGGGTCGGCAATAATGAGATTTTTTATAGAAGATTAAACCAAGAAAAAAATTAATAACTAGTTTTATTAAAGAAAATGTCGAAAAATATTGGGCTTTTCCGACAATATTTCTAGACAGTGCTGTTCGTCCTTGAATAGTTTTCCGAACGCTTTTCTTTTCCATCTATTTATATTTGTATGTAGTCCATGTCAGAATAGTTTTCTAGGGATGATTCGCGTGTGAATTCTGAAATCCCGAGGGTTCTAAAAGACAGCTCTAACTCTTAGTCAAATGTCAAACTTTCCTTATGGGAAAAAACGCGGGAAAACTCTCTATGTGACATTCAATACTTAAAACGTGCGTACGTCTAATGTATGATATGGGTATACGGTGCCGAAAAGTTATTAAGGAAAACTCTTCGAAAAAGTCGGGATGCAATACTAGTGAACAATATGTATACATTTTATATACGTTTGTGTCTGTATTTTTTTTTTGTGAGTGCAAAAAGTTGCGAGTTTTTGCGAACGAAACGTCGTTATTTTCTTTTTTATTACTTTTCGAGTGTAAATAACGCGACGCTGAAAAAAGCTATGAAAACTCGATGGACAATATATCTAAGAATACAAGAAAGATTGTTAGTGTATGTATGAAGGTTTCTATAAAGAAAAAATACAATTTCCTCAAAAAAAGTATCTTGTTCAACTTTTGAATGTTTGAATATTGTTATTCGCGTAATTCAATTTGTATATAAATAATGTAGTTAAAAATTTATTCCAAAGAAATATTTTAAAATCAACAAATTTTCCGAAAAATTATCACCTCGCAAATTTTCAACATCCAGGTACGCAACCTTCGAATCTGCATTTCTCAAACTTTCCACTAATCTTTTGGATCGGAGCACGCCGTATTTAATAAGATTGAGCAAGATTAATGTCGGGACAGTTCAAACAAAGCGGACAAACATTAATCTTGCTTTATTTTTTATATATATATTTTTGCAAGCGAGGAACATTTTTTCGTGCTCGGCTCCATTTTCGTATGGCAGTGATCTTTCATATTTATCTGTTGTGTGAAGGGAAAAACTTAGGACTCGAGGAGGGGAAATGAGGGGTGGGGAGGCGTAGGGAAAATGATGATATCGCCCTTCTGTGCTTTTTTCCTTGCGCCGGACCTGTGAAAATTCTTATTTTACGCGAAAAGCGAAGATTGATGCGGTGCAATTATCTCTATATTGCCCTCAACGTATAAGTACACCTATCCGTATTTATTTTATTACTATACACAAAATAAAATATATTGCTAAATTATATTAAATCGTTATATAAGCGGCACTTTATTAAAAAAAATCAACAAAATTATATATAAAAAATTGTCAAAAATCGTGCTAACTTATTAATCGTTCTAAGCGATAAGTGACTTGATATACAAATAAATATAATTAAGCTGAGAAAGATTTAGAGAAAAATGCATTTTTATAATCATTATAAAATGATAAGGGAAAATCATTTTCTGTAATATATGTTGTACTCAAAATACTACTGTGAGAATTTTAATTGTGAAATTAATTTATAAAAACTATGCATTTATTGATATTTTTATTTTAAAAAGTTAATTTGCAACTTTATATAATAATTTTTACAGTGTTATCAATCCTGGAAAAAATTATGCAGCAATTTTTGCAGACTTCTTTTGAGTTATTTGGCGCATTAGGTTAAACATCAGCACTCAAAAAAATCCTTTTTCACAATATGGGCAGACTAAAATGTATTTATTTATTTATTTATGATCAACATATTAATAAACAAAAATTTTCCTAAATTCATTTGATACCAAATTTTTCAATAAAAATAGGAATATTATTTTATTTCGTTGATTATTCAACCTAATGTGTTTAGGAACTCAAAGATTTTCATCAAAAATCGCTCCAAGATTTTTTCAAGGAGTGATAACACTGTAAAAACTATTGTTAATATTTCCAAATATAGAATTTTTAAAATGAAAGTATTTTTTTATATTTTAATTTAAGGTTTTTATAGATATATTCTGTAATTAAAGTTATAACACCATATATGTCTTTGATAACGTTACTAATCGTAATATTTATTGTATTGTTTATTTATCGGATTGAATTAAAACATATAATATTTTATAATTATTCTACATATCTTTAAACGTTCATTCTATAATATTCCATTGTGATAGATTGCAATACAAGTGGATGACTCTGTATATTTCGAATAATACATTTTCGATAAGAACGACCGAATATCGCCCGAAGCATTCTGGATACACATTTAAATACGCACGTGCTAGAGAACCTACGTTGGAAAATTCACATTGATATGGAAAACCTTTTGGGGTGTCGACCCCGGATGGAGAAAAACACGCCTCCCAGCTCAACGTGTTATTTATCTCGTTTTTTTTTCTATGAATTTATGTATACTGTATCAAAAAGAAAATAATACTTTATTATTTTACTTAATACATTGTATAATACATAAACTAAAAACGAATTTTTATTCCCACGTTCATCCTAGAGCCTAACCTTTGTATATGTTACATTACGTTTGTGTAATTCGCTTCGTCCACAAAAGAAGCAAAGAGTCTTGAATTTTCTATGAAATTGGTGGTGCATAATGTAATGTCTTTTGTCGAATATGACAGTTGACAGTAATGACTAACCTTTTTTCGTTCACATGCTAAAATTTCCGAATATTTTTGGGTATCAAGCGTGCTAAGGAAATTTTAATGCCTTCCATCAGTACGTCGTAAGACACGTCGACTGTCATATTTGACAAAAGATGTTAAATAACGCACCTTTTATGTATCTAAATTAAATGGCTACTATTTACCACCAGATTTTGTTAAATTTCATAGAAAAAGCAAGAACTTTTGCTTCGTTTATGGACGAAGCGATCACACAATTAAGACAAACGTTTGTTATAAAACTAAAATTGTTTCATATATAAAAATCGTACTTTATAAACAAAACGCATTTTTCCCAACCGCAATTTCCCTTGTGCCAATGGTGCGGTTGTGCAAATACAGTACAGTATTTTCACAATAGGATATTTCTCGTTAACCGTTTTAATCTGAAGGTTTATATTGTGTCGACATATCGGGTTCGAATTCGAGACCGGATATGGAAACGAGCATGTCGGTTTGTGGTAAAGGCAATTTCCGCTTTTCCTCCGACTCGTTACCATAATGTACAACTTTTTCGCGTCGATCCATCGAACGTTATCGGTTTGTGTGCATATGTTAAGTATGAACATATTGCCATTTCCGAAATTCATAAATATATATAATTTTTTTTGCGAAGGTAAATTCGTTATTTATATTTGAAAAGTTGCAATATTTTCGTTTGGTAGGTTAATAAATAAAATTTAAAAAAAAATTGTTTTTTTTGAATCTCTTTGATTACATGTATGTTTATATGTATATGTTTATGTTTATGTTACGCGTCGTTCAAAAAATTGCTTAGTTCACGTATGATGTAAAAATGTCTTGTAACGTATACGAACAATATACATATGTAGAAGGATGGCACTTTGTTGATGTTTTTCATTAAAATTTAGGCTTGTTTCATTTTATTATCTTTGTTTTTGTACCTCTTCCTTTTCATGCCCTTAGAAATGTCAATGGTTAGGTTAGGTTGAATTTCGTTTGCTTATAGCTTTATGTTATGATTGTTACAAAGCTAATATTTTATTAGATGGAAAGGAAGTCAATAAAAAATGTTTCAATTTCGAATAATGAAGACGGTTAGTTTTTTAAAACATTAACAAAGTATGATTCAAGTACATTGTTTACATTAAATGCAAAACCATTTTGCGTCCTAGGTAAAGTAAACAAACGACGTAAAATTTATGTATGTATGTTATATACGTACATAAATATCATATTTTTAATTAATTAAAAAAAACATGAAATTTTATTATATTATATAATATAAAAATTACAATTCATAATTCATAATTTTCATTTACATAATAAAATATAAAATAAAGATTACGAATAAAACTAAAAAAAATACTCGAGCCAATTTTTTTCGATATCTATACTATTATAAAACTGAAAGTCCCCCTGTCTGTCTGTCTGAGACGCTTTTTTTTTAATTAAAGTTTGTCCTTTATACAAACTGTGACGAAACAACCTAGAACGTTTAAACCTTCTCAAATACCTTAAAAAATAATCCTTTAGTGACTGGCGTACTTTAGAATCTCGAAAAGGCCGAATTAAATTACGCAAAAAATGAATTAATTGAAAATTTTTCGGAAATTAGTAGGCGCCCCTTTCGATTTTTTTTTTCCGATATTTTTTTCACTATTGGGGTTATTTCAATGGCGGAATATCTTGCTATGGATCCCTAAGCGACGATCTATTTCGTATTTCGGACGGGAATGCGATATTCATCGAAATATTTGAGATCCAATGAAATGAAATACGCGAAAAATTCGTTTTGTACGCCAAAAACGGTCTTTCGGCCAAATCTGCCAAATAAGGCCCGACGCCATTTAATTTTGTTCAAATATAAATTAGTATGGAAAAATATGTTGAGCGAAAAACGTATCTATCGACATATAAATAAGTCATAGAATCCTAACCAATAATTTTTTCACATTAATTTATCGCGTCGATTTATCGATTTACCGAATCATACGAATGTCAAACTGTGTAGTTGATTTTTTTTATTTATTTTTTTTCAATTTTTTTCAAACTTTTTTTATAAAGTTTTAATGATTTTTTTTTTCAATATTACTATATTTAAGCGTGCGGTTCTCAAACTTTTTTATAAAGTTTTAATGACTTTTTTTTTTATTTCAATATTTTCGCAATACGAAGTCAAATATCGATTTCTTTTTAGATTTCGATTAAATAAATAATAAATATTTTCAAATTACGTTTTTTTTTCGATAAATAATTTTTTTCGTTTTAACAAAAGCCTGCGATCCTCAAACTTTTTTTATGAAGTTTACTGGATTTGGGTGTGTAGCCAGGGCGAGCCGGTACGCCCGAAGGGCTTACCCACTAGCGTTGAGGTATAATATAAAATCGTGCAATCCTCAAACTTTTTATAAAGTTATAATGATTTTTTTTCATTTCTATATTTGAGCGTGCGGTTCTCAAACTTTTTTATAAATTTTTAATGATTTTTTTTTTATTTCAATATTTTCGCAATACGAAGTCAAATATCGATTTCTTTTTAGATTTCGATTAAATAAATAATATTAAAATAATAAATATTTTCAAATTACGTTTTTTTTCGATAAATAATTTTTTTTCGTTTTAACAAAAAGCCTGCGATCCTCAAACTTTTTTTATGAAGTTTAGTAGATTTGGGTGTGTAGCCAGGGCGAGCCGGTACGCCCGAAGGGCTTACCCACTAGCGTTGAGGTATAATATAAAATCGTGCAATCCTCAAACTTTTTATAAAGTTATAATGATTTTTTTCATTTCTATATTTAAGCGTGCGGTTCTCAAACTTTTTTTATAAATTTTAATGATTTTTTTTTTAGATTTCGTTTCAATAAATGATAATAAAATAATAAATGTTTTCAAAATACGTTTTTTTCGATAAATCATTTTTTTCAAATTTTAAATCGATATTAATTTCTACAACTCAATATGAGTGGGTGTGGAGTGTAGCCAGGGGGGCCAAGGTCCTAGCGTGAGGACTGGCGCAGCCAGTCCGAATACGCTAGTACTATTATAAAACTGAAAGTCCCCCTGTCTGTCCGTCTGAGACGCTTTTTTTTTAATTAAAGTTTGTCCTTTATACAAACTGTGACGAAACCACCTAGAACGTTGAAACTTTCTCAAATACCTTAAAAAATAATCCTTTAGTGACTGGCGTACTTTAGAATCTCGAAAAAGGCCGAATTAAATTACGCAAAAAATTAATTAATTGAAAATTTTTAGGCGCCCCTTTTGATTTTTTTTTTTCAGGGTTTTTTTTTTCACAGTGGGGGGGTTATTTTAGGGGCGGTTTATCTTGCTATGGATCCCCGTGTGACGATCTATTTCAAATTTCGGACGGGAGTGCGGTATTTATTGAAATATATGAAATTGAATGCGTAAAAACTCGAAATTCACGATTTTTTGGACGCCGCCATCTTGGAATCCGAACGATAGCTGTCAGTTGGCACATTGAAACATTCAGGTGTTTCAATATGCCAAAACGATATCTATTGTACATATTAATAAGTCATCGAATCCTTACCAATAATTTTTTTGCATTAATTTATCGATTTACCGAATCATACGAATGTCAAACTGTGTAGTTGATTTTTTTATTTATTTTTTTCAATTTTTTTCAAACTTTTTTTTTATTAAGTTTTAATGATTTTTTTTCGATTACTATATTTAAGCGTGCGGTTCTCAAACTTTTTTATACAGTTTTAATGATTTTATTTTATTTCTATATTTTCGCAAAACAATGTCAAATATCGATTTCTTCTTAGATTTCGATTCAATAAATGATAATAAAATAATAAATGTTTTCAAAATAGGTTTCTTTTTCGATAAATCATTTTTTTAAATTTCAAATAGATATTTATTTCTACAACTCAATATTAGTAGATTTGGGTGTGTAGCCAGGGCGAGCCGGTACGCCCGAAGGGCTTACCCACTAGCGTTGAGGTATAACATAAAATCGTACAATCCTCAAACTTTTTATAAAGTTATAATGATTTTTTTTCATTTCTATATTTAAGCGTGCGGTTCTCAAACTTTTTTATAAATTTTTATAATTTTTTTTTTTTTTTTTTTTCGTTTCAATAAATGATAATAAAATAATAAATGTTTTCAAAATACGTTTTTTTCGATAAATCATTTTTTTCAAATTTTAAATCGATATTAATTTCTACAACTCAATATTAGTGGGTGTGGAGTGTAGCCAGGGGGGCCAAGGTCCTAGCGTGAGGACTGGCGCAGCCAGTCCGAATACGCTAGTCCACTATAAAATGAAATTAAAAAAACCCTCGAATTTCCCGCAGAAGGTGGGTCGATTTTCAGAACCCGCGGATTATATTATTTTCGCGGTTTTCATTCGGCTGAAAATAAATCAGCGAAAACGACCCGCCTCTCTTACGGATCGTGGTCGTTTTAAGTTCCCGAAGGGTCACATTACATTTTTTTCTGGTGTATAAGTATATAATATATTTTTTTACGATTCGTGCCCTCTTTAAGCGCGCTGAATACTAACGATTTTCGTTTCTCGCATAACGGAGGCTTTAAAAATAAACGGACATTTTTATCATGATAATTATCTGTTCGGAAAATTATACGATTTTCCCCCTCGTAGTGAGAATTGTAAGTTGTTACAATCACAGTTTTTATGTGATATATTTTCTTTTAAGTGTATGATGATTGTGAAAATTGATAATTTTTTACTGAAAAAATTTCAATGATATAATATCGAATTTATATATGTATGTTTTGAATATCAAGTCTCTTTATGTAACCGCAAACAAGTTCAATATTGCAGTTCTTTGAAATGTTCAGATGTACACACAAAATTCAAATATTGCTATCTGAAATGGAAATTCATTCAATCGGAAAGATATTCAGAAATAATTGAACAACTTTACAGACGCGTCTGTGGAATATTTTCATGCTTTATTAGCCATTTGTGATTTGCGTCTTTTGATCTAGTTTCGGGAAAAGCGTCCTGAAAAAAGTCTGCGTTTTTCGTCGAAAGATTAATTTATTCATAGTTTTTTTTGTGAGTGTTAACAAAACAAACACAATATGATTTTCTTTGTGAAGCGACATTTTGATATATTTGTATTTTTTAGGATTGAGTTAAAAGTTTATTTTTATTTCGGGTTTCGTCTCGCTGTTTGAGATCGAGCAATTTTCACGAGGAAAATTGCTTTTTCCTGTGTGTGTACGAAAACAGAGGGTTTTCTATGTTTTGTACTTTTTCTATTTTCAAATGAAACGTTTTTTCTCATAAAATGTATCTTTTCGCATATTTCTGTTTCAATAACGCAATACCATTTTTCGGATATGCATTTTGTATGCAATTAAATTTCATTCTATTTTCCGTGAAAAATGTGAGCTTATGAAAAGCAAGTGACTTTACCGATTTTTTTCATATTTATTATTACAGTTCATTTTCAACAAATATTTCTGTCACGTTGTCATATTGTATATGCAAAAAAATATATTGTATTATGTAAACTCGGATTCTTTGAAAAGTCCTATTTCAAATTTATTTTTTCGAAATACACTCCTTAAAAAGTTTCTTTCAATGTCAGACGAAAGACGAAAGCTCAAAGTTGTTTTTATTTCAAATGAATATACCTAAGCATACAGAGTTTACATTTTTGTATTTTTTGTTTAAATTAAAATTTTGAATTTAATTATGTTCATTATATTGATGTAATATATTTATGAAAACGTAACATAACAAATATTAATTTTTTTAAGTGAATCAAATAGAAAAACTTTTTATAATAATGAATCGTTTCGTTTGAAAGTTCGTTTGGGCTTATGCTTCCTTTTACGATTAAATGAATAATTTCACCATATATGTTATAATATAATAGTTCCACACTAAATTTAATAAAAACTTTCACACTTCAGTAAGATTCCAGAAAATTCGAAAACCTTCGAATCATATAATTTTTTACATTATAATAACATATAAAAAAAAACAATCATCGATTCCATAAACGGTAAACTCCAATTCTCCCATATAATAACACGGCCACTTTACAGTGTAATGTGAATCTATGATATGGGATAACATAAAGGTGTCTCAAAATAGACGAAAGAAGTAATTTTGATAGAAAACATAGATTTTTAATTAAAAATTGTAATTTTTTTATTGATTCACGCAGTATACAGTATAGGGTTACATGTAGAACAGCATATCAGGTAATTGGCTTTACTGGCATATACGCATTTTTTTGTTGAAATTTTCCACGACTTTCTCGCGTAAATGTAGCTGAATTTCATTGATATAGCGTTTAATTTCCTCATTCAAGATGTGGGGGGGGGTCGTGAGCTTGTTGGTATAAACCTTAGACTTCGAAAACTCCATAAAGAAATTTAAGAAACTCCCTAAAGAAAAGAAAAGAAAATAAACTCCCTAAGAAGCAATTCAATCATTGCATGATTCATTTCCTAGTCGTGTAATTTTCCGTTTTGGTGATTAGAATTGGCCGGATCATGCAATTTAACGCCTTTGGTGGTTTTTGAAGTTTTAGGTTTATGCCAACAAGCCTATGATCACCCACACCTTGAAGGAGGAAATTTAGCACTATATCAACAAAATTCAGCAACATGTATGGAAAAACTTCATGGAAAATTTCAACAAAAATATGTGTATGTACCAATAAACTAATTTACCTGATATGCTATTCCGCACGTAACCCTATACTGTATATTGTGTGAATCAATAAAAAAATTACAATTTTTAATTAAAAATCTATGTTTTCTATCAAAATTACTTCTTTCGTCTATTTTGAGACACCCTATATAATAGTTACACACTGAATTTAAAAAAAACGTTCACATTTAAATAGGATTCTAGAAAATTTGAAAATATTTGATTCATATAATTTTTTACATTATAATAACATGTAAAAAAAACAATCATCGATTCCATAAACGGTAAACTCCCATTTTCCCATACAATAACACCGCCACTTTACAGTGTGATGCGAATCGACGATATGGGATATCGGCATGGCCGCCATAACGGCCACGTCTCACGTTTGTGGCCATCGACGGCGTCAGAGACCACCATTACCCTGATTGGAAACCTGCGCGCCAAACCTTGCGGGATTTGAATTTCGCGCACGTCCCGCGCGTTATGCGCCGCGGCCCCCGGAAAGTTTTCCGGGGCTTTTCCGGAAATTCCGCACCGGCTTTTTGTTTTTTATCCGTTTTTCCGACCGGAGGGTGTTTGGGGGAAATTTTCGCGTGCGATTCGCGAGATAATTTTTCACCTGGTTTCGGGTTTGATCCGTCATGTTCGCGTGACGTTTAGCTGCCTCTTGTGGGGAGTGTTTGGAATTTTAATCAGTTCGTGTTTCGTACGAAAAATTTTGTTATAAAGTGTGTATGAAAAAAATGTCTTGTGTGTGCTAAGATTCGTTTGCGAAATTGCGCAGTCCGTGTATGACGCGAAATAGTTTTGTGTCATATGCGAAAAATATAATGGGATGGTGCTTTGTTGAGTTTTTCAAAACTAGACGACTTAGTTTAAAGAGAGAGACAAGAGATAGTTTGAGTGTATTGATATTTTGTTAAAAAGAAATTATAATATTTACTGATAAATTAAAAAAAATTAAATACAGCTGTTGTCGAGAATAATATTTTAAAAATTTGAATTACAAATTATTTATCAAAAAAAATATGTTCGTGATTTAAATTTTTCGAACTACAACTTGCGTGAATAATTAAAAAATGCACAATTATGTATACTATATATATCCTTTTATTTTTCAAAAGGATTTTTCTATGAATTTTCGTTAAAAAAACTTTTTTGTGTTTTAATATTTTATGAATATTAATGTTAGCTTTCATCCTACATATAATATTTTTATTAATATAAATTATGTATCTACCCATTAGTTGTTCAAACGATGTTTATTTAATGAACCGTATAATATGAATATATTACCAAAAGACGACATTATCGAGTCATAACATGAAATCAAACGACCGATATTCAAGACAAAAATACTCATAGTTTAATTCAAATATTACATAATACATAATTGAAATAGTTTATATACCAAAACTAAGTAAGTGCGTATACAATTTTCGATCAAAGTTTTCGTCCATTCTCGTCAATACGCCAATACATTAGTGCGAGAAAGCTACATTTTGTCAGACTTAATCCTTTAAGATAGAACGAAAGGGAATGCGGAGTTGAGTTTAAGGATTCAGGATGCGCGCACGATGGAAAACTTGCCCGTTATCAATCTTTCCCCCTTTAAAGCCTTGCGGCTTCGACAAGTTCTGAAAGCGTATCTGAAACCCGAGACCTCGGGCAATAAAAGTTTGACTACCCCTGAAAGATTTATAAGCACATATAAAAATCTAAAATTGACCCTCCCATGAAACCTTAAAAATAAAATATCAATGAGTGAACCCCAGGGAAAAATCGGATTTTCAATGTCCAAGATTTTTCGAGTTTTATATATAATTTTATAAAAGCTTTGATTAAAATATTATTATTTGATTTTTAAATAGTTGATTACTATTTTAAGAGTAAACATGAATAATATTTAATATAGTATACAAGAGATTTATAAAAAATGTCGTTTGAATCCCAAGTGAAGTTAAAATAAAATATTTCGGGTGAAACCTCATAGTATGGGCGTGTATTTCAGTAAATGCGACTATGAGGCTTCTCCTATGAGTTATTATAAAAATTTTATTGAAAAAATCAATAAAAAATAAAACAAAAACTTTGCTATTAAAAAAAATATAGTTGAAAAAATTTACATTACTTTATAATAAAACAAATTAATTTCATTATTTTGTATATTCAATCAATCGTTTTATTTTTTTTACATAAGATGATATTATATATTTTGAAACTCAAAAGCTTGTTTTTCACGAATTTAAACAATTTTAAAAACATTTCATATAAAAGAGTTAAAAACTTCCTAAGCACGAAAAATAAATTTAGATTTATTCGGAATATTCCGTCGAATAAATCTGTGCAAAACTATTAGATTATACGTGTAGATAGGCGCGAAACGGAAAACTTTCTCAAATATTCATAATAATAATTCACCGGACGAATCGGATCGAATCCGAGTCGGAAAATTCAGGGAAAATCGCCAGAGCGCCGGGAAAATCTGGGGTCGGTTTTACGTCCCTTGGCGCATATGCCCGTAACGCGGGGACCCTCCTTTTCACACCCTGGACCGATATAAATAGTCGTGGCACATCTTTTCAGATATTTATTGGATTATGGAACAAAAGCCTTCGGCCGCTGTCGTCGCGGGAATACGCTTTTCCGCCCTTAGGCAGAGAATTTTCACGAACGGATCTCATCGCGTTCTCGATGCGTGGATTATGCGAGTTTTTACAAGAAAATGTAATCGTTATACGTTTAATTATGTTTATTTTTTGATATAAATAATATTTTGTGTACGCTCCTTTGATATGTGCATAATTTAAATATTAAATTTATATGGAATATTCAAGAAAATGTATTAAAATATTTATATGCTCATGATAGTGGAAGTGATTGAATACACTTTGATAAGTTTGATGGTGGAATTTATATATTATAATAACTGAATCTTTAAAACCATAATACATTACAGAAAACACTCTCATTTTAAATATTTTTTCTTGTAAATATATAATATAAACTAATTTTGATAAATTTTGTGTTATCGCTTCTGAAAAAAAAGCTTTGGAACGATTTTTGCAGAACACTTTCGAGTTCCTTGGTGTATTGAGCATTAGTAAATAAAAAAAATCTTACTATTTTTATCACAAAACAGTAAAATATCATAATATACCTACTACTGTATATCAAATTAATTCGGAGGATAATTTTACTTAATAATCAATATTTTAACCATAAAACCTGTCACAATTATTACAATTTAGGTATTTACATACATGTCGTAAAACAGGAAGGTTTTCTTACTTAGTTGATATTTAACCTTATACGCTGAAAAACTCAAATATTTTTCAAAAATTAATGAAGGATTTTTCTTAGGAATTATAATATCGTAAAAATTAGCGAATAATTTGGAAGAATAACTTTTTTTAATGAATGTATCCACTTCTAAATCATTTTAATGATTATTTTTTAATAGATAAATTCCACAATCAAATTTGTCACAGTAGAAAATTTATATTAAAATTAATTAAAAATTTATATTTTGAAAATAATTTTACTTATCAAAATTTTCATTTTTAATATACAAAGATCAAAGAAACCATCGTTTTAATAAAATAATATATACATTACTCGAAAAAGCCTGCAGATTTTTCCACTTTGCTTATTAAAATGTGGGCACTTTGAAAGTGCAGAATATTAGAGACGCATTTGTGAAAGCTGTCGTTGCAATTAAAAGCAATCTCGTCCGGCCAACAAAACAGAAGCTCGTTAAGAAAAGCCGTGGATTTTCTCGCGGCGACGGTCATTTGGGAAAAGCGGGAAAATCGCGGAAAAACTCGAGCACTACCACCGCACCACTCACGGTACACACTCAGACTACGTACACTCTCGTATTAATACGGTCGTCATTTTTTTTGCGAGCTCCTTCCTAGCTTCTTTTCAAACATTTGCGCGGACCGCAAGCGTCGGTTGCTTTTCTGAGTGTTGTACAGCGGTTCTCAATGTGTGCGATAGTGTGTGAGCCTCGAATTGTATAGATTTAAGTAGAATCTACAATATTTCTTGGAGGCGGAATTGTGAGATAGAAAGAAGGAAATATTATTTTCGTAATGTGTTATTAGTGCCATCTGTGAGAGTCGTCTATCTATTATATAATGTGTATAGAATATCTTTTCAATGTTGAATTATTTTTTTTTTTTTTTTTTAAATATTTAAATAAATTTATATTTTGGGTAAAAGTAATTTTTTTTATTAGGTATTGAATTTTTAAATTTTGATTAAATAATACTGACTAGCATAATCACTATTATGTATATTATATGCACTCACTTTTAGAAAAGAACTATTCAGATTTAATTGAAAATTTCGACATTTTTTAACGATATTTGAAAGTATCAATATTGAAATTATCTGTTATAAAATTATATGATCTTATTCGTTAAGTGATTATGAAAAATATTTCTCTAAACATCAGTGACATAGATGAAGTAGAAATTTATATGTTAAACGAAATTTTTATCATCGACATAGACTTTGTTTATAATATATGATATGCTACGTTTATGTAATCGTTTCGTTCATGGACGAAACAAAGAATCTAGCTTTGTCTATGAAATTTAATAATATCTGGCGGTGTATAGTCATCTAGCGTAGACACACAATTTAATACATTTTGTCAAATGATAGTTGATTTTTCTTACGATATGCTCATGAAAGGCATAAAAAATTATTTGGTACACCTGATACCTGATACTAACAAGGGGAAGGCACAACGATGGAAATCAACTTCGATATGGGATTTTTTTTTCGATAGATCAACGAAATCGAAGTTGATTTCCGTCGTTTTGTCTTCCCCTTGTTAGTAAAAAATATTCGAAATTTTTGGCATATGAATGAAAAAAGATTCGTCATCACTGATGTAAGGCACCTTAACTGTCATATTTGACAGAAGACTTTAAATGACGCGCCTATGCTGGAGGGTGCATATATGTACATTACAAGATGTTATTAAACTTCATAGACAACGCAAAATTTTTTATTCACCCTCGAACAATTACAAAAACACACTCAATATTGGTTCAATTTCACATACGAACTCAACCTACACTCGCACTCATCACCGATTCAGAACCACTGATCTGCGACAGTTGAACGCTCCTTATCAAGATACGAGAACACTCCTTGCGGAAGGTCCACAGTTTCGAAAAGGTTAAAAAGCACACCACCGCCATCCAGTGCGAAACTCCTCCCCCTCTCCACCCGCCAAGTACAACTAACCACCCCCGCACCAATCTCGCATTGTTTCGCCCTCGAATGGGGCGAGGGCGGATTTTCCTCCGGGGGGATGAATAAAACATCCGAGTCTACTCCGGCGTGATTTCCACGGAGGTTGTACCGCTTTCAAACGCAACAACCACTCTTTTCGAGGGCCTCGCTGCGAGGACGGCCTCAACCCTTCGACCCTTAGGTGCTAATACTACCCGGCGACTCTTTTGTTCGCTTTTTTTTGAGGCTCGGTGTATAAAATGGGTTTTAGAAGGTTGAATTTTCGATATTGAAATTTAAGATGGGATCGGAATGTGTTTTGTTTGCGCTTGTGAAGAATGGTGTATGTTGTTGAAGTGTTTAAATTATATTATAATAATAGGAAATTTTTTTTATATGAAATCGTAATTGGATTTTGTCGATTGCTGATGTTTATAATATGAATGCAAAATTTGGTGTTATATCTTTGATTTAAAACTAGTTTTTAAACTGTTACACAATTTTAATATTTCGCCTTTTATGGATAAAGCTTCTCAGTGAGCTTTTTTAGTATGAACATATTTACGGTCACGTGTTTTTGTATTTTGTAATGCTACGCTAATCATAGGGTTTTATGTAAAAGGAATAAGAGGTACTTTCCCTACTTATAGTTGCTTTATTTTACCTTATTTTTTCTTCTTAATTTATAAAAATATCAAATCAGTAAAACTTTCAATAATATGAGAAATTCTGTATATTATTAAATATACATTTAGTAATTGAGATTATATGTTACATGGTGTGACAATCTCGATTACAAAATTTATTTATAAAAACTGAACATTAAAAACAATGTAAAAGAAAATACTATAATTTTAAAAACTGTATCTTTGAAAATTCATAAAATATATTAATTTTGACGTTGATATCATTTCTGAAAAAAAAAACAAGAACGACTTTTGTAGAACACTTTTGAGTTCCTTAGCTTGAAAATATCTTCCTAATTTTATAAAAAAAATTGCCAAATTCTATAAAACACGCATCAGATGAACTAAGAGAATAATCTATTTTTTAAACAAAAAATCTTACGCAATGAATACTTTTAGCTTTCCTATATCGTTAAACGGAAAATTTTCGGACTGATATTGCATAAAGAATTCAGAAATGTTTTTCGAAATTTGCTCTAAAATTTTTCTTAGATATAATAGAATAACACCATCAAAATGAGTGCATAAATCTGATATGATATCCTTTTTAAAATAAGAGTATCTATAAATGTACTTTAAAGGATTTAGTTGTCACAGACAAAATTTTGCAATCAAATTTGTTACATTAGCACAACTATGTTATAACATCAAAATTTTAATCATCATAATGTGGAAAAAGTTTTTAACGGAATAATCAAGCACGGACAGTTTAATTTTATTGAAAAGCCATTCCGCAGCAGACAAAACGGCTCGTAAAAGTTCCACGTAACCAAAGTACACTACACGTGACGAACACACATACTAGAAGTACATATTAGTGCTAGTATTCCGGCACTATACTATGAGTGGAACTTGCATTCGACATTCGTACTTGGACCGTTCGATAGTCGCTTTAAATGGACAAAGTTTCCGAGTAACGTTTAACTATATCAATTTTGTACAATGTGCGCTCCCGATATTGCCATAGAGAAATCTGAAAACTTATATGCCAGACTTATACCACTTTGCGTCTTTGTCGGTTAATCTGAATATTCTCAGCGCCTTTTCAAGTTTGAAATATTTCAATTGAATCGTTTTAAATTATTGTCAGTAAATTAGTAGTTGAAAATTTTAGGTATTCAAAGATTTTATGTGATCTTATTCTTATCATATAATCTTATAATGATCTTTAGCAAGTTATATACCTATATATTATAAGTTACGAAACTGCTGAGTTTATGCACGATGCAAAAAAGTTTTGAGTTGTATACGGATAATGTAGTGAGATGGCGGTTTTTTGAAGTTTTCCGTTTAAATTTGGACTTCTTCCATTCCATTATCTTCATTTCTATACTCATTTTTTATAATCATTGAAGTATAAATGGTAAGGTTAAGTTTTTTAAATTTTAAGCTCTGATTGTCAAAGCTCTGATACAAAGCTAAAGTTTCGTTAGGTGGAAAGAAAAGCAATAAAAAAGAAGCTCAAGTTTTAAATAATTAAGACATTTAGTTTTGAAAAGCATCATAAAGCGCCATACCATTATATCGTTTGCACACGATACAAAACTATTTTGCGTTGTTCGTGAACAAAGCAATTTCATAAACGACGAATAACGTATATAAGATTGCCCAAATATAACTATAAGAAATAAAAATCATTCACGTGATCTTTAACCAATTATATACATGTATAGGTATAATAGTTAAATTAGTAACTACACCACTCATCACTTAACTTCAAAATAAATAATACATTGATTAAACGGTTCAATAAAAGTAAGCTTCTGTTTAAAAAAATCTGAATATGTGAAATTCTGGTAGAAACCGACTGAATATTTGATAAAGCATAGTTTATGAAATCTAAATGAAATATTTCAGCGAAATTCCCGTTTATATGCGAACATTCGCATGTAATAGTACGCTTTTTCAGCGGTTGAGTGATGAAATATTATTTCTAGTACGTGACGATTCGTGAAATTTTAATCGGTCACGTAACGAGGGCGAACTCGAGCAACTCCGCGAGCGAAATAAATATGAAAAAAATGATATGTAACAAAAAAAAATAGCGAAAAAAACATAAAAATTTACGCTGCGTCAGATTGACGTGTCTTTTTTGACGTTGTGTGCTTTCGCTCGGTAGACGAATTTTGTTTCGTTTCATTTTTATTTTCCTTCTAAAAAGATTCAGTATATGAAACAATAATAATACATCATCGAAAATACACATTTTCGATTTGTAAACATATAATTATTACAAAAATTAAGTTTTAAATCATTTGAATTAAATGTGGACTGAATGGAATTTTCTAAAAGATTATACATTTTACTTTCATTAATTTTTCAAACTTTTGCTTGTATGTTGAAAATATTTCTAAGCATAATTTTATTTCTATGTACATTTTAGTCGAACGAATCCCGACTAGGATCAAAAATTAATTTAGTCATGATCCTGAGCGAAGATGTTTGCCATATTCTGATTAAACATTAAGATCATAATGCGAGCAGAAATATATAATAATAATTCAACGATATATTATAGATATTAAAATTTCATAAAATATTACTCTTTCGAATACAATACTGAAAAATAATTTTAATTTACACTGTAATTTTTTTTTATAATTAAGCTGTTATAAAACTCATTTCGGAGATAATCTCGTTTACGCCATAGTGAGTTCTTCTTGACTATTATTGCTATAGGGAAAAAATTCGATGATAAAATAATTCTATGGGCGAATTTAATTATTACATCGTACGAAATGTTGCTAAGAATTCGCTTTTGATGTTCGCCCTTTTCGACTTGTACGTAATAAAGGCGAAAGTCGACTGAAATAAAATAAAATGTGCAAAAAAGCGAGAAGAATCTTTGCTCATTATACGAAAAATAAGATGGAGTACTTGAAAAAAAAAACAATCACATTTTCTGACTAAGAATCCTTTACGTTTAATTAAAAAAAAAATGGTGGAAAATTCTTGAACTCTTTTCCATAAAGCTTATTATGCGAAATGCTCGCGGCTAAGGATTTTCTTAATTTTTACGATGTATAAAGGTTTATATTGTCGTTTTTTTTTAACTTTATATATTTCAAGTTCAATGTAATGCCATTTGTTTAAAATTTTAATTAACAACTCACTCAATAATTACTTTCTCATCCGTTATACATTCGATACGAAAAAACCGAAATACATTTTCCAAATAAGACACGTCCAATCTTTTTTCGAGCCTCATCATCACGTATGTAAATGCAAAAAAAGAAAACGAAACCTATACATTTTCAGCAAGTTTTTTCTTCAACTGGATCCACACCTTTTCTTGGAGGGCACTTAAATAAAAACGTGGATAAACAATGCCAATTTCCCAGCAATTTGGGCTAACCCTTTCAGCCGTGAAAAGCTCCTCTCAAATTCTTCACAATATCCGTTTTACGTGGCTTCCGGAATACATTTTCCATTCATTACGCCCGATTTCTCTCTTCTCCATTTCACGTCTTCCAAATCATTTCTTTTTTTTTATACATATATATTATATTACATATGTTACGTTACGTTTATATAATCGCTTCGTTCAAAGATGAAGCAAAGAATCTTGCTTTATCTATTAAATTTAATAACATCTGGTAGTGTGTAGGTGTTATCTAGTGTAGGCGTATCAAAGGTACATCATTTAACGTCTTCTGTTAAATATGACAGTTGATGTATCTTAAAATAGTGATAAGGAACCTTTTTTCGTTGTGTCAAAATTTCCAAATATTTTTTACCGAGTATCAGACGTTCCAAGGAAATTTTAATACCTTCCATAAGTATGTCCTAAGACACGTCAACTTTTAACAGAAGATGTTAAATGATGTATTTATGATACGCCTGTACATCACCAGATGTTATTAAATTTCAGAAAAATATTTACTTTGTCCATGGACGAAGTGATTAAACAAACGTAGCGTAAAATATTGATTACTTGAATGAAAATTGCTTTCTTTAGAAAGAAATTATACTTTATACTTTAGTATAATTTGATGCATTTACGATTCGCCTACTCTAGTTGGTGCCTATACACCACCAGATATTATCAAATTTCATAGACAAAGCAAAATTATTTGCTTCGTTTATGAACAAAATAGCATAATATTCAAAATATATATACCGAATCTTCTTTTTACACGGTATATGAAATAACACGGTTCAAGGAAGATGAACCGATTATTTTTTTACACGGATTTTTCATTTTAACGCGGTATAAAAATCATTAAAAAATCTGTTTTATTATACCACAATGGTAAGATTCGGTGCAGACCAGTATACTGATGTAATTATAGTTATTAAATGAAAAATTTCGTTGTTTTTGATAATTTTACAAGGCGAAAATTTTTCACATTACACATTTAAAAAAAATACATTTAGATGGACGTCCAATCCAAATATAGTGATGGAACCTATCTCCAATTTTTTATGGTCACCATACTTTTTTTGCACGGTTTTTTATTTACACGTTAGTCTCTGGTACATATCCCCCGTGTAAAAAGATACAAAAAAATTTATGTAACTATATTTTTATACTATTGATGTTCACGTATGCATTCAATACGTTGTTATTACGCACAATTTTAATTAGCGAAATGAAACGTTTCAGTGCGTAATCAAAGCCAACATGTTTACATTTCTACGTTTTAACGATGACGACTAATTTTCGCAGAAATGTTATTTCGCAAGACGAGCATGGGCGTTTCCATCGTGGATATATTGTAGACGTAAATACTGAGGCCTGTCACAAATCCGAATACGTGATGTATAAATGTTCTCTTATCGGAGTCATTATTTTCGAAACAATTGAAATCGTTTCGGGGAATGAATTTTCCGTGTTTTCACGGCCACGGTGGAGAGTTGTTATCGGTTGTTACATAAATGAAGCGCGATTGAGATACGTCACGTGGCTTTACGTCTTTGTGTCACGTAAGATGTGTTTATTTTCGGATCAAAATATTTTTGCGAAGTTAGTATGTCTCGAAGTTTTACTACGATCAATTTTATTATTATTAGAAATCTGAAAAATCGTACTATGTACGTTACGTGTCGTTTGAGAGATTACTTAGTTTTCATATGAGGCAAAAACGTTCTGCGTCTTGTTTGATAGTGGGATAGTACTTTGTTGATGTTTTTCGTCAAAATTTGGGCGTTTTTCATTATCTTTATTTCTACACTCCTTCATTGTCAATTGGATTTATATTTTTTTTAGTTTTAAGCTTTGATTGTTATCTAGAAAGCTTATGTTTTATTACGTGAAAAATAAGGCAATAAAAAAGAACTTCAAATTTCAAATAATGAAGGCGTTTAATTTTGAAAAAAATCTACAAAACATCATCCCACAATTTTTAAGAATTCGACGCAAAATTTTTTTGTATCATACGCGACATAAGCAATTTCGCAAGCTCCATGTAATACCCTTTACAAAATATTTATAGTTAAGATACAATAAAGTTTACAGTTGTAATAACATCAAAATTAAATAATATCAGCCGTTTTATAATATTTTCATTCCCAAATACCACGATTGCAATTTCCACACACAAACAATATTGAAACACCAAACATTCTAAGAAACATCCAAACACAAAAACCTTCTCCCAAAACGCATATTAACACATACACACACACTAAAAACCGAAAAATGTAACTGACGTTTATTTTTTCTTTTTACTACATTTGACTCCGGCATTCCCTTCGTGCAAAATTGCTAGGCACACGTGAAAATCGTCCCTACTGTCGTTCCGCTCCGCCCCATTTGAGAACCGCTGGTACGACCGTACATAGTGGGTGACCTTTCGTCGTTATTTGGGTCACCTGCTTACATGGCGACCAGGCCCAGTTTGTGTCGTCGTACCGTTTCTGCTAAGTCGCATCTGGACCATATCCTATGTTTAGGGTGACCGTTAGTTTTACATTTGATGGGACAATCTTGAAATTTTCGTATACTGTTGTGTTGCTTGTGGAATACACTGGGTTTAATTAAGTGAAGTAAGTGGGTGTGATTATGTTTTAATAAAGAATTATTTTTAGTACCTCAAGGGTTTTTTTAACAAGAAGTATCTTATGCTACAGTAGAAAAGAAGTACATGCATATAGTGATGTTGAGTGCGGTAGATAAGGAGTAGGCCATATGCTGTACTAGTAGCTACATATAATATGACAATACGGCTAATGTAATGATAGCTTTGATGATGATTATGATAATTTCAATATAAAAGTTATTGAATATAGTCATTCAATCATGAAGTAAGCTAAAGCTAAATCTAAGCTAAGTTGATGATTTAAATATTTAACTACTATAGAATAATAAAAAGTTTGAAAAATACTCAAATTTTTAGAGATATCCTATAGATCAGGCTTGTCCAAAATTTCGGTATGCGAGGGCCATTTTGGCCAAAACACGGTCCAACCCGGTCAAACACGGCAAAACACAATTTGCATTTTTTTTTATTTAACGATAAAATACATATATTTTGATTAGAATGTACTTGGAAAAACCGATTCTTCAATAATTCAAAAAAATAATACTAATTTTCTTCGAATTCGAGCAAAATTTGTAAATTGTTATGTATGAAAAGTGGGGGCCAGTCGTGAGAGTACTGGGGGCCAGTTTGGCCCCATAGTGGCACTTTGGACAAGCCTTCTATAGATAATTTTCGCATCACATAAATTACATATGATGATTTCAATATTTTTCTTCTTAAAATTCAACTATATTACTAAAATAATCTCATTTTTCTATATACACATAATAGCCGATTTCTATTTGTAATAATACTCATATCAAACTCCGTTACTATGGTAACGTTTGATACGATAAAAGCAATTCATTAATAATTCAGGCTCTATTTATCGATACCTTCGACCTTACTTCCTTTTACCTTGAAACTTAATGTTTCGTCACAAACGATTCTACAAATAAGTATACATTTATCCTCAACAGACTACCTTATATTTGAAAAACAAATTATATTTTGACAAACATCATAAAAGCTTTCTACGATAACGATTTCAATATTCTTAATTTTAAGAATAATCTTCAAAAAAATATGTTTTTTTCGTCCTTTTCACAAGTTCCGTAAATTTATCGAAAACACACAGCGACCCTAACAAAAGGTACGTGTTTTCTTATAAGAAGACCGACATTGTGCTGTCTACAAACACAGGTGGTGGGTTTCGAGAGCGAAAATCGCAAATGCCACCATCTGCGAGTGTGTGTATGGGATTTTATAAACGTTCGAGGATATGTGTGTGTCGAATGATATGAATCTTGCTGTCTGCACAGGTGGTGGAATCTGAGAGTATAAGTCGCAAATGGCTCTCGAATACTCGTGGATCTCGCAAATATTCGCAATGTGTGAATGTTGAATCATTCGAATGGTGGAAATTGAAAATGCACTCAAATAGCGAACGAGTCTCGTACTATGCGAACAACATTCTTTATTATTTTAAATTTCTTTGAAATCTGCTTCTACATAGTTCTAAAATAAGTGAACTGTAATTTTAGAAATCTTTCGTATTAAAATTTTCGCAACATTTTTGCATAGTGGGAAAATGATCGACTCTTTTTCTCTGAGGTGTTTAAAAAAAAGTAATAATTTGGCCATAAAGGCTCAAATAAAATACTTGAATACCTCAAATATCATTATTTCTTTATTTTAAAATTTAACTCGTTCAAGTAATTTAGAATATTGATCGCAAAACAAAAATCGTTTTCCCAAAAAGTCTATTTCAGTTCGGGAAAATCATTTATTTTCTGTTTCATTTCCAAAAATATGATGATATCCTCTTTTGATTCTCATACTCTACTAACATATCTCCGCAAACCATAACTGTCTACACTAAGCAAAATTAAAAACTGAGTTCACTGTCGTGATCAAAAAGTAACGAATTTGGCAAACCATCAATCTTTCAGTGACCATATTTATAACCGTATCATAGAACTTATAATTTTTTTTTTTAATTAAGTATAAGTCATTTTTAATAGATATTTAGGGCAAACGGTGCATCTATCGTATCTATGAACCACAAGCTATATCTATTAAAAAATATAAAGAACAATTGACACACTTATTTAACGCCCACATAAAATTCAATGTATATTCCGTCCTTGATATTTTTCTATGTAAGTGCACTTTTTTCAGGTCACGGGAAAAGCTCACATATCGGATCACATGTTCCAGATCTCGCAATGGCTTTGGCCAAAATCCGTCGCCGAAAAGCACATCTCCCGTCCGTTTAAACATTAACCAAAAATCCGATCGAAAAAACAAAATAATGGCGATTTGATTAATAATTTTTTGTTGCCGGGCAGAGGCGAGTGATAAATTAAATGAGAGCGCTCGCTCGAAATAATTAATGGAGCAGAAACGTCGACTTTTGTGCGTTGTTAAAAGCATCGGTTTTTCGCAAAGTCATCCGAAAGGTTTGTGGCCCTAGCGATTAGGGGCCGAGGCCTTAACTAAAGATGATCGCGACACAATGGCGACGTTTTCCATAAGTCAAGATACCGACGATATGCGATAATAAATTCTAACTAATTCATTCTCTTGTGGGTGATTTATTGGTGTGTCGTTTGAGTGTGTTTTTCAGGTTATTAATTTCATTTGGAATTTTTGTGAGGGATTAATTGGATGTTTGGTTTTTTTTTCTTTGATTTCGAATACAAGGTTGTTTGTAATTGGTTGTGGGATAACTTTGTGTTTCAATCTATGGGATAGTGTGTGTTTTGTGTATTTTGATATTGGTTTAATTTTGCTTAATTAGACATGAATATCGTGTTATCAAGGTGATTTAAAAAAAATTGTAATTTATCTAGTAATTACCTTATGTATTATATTATATTTGTATACGTTACACAATGTTCGAATAATTGCGTTTTTCATAAAATAAAAGTAAAAAAAAAACGCAAAAAAAAATGGGATTTTTGTGATATTTAAATCATTGAAGCAAATTTTGACATCCGTATCAAAGTTGTTTTTTCAACTGGCAACTAACCGACTCATCTTCTAAAACAAACATTTTTTTATTTATTTATTTATTTACAAAGCCAAGCCTTGCATTTGTGGTCCTCAATGTCTTTTTTAACTACATACATTATGATACTTCGGTATCAGAAATATCTGGTATATAAATCTTTCTCAGTCTTCCATTAGTATATCTTAAGACACGGCATTGTTATATTTAATAGATGACGTTAAACATTTAATTTTTTAATTACACTAGTAAAAACGGACAATAAACCTCCAGTTTAACAAAAAAAAAACGCAATATTTTTTGTATTTTTCATGGAAAATGCGATTACAAAAATGTTGCATAACATTTATGTACCTTCATTACGTTTCATACATCATTACTTTATTTGAAAAAAAAACTCAATTTTGAAACAATATGTTTTCCATAAACAATCATAAATCACCATAAATCTGAAATCTGAAATAAAATCAGTAAATTCTTACCATACGAAAATAAAACATCACCACCCCCTCAAATACGTCCGGTCTTCTACCATCTAACCTTTCAAACATCAAACACAAAAGACGACATTAAAATTCAGAAAGGATTAAGGCTCCACGTAGGCCCGTTTTCCGGTTCCGGATAATCCGGATAAAGCCCACATATAATACGTGAACGTAACTTTCGACCTTGGACGTGTGCGCGATAGCAATTATGAAAAATTAATACCGTCACGAATTTGCACCTAGGGCACGTAAAGTGCAAAGTTTAAGTCTGGCTCAGAGTCCCGGGGATCGGTTACTAAGTAATCCATTTTATGGTTTTCCCATTTGAATGCCGGTTCGACTTAATTCCGGCTCTCGGCGCTCAATTCGATTTTATTGTGGCACATAGTGGCAGCAAAGTGAGCTGATCCGTTTTACATTACGGCGAATTCTAAATGTGCTTAATTTGGGACTCGCTCTGTCGATTGTGGATTGACTTTGCTGAAGGATATTGTCGTTAAGTTGTGTCCCGACGGTTAAAAATCTGCTTTGTTTTTGCTTATTTTAATCGGGACTGTATCAACTCTACCGGAGTGGAGGAGTGGTAGCATTTTAAGTGAAGTCAGAGTCACAAAAAATTCTAAGTATGGCCAATTTGGGATTCGCTCCGTCGATTGTGGATTGACTTTGCTGAAGGATATTGTCGTTAAGTTGTGTTCCGATAGTTAAAAATGTGCTTTATTTTTGATTATTTTAATCGGGACTGTATCAATTCTACAAGAGTGGAGGAGTCGTAAAATTTTAAGTGAAGTCGGAGTCATGAAAATTTCTAAATGTGCTGAATTTGGGACTCGCTCCGTCGATTGTGGATTGACTTTGCTGAAGGATATTGTCGTATGGTTAAAAATCAGTTTGATTGCTTTATTTTCGATTATTTTAATCGGGACTGTATCAATTCTACAAGAGTGGAGAAGTCGTAGCATTTTGAGCGCAGTCAAAGTTGTAAAAAATTAACCGATTCTGGCTCAATTTATTTTTTTGTTTAGTTTTATTTGAATGGTTAAAATTTTTCGAAATTAAGAAATTACTTATTTTTTTTTTTAATTTATAATTTTTGTAACTTACCGTCAATTTTACACACTGGAAATAATTTTTTATCTTGCTACAACAGTTCTAGTCAAAGTCGGAGTTTGTATTGATGTTGGAGTCGAAACATAACTTAATTTCAAATTCAAAGTCAGAATCGGAGTCGGTAAATTTTGAAGCAAATATACAGCCTTAATTTTAATATACAATTTAAGGTTAAAGCCCCATCCGGTGCCTGAGGCCTCACCCTTACATTTTAAAACCCCCCCATCTCATATACAATTTTCATATACCCTTTCATCTCATTTCAATCTTTTAACTTTTCGCTAATATCTTTTGATACATATACATACATATTTTTTTAAATTTTATCCATAAAACATTACAGTTTACAAACTTTAGATTGAAAAGTCAATTAAAATGTAAAATATCTTAAATTAGCCTCGACTGAAATTAATCCAATCCTACGCATTTTATACGCTCGTCGTTTCCGTAATGCGATGAAAAAATACTAAACTTTAATTAAAAATATACACCGATACCGCCTACGGAGTGTTAGCTGAGAACTAGACGAGTGGTTCTCAAACGTGAGTGCCGGAAATTAGGCCGCAACGATAGTTTCTTAAATGTCTGTATAGGGGAGAGTGGGTTGGATTAGTTGCATTACACGACACGATTCAACGCGTGATGGAGGGCTTCCCCTTTTCCGCGAAATTCCCTTACGTGATTTCATTTCCTGGCTGTGTATTATACAATGTGAAACACGTATGTTTGAGTATCATGATTCATATGAGACGTAATACGGAAATGTATCATTTATTGATACAAGGATTGGATTTCTGAGAAAATTGGACTATATGATATGATATAATATTTATTATAATTGCTATTGTGACAGAAGGATTCTTGGAATGGTTAAGTAATATTATAATGATATAATTTTTATATATAATATAATATGATAATACAACGTTTGTTTAATTGCATCGTCCATGGACGAAGCAAAGAATCTTGCTTTGTCTATGAAGTTTAGTAACATATTGTGTTGTAATGGTGCCATCTAATGCCATCATAGGCACATAATTTAACGTCTTTTTTCAAATATAACAGTTGATATATCATACGACAGTGAAGGTTAACCTTTTTTCATTCATTTATCAAAATTTTCAAATATTTTTTACTGAGTATCTAGCATACCAAAGAAATTTGAATGCCTTCCATGAGTATGACGTAAGGCACTTAAACTGTTAAATTTGACAGAAGACGTTAAATAATGCGCTTATACTATATTGCAGCTATTTAGCACCAGATGTTGTTAAATTTCAAACACAAAACATGATTTTTTGCTTCGTTCATTGACGAAGCTATTACACAAACGTCGTGTAACATATACATAATGTATAATATGATATGTATTAAAGTATATTATTAATAAATCAGTAACAAAATCGATAAAATTGTTTAAAAAATTATAACAACCTGAACCGTTTTTTTTAAATATCTTCAATCGACGCATTCCAAGAATTAAATTGTTACAGTATTACAAAATTTTGAAACGATATATAATTTATACATTTTAAAGACATATAATTTCCAAAGCATCATGCACAGTTTGTACTTTATATTATACATATATAACAAGGCTTTCGGATAAACACGCACATGGAGCCAACGGTGATTACCTATTACTGAAAAAATGGCCACGTTATTATTTGAACGACTCGACGTGAATTACACGCCGTATCGATTACGTCATAATCGTCCGTGATACGATAATAAATTCATGTGTGTGTGTATATTAAATTTCATTATTAGCTTGTAATTCGGGAAAATTGGTGTTTTCCAACAATAACTACGTAGGTACTTAATTAGATAATGTTTCGTTGGCGTATTCGAAAATTATTTCTCGCATCGTACGAAATTTAAATAAACAATTATTCGCACGAAAATTATATTTCGAACACGTTCGTTTTGTGTTCAAATTAAACGAGATCATGTTTCAATTAAATTCGCTTGTTGTGTAATTATCGATAAAATATTCTTCAAACATATTTTGAACCATTTATAAATAAACACAACAGAAAATCTCTCATACATTCCAAAAATATAAATTAAATTTCTCATCAAATTGACCAAAAAAGACATGCGATTTTCCCTATCTTTAAAGCACATTCATCCGTTGATAATCTAAAAACGGCTCGGTGAGAAGTGCGTGAGCTTTTCACCGGCGGTCCAAACAAAAGAAGGTAGGTGGAAAACTCGGAAAACGGCCGCCGAGGAAAGCGGGCAGTTTTCCTCGGGAGTGGAAAGCGAGAAGGTTTCTAGATTGCCTTCCGAGCACAATACTGTTTTCCCTGGCTATATTTCCCGCTAGTTCAAACGGACGCGTTTAAGAGCTTTGCAAATATTTCGCTTTTCCGACCCTCACTACTCGTTTTTCCTCTTTTTTCCGCCCCGAACCCATATCGCCTCTTCGGCCGATACCGGGGGTGTGCAAAGGCGACTTTTCCCCGAAATCCGCGTCCGAAAAATGAAGAAAAAATATGAAAAACGCCCGGAAAAGTTTCCCGGGGGAGCGTGTTGATTTTTCGCGCCGGGCGAAATTCGTGCTTTTCCGATTGTATATATAGCGGTCTATTGAAAAGCGTTTCGGTTATGCGTAATACGTTTTTCATTTGTTTTTATATCGCACTTTGTTTGGGAAAATACGAAAAATGGTTTTGATTATTCTCTACTGAATTTTTTATAAAATTTATTATATATTTTTTTATAAAAAAAATTGGGCGAATTTTTTGGAAACCGTCACGTAGTCACTTCATGAAAGTGAACGAAAATAGATTTATATTAATATAATCGAACGAACGAAAAACTATATAAATGTGTCGAGAAAATCAAGGACGATTTTCCGATCGTGCGTGATGTATTTCAATCTCCGAAAAAAAAGGTTGGTTCCAAAGTATTTACTGGCTTTTCATTTGTCCAAACGACGACGTGAAAATACTTCGTAAAAGCGGAGGCTTTAGAAGGGTGACTCTGCTACATACGGTCAACTTTTCCGGAACCGAAGGAAAAAAAATGTATATACACGTAATAAAAAAGGGGAATAGGAAAAAGCGTACAAGGAGCGCTGAAAGCGTTCGGCTCATTTTCACCATTGTGCACCGCGGCTTTTCCGAAAGAGGCTTTCCCTCGTATTTTCCAACGTGCATTTTGTTTTATATTCCTAGCGGTTCTTTGAAGCGTGGTAATTTTCCGAGTTGATGATGCGGAGACTTTTGATGTCTCGTTTGATGATTCCGACATTTGCTTTACCGATGTTCTCTGTGTCTGTAGAAGGATTCTCATATTTTGAATAAACTTTTCCAAGTTTTGATTTAATTTTCCGTATTATACGCGAGCTTTGGTTCAATTTCGGAAAATACTCGGTTGATCGAAACTCAATCTACTTTATCGTTCAAAATCAATATTTTTTTTCGATTGAAAAAAAAACGCATTTTTCTATTTATTTGAGTAAAGAAGTGAAAAAAATATAAGAGATCGCACTTTCGAACCGTCGCCTATCAACGGAAATCCCTTTTCGCGTATAAATCAAACGACCACCGTGAAAAGGATACTTTTTTTCTTTGGCCTCCCTTTGAAGGAGGATCCTGCGAACGCGATAGATTATTGTTGTCAACATTAAAGCTTTTTTATAAGTATAATATAATGTAATAGGACGTATTTTTTATATATATGGAAGCCGTTCGCCGGCGGCGGGCAATTGAGCCGCCGAAGTTGCGCTTGTCAAACTGCGTTTCGCACAATGAAGCTTCATGAAATCCGTGACCCACTTTTTTGCAATTTTTCTATTTTTCTCGATCGGGCTGAAATGTGTTTTCGGTTGGGTTCGTGTTTTTTTTGCGGTTTACGGTTATTTTTAAATCTAGCGAATTTTTTTTTTGTAGCCATTTCCTTTTAGGGAGCTTTTTATAGAGTTTTATTTTTGACTCCGGGAAAAAGTTATTGGAGTGAAAACTTTTTATTTTACGATTGTATAAATTGTTTTGACTCCATCGAAAAAGCGCAATGTTTTTGTTTTTATTTTTTTATTATGGTGACGATAATTTTTATGAAAAATTGTTTTTTTAAATGTTTTGTGTGGGATTATGGAAGTTGAACTTTTATAGAAGCTATAAAAAAATGTGAGAGATTTAACAACATAAAATTTTTTTTATAAAAACACTTTTTTACTAGTGATAAAATTTATTGTCATTGGTAAAATAGTTGTACTTCAATCGGTTGAAAATGTCACGCATACACCGCCGGACAAAATAATTCGCTCATACGTATTCTTTTGTAAATCATATGTTTTTAATAAACTTTTTACACAAAATTATTTTAAAATTACAGATATCTACGAATGAATCTAAAATTGGTATTTTTCAAAAACGGTGTGATTGATAGGCTGTAACACAAATTCGATCAATTATAATAATAATAATTCGCACCCTTTTCGACAAATTACCATTTTTGGAAACATTATTTTTTAGGTTTTTTTCACAGATGACCAATTTTAGATTTATGGCTAACCACTAGTGCATTACCTTATTTAGGTAAATTAAATTTCTCCACAGTAGCAAAAGATTTATAAAAAAAAACATGTGATTTATGAAAAAGTAAGGGCGAACAAATACTTTACTCAGTGCATATATTGTTATTATGCATATGGATGTTTAATTTATGTATGGCAAAGAAAAAAAGTACCAACATCTAAAGACAATGTAAGAAATATTTTTTAATTATAACATCATCAAATAAATAATTTAAAATCTGACATTCAAAATAAGTACCAAACACCATTTCAAACAAAATATCTTTAAACACAGCATACCTATCATGAAATTTAACAACTACAACGACCCCCCATCAACAATACTCGAATCACCATCATTAAAACAAGCAGTTTCAGAATCACTACCCATAAGGGTCCACTGCGCGCCAGACCATCCCCTTCCGGCTCATTAACCCGAAAACCCCGGCGGGGTACTCAAGTACCCCGACACCTTCCAGTGCCCGGACAGTGCCGGGCCCTCGACACCGAGAACCGAAAAAGAGTGATTTTTGAGCGCGCCACCGGATGGCGCTCGCGTCGCTTCCGGTCTGGCCGAACCGGAAGTGGTAGTTCGGCGATTGATGGCGGCCTTTTGTTTTTCCCGCGTCGCGTTAGTCGCGGCTCGTTTAACGCGCCCTCTACGCCCCGACGTGTATATTAAAGCCTCTTTTAATTAGGGAGGGAAAGAAAGTCTTCGAGGTTTGGGCTGTGAGCGTTTCTAGGGTTGTTCTGATGGTTGTTTTTTTTTAGGTTGTGCTATATTGTTTAAGACAATCTTTTTTTGAAAATTTGATAGAAAATTATAAGGCTTTCCACAAAGTCTACCATTTCGCCTGTTACATGCACCCCACTCTGTGCCAGCTTAGTTGGGTGCAGGAACACTAGGCGAAACTACGGGCGCCACGTTTAAGGTGGCCATATACGCTACGATAAATCGTTACGATCAGACTGTACAGTTCGAACGGTACCGATAAATCGCCACATGTATGTTATAAAACTGTACAGTTTCGTCCGATTTTTTAAGACTGTGCAGTCGAACGGAACAATACGAAAATTTCAATTGATTAATCGGAATCGAATGAACTGTGCCGACTGATCGTAACGTGTATGCGCTCGTTAACGATTTCTCGTAGCATATATAGCTTGTATACCATGTACGATAAACTGTACCGTTCGAACTGTGCAGTCTGATCGTAAAAAAATCTTTTTTTTTTTCATTTATATCACCTTTTTATGAAACGTATATGTATAATATACGTATACATGTACATACGTATACATACGTGTACGTATAGCTACACTTCAACTGATTGTTTTACGGTAGTTAAAAAAATTAATATTTTCTTTAATTATACTTTTAAAAGCCGAATTTTTCTCAAATCATTTTCTTAAGATTTATGATTGGTCCTCATAGTGGACGTAATTATAAACGTGAATATATGAAAATACGAGTGCATATTCATACATTTTTTTATACTCATTCTGGCTATGAGGTCTTCCCCCATTTTTATTATAAATTTAGGTCACTTTTGAACTTTAAAATTGTCGAAAAGACAATTAGAAGACTTTGATAAAATTTTAGTAACTTGGAATAGGCTGAATATATGTATACAGTTTTTGTACAAAGAAACAATAACAAAATGTATCGTGCAAATGTAAATATGGCACACAATTTTGTCTAGTGTTATTAGACTGACCTAGTTTCACTGAACGAAACTGCATAAAATATACATTCGAATATTTTCCTCAGTTACTTTGAAATTCATATCGGAACGAAAGACTTCATAATTTTTAACCAACCACTCAACCTTATACAAAATATTGAAAAAGAATCTAAAATTAAGTAAACGTACGTTATTTACAACTAAGTCACATTCTACAAAAATTTAATCAATTCCAGGATATCGAAATTTGCATTTTATATTGAAAAAAAACAGGACTTTCATCCCTAGATTTTTTTTAATTAAATTTTTATATGAAATACGGCTTAAAACTTCCAGAACGACCCGCGCGTTTATTGTGTGTGTGCGTTCTTGTAACGGAAGCAGGATTAGGAGGAAGTTGTGGCTCTTTTTTAATTTGGGTCGAGGTCAAATCGAAATTTATTGTCTTCTCATGTAGGCTTTTGTATTTCGCTGTGCTTAATTATATTTTCAGGAAAAAAATTAACCGAAATTGTTCAATAACCGAACGGGAAATCGAAATTGTTTGACACGCGTTGAATTAATTCAGAAAAATAAACGAAGGACACGTCAAAGAGAAATAATGATTTAAATAATAAAAATTATACAAAGGCTTTGAGAAATCATTATATAATAAATACCACCGTCAGGATCACCTAATATGATTGGAAAAAAATTAAACGGAAATTTTTTTTCGATCGAACGTCACATGAATTTTCCATTCGATAATTTCATTTAGCTGAAAACGAATAATTTTCCATCTCTTTTCATATACGTACATTTTTCCGAATCAGAAAGAAGCGGAATTTTCCGGCCCAGCCGAGTGAGTGGTCTGTTTACTTTGCGAATCAAAACTTTGTTCTGGCCGCGAATATTTATTTAGGCAAAACCCGAAAATGCGAAAACCCCGAAGGGGACCCGCTTTTTGCACGACCGTAACGTTTTACATACATTTACTCCCGCGACGTATTAGTTCTTTTATTCTTTTGCGGGTATTACTTGTGTGCTATTTTCAGTGCGAATTGAAAGTGTGAAAGGAGAGAATCGGTGGTTTTTTAAATATTTTTTAATTTTTGTATGAATTAGGGTGAATCTCTATAATGAGTATGAACGTAAATGATAGTGTGAGTAAGATTAGTGGATGAAAATATGTTGAAATGTTATTATGGTCATGTGATTTTTTTCTAGTAATTATACTGACGCTATCATTCATGCTCACCATGGAGTTTCCCTCTCAATACAATATAAATACTATTAGAAAAAATTTCACGTCGATTTCGTTACCATAAAAAATACGATAAGTGCTTATGTATTTATACGTTATTGAAATAGACAATTTTCCAAATTGTTTTTTTCGATAATTTCCAGTATACATATGTTATGCAACGATTATGAGATTGTAATTTTTATGAGAAATACAAAAAAAATATTAGGTTTTTTTCCTGAAAATTAACGTCATCTGTTTATGTGTTATCTCTTTTTGTTAGTTTGATTATTATAAAAAGTTCATTTATTAACGTCATCTATCAAATATGATAGTTGACGTGTCTTACCTATGGGGAATTTGGAAATACTTGTATAAAATTATATTACAGATACCAGAAGGTTGCAATTTGCTCCAAAAAGATGTTGAAGACCAGAAATTAATGACTCGGTTTTCAAAATCATAAAAAATGAAAACTTTTTTAAGATAAAAAAGTCGAGGAGTCACTGGTTGAAAAAATCATTTTCATATGGATGTAAAATTTTGTATAAATTTTGCAAAAAAAAATAAAGATTTTTTTCCGTTTTTTATAGAAAATACAATTAAACAAACGGTACATAACTCATAAATTTATAAATTCATATTGTCATATTCATACAATACATGTAAATATTTTTGTTATAGAAAATTAATAAAAAGTAAATATTTATTTGATTTCACATGAGCTGTAACGAAAAAATAGAAAAAAAAATTTTTTTAGAGTAAATTCTATGATGAACGTACGAGTATGTTTGAGAGAATTTAATGAGTTCGAAAAGTAAATGAAATGCTTTTTTATATTTTTATTCCACTCAAACTTTCAAATTTACCCCTAATTAATGAAATACGCTTACGTTCACCATAGATTTCCATTTTAAGACAATTTGATACTTTCTCTACAACCTATAAAAAAAAATCAAACACATCACATAACCATTGAATCTCCTCATCAAAATCATCATCAGAAAAATATAAACCAACCCCATATCCAATAAATCAAACTCCAAACAAATTCCCCAAACACCCAAAGCCAACCCTCCCATTATATTTCCATACGAAACGGTAAATCTCAGTTTCGCAAACGTTCAAATTATGTTCGGGTCTGCAACAACGGCAACCCAAATGCCACCAGTATTAATGAGATCAATCTTCGATTAGGAGAAACCATAGTAGACAAAATGCGTACAGTTTCCAGGACATGCCATACGTTCGCATAAGTTAGGTGTTTGCCTGTTTACTCCGTTGCGGTGAGCCTGAGAACACATTGCATAAATCAGGGTTTGCGAAGACACAAATATTGGAGAAGGGCTGAACTTGGCTGCAAATCTATGGGACCCTGCGTGAAACCTTCTCGCTGTATATTCGAGAATAAACTTCCAGGAAGGATCGATTGAAGGAGGAGTCGTTGTTTTATTTTGGCGGATTTGAATGTGAGATTTTTGGATGGGAAATTAGTGTGGGGGGTTGAAAGTGTTGATAAGAAGGTTTTGAGGTTTGTATTATGGGATTTTGGGTTTTTGTATGATAATTTTATTTTGACATTAGGAGACTATTCATTCATCTATAATTTAATCTTAAAAAAAAAATTTATAATAATGTAAATTATTTTGTGGCGAAATTCTCTAATTTAGATTTGAAGATTTTTGTATTTGTAAATTTATGTAATTAGAAATTTTGTATCGTCTTCGACAATGCTTCATTATAAATTTATGAACAAATTTATTGAAAGGATCGAATAATCTTGTATTGATTTTTGAGGATTAATCCCGATATGAATTTTAATTATTAGATCGATAAAAAAAATTCATCGTATTTTTCAATCGAAACCAACTCAATGCAATATACTGTATTTTTTTCGCACTTTAGTTTGGAGAAAAAAAGAAAAATATTTGACCATCAAAAAATATAATGAAACTTAAGTATTAACTTGAAACGTTTGTTTGAATAAAAATGGTATAAAGTTTTAAAAATTAAAAATTTGAGAAAAACCGAAATTGGTTGTGAAACTACGAAACATTTGACAAACCCAGTTTTTTTTACAAATTCATGAATTCACTTCTTGGAAGGATATATTGAAGGGTTCGTTTGTCTATTCTTTTTACAAAATCGTAAAAATTTCACATAAAATTTTGAAAATTTACACGATTCAAAGTTTTACAATTTCAAAACTAAATATTACAGTATCATAAACTTTCACAATAAATAACATATTCCATAAATTTAATACATAATGAAACACGATGTTTCTCAGAAATCCTCTCAAAGCGAACGACATCATCGCACATAATAAAATCGCATAAAACCCAACGGATAATAATTGAACAAAGCATATCATTAAATATTCAGAGGCTTTCAGAAAAGCTCCCATCTAATTGCGTAGATATAAAATCGCTTCGAATAAGAAAGCTAAACGTATTCGAAGAAACTTTCGATAGTTTTATGCGTAGTTTCAAAATGAGATTTTCATATCCAATCTAACTTTCGCCCGAATAATGCTTTCCGTTTCGATGCTATTATTACGCAAAACGTTTCATATGAAAAATTTTTGATGTTTGTTTTTTCATGCAGATGTAATAAATCATGTCTTTGTTTCGTTATCGAAGCCGAAAAATTCGAATGCGATTATAATTTGTAAGTGACTTTGTGAAGTTTATACCTTATAATGTGTATAAAATATAATTTTATATAATACAATTGTCATATCATATCACCATACTATAAATTAAAATAATATTAAACTTCGTACATAATCACACATCAGCGCCATCTATTATCCAAAATCTCAAATTACACACATCGCTTTATTCGATTCTACTTTCTACTTATATGTTTTTATGAAATTTAAACAACGCTTGACATCCGCATCAAAATGATTTTTTTCAATTTTTAATTCTCCGACTTTTATCGTCAAAAATGAGCTTTTTTATGATTTGTAAAACCGAGCTTCTCATTTCTGGTCCTTAATGTCTTTTTTACTACATAGCAACACTCTGGTGTCAACAATACAAGTCTTTACTAGCCTTTCATAAGTATATTGTAAGAAACGTCAACTCTCATATTTGGTAGATGATGTTAAACATTCAATTTTTTTAATAACAACAAAAAAGGACGACATAATAATAGATATCATTGAATTTCACAATAAATGGATTTATTTGCATTTTTTATAACAAAACGTTACTACGATCGACATGTATGATCGAAATCAAATAATATTAATATGGAATAATATTTTTAAACTAAAAGATGTGAATGAAAACATATTCAATTTTTTTTTAGAATCTTATCGTTATGTATTTTAGTATTTTAATTAAAAAAATTATTATTATTTTAATAAAAGAATCAAATAATAAAATCGATGTGAACATCGGAAACCAAAAAACGCCCCATCGAGCTGCAAAGTCACGTAATTCACATACGCGACTTTTTTTACTGCGTTTTAATGTACATTATACATTTTTAATACTTTTTTTAAGCTTTTTTTTGTTTTATTGCCCCTCGCAGAAAGCGAAAGGAAAACACGTCGAGAATTTTTATGTCCGCATCGGACAAATGAATGTATTTGTTCGCGACGGCATGAGCGGGCCTAGTGTTGTGTTTTTTTTTTATTGGCTCTCGACTCCTTTCGTCGGTATTATATTTACGACGCTCACTATTGGCCAATAAAACTTAAATAACCGCCATAAAAATGTATGCGAGGCGTGTGTTTTTGTGTGTACGTGTATAAAACGGGAAAAGTATGTGTGTTTTTCCGCGCGCGTTTTTCACGGGGACAGCGCGCGTAAAATAACAGAACGTGGGACTTTCGATCTGTTTATGTTTGAATTCTTTTAAATTTATATATATATTTTTGTATGAAAATGTTGTTCGAGAATAATAACATGAGTGTTTTCTTAAATTATATTATAATATAATAGTAATTTTGATGATATTTTGTTATAGAAGTACAGTGTTTCAAAAAAATATTATATATAAACATATGTACCAATCGGTTGATCATAACTTAAGACATGATTCATGTTAAATCACCGAATTAAAGAAGAAAGATATAGAATTCTTAAAATTATCATAATATTTTGGATTGATAAGCGTTCTGAGCCAGAAATCGATGATGAAAATTTAAACAATGCAAATAGAATAGTTCTGAGTTTAAGTGCATTTTCTTTTAATTTTTGCTTTAAACTATTGTTATTTTTGTAATATAAACGTTATTTTCGAACAATTCTCATTATAAAAAACCTTTTTTTAAAAAGAATTTTTAAATTTTATACAATATTTCTAAATAAAATAGGTCCAAATTTTCATTAAAAAGGGAATTAGAATTGATTTTTGTATCACTATAAAAGTTAAAAGGATTGTTAAAAGATTGTTAAACATCATAAAAAAGAATTTTCTTTTTTATGATGTTTACTTAAATGGCATAGGTACTTACTCAATTATAAAATTTCTACGACGCAAGTCGTTCACTGAATAAATATCTACTAAATCAAACGTGGGTTCTAGGAAAATTGATTATTTTCTTTGATTTCTAGAAATTTATAATATTTTAATATCTTGTTTAAATAAAGTCTATCTCAAAAATTATATATTTTAGAAAATTCATTTTAAATTTGTTCGCACTTAAATGAAACTTTCTTTGTAACAGTAACATTTAACTACAAATTTCTTCTTTGTAGATTTATGTTTGACTTTCAAGCCTTAATTTCAAGTTAGTTTTCGTAAAAAAAATAATAAAAGTTATGACCCTTCAAAGAGTTAAATTTTTTTTATAAATCACTGCATTCAATATCTGCCATCACCCAATTATAAATTTTTTTACAACTTTTACTTTAAAATACTTTCATCACTTAACCATATTCGAATTAATCCAAACACACACACAGTGGCATAGCTAGGGCATTGTGCACCTGGGGGACAAATTAAAAAATTGACGCCCCCCCCTAATTTTAAAATATGAAAAAAAATCAAAAAAGTTTGAATAGTTTCGAATCAAAAAAGTGTTGATTTAAAATAAAACATTAATCGCGTATCGTTTTAAGTAATCGGAAAATCGGCGCCGCAGGTGAATTTTTTTTTGTATAACTATATATATTTTTAATATCGTTTTTTCGCCCTTCTCAATTTGACGCCCATGGGTTTCTATACCACCTTGCTCCCCCCCAACACACTACACACACACTAACCCAGATCAGCATAATCACATAAACTTTCCACCGAAAAGGCCAAGTCTTCACCGAACTTCCACCCAAACCTACCGCCAAAGAGACACGCTTTGTCGTCTTTGAATACTTGCGTTTAACCTCGACTCCCAAGACCTCAAGTCCTCCCCAAGGACCAGCAGGATAGCCGCCCAAAAACGGCGGTCCCCAAACATCGTCGGTCGCCAAACACCGCAAGAGACGAGCATAATCGCAGCCGGTCACCAGGCGCTGTCCCCGCGGGCGTATCGGGCGGCGCGCAATGGGTTAAATGAGCGATTATACGCAAAGGTTTGTACGCAACGGGTTGTAATTGTGAGAATGTTGTGTGATTTATATCGTTATTGTTGTTTTGGGTGGGTGGGCTTTCGAGGTTGTGGTCGGTGGATGTTTGTTGTCTTTGGAAAAAATTGTCGGTTTTTGGTTGGAATTTTTATAGAAGTATAAGTTTTGTACTCAAAATTTAAAATTTTCAAATCAAGTTCAACATTTTTCAAATCAAATTCAATATTTTCGACGGTGGGCGTTCGGATTTGTGGTTGGTGGAAGTTTGTTGTTTTTGGAAAAAATTTTCGGTTTTTTGTTAGAATTTTTATAGAAGTATAAGTTTTGTACTCAAAATTTTAAATTTTCAAATCAAATTCAATATTTTTCGAATCGAGTTACACTTAAATGAGCAACGATATGCAACGGGTTGTAATTATGAAAATGTTGTGTGATTTATATCGTTATTGTTATTTTGGGTGTGGTGGGCGTTCGGGGTCGGTGGAAGTTTGTTGTTTTTGGAAAAAATTGTCGGTTTTTGTTAGAATTTTTATAAAAGTATAGGTTTTATAAATTTAACATTTTTTAAATCAAATTCAGCGTTTTTCGAATCAAATTCAAAATTTTTAAAATCAAGTTCAGCATTTTTCGAATAGAATTCAACCCTTTTTGAATGAAATTCAACCTGTTTGAATCAAATTCGACCTGTATGAATTTTACAGGAATGTGATGAAAAATGATATTTTGTGAATGCATTTCGGTAGATGTGCAATGGTCGTATGGTGTTGAAAGCGTCGGGTTTTCAAGTGAGAATTAATTATTTCATATTATATGTATATTGAAATTATTATATAGGTATAATACTAATCATACAGCTTTCAAATTCAAAATTTAGCATTAGAAAAATCAAATTTAACCTTTTAAATTTGAAATTAAATCTTTTACAAATCAAATTCAACGAACGGAAAATATTATTAAGAGCATTGTCATAGCAATCAATTAAATACGATCTCTTCTTTAATTTGACTTTGTTTATCTCAACTGGTGATTTTTACAAAATTTTACATTACATACTTAATTACATTTATTAATAAATCAGTCAAAAAATAGATACCATAGATATGTACCTAACGCTTCTTTATTTTTCGTAATCATATAAAGAATGAAAAATGAAAAAAATAATTGCGATGGTTGAATTTTATTTGTAAAAGATTTAATTAGAAGTTTAAAAGATTGTGTTTGGAACATAAAAGCTGTATGAGAAAAATATATAAATATCTGATGGTATATTGAGTTTTTAAACATGTTTTTTTTTAAAGACTTATTCCTATAATTAAGTTACATATAATTTAATGTCGAATATAAACCATTCTATATAATTGCTTAGTAACCGATTATAAATGACTATTATATTTGAATAAATCGAAATTAATCTAAAAATAGGTAACTAATCTAAAGTTTTTTTATATTTTTCATAAAATCGTATAAATCTAAAAAATAATTTTTTCGTGGTTAAATTTATTTGGAATTCAAAAGGTTGAATATGATTTGTATAATATAAGGCTAAATTTAGAGTGTAAAAGCTATATTAGTTGAATCTGGAAATTATGTGAATTTTCACAATAATTATAATTAAAATATTCACCAAATTTTATATACAAAAAAAAATATACAAATGTGACAGGACATGTAAAACCCTGAAACGTAACACGCCGTCGAATTTTTGGCACGAAAATAACATTTAAAAATGATTTATGCGCATTATATTTCCGAAGCGTCAATTAAAATGATTAATTAACCGAAAATATAATCGCAAAAATATATATCGCGATACAATACGACGCAAAAGTATCGCCTATCGAATTTTAAAACAATATTGCCCGCGAAACCGGGGCTTAGGCCCATCTTACGGTTTCGAGTTATAAATTTTCCGGTCGTCGTCGTAAATCTACGGGCTTTAGGGTCGGGAAAACTCCCATTTTCCACCCGGTGTCCCATATAACAGTGGTGTCCAACACGTTTTAGGAGCAATCTTCAACCTCGCTTTGCATACGAAGAATGCGGAATCGAATTTGCTTTTTTGTATATTTTCATATTATTTTGTAAAAATAATACAATATATGGTACATATACATATCTCTTTTAACATCATATGATCCTCTTTTTACACAGGAAATATTTATGTTTAAGAGACTATCGTATAATTAAAATAACCGTGTAAAAAAATGTATGGTTACCATACAAAAATTGGAGATAGGTTCCATTAGGATAGAATTTTCATCCAAAATATCTATACTATTATAAAACTGAAAGTCCCCCTGTCTGTCTGTCTGAGACGCTTTTTTTTTAATTAAAGTTTGTCCTTTATACAAACTGTGACGAAACCACCTAGAACGTTGAAACTTTCTCAAATACCTTAAAAAATAATCCTTTAGTGACTGGCGTACTTAAGAATCTCGAAAAAAAGGCCGAATTAAATTACGCAAAAAAATTAATTAATTGAAAATTTTAGGCGCCCCTTTTGATTTTTTTTTCAGGGTTTTTTTTTTTTCACAGTGGGGGGGTTATTTTAGGGGGCGGTTTATCTTGCTATGGATCCCTGTGTGACGATCTATTTCAAATTTCGGACGGGAGTGCGGTATTTATTGAAATATATGAAATTGAATGCGTAAAAACTTGAAATTTACGATTTTTTGGACGCCGCCATCTTGATTTTTCCATTGAGTCGCTGTCATTTCGAAGCCTTTCTCAAGGAAGACATTCAGGTGTTTCAATATGCCAAAACCGTATCTATTGTACATATTAATAAGTCATCGAATCCTTATCAATAGTTTTTTTACATTAATTTATCGATTTACCGAATCATACGAATGTCAAACTGTGTAGTTGATTTTTTTTATTTATTTTTTTCAAACTTTTTTTTATAAAGTTTTAATGATTTTTTTTATTACCATATTTAAGCGTCATGTCAATGTCAAACTGTGGGTTGATTTTTTTTATTAATTTTTTTTCAATTTTTTTTAAACTTTTTTTATGAAGTTTGAATGATTTTTTTTTATTTCTATAATTAAGCGTACGGTTCTCAAACTTTTTTATAAAGTTTTAATGATTTTTTTTTATTTCTATATTTTCGCAATACGAAGTCAAATATCGATTTCTTTTCAGATTTCGATTTAATAAATGATATTAAAATAATAAATATTTTCAAGATAAGTTTTTTTTTTCGATAAATAATTTTTTTTAATTTTAAATAGATATTTATTTCTACAATAGATATTTAATTAGTGGATTTGAGTGTGTAGCCAGGGCGAGCCGGTTCGCCCGAAGGGCTTACCCACTAGCGTTAAGGTATCATATAAAATCGTGCAATCCTCAAACTTTTTATAAAGTTATAATGATTTTTTTTCATTTCTATATTTAAGCGTGCGGTTCTCAAACTTTTTTATAAATTTTTATAATTTTTTTTTTAGATTTCGTTTCAATAAATGATAATAAAATAATGAATGTTTTCAAAATACGTTTTTTTCGATAAATCATTTTTTTCAAATTTTGAATCGATATTAATTTCTACAACTCAATATTAGTGGGTGTGGAGTGTAGCCAGGGGCGCCAAGGTCCTAGCGTGAGGACTGGCGCAGCCAGTCCGAATACGCTAGTACTTTATAAAAAATGTGTAATGTGAAAAATTTTCGCCTTGTATAATCATCAAAAAACATCGAAATTTTTCATTTAATAACTATTATATAATTACGTACATATAATTATATCAGTATACTGGCCTCCATAGAATCTTACCATTGTGGCATAATAATACAAATTTTTTTTATTTTTATACCATGTTGAAGTGAAAAATCTGTTTAAAATAATAATAGGTTCATCTTATTTCGGAACCGTGTAAAAAGAGGATTAGGTGATAATGGTTACACGTCATAACTTTCACGTTATTACGAAATTACTTATTTCGCGTACGACGCAAAACAATTTTGCATCGTATGCGAATAATATAGTGAAATGGTGTCAATTAACGATTTTCAAAACTAAGCACTTTCATTATTTGAAATTTGAACTTTTTTTTTCACTGCCTTTCTTTCCACTTAATAAAACTTTAACCTTATAGATAACAATCATAGCTCAAAACTAAAAAAAAACCAATCTAATCATTAACAATTCCAAGATCATGAAAAGGAAAGGGTGTGAAAACAATGAATATGAAAAGGAAGAATTCCAAATTTTGATGAAAAACATTAATAAAGCGCCATCCCACTATATTTTTCACATTTGATAGAATTTTTTTTTGCGATTACACAAAAAAGTATAAGTCTGTATCAACTTGAACTAAGCAATTTTTCAAACAATGTATAACATATGTATATACGAAAGAAAGTCGCAATTTTTGTTTATGTCTTAATTTACGTACGTCGTACACGAATTAAGAGATGTTTTTAAACAACTTAGATTTTTAATATCTACTATAAATACACGGGTGAAGCTTCCTAATGAGCGTAAACATAAACACATACATATATATATTTACGCTCATATATAAATAATATTATGGTGCTTCACCCTAAATTATAATTTTTATATAAAAAAAATTATTTCCGATTCACACTAACTAACAGAAGTTTCGCTTGAAAAACAATGTACATACCTTTAATTTCATTATCTGAAATTTTCGAGTTGGAAATCGATGGCGTATAGCCTTCGTCGGCCATCTTCTCGCTCCGGTGTCCGATTTATGCAGAGCAGGCTTTCTCAAAGTGTGGGGCGCGCGCTCGAGTCCGGGGTTTATTCGGGTCATGAAATATGCAACATGTTGCAGTTGTGCGCCCGGTGCATCTGACAAAACGATATAGTGCACCGACTTATTGCACTTGTCCAGAGTGGGTATGCTCCGTTTTGATATTCCACTCCCGATTTTGGGTCGATTCTGTGATATTTTCGGATCGAATCTGCTTTTTTGTGTGTTTTACAACTGTTATAAATCAATAATATGAAAATATTCTTTGGAAAAATGACAAATTTATTTCATATATTAGGGTTATATATTAGGTGCTAAAACAGGGTGTATAGGGGTATATACCCTGTTTGACAATGAGTAATATTATGTAATATATAAGGTGCTCTTATATGTGCTGTTTTTTGTAAGATTAGCTTGAGGTTTTGAAATCATTATATTAGCCGTTATAGGTATAAAGTTGTAGTCAATAATTTTGAAAGAATTGAATTATGTCTAGATTTATGTTAACCTGTATGTATTTTTTGTATTATATGATTCTTAAATCGACATACTATATTATAATAAAATGAATGAAAAAAAAATTCGCTCCAGATTATTGTTCTAAATTTGTTATATTTAAAAGTGACATATTTCTGCCTACTATTTACGTTTGTAATCCAAAATTATGTCACAAAAATTTTAAGTTCATCAATTGACTATTTCCTATAATAATATTATTATTATTACCAATTATAATATCATATGTACTATAAATATTATTTTCCACTATATAATTACTCAAAATTGTTCAAATTCGTATAAAAATCATTAAATTCAAGCAAAATTAACAATAATAAATATTTAGCAATGTTTTACAACTCATTCATATAGCCTCATCTTTAGAGAATATTTTTTTATCTAATCAGTCGAATTATTGAGCTTTTTCATAGACATCCCATCAATATTTTCATGCTAAATCCAAATCGATATACTTCACTTAAAAATTTCACAATATATTCTAAACTACTTCAAAGCCTTATATAATCTGGATTATAACACAGAATAGCTTTTCATAATACACTAACTTATTGCACTTAGGATAAGTCGAATAAGCTGCACAAGCTCTACATTCAATCGATATTCGAAACTAACTCATTGCACATCCAACAACTATACACTCCGAGATTAACAACGAAACCTAACGGGTTAATTAATATTTCCAACATAATTAACCACGTCAAAATTATGCACGCAAGTTTGTGCAATAAAAATGCTTTCATACCTTTTTATAGCGTGATTAAATAAATTAAGCCATTACATGTGGGCAGATTCTGGCTATACATACGTGGGTGGGTCAGTTTATTCCGGATTCCTTTTGGCCATCGTAAATTCCCGACTGGCGTCCCAGGAATTCCACATATTAATGATAAACAGGAAGAATTTCTTTATGTATTAAGGTATTTCGTCGTGTATGTGTGTGTGGGAGGATAAGTTTATAAGAAAATGCGGTCGTTAAATAAAATTTTCTTTTATTCAGTAATAATTAGTCGATACACAATGGTATTATGTACAAAATTATAACTTGTGCTTAAGATTAGTTTTAAATCACATATATTGAATGATTCGAAAAGAAAACTCATAAATTTGACGTCTATTAATGAATAATTTTTTTGACGATTCGAAAGCATTTTTTGTAAATATATATATCGTTAAAAATTTAATTGTACTCCATAAAGTTTTCTAATAAATTTAATGATTCACAGTGAATTTTTCTTATTATATTAAAATTTAATTTTTTTCCAAATACCTTTTTTATACACGTATTTACAAAATTTACAATTACACCTTTTATTATGTTAGTACTTTTCTATTTTTTTATATATGATTCTATATAATATATACAATTTTGAATTCCTTCTCAAGATATGGACAAACTGTTACGTTTGAATATTTTAAAAATTAATAACCATAATTTCGTTGCTTTGCAGTTGTACAGACGATTCCGCAAATTGCACATCGTCTAAAATCAATGCATTTAATTTTCATATGAATAAAAATCAATATTAATTTCCAACAAATCGTTAAAACTTTATATTAAATTCAACATGCATACAATTAATGTTCGATTATTTACAAAGGAAATGAGGACGAATTACAATTCTTAGCACACAATATTTAACTTCAATATGATTAGTCATATGATAATATCGTATATCTCATTTTTTTCCATTTGATTTTAATTTTTTTTTTCAAAGATATGAGAACTTTTCGGGACGTGTACAAATTTTATATAATTACTTAACATATCGGATACTAGCATCCCATAATTGCGATAATGATACTTAAAAGGACTACGAATAAAGGATATTCAATCCTTAGTTGACCGCCATGCTGCATTGCTGCTGGATGTTCACCTGAAAAAATATAAATTATGATGTTTAATATTATATAATGTGATGTGACACGCAAACTGGTTTAGTGTGTTCGTGTACGTGATATTAATCGCATGCACGAACAATATTGGCAATGTATGCCTTAAATTACGTAATCAGAAATGATAGCGCAAATCAATCAAGTTCATGTAGAAATTAACCCCTTAATGACAATTGAGGTGTTATATAATATGTGAAAGTGGTGTAAATGCCGATTTTGAAAAAAAAAACGATTTAAGCCTAGATTTGAGTTAAAATTGATGTCTTCTTTGTAGGTTTATAATAGACACAGTATTAACATCCCCATGAAATGAACAATATATTTTTGCTTACATTTGAGGATTTGTGTACGGATTCAAGCGAATTCGAGTAATTATACGTATATTGAAAAATGGTATTTATAGTATATATAACATCTTTTTGAAATGAAAGATAGATATTTTGCTGTGAAATATTATCTTTCTGCTTACATTTGATGATTTATATATGGATTTGAGTTACTTCAAGTAATTATATATTGGAAAATAGTATTTATAGTACACATAATATGTATTACAGAGAGGACATTAATATTATCATTAATCTAGGCTTAAATAATTTATTTTCCAAATTGGCATTTACTAAAGAATGACTCATAAAGTTTTTTATATTTCGTTATAAATGAAAGTAACGTAATCAATTTTCAGTTTAAAAAAAATTTTACAGTTATACTTAATCCAAAATTTTAATTATTACTTTCAAATTTGATACATTTAGAACCTCGGAAAAGAATAATTAATAAAAAGAGAGATACGCCACTTTAAAATTTAATAGCTGAATCAATATAATATTTAATACATTACCAAACATATTCGATATAAAACAATCCATACAAACGTATTATATAAATCAATCAATCCAAACTATTCGAATCAAAATTAATAATCCTTTGAAGCACAAACCAATAACTATTATCACTTTGATCTAAACCCGACCTATTTTTAACAATCCAACCGATTCAATATACAATTATAAACGTCTCTGCGCAAAACTCTCCTTCTTCCACCACAAACCCCACGATGAATATTCCGTCGTTTTTCGCAACGCGGATCGCGTTCGAAAACAATTTTTTTGGTGCAAAAAATAACGTGAATATATGTATACGTTTACGTGATATTCAACGCATATAGGCGACGTAACGTATCAAAGGCTGAACGAAATTGATGGCGGGATCAATTTATATTCCATTTGCGTGATATGCGAAATTGGAGCTAAGAACGCGAATGTTACGCAGACGCTCCCGTCACAATAATATCGCAGATATGTATCAAAATCCATGTCGTGGAATGTATTATAATTTAACGCGGTCGGGTATTGATATGTGCTCGAAATTTGGATGGGTTGATGAATTTGGGTAGTTGGGGGTTTTGAAGAAAATTTGGTTTAGTGGGTAGTTTGTGGGTAGGAGTTGGAAAAGGGGATGAAAATTAGGGATTTGAGGTCGTTGAATTATTTTGTTTTTATAGTTTTAAGTTTGATTTTCAATCTTGAGGTTAGTTTCATGGAAATTTATTGTAAAAAAATTTGGGATCAAATTTTTACCAGATTTACGAAATCCGAGGATTCCGTAAATCTGGAAAAAACTAGAACAAGGTGGTTTTAAAAAAAAACCAGAATAAGGTTGATTATTATAATTTATTTGAAAATTATGATGATCCACTTTGGTTTTGTTGTGATTTCGATTTGGCTAGTCTTGGAGTTTTATTAAAAAAAATGTTTCCGAAATCCCGATATTTTAAATTTTAAAGACTAATTCTATGACTAATTCGTCAATTTAATCCTGAAATATTAAAATTTTTGTGACTTATTAAAAAAATTTGGGATCAATTATTTCTGCATTTTTGAAATCCTAGGATTTGATACAAAAATTAAAATTAAAAGCATTAAAATTAGAAACAAATTGCGTTATATTAATTTTCAAATGTTGATATTATGATCTGACTAGTCTTTGAATTTTTTAATCAAATTTTTATACAAAATCCCGATATTTTAAATCCTAAAGACTAATTCTATGACTAACTATTCATAGAATTTAATTCTGAAACATTAAAATTTTCAAGTGACTCATCAAATAATTTTGGTATCAAATTTTTTTTCACATTTCCGGAATCCTAGGATTCTATAGAAAAATTCAAGCTAGAAGTTTTAAAATTAGAAGCAGTGTAAATTATTATAATTTTATGATATTGAAATTTTGATCTGACTAGTCTAGAAATTATAGAATCAATTTTTTATCCGAAATCTTTAGATTACAGTTGTTAGTCAAAAAATAAAATTTTCTGCTTTCTTCAATTGTTTTTTTTTAACATTTTCAATTCCTTACAACCATCGAAGTTATAATTTTCAATATTGAAACTCACTCTAATATCTATAATTAATTAATTCATTTAAAAATAAAAATAAATCCCTAAATTTCAAAGATGTTTATTTAATATTTTACTTTTAAAAGATACCAGAATAATGACGTCAAACTTTCTGATACGATCAAAAATTTTCTCTTGCAATAATTTTAAAACAAGTTGCATACAAAAAAGAAATATAATAGTGATTATTTATGGACATGGAATATGTAAGTAATGCGATTTTCACATGAATCTTGTGCATTTAACTTCGAGCACTGTTAATACAATGGCGTGACTAGTAACCGATACACGCTGCTAAATTAGACTCGTGACACGAACAATTAATACAGAATAGATTTTGATCGGTATAACTATCCGCAACACACTGTATATAATGTATGCTTCAGTCAAATCTACAGTATGTACTGGAAGTTTCGCCAAATCCGGTCAGTGGGTCAACAAAACTAAGCTACACCCAAATTACGTAAAAGTTTGACGGATGCCTACAAGTCAAATAGATATTTTACATCAAAGCGATCTTTGTATAATCTAAAAATGATTATTTTTGATTAATTCGACCTTGTAATATTATTGATAAATCTGAAAAAAAGGCTGAGATTTACCCAATTTCAAAGAATATCGTTTCGATTGAATTTTACGATAAATAGGAACGTTTTTCTTCTTAGGGAAAAAATAAAAGGCCTTCATTGCAAGACTAAAGAGAAGGACGAAGGGCAATAATAACGCTCGAAATTAAGGCATAAATCATCGGCGCCTCGCTATAAGGGCGGGCATTAAAATTTCAGCAAGCTCCGAAGGCTTTTATTACTAGAGAGAGAAAACGAGATAGACGTATCGAGATGGAAAGAGATAGTAGACAAAGAGAGACAGAGAGGGTTTTCGTTGTTGGCCCATATTGCCATTACATTGAGCCAAAAGCTCCAAATAAATTATCTCGTGAGCGTAATTCTCAAGTAATAATATCCGAGATATAAACAGTAAATTAAGCGCAAAACGCCCCTAAATTAAGTCGAACCTTCGATGAGATCGAACCTTTGTTTATATGAAATATTTCTGGGTATGTATCGCGAAGTTTGATGAGTTATGTGCGAAAGTAGGATTCTTCCGAGAAAAATAGATTAATCGGCGCGTGATTTATGTATTATCATTGTAATATATATCATTCAATTAATTCGATATGAAAATACTTTTACCGTTCAACACGTGTACGACCACAGTGCGGGGATTCGCATTGGATGGGCTGCACGTGTACTTTCCCGAGTCGGGTGCACGTGCCCTTTGTATGAGCAAGTACGATGTGGTGATATCTCCTTTTTCAGTGATGACGCTCACTCCACCCCTGGGCGAGTCGTAGTTTATTTCCTGCAAAAAATAAAACAATTCGTTAGATTCGGTAATAATTTCGCATGATGCTCGTACCGAGGCCAATTACTTTCCTCTGTGGAAAGGTGCGTCTTACGTTTTGGAAGCTGTGATATATGCGAATAATACATATATATCAAATGTAACTCTTGTTTATTATAGTCCTCTCGACAGTAGTGGGGTAAACAAGAAGCCTTAGAATTACGGCTATGATATTTCTTGGAGCTTAATTGACTCCGGTCGCAATATATGCGACTTTTTCCTTTTTTGGCTCTATTGATCGTATGTGTGTTACACGTCGTTTAAAAAATTGCTTAGTTTGCGTATAACGCAAAAAAAACGCATTATATGTAAAAAAATTAGTAATGTGATGCTTTGTTGATTTTTTCGCCAAAATTTGGACTTTTTTTCGTTTCATTATCTTTGTTTTTATGCCTCTACCTTTTCATGCTCATGGAAATATCAATGGTTAGATTAAGTTAAATTTGTTTTTTTTTAGTTTTAAACTGATTGTTATCTACAAATCTAAAATTTTGTAAAGTTAATGTAATGAAAAAAAGATCAAATTTTGAAGAATGAAAGCTAAAAAAAACAAACTAAACTAAGCGGTTTACAACGCAAATATTTTTTGCGCTATACATGAATTAAGCAATATATAATATATATTATAAATGTATAATAATAAAATTTTTATAGAAATAACTATCATATGATTCGATAAAACACTTTTTTCAAGATAAAAAAAAATTAATATTTTCTTCATCAAACCGCATATTTTAATCAAAATATTATTTAAAAATATATAAGGATTTTTTTTAAATCACACTGGTATTTCAAAATAACGTTTCCGCTAATACAAATACTTTTATACGTGGTCGGAAAACCCGAATTTTCCGAGTAAACAAACGCGTTGTTAACCCGAATCGAGTTTTCGTCTGATTGAAAATGCTCTCGGTTTTGGACCAAAGATAACTTTCGCGGCGGCCATTTTGTTGCAATTTATGCCTCGCTTTTATTATGAGCTTTGTTGCGAACGTTTCAAAACGGAAAAACAGCCTTAAGATATCGAATTTTACGTTTGGCACATTCAAAAGATACGAAACTCGATCGTACCCGAGATACGAAGGCGATTAATATGCAAAAACAATTCCGAAAAATTATACATCTTTTGGTCGTTCCGCGCAAAATCCAAGTTCAATATTTGAATTGATAATTTTTCCCTTATTTGCTTTTTGCGTGATATAATAACGGACTAGGGCGTGCCTCACTCGCATTAATATTCATCGAGAATAATTAATATCATCTTCAAATTCACCTTTGCCCGTTCCTGTGACGGATCATTAATTTCGTTTCGCGGGGTTCAGGCCGCGGCGATAATTCTAACGAGCAATTAAAATCGTATGAATAATTAAGCATGTTTCAATTTTGGGAAGTTTTGGAATTCGAGTTTTGTCTGGGTGAAAAAATTTTGAAGGATTTGGATTTTATCGTGCGGAATCTTGTACGAATGGACAATGAGAGTAAAGGTGCGATTTGGAGAATGAAAATTTGTGTTTTAAAATACGTATGTTATATTTTTATTGAAATTTTGCATGGTATTTTTGTATATTATTATGTTAAAGTTATTTTAAATAAATAATTGTGATTACAATAATCTTCTGATCCATATTATAGGGAGAGTTGACTTAGCTTTAGGGAAAAATGAAAATCAATAAATTCAACGGGGTTAAACTATAAACTCGCTTGATAAAACAATTTTTATTACCAGAGTTTTTTTTGTTAAAAAAATTTCACATTTAAAAGGGAATCTATGTATAAATATGAAAAATCGGATATTTAAAAAAAATTTATTCTGAAATTCAAAAAATTTGTGCAAAAAAGTTTATGTTCAGTATGGGTTCAAATAAATTTTATACAAAAATACTTTACTAAACTTCAACAATTTTATTTTTTTATTAAATATCAGTTATCGTTTATACATATAATCGGGTTTTTTGTGAAATTCAAATAACATTGAAGCAACATTTGTCAACCGTATCAAAATGATTATTTCAAAAGCGACTTCTCAATCATCATCTTCTATTATATTATAGAATGAGCTGTAGATCTCAATGCTCTTTTAACCACATTTCGACACTCCGATTTTAGTAATACAAGTCTTTTCCAGCCTTCCATATGTAACTGCCATATTTGACAGATGACATTAAACCATTAATTTTTAATAAAACCTATAAAAGTTGTCGATATACAAACAAAGTTGAATTAAAAAAGCAATATTTTTTACATTTTTCATGGTAAACGTAACACATATACTAATTGACCTGTCCAAAAATCAAATCTTTAAAAACTCCCAGATTAATTAACAATCCCATTCGAAACAACCGCACCTAGCCACGCCCCTGCAAGTCAGCGCCGTACCTAGGTATGAGGCGCGCCCGAATACGCTTGTCCGCCACAAAAAAAAATACTAATACGCACGCGAAACATAATAGAATCACAATGCCGAGAGCCGAATTAGGTTTGCAGATTCGCCGCCGCACTTTGTCTTTTCTGCGAACATATTTCGAATTAAAATTGAAATTTGTCGAAGAGACGCGGTTTAAAAACGCATTTGCATGAAATTTACATTTCGTAATCGGTTCGGGACCGGGAAGACGCACCCCGGAGAATTTCGTCGATGTTTCTATGTTTAGCCTACGGCAATTTCGGCCGTTTTATGTAGCCGCTCTTTTTTTTTTTAATGTTCAACGAAAATATGAAAGTCTGTATAGCGCTTTTTTCGTTGGCGTTTTCGAAGTGCTGGATTGTTTGATTTTTTTTGCGGTGTATAAAAGGCGAAAGGAAAAATGTAAATTGTATTCGAATGTTAGTTTTACGTTGAATTTTCAGTTTGTTTTTTTTAGATTATTTTTTTTTTCATTTTGACGTCACACGTAGGGTTTCTGGACTCGACCTGACCCGGAACCCAAACCCGTGGGGTAATGGACCTAAAACTCGGACTCGAGACCCGGGACTAAAAACCATCGGTCCGGGTAGCAAGAAATAATTTTTTTTAATTAAAAATATTTTTTAAAATCAAAATGCGTTATAAAATTTAATTTTTTAACAAAATATAGGCGAAAAACAAAAATGGAATAAGCAATTCGAAATATTTGAAGTTAAAATTTTCTTGCCTTTTAAAGTACATACATACATATGTATGTAAAACGTTATTTTCGTACGCAAATAATTTCTTCTCAGAATACCGCTAAGGATAATAAAATTCAATGGGGCACTTATGGATGCACGTCCGTCTTCCGAAATACAATGCATTTTCGAATGCGTCATGTATTTCAATTTGAGAAATACCTGCCTGAGTGCTTTCGTTTCACGGAAGGTTCATAGTTGCGATCTTTCGTCTGCAGTATGTATTTTGATTTTTCAAATTTTAAAACATTTTATTTTAGACCCGGACTCGTCGAGTATCTAAAATATTGAACCCGGACCCGATGGGTTTTCAGAAACCAGAGCTCACACGTGACCTATATATGAAAATTTTATTAAATATAGGTATATACATTTTAATATAAAATATAACAATAAATATCAAATTATACTTCCGTATACAAAATTTATTTACTCTGCCATAAAAAAAATAATATTCAACCAATTCAAAAAATATATATACAATTCTAAAAAGCCTTTCGATTCGCCCTCGCCCATTTTATTTTTCCTTATTTTTTCCAACCCGCAAAGGCCACGTGTACACACGCCTCGACCAAATTCCGACTACGACGACAATAAAATGTTAAATGGCTCGAGATGAACACGCGCATTATGGCCGCGACGACTTAATGAACCGTGAACGCGATACGACAATATAATAACCCCGCCCGCCACCCCCTCGTCCGGCTGCCGAAACATTTACACACGCTCATACACACAATTAAACGCTCATTCGGCATGTGTGCGTGTCTAGATCGAATATGGCAATGTGTGTAGTTTGAAGTTTTGGATAAGAGATGGCGCTAATGTGTGATTATGTGCGGAGCTTTTTTCCTTTTTTTTTCGTTTCATAATGTCGTGGTGTGATTATTTGGTTTTATGGATTTTTGAAGATATATGTATGGAATTAAATATGGCGATGTGTGGTTTGAAGTTTTGGATAATAGATGGCGCTGATGTTTGATAATGTGAGATTTTTTTGTTATTTTCTATTGTTTATAATGGATGATGTAATGATTTAGTTTTGTGAATGTAAGTATATGAATAGACTTGATTATGGCGATGTACTTAGTTTGTGATTTTGGATAATAGATGGCGCTAAGGTGTGATTATATGCGAAACGTTTTTTTTTGTTTTTGTTTGTAGTATGATAATGTGATGATTGTATTTCAAACAAAATATTATTTAAGAAATTATTATCGATCAAATATATTTAATTAATAAAAAATATATAGGTATATAAAAAAGTTCATATAATCTCATCATACTAGTAATATTATATAATCCAATTCGACTGTCCGGTAATTAAATTGTCACATAGTTTTTCATTCAATATTCACTCAATAGAGAAAATTACGAGTATTCATTCCATATTATATACGTTTGAATATTATATATACATATAAATCGTATGTCGAGAGTTCCATATATGAACATGGAGGCTGTATGTGGTGTGTTGGTTAATTACGCGACGCGTCGGGAAAGCGCTCTAACGAATCGAAATCCAGGCTTATTTTTGTTTATGTACTCTCATATGTGTATTTAGTTTATCTATAATATAATAAGTCTGAATAGCTTACTAGCTATATACTTCACTGCGCCATTTCAGAAACGGTAGCCATCTTTTCATATAAAATCAAATAATACGAAAGGTCATAGTTAAAATTATTAAAACGAACTTTGAGTTCAAGTTGTGATGAATAAAATATTATATTATAGTAAATCATATGGCTTATTATTATATAATAAGTCATAATAAATATTTGGGCCACCATGGCGATGTAGGTTGACCTGTTAGGCTATGGTGGTATATTTGTACTTATATAATTATGTATTTGTATGAGTAAATAAATAAATGTTATATTATATGTACATAAAGTATATAAAAAAAAATAGAACTTTAAAGCAAATCGAATTCGGAAAAACTCGGATCTGAGTTAAAGCAGAATTATACCACGTCCTGACCATTGTCGGGCGCAATTTAAAAAGCGCTGACGTTTTTCCCCCTAACCTAAAAGCGGTAATTATTCTTTCTTCGAAGGACCCAATAAAATCCTTTCGCATAAATCTCCTACCCGAAACGTCCCAATAAAGCAAATACGCATAAGGACCTAGTGGGACGCGCTGCGAAAACAAATTGCGGCCATCGCCGTTTTTACACCTAAATACACACAGTAAAAGGATCCAAGGCTTGTTAAGTAAAGGATGGCCAGGACATGTAGGAGATATGCTCTTGGGGAATCAGAGTGACTTGCGATCCGAAATTTGAGGTTCGTCGTATCGAGAAAGTCTTTGGATTGTTCGTCCTTTTGTGTGACGATTCGAGTTTTGAGGACTTTTCATAAAATCCGCTTTGTGTCGTGGAAGAGTTTTTACTCTAGAGTAGTGGGATTATAAATAAATCTGAAAGTTTCCGACTGGAAAATTTCGAAATTTACTTCATTAATATTAATACATTTTTAAAAAGTTTCAACGGGATTATGTCCTTTGTTAATATTTATGAAAAATATAATATGAAAATAATTTTTTATAATAATATATTGAACTATAAATAGTTTTATATATTTAAAAAAAAAAAAAAATATCGCTCCAAAGAATCTTAATTTCTATCGAATTAATTTAATAAAAAAGGAAACAATCTTCGATTTTCCTTTCGCGGAAAATCACCTTTTAACCGCCATTCGATCTCGTACGCTTTTCCGATACCGCTTTTCCAGCGTCAGCTTATCGCGCCCCTCTAATCTCCATATAAATTCGGGCCTAATGTGGCCTAGGCCGGCGCGGGCCTAGCGGGCCTAGATTAGTGGACGCCCTCGCTAATCTAGGCCGCGCCCGTCTCGGGAAAGTGTCCTCGCTTTTCTTTTGTGCTATTTTATTTTATTTTTTTCGCTTTGGTCCGTTATAGACCGGAAAACGCTAAATTCGATTGAGCTCTCTCGTTACACGCCCGTTTCCGTTTTAAGCCGTTTTTTCTTATAGGAGTGTTTGTTTGCGCCGTTTCGAGGACGTTTCTATTTGAATTTCGGATTTTTTTTAGGTTTAACTCTGTTTTATTGTTGTATGCTTAGGTTTCGGAGTTAAACTAATTGATTCTTTGAAGTTACCTTTATGTTTGAGTCCTTGGAGTTGGAATAAACTATTTGTTCTTGGTCGATAAGAGGAAAAGCGATTATATATCAAATATTTATCGTGGATTGAAGATTTGAAGAAATAATTAATTCTGAAGTTTAGTAAAAAGTGACGTGGTCAATAATTGTTAATATTAAGAAGGGATGGTTTTCAGTTTTACATAATAATTACTTATTCCTTGTTATAAATAAAATAAATTTAAATACAAGGTATATACAGAAAAATCATCAAAATTTAAAATTAATTTTATACATCATATAATATTATATTATATGTCGAATATGATGATAATAATTTTCTAGTTGACGAGTATATAAAAAAGGCAATATAAATTTAAATTCGCAGAATTTTAAATGATCTAGTAAAAAGCCTAATCTTAAAATGAAAATTACTTGTATTAAATAATACAATAATATTCTAAATAATGATGATGAAAATTATGACTTTAATTTTGACAAAAATGATTATGATGACAGTAATAATGAAGGAAACGATGATGGTGAGTCTTTTTTCAATATTGAAAAGATTTCATCTTTAATTAATTAAAATTATTCATTCATCATTGAAGTCATATCATTTTAATGATTATAATATTTATTTTAAATAAATAAGTGATGAAAATCACAGTCAATCATTTAATTTGAAAATCGTCTTACGTGCAATCCATAGATGCGGTAAATGTGGCGTATGCCTTAAATATCTATTGAAAAATCACTTATATAATATATACATTTTTTTTTAAATTTAGTGTAAGTTTTATGGTATGGTTATAGATAATTTTTTTTGAAAAAATTCTTCGCCGAAAAACTCACCACCGACATAATATACATTATTCACATTATACCACGCATTTCGACGACGATGACGATACTCCATACAAAACGCGACCCCCCCACAACGAAAAGAAGCGCCAAATTCGAAACACACACACGCCAATCAAACCCGACAAAGGCGACAAACGATATATTTATGCAACGAATTTAACTTCCCTACTTGGAAGAGATCACGTCCCGTTTTTGTCTCACATACGTATGCGTCCGTTCAAACACGTCGCAAACTGTATACGACGAACAAACACGAATAAGCGGAACGTAAATATTAACTCGAAGACGTACATATGCAAGGAGCCCCTGCTCGTCATATTCTATATCTTCAGTTATTGTTGCACGCGCGTGCCTGAGCACGTTTGTACTCTTCGCATTATTTATTAATAAGTTGTGTCGTGCGAGTTTCCCGCCGGGAAAATCCGGTCGCGGCTGATGTCGGTGGAAGATTTTCCGCGAACGGACGTTTTCCGTGTGGAGAAAAAAGTGTGTGCGTAATACGTTTTCGCGGATGTGATGCGTGAATGTGTGCGAATGTCCGTGTGGGGAGTACGCTTTGTGCAGATTTATCGTGGGAGTTTTTTGGGTGCGGATTTGTTTAAGAATCTTTTATTTGAAGTTTTATGAATTTTTGGTTTATTGGAAGTTTTAATTATACTATCGATCAAAATTATTGCCCGTCCATATTTCTTTTTATACTATTATATATATTTATACTATTTCTATACTATGTATTTATACTATTTCGTCATTATTTTTATTTCATATTACACCCAATCTTCTTTTTACACTGGGAATACGTTCCAGAGACTACCGTGTAAAAAAATGTATGGTGGCCGTATAAAAATTGGAAATATAATAGGTTCCATCAATATATTATATTTGGAAAGAACTTCTATTAAAATTTATATTGTGTATTGTAAAAAAAAATCGTCACAAAAAATCATCAAAAAACATGGAAACTTTTATTTAATAAATATGTATAATAACATGTACATAATTATAACAGTATACTGATCGGCACTGAATCTTTTGCCATTGCGGTACAATAATACACTCGATCCTGTTTTTGCACGGGAGATACATTCCAGAGACTACCGTGTAAAAAAATGTATGGTGACCACATAAAAATTGGAGACAGATTCCTTCACTATATTTGGATAGAACTTCCATCCAAATGTATAATACTTTGTAAAAATGTGTAATATGAAAAATTTTCGCCGTAAAATCATTCAAAAACATCGAAATTTTTTATTTAATAACTATAATTACATACATATAATTATATCAGTATACTAATTTGCACCGCATCTTACCATTGTGGCATAATAATTTATATTTTTATAATTTTTATACCGTGTTAAAGTGAAAAATCTGTGTAAAAAATAATCGATTCTTGTTCCTGGAAACGTGATATTTCGGAACCGTGTAAAAAGAAGATTGGAACATATATGTATATAAAATATATGTCACGCTACATTTGTGTAAACGCTTCATCTATGAATGAAGCAAAAAAACTTGCTTTGTTTATGAAATTTAGCAAAATCTGGTGGTGTATAAGCGCCATATTTTGTAGGCGCATCACAGGTGCATCATTTAACGTTTCCCAATAAATATGAGTTGATATGCTTCACGACATATTTATGGAAGACAACATATAACTTTTTCTCATACTTTTTCTCATTTGCGTAAACACACATTTGTTTCATAAAACACATTTATCATTACGCTTACTATAGAATTTGACTCCCAACATTTCTTCAATAACAAAATGTAACCCTCAAATGGATAAAATCGACAAAAATTTCAATTTAATTTTTAAAAAATGACAAAACTACACCACTATTCTTCTAATAAACAACGTATACGAAACATCATATAAATCGCGATCCAAGCATACACACGTATAAATTCGTGAGCGTTATTTACGCGCGCGAGCCGAGAAAGAAATCGAGCGGATTAAGATACGAAAAGCGATTTTTCATTATTTTGTTCGCGCCGACAGCGAAACAAATCGCCGGAGACAACAGAACGAAAAATTCCCACATATATACGTATGTATATGCGAAAATATTTACGCATATTTATTTATATGAATGCGTAACGACGAATACAATTTTCGCGCTCGATCGTCTACATAAAAATACCAAGGACATATTCTTTGTTTGGATATAAATATTTTTTTATATTTTCGACGTTTAGGGAATGTATGTGTATGTTGCGGTGAAAGACGGTAGACTTGGGAATTTTGAGTTTAGTTGTTGAATCTTAGCATTTAGTGATAAAAATTTATAAAAAAATTGTTTTTATTTAAACTTTGTGCTTTTATAAAGAAAAGTTATTAAAAGTTTGTTTTTTTTTATTATTTTTTAATAATTCTTATTTTTGATGTTTCAAAAACCATTTTCAAAATTTTGAAACTTAATTTTTGCATATCTTTTGTTAAATTTTGCTATTTTTTTCAATCTCAAAATAATAAAATTTCAAGCTGAAATCATTTACTGAAACATAAAATCAAATACGATACAAACAAATTACTAATTTTAGGGCATGCGTTGCATCTACCGCATCCATAACTTGAATGTTACTAATGATAATAAATATTCGAATTTTAGAATAAAATCCAAAATTCACAGCAACACACATCATTTTTCATCATAAAATTAGAGAACAGTTTCATTTTTCAGCAACATGATGAATTTTATAAGAAACAGCTCATTGTTGGAACATTTTATTGGTACAATATGAAAAATTCATATTTCGAAACGCCCGAAATTCTTGCGTGCGCCGAAAATTCCCAGAACACGAAACAAAATAAATAAATATTTTTATGCGTGTACACACACACGCCTATTTACAAAAATGATGAAAGAATTTCACGTAACAGCACACCCATCACCATTCGAACATCCTTTGATACAAAGGAACGAAACTACTGATAGGGAAAACTCAGATTGACAAGAAAACGTATACGGACAGATGAATGAGTTTCCGGGTCAGTTGTCACCTACGTTTTTCCCGATCTGTATTTTTTCAGCTTTTTTTTCATATACGGACGACACCCCTTTTGTATTGTCAATTTTTAGGTGAGTTTCAGGGACGAATCTGTTTTTAAATAAATTTCTATATAAAAAAAAACATATATATATATATATTCATTCTGATTTCTCGATTATTTTTATTTTTTGAGAAATAAGAATTCCTCGAGAATTCTCAAGAAATTTTTATGTATGATAAAATATATGTATGTCATGTTTTCTAATACATTAGTCAGATTAAATATTTAGAAAAAATGTTGATGCCCTTCGACTATTTTTTTTTTGTCTTTTTGATTTACTTTTTCTATTATATATTGTATATTGTATATTGCAATTAGAAAAAATATTTTTATAAATACAGGGTAGTCCAAAGGTTTTGGATAAGTTTTAAATACGTGATAGGTCTTGTTATTTGGAATATTTTAAGCCAAACCTTTGTCTGAAGTATCATAGTTTCTGAGTTATTATTTTTTTGATTTTTAACAAAAAAATCCAAAATCTCGCACTTGCACATTGATAATTCCCAAATTAAAGATAATATGACAGACAAACCTTATTTTTTTGTTTGTTTACTATGCATTTTATCCTTAAATAAAAATATAAAAATCTATATCAGCTAAAAGCTATTAAAAATACATGATTAGTTATCAAAAAATTCTTAAATAAAGGGAAACTAGAGGTTTTCAAAATTTCTTGTTTAAAAATAAACTAATTCCGAAGTTTTCAAATATTTTTCAAAACACATTGTTTAAATCCGGTGTATCGAACATGCAGATATCTAAACTATGGCACAAAAAATTCTTGAGAAAAAACACTAAACATATATCATATAGTCCTGTAGAAGTTTCACTATAAAGTTTAAAATATCAACCCAAATGAACTAACGACATTTTTTCCGTGGCACTAATTCAAATTTCAGCTGAAAACTCGCTCCTCGGATACGTGTAGCTCGTAAATTTCGCGGAACTCACTCGACGGATAATGCCCGTAGACAAAACAGTTTTGGCAAGCGCGAAATTCAAATTTCGTTTTGTTCGAAGAGTGCACTCGAATGCAATCACACAAAAAGCGCTACAATCGCATTTCGGAACATCATAAATGCGGCGCTTCTCAAACTTCGCGACGTCCCGCATAATCTGATGTCGTGTCCCACTTCCGCTCAAGTGATTCTAAAATTTCGAACTTCGGCAATATAATGCTCGTATTAGATTTGTTTTCATGAATATATTATTTTATACGATTGTGCTAGTTGAAATGACTTCTTTAATTTCTGTTGAATGATTAATATAAAATAGATATTTCTGAATTTTATGTGAAGCTACTAATTTTACGATAAGAGCCCACCATCCCGCCTGTTACGCTACTTATTATTGAAATCAAATGAATCAGTAATTCTTTATAGCTTTTAAACTTCGAATTCAACTTTATACAAATAAAATTTAGACTTTTAAATTTTAAATTAAACCTATTATAAATCAAATTGTAAATTTATTTTTCCCTTTTCAATTTTTTTTTATTTCATGAAAAATATTAAAAATAACTTTAGGTACATAATATGTATGTATCTAAAGTTTTTTTTATATTATTATTATCTTTATAATATTATTATAATACATATCCATGGTGCCTATATTTAGATTAATTTATAAAAAAAATAATTATGTGCGTGTATGTCACAGTTCAGGTATACATATTTCAGTCCATGTATATTTGGATTTATCATAAATACACATTTTTGGAGGTTAGATAAGGTTGAGTTGAGTAAGATTTTGGTCGGAAATTTCGTTTGTTTTGATCTAAGTTTTGTTTCTAATTTGATTGGGTTGATTTGGGTCAAATATATATAGACTTATAATATATATGGACTGCGAAATATACCATATATATTGTTTTAATAACAAATAACTTTTGAAAGAAACATTGTTGGGGTTGAATTGGCTTACAATTAGATTAGGTTGGTTGAGTCAAATATACTTGGACTAATAATATACATGGTTGGCGATACATATATATAATAATTTGTAAAAATCATTGACTAATAACAAAACGAAAAAAAAAAATAGAAAGAAAGAAAGAAAAATTGAAGAATCGATTGTATTTCATTGATTACTTTGACAATGGTTTTAATGATATCATACTTTCCGATAATTAAATTTGTTTTATATAAGGATTAATTTGAAGGTTAATAGGTTAAATTTGATGTATAAAAGCTGCAACTTTCAAAATCAGCAATTTCCTATTACAAGTACAATGAATATATAAAAAATCAATTCTCACTTGAAAACCCCACGCTTTGAACACCATACGACCATTGCACATCCGCCGAAATGCATTTACGAAACATCTTGTTTATACACATCCCTTTCGCGTGAAATCCATGCAGTTTACATGCAAAACGGTGCATATTGCATCAAATTTTATTCAAAGCTCTCTGTGACACTCACCAGATATGATTGCACTCGACAAAGGCGAGGGCCGCTTTATTGCGCAACGCGACCGCCGTTTGAATTCCAAATTGAGGCTCTATGGATTTTCTATGGTGGTCAGTTGAAGGTTTTGTATGGTATGTGTATGGTCTGCGTTTTTTGGATTTTAAGAAATCGATGGTTTGTTAAGGATTTGATGAGATTTTTTTATGAGTAGGCGAACAGTAAATTTCAATTTGGATTATCAAAATTTTTAGATTGTTTACGTTATCTTGATATTTTATAATTATTTTAATCAAATATTAGAATGTATAGGGTGTTCCTAGATTCACGCAAGATTTGAATTTTGCACCATTTGTGCGAAAAAGTGTTGCCAACGAAAAAAAAAATACAGCGTGACAGCTAATAGTTCAGGGTTATTCAAAATTAAGCATTTCATAAAAAAATCCTATACTGTATACTTTATGAATCAATAAAAAATTTTTTTTTAAATTATTAACCTGTTTTATCTATCAAAATTATTTCTTGCGTGAATCTTGAGACACCTATAAAAATTTCAGATTGAATTTTCATCCGAAATTCTGACATTGCATTTATTAATTTGAACAAGTTAATATAACTGTATTATATTAAAACCAATGCTGACATTATTACGTCTATTTGCTAAGCATTTTACTAGCCGCTTAGCTACAATGTAAACATCTATTATGCAAACAGATCATTTATGAAGAATTTTTAATACTAAAGTTACAACTTTTAAAAAAGTATAGCACTTTTGCGTGTTGGATGTAAATTTTACAAAATGTGCAAAAAAGATCGAAATTCTTTTAATATCCGGATGAAACTTACTTCCTTGGAAAAGTTTTACTTTTAAAAACTATATACGATCATATATTATTTATATATAATCATTCATTATTTATGCAATATATGTATCTATTGATTTCATTGTTTTTGCTTAAATTCGGTAATAGATACGTTGAAAAATCTAAAATCAAAATTATTTGAAATATTTTTATAATTTAATATAATATGTTGTTTATTATTGTATAATAGTTTCAATTAATTAATCCCTCTTTACATTTGTATAGAAATTTACGGTAACATACACTTTATAGACACATAAAACCCACATGGAAATTCAATAGGAAAAGTGGTTTTTCGTGCAAGCCGAATAGAAGCCAACTAACATAAATTATGAAAGCTACCCGATATAAGTACTAGAAGTACTTATCATAATTTCAGAATTATGCAATTTTGTATACAGGATGATTTATGAAAGTACTCGTATAGTTGAAATTTAGTAGTACAAATGGGCTCCTTTTGAAAACGGCTATTGAAACAAGAATAGTGTTCATGAAATATAATCATTTTATAAATAATTTAATATTATTAACATTTAAATTACATCACATTCGTTCTAGAACATCATTATATGAAATATTCCTATTCTAAAAACTTTTATAAATTGATTTTTTTGAGGAAAAAGCCCACCCTCGCATTATTGGAACCATCTTCTATGCGACCGCACTTTTTGCCGTCGGAAAAAATTCGCGAAAAAAATACTCACGTCCTTCAGACGGTGGAAATATCTGCGATGGAAAAAAAACGTCCCTTCGTCATATCGAAAGCCTTTTTCTTCGTATATGTATTTTTTCCCCTATATAATATATTTCGTTTTTGCCGCCGCTTTATTACTGCTTTGATCGGTAGTCGCGTGTCCATGTCATGGCCATCATTCATAACGGCTCACTTTTGAGGTTTTTGTTCAATCTATTATTATTATGGGAGTTTATATGGTTTTAGGAGAATATTGGAATATATGGTTTTTATGCAATGGTTTTTTTAATGAAAAAAAATAAAAAAATTTGTAAAATTTTACGTTATTTATTGGTATGTTGTTTCCTTTTATTGGTGTTATTAAAAAAATGAATTTTTAACGTCATCTGTCAATTGTGGCAGTTGACATGTTATTATATAATACATCTATGGAAGATTGAGAAAGACTTGTATTTATGATAACAGAGTGTCACAATGTGTTCAAAAAAACGTTGAAGGTTACATACGTAAGGCTCGACCTTGTAAATTATAAAATAGGTCATTCTAGAAAATGAGAATCGGGAAGTTTCCAGTTGAAAAAAATATTTGAATACGTATGTCGAATTTAGTTTTAATTTCACAAAAAACGAAAGATTTTTGCGTTTTTCATATAAAATTTGATTATATATACGTTTAATATAAATATCTTTTGAAGCACTTTGCAAAAAAAAAAATAATGTGTTCTTAAAACTATGCGTATCGTTATAATAAAAATGAAATGTATTTGTATGATAATAAATATTATATTTTAGATCGTCAATGCTTACTTTTATTGCTGTTGTTAGTGCGAAAGCGATTTTATTGTCCGTGTTATTATTGCTTTGTTTCCGCTGGAAATGTACCAAAATTTCTATTGAAGCAATTCGTGAAATTCAATGCAAAATCTGGGTTATTGGTAAAGTTCAAAAATACATAATTTTTTAAACATACTATTAATTGATTCAATAAATTCGTAATAAAAAAACTACAAACATTTCAACGGAATATAACCAATTTCTCTCGAATAGAAACTTGTTCAGAAATTGTATCGAATATATGATTGAATACAGTCCTCTCACACTGCTAGGAAAAACCCTTATGAATATAATAGCTCTGCGTTTGATTGTATCGGAATTTCTCTCATTTTTTTCATATTTTATTTTGAACGGCGAGGTTTTTTACCCGTCTGGCAATTTGACGGCCTATTCACGGCGAAAAATTGTTTCTTTTCTCTCGATTTTTTCTTTCGCCTTACACACAATTTTTTTCCCTTGGAAGCGTTCCCTTTCTATTGGGGGAAATAAGTTTGACACCTCAATTTTTAAAAATATCGAAGTGTAGTGGCCGAAGGAAAAAACTTTTCTAATTATGAAACATTACGCGCCGCCAACTTTCGAACAATGGCGTTTTGTCGCGATTAATTTCCCTTTTGTTATATTGTTTGCGGCGGAATTAAAATCGAACGCTTTCCACATCGATTATTAATTGATTGTTCGTATGGACGTGTCGGGAAGTTTTCAAAGAAAAAATTCTAGAACGACTTTATCATTGTCGAATACTACTTACGTATAATATGAGCCGTTGTATTTGAAAGTGGCGTATCTCTGTTTTTCTTTGTTTTGGGATTTAAGTTTTGCATTTTTCAATATTCAATAATACTGTTAATTTGAAATGAACTTACTTTTCTGAAGTTGTAAACATATCAAATTTTAAAGAAGTAATAAATATTTTGGATTAAGATATAATTGAAACAATGTTTTGGGAACTAAAAATTGGTTACGCCACTTTTATTTATAACGAAATTTTAAAAACATTATAAGTTATATGTATGTGTGAAAAAGATATAAATGCCAATATTGAAAAAAATAGTAAAGCCTTAATTTTAATTAGCCCGAATGTCGCCTTTGTATGTTTATAATAAACAAAGTCAATACAGTATAATATTTCCTTGAAATTAACGAAATATATTTTGCTTTAAAATATTGTATTTTTTGCTGGAATTTGATCATTTTTGTATGGATTTGAATAAATTCGAGTAATAATATTATGAAAAATAGTATTTATGGTACATATAATATTATAATTTGCAATAATAGTAGTACATAGTCAATTTATGCGTTTGACTTTGTTAAAACATATAAACGAGACATCCATGTTAACTTCATCTTGGCTTAACTCATTTTTTTCAAAATTAGTGTTTACGCCACTTTCAAATTGTCCAAGAAAAATATTTAAAAAAATATATTTGATTACATCCCTCCATATATCATCTCATTTATAACTGAACCGTCGAATACAAAAAAAGTCGCACACAAAACTAAATATAATTTCACTCTCGGTTTCCTAACGAGCGCTATCAAAAATCATACACACACGATACAGAATTTTAATCTTGAATTTTTATCACCGGAAACGCTCCTATTCTAAGGGATAATGAAAAGAAAATCTCATTACGCGCAAACGAAAAGGTTCTCTCTCGCATAATAAATATTAAGGTTTTTCGGGCTTTTAAGAAAAAGGGACCCTCTCCAGGACCTCATTGTTCCCGGAAAATCACACACCTACACGCACTGACCTACACAGTGCAAACTTAGGAATACGCGAATGTGCAAGTTTATATAAAGAGAAAGCGAAAGTACGTTTAATTAATAGATACGTGCCGATTGCTTTGTTCGCCGCTTTTGTGCCCGCCGCTCAAAGGGTCAAAACAATGGCGGCTTTTAAAAGCGAATTTTGTATAACGCCTAGTACTCGAATTTCGTATTCGCGATTGTTTTGTTAGCTTTAATATAAACCTTTTTTATTTTGTTGTTTTTTTTTTTTGAGAAATTTTCCGCGGGTTCAGAGTGGTTCATCCGATTTTTTTGTGTTTTATATGATTTTTTTATTAATTTTATAATAATAATGATGCCTTTTTTTCATATATGTGTTACATTACGTTTGTGTAATCTCTACATTTATGGATGAAACAAAGAATTTTATTTTGTCTATGAAATTTAACATCTTTTGGTGTATAGGCGCATCATATGTGCATCACTTAACGTCTTCGAAAGCAGTGGCGAATCTTTTTTCGATTCCGTTAAAAAAATTCCAAATATTATTTACTGAATATTAGGCATGCAAAAAAATTATTTATGCCTTCCATAAGTATGTCGTAAGACACGTCAACTGTCATATTTGACAAAAGACGTTAAATGATGCTCCTATGATACGCCTATACTAAATGGTACCTATACAACACCAGATTTTGTTAAATTTCATAGACAAAACAAGATTCTTTGCTTCGTTTATGGACGAAGTGATTACACGAACGTAGTGTAACACATATACGAAAAGGATTGTCATTAAAATTATAAAATAAATAAAAATTATCAACATATTAACTATTATCTGAAATGTATATTGACGTTTTCTGCGAAAGAGCTTAATGTATTAAAGTAAACGTGAATTTTTTCATTTACATAAAAATGTTCTTTCGAGCTGGAAATATTTACATCTGAAAGAAATCAAAATTAAAGCCCATTCTTTTTCCAAGTATTTGTATTTTCACGAAACATAAAATAAAATAAAAAAAACATCCCCGAGGATACAATTAGCATCCCTAATTGGTCTCCAAACAAAGTTCGAAAGAATCGACAAAAAAAATTCCGCTTAATGACAAAAAACAGGAATATTTAAAAGAAAAACTGCGAGTGAAAATATCCGAAAACATTATTCTTTCAAACAACATAGACAAACCTAATAATAATATATATTTTGATTCATTTTTATACGCGAACTCTTTCCTCCATAATCAATTTCTTGTATATTTTTTTCACGTAATAACTTAAGACGTCTTTGAAAGTTTGCATTTGATTGACATCGAGAAAAGTAAACGTGTCTGAAAATTGTATGTGAAAGTGAAAAGTTCAAGTTTAGTTTAATTGACATTGATTGAGCGATGGACGAATATCGATCAAACGAAAAATTGGGAAATTTTCCCCGCGCGTAATTTTAATGTAACGACGTTTTCACTTTTCCGATGAGAAATGGTTTAATATCGTATCGAGTTAAAAAGCAAATCGCTCAATGCGTGCGATTGACATTCCGAAATGGACTATTTGCATATTCCATTGTGCTATATTGTTTCGAATATAGTGAATGTATATAGAAGTTAAGCCTTCGGTAATTGAAACCCGAGAAAGTTCTCGGGTTTCGAATTTATAATATGACGCAAGAAAAGTCAACGAAAGTATAATATTTACAATTAAAACTGGCGTGGAACTTTTAACAAAGCACGTCAAAGTTGTCTGTTTAAAGTTAAATTATTGCAGTTGATTTTGCGATATAACGATACTGCGAATTCTTGAATTATTAAAAAGTCTTTGAAATTCAATTTTAGTTTTCTGCATATAAAATCGATATATGAAATTTAATTTTAACATAATCATTTATCTTAGAAAACGTATTGCTTTTCATTAATAATCAAGTTAAGTGATAAGTATTGTGGTTAGTAAAGTATGATATTTTGTCTAAAGGTTCGTTTTAAGTATTCGAATTCTTTGAAAAATTAGATAATACATATTAAAGTAACTGGGATAATACATATACTAATATAATATAATACTATATATTATCTCAGTTACAAGTAAAGACTTTTATAATACAATACTACTGAAATGTTCGTTCAATCAATACGTTCATTGTTAAAGAAAATATTTCAAACTTTCAAAAACTTCTGAAAACTCTAATGCTGCACTAAACGATACTTTGATTCAAATTCGTTCGCCATACAAATTCACAATGCGATTACACACACTATGTATACGAGCACACTATGAAACAATGAACTACTGCGAACAAACAGAGCCTTCAACTCGCCTATCTCCCCATAAATATATACATTTTACATCCACAATTCAAACCCGACTGCTTACAACGACCATAATAGGATTGTGACATGGCACAGAGGGTGACATACCGTTTTGTGAACACATCAGTTCGTATAGTTTCCAGTTCGTGTATCGAAAGCGAGTGTCATCACACATCGAAACAGTTAACCCCCGAATGTCGGGAACAATGCGCTATATTGTGAGCGCTTCCATTGAATTTGTGGCCGTTTGTCTTTGACGTGTGTTTTGATTTGGGAATTTGGATTTTTGTGATGTTTTTGGTACTTACAACGTTGTCGTGTGTCCAGTAGATGTGCGGGGGAGGTTCAGGTGAATGTCGAACGATGCATGTTAGATTTAACGTGCTTCCGGTGTTGATGTATAGGTCTGGTCCTCCGACTATCATTGTTATAGGTTCTGCAATAAAAAATAAATTGTATAAGTATTTTATTGAAAATTTCTACATTAGAGTGGTCATTGAAAGATAAGAAAAAAAAGACAGGAAATAAATAAAATAAAAAATAACGTTTGAAGTTTAACTCTCAAAAGTTCAACAAGTCGTTAATTGTTTATTTTCAATCTTATATTTTTACACATAATAAAACACTTTGTGGGGATTAAATTGGCTACATATTATGTTCAGTAACAGTTAAAACTCTTTAGGTTTTAATAAAAAATCAATAATTGAAAGTCAAAGAAAACGTCGCACAAAACATTTAGTACATTTTTGAGGAAGCCATTGATGTTGTGCTTTTGTTCAGTACCCTAAAATCAATACTTTTGTTTGTTTAAATGAAATGAGGTCTCAAAACTCATTATTGATTAATATTGCATTAAAATATATCGCAATTGAATTTTTACTGAGTTCCAATAATTTATTTTTCGCTGGAATAAAAAAAGACAATAAATTTTATTCTCCTGGGATTACTTTATAATTTGTAAAAAAATATTGAAAAAAAAAACAAGTTATGACTTCTTTATATTTTTCATTGACCAACTTTATAACATAATTTCTATGAAACATTTATATTTGGATCTCAATATATATATTAATTTTAATAAAATATCAATCAATTCTTGAAAAATTTAATTTTGAGAAACATCAACGCATCAGTACAACTTCGAAGCGCGAAACCCGCACATTGCATACAAGCAAACATACAAGCGATCATCAATAGAAATTCAATCGGATTCAATCACGATCACGTTTTCCTTGATCGTCGTGCGCGATTTACATTTAAGGGCCGTGCCGCATTTTGCTTTTGTGCGCCCAAAGGGCCCCATGAATCATTCATTCGACGTGTAATTAATTCAAACCCCTTATTGCGGGTGTGCCTCCTCAGACGCCATGAATATCGTATGTCTTTTGTGTTATTGTATCGTTTTAATTTGATTTGCATTGTAGTTCGTCGCTTATTATAATTCGAATCGATTGTGTCCTTTGTGGGGCGTTTTGTATCGCGTAAAGTTTAGCGCCCGTAAAACGCGACCTCGTCATAAAAAGGTTATATTATTTTGTTATCGCCCCTCTAATTTACATCTCAAGTTTTTAAAGGGATTAGGCTCGTTAGTTGGATATCAAAAGTGCGTAAAAAACTATAATAAAATTTCGCACGAACTGTCGGGCCCAATATCGCCAAATTTAAGCAGAGATCTTTTAACTTTGTTAAGGGATGAACTCGAGAATTAAGCAATCAAATTTGAGATTTTTTGCGGGTTGTTCGCCGCTCGCAAAGTTCGTTATAGCGCCAATAATAATCTAAACTTTTTACGATCCGCGTTTATAATCAACGACTTTTTCGGATGAAAGGGAAAAAATCTAATTTTACAAGCAGCCGCTGGCCGTCTAGACTTGTGAAATCTTATTACACTAAAACTGAAAAATGCGAAATGGCCAAAAGAAAAATCGTTCAACGAAGGCGAACTTTTGCATCTTTTATGACAATTGTCGTGATTTAGTGGATTTTTTTATTTGAACTTTCAAATTTTATTCTCTTTGAATATTATATGTGAATTTTTCGCCACCACTCTCAAAAATTAAATTTTTATTCAAATAGAATATTTTTTTTTATTTAAATCGAATTTAAATATCTGAAAATTTATCGATTCATAAAAATATTTGATATTAATTTATTTTATTAAAAATATTTTCTCATGGAATAATGAAAATTTCTAGTACCATCTATGGATGAAATTTTCACAGTTATATTATTAGCAAAGAAACGAACCATTTTAAATATTGGTTTATAAAAATATTAATATTAATTCTAAATTATTAAAAAAAAATTACAAAAAATCTAAAATGTATTATATTAGTCTATAAAAATAAATTTAAAAGTAATTTGCATTTTTTCTTCGAAATGCGTCATTCTAAATAGAAGAATGCGAAAACGACAAGATAAATCGTCTCTAGGAATTTTCTGCCAACGAACGGCTGTCACCATCACAAATGTACACTACAAAACAAAATAAACATTTCGAACGAAACAAAAAAAAAAACATACAAACAAACTTTTCCACGATTCCACATAGGCAAATTTCATTTCGCAGACAATATTTTTCGAAAAAGCTTTCAGCCGATTGCTGAAAAACAATGAACATTCGAAAATTTGGCTGAAAAGTTCAAGTCCATTCCACCGAGCGAAATCGGTCCGACATAACTTAACTTTTTCAAGACACCATAACCATATCTTCCAACGTAATTCCCGAGTTACTTTCAGAAAAGATTCCACCCGAGATTGAAAAATATACCAACCCATTTAATTTTCCCCGGAAAATTCATCGATCCGAATTGCAACAATAAAACATAACCACCGAAAACGGGCCGGCTTTCCCCGGGCGGAATTTTCCGAATTTTCCCCGAACCACGAAGGGCAGGACAAGGAAGGGCGCTCATGGGAGGCTCGTTAAAGCGGCGAAATCCTGAAGGGCAAATTTCATCTCCGCACCTAATGGATGGCGAAATTTCCTTTGTGGGGCGCCTAATGCAATTTATTCCATATCATATAACATGGGCTGCGGTCCGCGTGTGCGGCTTAACCCATTCGGGTCCGCGGTGTGCGAGTGGTTAGCGGGTTTCGGTAGTGTTAAGCCCGGGGCGCTTTTGTCAATCAAGGATTCGTGGAAGGCGCAAAGATTCGATTCACATACGCGCTTTTGTTCCTGAAGAGCTTCGGGCGCAATATTGCTACGTGTATTCCTTTTTTTATTTTTTACTAGCGGTAATACCCGGCGTTGCCCAGGTTTCTTTGGATATTTTTAGTTGTTTTTTTTTTTTCTGAAAAGTCATGATAATAGATAAATGTAAACTGAAAAAGCGAAACCAATCAATATTTTTTTCATAGCGTCAGATCGAGTTGTACAATGGTTTCAATGATGTGGATAGGCGACCATACGTCCCGTTTTCGCCGGGACAGTCCTGTTTTCGTCGAGTATTGCGTTCATCCCGTCTTTTTCGTAAAATTGTTTGATTTGTCCCGGTGGGCAAATATATTTTATCGGTAGTATATTTTCTCAATGATATTAATCGAGTGAAATTTTCCGAACTTGTAACAATGTTTTTTATATAGGGAGGGGGGCATTTTTTTTCTGAGCATTCCGTTTTGGGTCCTAGAAAATATGGTAACCCTATGTAGAAAACTTTCTGGATGCGTAACCAACATATTTATACAAAATTTCATCGTGATCAGATAAGCGGTAAAGGCGTGCATAGGACGCATACGGACATTCATACATGCATACATACATTCATTTTTATTTATATAGATATATATTTTTTTTTTTTTCGGATATAAAAAAACGGTACCGCTAAATTTAGGACTGATCCGGATTTTTTTAACCTAATATAACCCTTTTTTTTTGAGGACGTGAAATCCAACCTTACCTAACCTAACACCTAGGTGCTTTAGTTGTTAGAGAAGGTATCTAACCTGACCTGACCCATCAAAGAAAATAAAATCCTGCATCAGACCTAAACCTAGCAGCACCTAAAAAACTGTGGTGGAATGTATGATATAAGGATGATGTTTCATATTAAGTGTGAGTATACGAATATCCGTGAGAATGTACACATCCTTATTTGCGTTCACACGTTTTTGTTTGTTCCCGTTCACCATGAATTCTCAATTAAGGTATAATTCCATAGTGAGCTGAAGTCAAGAGTAATTCTATATATGTTATGCGTTTTGTGTGAATAATATAATGAGATGACGCTTTATTGATGTTTACTAAATGCTTTAAATATTCGAATTTTGAACTTCTTTTTCATTGCTTTTCTTTCTGCCTAACGAAAATGAAGCCCTGTAGAAAAAATAATGTTTAAAACTAAAAAAAAATCAACCTAACTTAAACATTAACAATTTCAAAACCATGAAATGTACGGTGTGCAGAAATGAAGATAATTTAAAGGAAGAAGTTCAAATTTTTGTGACAAACATCGACAAAGCGCTATTTCACTGCATTATTTGTACACGACGCAATTTTTTGCATCATGCACAAACTAAGCAATTTTGCAAATGACATGTAACACATACACATTCAATCATAGATTTCACCCTTAAAATTTCATAATGTGTATGTCTATGAATGACAACGATACTTTTACATAAAACTGTCGCTCACGATTATAAATTCATACTTAATTTTCTATCGCTGATTCAACGAAAAATTGTCACTCCATATCGCATACGGAGCATGACAAATACAAGACATTGCAACGTGTTGCTGACGTATAAAATATAAATATTAATAAAATATAATATTGTTTACAATAAGTGAGACAGATAAGATACTGAATGTTGGTCGTCAAAATCGGCGACAGGTTATCGTTCGAGCGAAGACGTATTTAAAGGTTTTTTTGTTGTTTTTATAAAATTTTTGATATGTTTTATAATATATTTAAGACACTGATCTTTAAAAAAAAAAAGGAAAAATATCTAAAATTCCAAATAAATCGAATAGTCTCAATTTTCCACCATTTTCTTTCAAACGTAATATACTTATAAAATATTAATATTTTCACTGGAAAAACATCACAATATTACCCCAAAATCTCTTATTATACCCCCAAATACAAAATAAAACATTTTCTTAATAAAAAAACTTACATAATCCTATTATATCTTTAAAGCCTTCGGGCGATCGTTCAACTCGACTGAAAGTTCACTCATAACGGTCGACGAACTTCGCACGACAATGATAAATGACAATGTTTTATTTTGCCGCCGGTCGTGTATTTTATTTTATTTCCAGACTTTAGAGCTCGGATAATCAGAAGTGTCCTATCTTTAGTATTATGTGCGAAAATTCGCATACTCACCGACTACTGAAAGGTACATCGAGTGTCCCATGGGAGGAGTAGTGCTCACTTGGCATTCGTAAATGCCCGAGTCTCGTCTTTGTGGAAATCGAACCTGAAATAAAATGTTACATTTTAGAATAAAAAGACTTTTCGGAAAGGCTTGAATCGGAAATTCGATCGGTTGAATTTAGAAGGGAAAATTTTAAAGGGGTTTTTTTGTAGGGAAAGTTTTTCTTATGAATTATATTGATTATTTTGTATAAGTGAATTTTAGATTATTGAAATCTTGAGGTAATAATGATTTGATTAAATAATAATATTAAGCAATTCAAGAAAATTTTGTAACGATTATGAAAACGATTCTGTTGGTAAAATCACACAATAAAAAAAAAATTTTTTACAAAAACAATTCTCTTATAAATCTCGTGTAATATTTTATTATATTATTTAATCTTTTTCCTAAAAAAATTAAGAGCAAACTTAATATTCGATAAATTATTAGATAAAATAATGTATTATCAATTAATAATAATCAAAAATAAAAAAAGGATTCAATCACTTTGAACAGAAAAAATAACCTGAAAACTAAAAATGTTTTCTTCCATAATTTTTTATTATAAAAATTTGTAATTAATTTTTTTCCATTTCTGAGATATTTAATTTATCTAGATATATTAAAAATATTATTTTCCACAATTAAAAATAATTTTCCATACAAATTCTCTTAAAAAAACATGTTATTTACGACAAAGTAAAGGTAGGAAAATACTTATGGACCTTGATGTATGTTTTTTTTCTAACATAATCTTTCATTCATGATTGTAATTAAAGCCAAACGTATAAATATACATAACGAAACATATAATCGATTCGAAAACATCGAATCATTACAATTTCACGACACAAATTCAAATGAACTCACAACCTCATCGAAATTCCGTTCGGAAAGGAAAGCCTTCTTAGGAAATCTCTCATCGGCGGGTAAATACACTCGAAATTGCGAATCAGCGACAAGTTCGGATACATAACACCGTGAAGATTCCATAAGCACAAATTGTATAAATTCGACGACGTCGGCAATATCGGAAAGCACCACTTAGAATCGCATTAGCGGCACGTGTTGCCGCGGAAAACTCCCGCGGGAAAATCGCGAGTTTTCCGCGCGCGTTTTAATTAACATCGCGAACAAGGAGGGGCAATATCGCTGTGTTTATTTCGTTTCGTTGTTTATTGGGTTGTTGGAAGAAGGTAAATTGTTGAAATTGGATGGTGCTCTTACCTGCAGGGTCCAATCTTCCATTTGCGGATTGTGGACTGTTTGGAAGCGTTGGTCGGATGTGTATGTTGAACGACCTGCTGTCAGAAGGTGGATGTCTCTGTGTCGAACCCATGATACCTGTGGAAAAGAGATATGATGTTTAAAATGGGTTTATTATAAATATTTTGTTGAAGAAATGTATGGTTTGGAAGAAGGAAGTGAAAGAAAATTCGAGATTTTAACGTTGAAGTTCTGGATGAAAATTTAATCTCAAAAATCTGTGGATTAGTAAGAAAATTACGTAATACTGAAACATCGAAGCTTGGTGTGATTAATCTAGAGATTTGAGGATTAAATTTTCATCTGGTATCCTGGAAAATCAGAATATGATTTTCGTATCTATATTTCTATGGTATCATTAGTTTTTTGTATGACTTACCAGCTTTCTTTTTTTATTTGTCATACTTTGCTTATTTAATCTATCACAAATCTGTGATAGTTTGGATAAAGTTGATTTTTTTTAAATATCAACGTATTTTTGAGACTAACTAATAAAAATTTTCCAGTAGATTCACAAATTCATGTAAACTAATTGATTAAGTTAATTTTAGTGGTAACTATCCATGTGTGATGCTTGTATAAACATGTTTTATGACAGGTAGAATTATTCTGTTATATGGAGCGTACAAATAATTCAATTGAGTAAAAAAAGGTTTTAAGAAAATCTGTTTTTTTACTATCGATAGATAGAATGGGTGTATAAGTAAAATTTTATACCATTTTCCTATTAAAATATCTGTAGATAAATATGATTGATAGTCTTGAGGATTTGAATTGATCATAGTATAAAAAAATTAGACTATTATAATAGATTAGATAATTTGAGGGGATTCAGACAAAATTGTTAAAAATGTATAATAGTTCGGTGAAAAATAATGTAGACGTTTTACGATAGTAAGAATTTTTAAACATTTTACATCAAAATATAAAATATTGACAAAAGAGTGCTTAATATCACGGAATTACCCGAGTTTCTCTTAAAACATAAAATTTATAAAAATAAACAAAAATCTTGTTCTTGATTTATTATAGTAATAACTCTAATGAGAGCAAATTTAAAAATAAACCATCTTAAATTTATTTACAACAAACGACAAAATTCAAATGACCATAAAACAAAAATAAAAATTACATTAATAATAAATTAAAAAGATTGATGACACAAAGTGTAAAACTCATACATAATTCATACACATTTAACGCCACATTAACCCGAAACAATCCCCGCACAGATACGCGCGGACATTAAAGCGTAACAAATCGATAGAACTTCCCGTGGAAAAAGGAACATAATCAGAAATCTAAACACAAACAAAAATAACCTCCAATTAAACGGACGATGAATAATTCAAGGGGCGAACTCGCTTTGTAAATATTTAATTAAAAGACAATCTGAGAGATGATTGCGAGCGAATCGAGTCACGCGACGCATTTCGAAAATAGCCGCCGAACATGTGTATCGGAAAATCCGAAAGTATAGCCAGAAGGTTTTCCGGAAAACGGGCAGATTTAATTTTTGTGGAAAAAATATATTATGTCGGTTTAACGACCCGAACAATCGATATTCCGTCCGCGATTCTTAACTCGATTTTCCTCGAGTTTCCACAATTGTCCCCGCTAACGAGCCGAATAAGCTCGAATTTGGGAAATTTGGGAAATTCTGCACATTTTTTTCGGCGGTTATATAAAATTTCCGCAAGTCGGGGATGTGTATGTATAAATAATAAAGGAAATAAACAACGTTTATGTTTATTGGCTGTCGTTGGCGAGGTGAGATTAAATCATTCGTGATCGCTTTCGATGGATGAATATTTCATAAATTCGATTATTTTTTTTTGAATGGTAGAATATTTTTATTTGATTTGTTTTCAGTATATTTTTATATCAAATATGGTTTTTTCTGTTTGTAAAAACTTTATTTTTTGATAAAAAAAGCTTATTAAGTAAATGGGTTAAAATATATGAAATAATTCGTTAGGGATAAAATAAATAAATCTGGAATTCTGGATAAAAATTTTAATACAGAAATATTTGAATTTTTCATATGTGTAACTTAAGCCATTTTACAATATAATTCTAAAATACGGAGATTATAATATATGCTATGCGTCATTTGCGAAAATGCTTTGTACGAAGAAAAATAGTTTTGCATCGTTTGCGAATAATATAGTAAAATGGCTTTGTCGATGTTTTCTTAAACAACACTTTCATCATTCGAAATTTGAACATCTTTTTTATTTCTTCCCTTTTCAACTAAAGAAACTTTTGCCTTGTATAATAGATAACAATAAAAGCTTAAATAAAAAAAAAAACAAACCTAAACGTTGACACTTCTAAGACCATGAAAAAGAAGGAGTATAAAAAAGAAGACGTTCAAATTTTGATAAAAATATAAAAAAAACCGCCATCCCACTACATTATTCGTATATGACGCAATTTTTTACATCATACTCGAAATATGCAATTAATTTTTTATTGTAAATAAAATTTCCTATCTAGATTCAGAATTTATGTGACTTTATAATCATACAGTTCAATAAACCAAATATAAAACATTTTCCTATAAATTATAAATAAACACCCAAATACAAAAAAAAATCAAATAAACATAAAAAAAATTCCGTTCAATTAACCCCGATATAAATTATCACAAGACACAAGAAAGCATCCCCAAACACCGAAAAAAAAAACAAAATCACTTATCATAATTACTCATCGCTGAAAAAATTTGATATACGACCGCCGCCTCGGGCAGCACAAGGGTTAACGACTAACGGCCAAAGAGCGTGTTAACGGCCGTTAAGCGAGGCTCTTTTTCAACACTTCCGATAGATCACAAGACGCATAATTTCGCGGAGATTCGCAAAGAGCGGCGCTCAATGGCTCGCGCCTGTTTTATTGCCATACGTCGCGGGAAAATCTGCGGAAAATCACCCGCGGAAAAGCCGTTGTTCGGGTGATGTATTGCTGCGAGGCTTTATGTGTTTTGGGGACAACTGGGTCAATTGGGGCCGGAGCGGAGTTAATGAGTCGAGTATGGCCCAGTTCGATGTGCATAAGAGGGTTTTTCAAGTGAATGTGATGATTTTTTTGGATTTTGATGATTTTGTTTGTAGTATGGGGGAAATTTGGGTTATTCCATGATATTGCGAATAAAATTGATTTTTTTTTAATAATACTAATTTATTTTCGCGAATTATGTATGTTGCGCTACGTTTGTGTAATCGCTTCGTCTATGGACGATGCAAAAAATCTTGCTTTGTCTATGAAATTTAACAATATCTGATTGTATGTATTATACTTAGGCACCATCTAGTGTAGGCGCATCATTTAACATTTTCTATCAAATATGACAATTAAAAAGCCTTACAACATAATTATGGAATGTGCTTATGCTAAATGGCGCCCATACATCAACAGATGTTGTTAAATTTCATGAATAATGCAAGATTCATTGCTCCATCCATGGATGAAGCGATTAAACAAATGTAACGAAACATATACATATACTGGAATCTTGTCAGTAGATATACGGATTTATACTGATATAATTTAGTGATAACCGTCCACGTGTGATACTATTATAGTTTAGACATGTTTCGTGATGATTTTTGGTTTTTTCGTAATGCGAAATAAACCTGTAATTCAAGTGAATAAAACAAAGCTTTCCAATTGTATAAAAAATATTTTTAGTATCCAAAGATAGGATAGAGGTTTATATAAAATTGTATAGCATTTTCTTATCACGAAATTAAATGTATCAGATATGATCATTTGAGAAGTTGTCACACAAAATTGGTAAAGATGTACAAAATTTTAATAATAATTTGATGAAAAATAATGTAGATGCTTTATGATAGTAACGTTTTTTCAATTATTTTATATTACAATACAAAATAATGATAAACAAGCGCTTAATATCACAGAATTACCCAAGTCTCCTCTATACAAGAGAATATTTTAGTTTGAATCTCTGTATTTGAATTCATAAAGAACGTATAGTTAAAATTAACAATTCCTACCATCGCTCATAATTAATTTTCATAAAAACTTCCATCCACAAAAAAAATACAAATCCCAACCTCGTCCAGCAAATAAAACTCAAAAGACGCAATTACTCAAAACCATCACTTTTTAATCAAAGAACTTCGAATCCCTGATTAAAAAAACAAATTGAAACACGCTACAATCCCGCCTGTTACAACAAACACCAAATAACGAACTTAATTATGAATCGCAATATTTCAAACGCAGACGTCGCATTTACGGTTCACCGAGTGTGTAATTGAAACGAGTCCGTTTTAATTTGCAAGTTCGAATTATTGTTATTTGAGCCGTCAGAGATTGAGGTGACATCTAATTGTAGTTTGCGGGTATACCCGCTCGGGTATGGTTCGTAAATTGACGAGAAATGTGCGTTTGCAGGGTAGGAAAGTTGCTGTGCATGCCCGGAAATTTGTAATGTGTTCGTTTGTGTTGTGATTGTATGCGAGTGGACGTAATCGAATGTGATATGTGGAAAGTCGATTGAGTGTGTTTTAATGGGTGATGGGGTTGAATTGTATGTGAAATGGTAGGCGATGGGTTTTAATATCGTTAGAGATAATTTTTGATGGAATAATAGTGTGAGGTATGTCGGAAAGTAATGTCGTTTTATAAGGAAATATTTGAATGCTTATTTTTTATTCTAAAATATAATTTTTATCGTTAGATATAACCCTTTTTCATTTATCTAGTAAAATTTTAATACCTCGTTCAAAAAAAATTCAGGTTTAGAGATTTACTTCTAATCTGAATTTTTTTTGAACGAGGTATTCAAAAGATATTCACTGAGTCCATTTTCAACATTATTATATTTTTCATTTTTTTAAACAATCAAATAATATTGCATCGTTCTAATAATATAATAATTAGACAGAGGAATATTCGGAAAAAAATTAACTACTATCTTACAATTAGGTCGTTTATTTTTTACATGTTATTTTTGCCATATACATACGAGCGAACATTATAATCAAATTTCGAATAAATTATTCACTTTAAAAATTGATTGATTGTAGACTAAGTCGTTCTATTCTAATTTTATAAATCAAAGTTCATTTTTCATTGAAAAAGTCACCGAAATAATAGAAAAAATTGCTTAAAAAGGCAGCAGTTGAAGCACAATTAATCTTTGAAATCAGTCATCTAAAAAAAATATAATGCTTTACGATATTCTTTATATGATTTAAAAATATTATTTATTTAATTGTATTCATACAAATTCAATAAATATATCTATACGTTTTATATATGTATATCTATTTATAGGGGTAGATGCGTTTTGAGGGTGACCCTAAACTCGAGACAACCTCTCAAATTCGGTAGGCAAACAAACGAATTCGCACAGACCATTGTATATGAGCGTACTTGGGCTCGAATGGGTTAACTCGCTCGTTTGTTTTAACGGATTCGTTGGGGCGCTCAATTTTTCTTTACGTTAATATAGAATTCTATTTTATTACAATTTCTATACATTTGAGGATTTTAATATTGAACTGAATTTAAATGAATGGTAAAAATTTTAATATAAAATGAATTTTTCAATTTTGGAATTCCAAGAGAAATAATTAGTGAATTGAAATTGAAATTTTATCCAAAGGTGATAAAATTGATTAAAAAGCATTTAGATTAGGCACTTTGATTAAAAAAACGTATTTGCCTCATAAAAATTAAAATCGAATTACGTTCAAAAATCAATTTTCCTTTGACGCAAAACGGCCCCCATACCATCGGAAAAGAGACCGTTCGAAAATAAAATTAATTTATCAAAAAAAATCACAGAATTTAAAAGGGCAAAAATATTCCCAGCCCACCAATATCGTCCCTTCGGAATATTTTAGCATTAAAATCTTCGCGAGGATTTTTCCCGTTCGTTGAGAAAACGAAGATTTTTGACGTTAAAGAAATTATACGAGAAGCTTATTAAAACCTGTCCCTCGAGCTAAAGTTTCCAGGTCCTTTCTTCCAGGTGTCCGACGGGATCTTAATAATTCAAAAGATTACAAAATCCACCCTGAAAAACCACCCTGCAGATCCATCCTGAAACCGCCCCCGCATCCTTCAACCCTTAAATTTTGATGGGGCGGATTACCTGCACAGTGATGATTTCGTAATATTTTCCAATTAAGTTGCATACTCGAAACTTTATGAGTTAACGAAAACAAAAAGATTTGCGAATATTAATTTATATTTCAAAATTAAAAATTCCTTTCGTTTCCGCTCCGTTCTAGATAAGTTTCAATTCAATGAGCGATAATTTCACTAAAAAAATAACATAAAAAAAGATAGATATAAACTAAATTACTTTTTCCAATTAACCTTTCATCATTTTAAAAATAACCAAATCCTTTTTACACTTTTTTACTTCGAAAAAAATAAATTAGCAAATTTTCACTATCAAAAGTTTTCATTTGAATACCTCGAGGTTTCAAGTGAAATTTAAATTTTATTTAAAAAAATTATATAATATAATTTTCCTCGTCGATATATCTGTTGTTTGTAGCGATCGCTTTTTTGATTATGTAAATTAGAAGGTATCGAAAATCCGCTAATTAGCGAAATTTACGCATATAAAATTACATGCGCTAATTGGATGATCAAATTCTAATGTTAGAATTTTTTTTAAATCGTCGGTTTATTTGATGAATATTCATCTTTGTTTGTGATAAATTCGCAACTTGTTGTATGTATATATTGTTCAACCCATATTAACTATTCATAAACATCTATTTTGAAAATATTGAATTTCAAAATATTTATAAAACAACATTGTTTGTGTAATAATTCATTTCGTGGAAATATGTATATTACGTTTCAAAATAACAATTTTCCAATGTATTGTTTTCAATCAAAAATATAATTGAATATTCGTAACTTTTTTGCATGAATAAAATTTACGTTACGAATTTCAATTAAAACATTTTTTGATACGTTTTCATTTTATTAATTCCGCTCGTTTCACTTTTGACACAGGTTAATTAATTAATACAGAAAAAAAATCAAATTTGCACATTCGAAAGATTCTAACAAACCCGACATTCTAAAACATAAATCACGCCAAAAAACAACTTTCGAAACAAACGGTCCGTGCGAAATGTGCGTTACAGTCGTCGCCAAGCGGAAAATCATCTTTAAAATTTCCCCTCGTGGATTTTCCGCCAGGTTGTTTATTTATACACCCCCGAGAGCCCTTAGTGCCTCTGTCTTCCCTTACGCCTACCTATCCGTGCTCTTGTCTTGTCCTCTTGTCGAACTAGCTAACACCTTTTCACATTAGGGACGTCTCGTCGCACATTCTGATAGACCCTTATAGGGCGACCCATCCCTTTTCGTGATAAAATTTAAAAAAATACGTGACCGTAATGTTTAAAAAGACAGTCTATTTTTGTAAGGTACATATACGGTTTTTTTTTTATGTAACCAGGTAGATGAATACGTGACAATAGGACACACAACAGTTGAACAAGCGATAGTTGAACACAGCAATAAATAAACATAGCACAGTTGAACATAGTAACGATTGAATGTAGTGACGGTTGATCACAGCAAAAATAAACGCAATGACAGTAGAACAAACGAAATTTGGATATATGATAGTTGAACATAGTGACAAGTTAACACAATCCGCATTTTTTTTCAATCAGCAGATAATATGATATTATAGTATCAGACGTTTTGTGGTAAAAAGTGATCATAAATTGTCATTATTCAATGTAAATAATAATTTATTATTACTGAATGCAAATACTGAATACATAACTTTCAATATATGAAAAAATATTAAGAGATTAAAAAATTTTAACTCACGGTTCTGTTGCCGAGGTTTCTGACTCTGCAGTTCAAGTATGCAGTTTTCCCGACGAGGGCTGTCACGTTTTTCGATGCTGATGTGTCGAAAAATGGACCCCTGTCTAATGGGATGGAATGGGATTCTGGTTCTTCCATATCCAAATGATGGTCATTGCTCATGTCCAGGACTTGGTTCCTTGGTGGAGCTGCACTGTCTATTTGGTTTCCGGAAGACCCTGAAAATTATGGAAAAAATTATTAGTAAATTTCAATAATTTTGTGAAGGAATATTATTTTTTTTCAAATGGAAATTTAAACCTTTGAAAATATCTAATTATGTTATTTTTATTTAAAATAATTTTTTTTATTTCCGGATTCAAAAATTAAATGTTTAACGTTATCTGTCAAATATGACAGTTAAAGTGTCTTATGATATACCTATGAAAGGCTGGGAAAAATTTATGTCACATTGTGATTATAAAGGAAGTTGAAGATACAGTGATTTTCCGAAACAATGTGCCGTCGTTAGGCAAAGTTCACAATCGCCTTCTCTAGAAATATAGTTCAAAGTTTATATGATTTTTTTTTAAATAATAATTCTAATATTATAGGTAGATATGTTAAATTAAATTTTCATGTCGAAAGTTTACAACTAAACACAAAATTTTTTTGTCAAATATGTTTTTATAAAGAAAAATATTTATTACTTAATTTATTTTTTTGCCCTTGAGAATTTGCCGACATTAGGCATTACCTTATTTGTCTATTCCATCGGGACGTAACAGTAAAGATAACAAACTACAAGACTCGACTTTGTAAATCATAAAAAGCTCATTCTATAACATGGAAACTCGAAAGCTACCAGTTAAAAAATCATTTAAATACAATTGCCAAATTTTATTTAAATTTCACAAAAAACACAAAATTTTTCATAAAAAACCCAATCACAAAAACCTTACGTAACACACATACAAAAAAAATCATAACATCTCCTAATTACACTAAAATACACATCAAACAACAACCGCGCGCTAGACAACATGCGATTTCTGCACACCCCCGGGTATTAAAAAGACAAAAAGCGCGAAACCCACACCCTACCCTTTCCTCGGGAATAAAAGCGAAAACGGAGCTCGCACGTGAAACAAGGGACGATATAAGGGTGGTCCCGGTGTAATTTTATGCCCGTGGGAAACGTCGCGTGTTCCCCGGTGCCCTTTGTTTTCGCGTCTGGAGCATTGCGAACATATGTCTGTTTATGGTGTCCCTTTCGCGCTTTATGGCCTTTGCGTGTCGCCGTCTCGTTTTGGCGCGTTCAAAGCGGGATGTGTCGTCTGGTGGTAGTCAGACGTGAGGGCCTAAGGCTGGGTTTTAATAATTTTTTTTGTGTTTTTGTTTAAATTTTGTGTGAAGTTTGGTAATGTTTGTGTATTTGTTGTGAAATGTTTGTGAGATCGCATTTTTTATGAAAAAATATTATTGATTTTATTGTGAAATTTAATGTTATTTGTTGATATGCGTCCACCTTGGTTGGTATTATAAATAAAAATAATGTGTAACGTCGCCTGTTAAATATGACACGTGGGGTTCGTTCCAGAGAATACCGTGTAAAAAAAATGTATGGTAACCATACAAAAATTGGAGATAGGTTCCATCACTATATTTGGATAGAACTTCCATTTAAATGTACTTTATAAAAAATGCGCGATGTGAAAAATTTTCGCCGTGAAAAATCATCAAAAAACATCGAAATTTTTATTTAAAAACTATTATATAATTCTATACATATAATTATATCAGTATACTATAATTATATTGTGGTATAAAAATACATATTTTTATTATTTTTATACCGTGTTAAAGTAGAAAATCCGCGTAAAAAAAGTAATCAGTTTATATTCCTTGAACCGTGTTATTTCGGAACCGTGTAAAAAAAGGATTAGGTGTGCCTATGTAAGGCTGAGAAAAACTTTTGTTTCTGATACCAGAGTGGTATGAAATGGTTAAAAAGGGCGTTGAGGATCAAAGGCGCAAGATTTGATTTTGTATATAATAAAAAAGCTTATTCTAGAATGTGAATATTGGAGAGTAACTAGTTGAAAAAATCAATTTTACAAGAATGTAAAATGTTGCTTAAATGTTCAAATTTCACAAAAAATAAATTTTTTTTTCATGGAAAACGCAATCACGTAAACGTTGCATAACATATACACATTTTAAATTTGGTCTTAATAGATCATTTAAAGTGTCGTCCTTGAGAGTTGTTTAGTATGGAGTTTTAACTCAAAATAAATTTGATTTTATCATCAAATTCTGTTTAGAGTAAAACTGCATAGTAAACGTTTCTCAAGGACGTAATTTTAAGTGATTAAAATAGAAATATACATATGTTATTATTTTATGCTTATTATGGAGTTTCGCATCTATTAGTTTATCGATAATATTTCATGATTAATTTCAGTACAACTAGTGTATGATAGGTATGAACTTTGAACGTCTAACGAGGTCAATCGTGTTATCTTGTATACTAAGTAGAAGATTGAGTCTTCGATAGAAAGATATTAATTTACGTTTAAAGAATTATAATTTTTAATGCGAAATTGGGTTTTTATATATGCAAAACTTTAATTCTAAAAATTCATTTTAAAATCGATTGATTTGCAATATAATATTCATATAAATATTTAAAAAAAATTATATAAGGCATTAAGTTTTTTTTTAGCCTTGATGCTTGATTTAATTTTAATTAAACTTTCCAAAGAAGTTAAATAAGATTTTAAAATAGGTATGTTTAAGTTCTTTTATAATTTAATGTTCATAAAAGAAAACTAAGCTCGTATCTATAAAGTTACACTTGACTTATGTTGTATTATATAATATTATCTTATCAATTCGGTTAATAATTTAAATTAACCATCTTCTATAATAATTTCAATTAAAACATATAATATATAAAACAACCATTTTAAAACTGACAAATTACAATAAACTATCGTCAAGCATTAAAAACAAATATATTATTTTTCGACAAAATGAGCGTTATGTCATAATGCACATGAAACATCGGAGCACAGCTGCGAATTGAGACTTTTCGCACGTGACGGGCTAACGAAACGACGATTTCCAACAAAAGGGTGGAAAACCGAACGGCAAAGAGGAAAAACGAATAATTCCCGTATTGTACGAATTAGGGAACGTGCGCGGGACACGCACGGAAAACTCGCACGACGGAAAAATTAATGAATTTTCCGACAAAATGCCGAAAAACGATTCTTACATTCGTCATCGTTTGATTACAAAAAAAAAATATTATTACTTCATACGATTTTTATTATTAAAATGTATTTTTATTAATGAGAAGTATTGATGCTGTATTTCTTATAATCGAATATAATCTATTCATATGTATTAAAAAAAAATATTTTTTTTTTAGAATCTGTTGTATATATTTTTCCTTTTTTTTTACATAGTCACATACAAATATTGTCCATCATTATTTCAATAATAAAAAAACTTCAGAAATATTCAATATATCATTCTTTTTTTTATTGTGTCGATCAAATTGAATATTTCAAGAGGAAAAGGTTAAAGTTCGATACGAGTTCCTGTTGTTTTTTTTTGTATATGCGAAAACATATCTATGACAGGTACACATTAAATATAAATATCATTCAATATATTTCCGAATATCGAATATCTGAAAGCTATGAAATATTAAAATAACCATATACGTACAAAACAAATTGAACAACATTCGTAAACTATTAATAGACCCTTTGAAGTGACTCGGCCTTTTAATTGAGCCGAATTTCTTTTTAAACTAAGGGGCATTTGTGACAAATTACAATACGTACTTGAAAGAATATTTCGTAACTTCAAAGGCGGCAGTTAAATAAAATTAGCGGCATTGTAGTTAAACGGTTAATTTCGTGTGTTAAGAGTCGGCGTGTGGTCGCCGCTCGTAATTTATCGCTTTCTGTCTGCTGATTCACGTTTTTTTCATCGTTTTTCAGGTTTTTTCATTCAGATCGGATCTAAGAACGGATAGATTTATAAACGGTGACGTTTCCGAGAAGGAATGTTGCGTTTAGAGGGGTTTTACAGCCGCCGCATTTGTGCGACACGTGTGTCCGTTTGAATTGTTGCGTGTTGAACGATTTGTCGCATAGTCATGTTTTTGGTTTGATATTTTGAGTTTTTTTGATTCAGTGATTTGTGTTTTTTGTTCATTTGTAAGTGTGACAAGTTTAAAAGATTGATTTATCTTGCTTAGAAGGAACGTTATATTAATTGAAGAACATTTTACTTGGAATTTACATTGTATAATAAAAAAAAGATTTATAGTGCATGGAATTCTGAATTTTTAAAGATTATATCATTTATTTTATTTAATGATTTATTTAAATTCATCTTTATTTAGAATTATGATGAAAATATTCAATATTTATATGTTAAACTACGTTTGTGTAACAGCTGTTCATGAACGAAGTAAATAATCTTGCTTTGTCTGTGAAATTCAACAACATTTGGTAACGTATAGACACTTCTTAGAGTAGATGTATCGTAAGTGCATAATTTAACATCTTCAGTCGAATATGACAATTGATGTATAATATATTGAGATATTTGGAAATATTGGTACGTGAATGAAAATAAGTTTGCCACTACTGTCATATTTGACAGAAAATGAAATGATGCACCTATAGATGACGGTTATACATCACGAGATTTTTTTATTTCATAGACAAAGCGAGATTTTTTTGCTTCTTTCATGGGTAAAGTGATTACACAAACGAAGCATAACACATATTATATAATACTAACTCCCTTAACAATTACATTTCTACTACAAAGTATTATTAAATGTTCAGACTGAATTTCTACTGTTATTTAATATCATAGAAAAAACGTTTAAATTTTCCACAACAATCTACCAAATTTACACTAGCATAAAATAAAATAAAATATACCGAAAAATAAAAACACAAACCCAAATCTAGCACCGTTCCAAACTTTCTCTCGACAAAAGAACGAATCTATTTTACAAAAACAAAAAAAAACCTCCACGCGGATAAAAGGGCGCCAAATCCCCGGTCTAGACGGGAAAAGCCTATTTGTCGTTATTAGACCCTACTCCCCTCCCCCACACCCCCCCCGAGGTCCTTTCGGGTCTTTTGTGCCGAAGTATGCTAAAAATTTATGACGAGACCCCGTCCGCCGCAAATTTTCCGACTTACCCACACCACGGCGGTGTTTCAGGAACTTCTGAAACATTCCACGGAGAAATTACGTCGTTAAGTTGACGGACGTCCGAATTATCCGCGAAAGATGATTTTGCGCTGGAAAATGTCGCATGTGAACATTTTCATCTTTGAAAACTCCGAAAATAATATATTTCTTCAGTACAGTTTTTAAACTTCGAATTCAATGTTTTAAACATCATGTTTAAATTTTTAAACTTCAAATTTAACTTTTTAAACTTCAAAATCTATATTGCAAATTTACTTTCTTCATTTTTCAATTTTTTTTTATAATTTCATTAAAAATATATATGTGGAAATAAATTTAGGGGTGATAAATCACTCCTAAACTTAGGATAGTTTAGTATTAGGATTAGTATCAGGATTAGTATTAGGATTTAGGGTAGTTTTAGGATAGTTTTAGGTTGAAGGCGTTTTTGAGTATGAGTGTGAATTTGAAGATGGTGTTATGGGTGAAAATAAATTTAACGATGGTTTAGGAGTGGTTTAGGGGTAGTTTTAGGTTGAAGGCGTTTTCAAGTGTGAGAATTTCACGAAAAAAAACTTTTAACCTACCCGTAAACTAGCCCTAAATTTATTTTAACCTATAACACTCTTCAAATCCATCCCCACGCCCAAAAATGCCTTCAACATAAAATTAGCTCAAACTACCTGTAAATTTAATTCCCAATATCTATTTTTCATGAAATTGAGAATTGTAGAATTTTTATTTGAAATATAAAAAGAAAAATTTCAAGCGTAAAAACTGTAATTAGCTGCTTTTATAAGATCTTTGTTTTCGTATCGAGTCCGAAAAATTATCACAGTGTTATTTACAGGCGATTTCGTCGATTTTCTCCATTGAAAAGAAGATTAATGCATCTCGTTTGTTTATTTATCGCGAAAATATCTTGAATAGGCTTTCGAAAATAATATTTTAATGTGCGTCGATGCGAATACGATAAATTAGACGTAATCCTATTACCGTGGAATTGAAACGAACGAATTTTGGAACGTTTAATCGACTGAGCATGTGTATATGTTTTAGTCACGAAATTTATTAGTATTTCATTAAAAATAGTTTAATCGTTCATTTGTAACACACTTTATTTTGCATCAAACGTTTGAACAGCATGTGATTTATTACTAGATGAAATATAATCACTTGAATTCATATTGTTTCAAAGAACGTTCCATTAACAACGTCTCAAACGATCTTTTGATACGAATTTTCAACTGAATGTTTTCTTTTAATATCCATAGAGTATTCCAATCTCACAGAATGACTCTAGCACAGCCTTCACGTACATTCCTAAAACAATATACGATAATGCGAAAAATATTGCGCAGGAAAAGAGATGGATTGCGGCAGACGTTCACGCAATGTATCAGCGGAAAAGCGCCTATTTGTTTTTTGTTGTTCGATTATTTTTCCGTGGTGCTGTTGTTGTGTGCTTTTTGCTTTCACGTGTTTGCAAAGAAAGTTGCGTGTTCATAAGACTTATATTTACTGCCATTGTGCCCTTATCACTCTTTGTCTTATTCAACGCGGGCTAATCTACGTTGTCGTTCGTTCTTCTAGTTTTTGTATATTTTTTTTGTTCCTTTTGTGTTTTGTTGAAGATTTATATTCAAGATAGTTGGCTTTGCGAAAAACGATGGATATCCTTTTGTGGAATTTAGAATACCATTATACGGTGTGTTCGGTTCATGTTACAGTAGATAAGAAATATCTAATGTTAGAGTATCAAAGTTTTTTCAATGTTACAATTTAATACAAGTAGGGGAAACTTGGTAATTCGATGATATAATATACTAAACGATCATTGATATATTGTATTCTAATATAAAATAATTAAAAACAGTTTACTATCATAAAACATCTGTATTTTTTCATAGGATTATTATTAAAATTTTATACATCCTCACCAATTTCGTTTGACATCTCAAATTATAAAATCTGATACCTCTAATATCACACTTACTCTTTCTTTCCGGATATCAGGCGGCGTCTGAGTTACACGTGGGTCGTGCCCGATCACTTTGTTTCGCAATATTTGACGGGTCACGGCGCGTTCACTGCCAAGCTCACGTATCTTGGTTTGCGAAATGACCCTCACTGTGCCTGCGGAGAGATCCAGGACCCGGATCATATCCTGTGGTCTTGCTCTCTGGCAGAAAATGAAAGAAAGGACTTGTTTTCTGGGTTCCCCGACCGCTTGCCTACTTCCAATATAGACCTCGTTTCCTCGAAATTCGCCTTTCGTGCATTCTGCACCTTCGCTAAGATGGTCAGTTCGCGGAAAGACATATTTCGTTAAATTTTCCTCGCCTGGCATTCCGTATGCCCCCCCGGAAAGCAGTCCTTCGCGATTGCTTAATTAAAATTAAATGTAAAGTTCCCAATAAATGTAAATGTGGCGCCCGTAGTTTCGCCTAGTGTTGCTGGTACCCAGCTAAGCCAGCTCAGGAAGCTGGCATAGAGTGGGGTGCATGTAACAGGCGGGATGGTGGGCTCTTATCGATCTAATATCACGATATTATTGTCAATTCAAATTCTGAAGGCTATCCGTATATATTTATCTGTGTAGATATTTTAATGAAAAAATGTAATAGAATTAAATATATATCCCTATTCTATCTATTGATAATAAAAACAAATTTTGTGCAAATCAAAAACCTTTTTTTACTCATCTGAATCATGTGTGTGTTTTTACGACAAAAAACAATCGCAAAATAAGTCTATAAAAATATAATACGTGAATTTTTATCACTAAATTATATCAGCATGAATTTTTGAATCTATTGGTAAACTAAAAGGTATAATTTTCGAAAATACGTTAGTATTGTTACAAAAAAATCAACTTTATTCAAACTATCATACCTAAAGAATTACCCTATCTTCCCCGGTACTAAATTATTGAAAATTTATTTTCATTCAAAAATAATTTTATGGTTAATTGTAGATTATATTTAGATAAATGCCTTCTTTTCATAATATAATTAAACGTTTAAAATTTTGAAACGAGTAACAGACCATGGTTCATTCAAAATGAATTAAAAGCGATGAAGTACTTTAAATGCAGATGAGAACAAAGAACGAACGCTCTCTGTTAAAACGAACGTTACAAAAATTAAATTGTTTAAAGCTTTTCAACAGTTGAAAAGCGCATTCAGCACAGTGAAAAATAGCATCCGCGGGAAAAACTGAAAAATCGCACTCTTTAAAACGCGGAAAATGCAGCCGCGCCAAGTCGTGAAACTCGAGTTATCTTTATAAGCGGGAAAATGGCCAGGAAAAGTCAAAGAAAAGCTCCGTTTTAATTTGCTATTTGCATCTCGCGCCTACTGCCGCTTTGTTCGAAGAAAAAAACTATGTATGTATATATTTTTTTCGTTTGTTTCGCAAAATTGCGGGAAAAATTGTTCGCGGAACAGAAGAAAATTTATTTCGCTTTTTTCTGGCCAAGAGCATAAGTCTAAATATAGATAACAAGGCAATTTTGCAGTTATGCAAATCGTTGACGAAATTTATATGCAAATTGCGAACGTATTGTGGTTTTCCGAGTGGCATATTTTTCTCTTCCGAATATAGGAAAATTTTATGTCTTTTTTCCTTAAGTGTCGAGGTCAGAAAAAAATTTTTGGCTGTATATCTAAATGAGCCAATTTCAACATATATTTTTTATTTCGTTAAATTCTTTATATACCAAATCAAAAGTTTTCATCTGAAATTTTAATATTAATAATAAAATTCTATATATTCTTATGAACAGATGTGATTTGGAATCAATTCAATATAATATAAAATTCTATGTCGAAAAAAATATTACCAGGTCGGAAAAATCACCTCTCGGATCTAATAAATTCGCTTTTCGTCCATGTCCGAAATATGTTAAACGCACCAAAAAGGACGACAAACGAGATAACGTTTGAGAAATCTCACTGTGTATCAGTGGTCGGAAACCTTTTTTCAATAAATACCCATCTTTGATCTTTAACTAAATTTCACATTATTTGAATGAAAGTTTATTCGATTTCCTCCATTTTTTCGTTTAATACTTTTTCAAAGTATTAAAAATGTATATATGTATACAGAAGACCAAAGGTTTTGAACCACTGTTGTATATCTATGCCGTGGGACAGTTCAGTACAGTACATATGAATAATGTATGTGGCGTCAAAAAGGCCACACGACTCTCGACAAATGGCCCCAAAGTCTGTGCGTGTTTTTGATTTTTCTCGTGTTTTCTTTTCGGTTTTATTTGATCCAGTATTTTCGTTTATTTTTTGCAATCCCAGTAACAAGTCCCCGAGGAAAAGAGACAATGCATTTTCGATTCGTTTCTATTTTGTTTTTATATTTTCCCAGACTCGAATAGTATTTCTTTGGAATTTAAAATTTTTCAATAAACATGAAGTGAAAACTTTTATTTTAGAATAGTATAAATTTTCTCGAACATTATCGAAAATTTCAATTATTTATTATTGTGAAATTTCAAAATTGGTAAAATTCATTATTTTACATAGTCAATTTTTAAAAGAGTTAGGATATTGGGATTTTGATTGAAAATTTTTTGAAATTATCAGTAAGACTTAATATTTATGAAACTTTAGAGTGTTTTACAATGTATGTACCCTACAGGAAGAAAATTTGAACGTTTTTAGGGGGAAACAAAAATATTCAAATCATTAATACTCATAATTTTTTTTTCTTAAAAGACACATTTTCGAAAATATTCTTTTGATATTGCAACCCTGACTTTCCAAGAAAAAATGGCAACAATGCTATATTTGTTTAAAAAAATTTTCAGACAAAAAATGTAAGCAATTTCATTCGCTAAATAATTGCAAAGTGAATAAATCAGCTGTACTTGTTTTTGTGGATTTATATTTGGATAAAATGATCACTGTATTTGTTTCTTTTCAGAATAACAAATTCTATTCGTTCTTTTTTATTTAAAAAAAAGTGGCTTTATAATTTTTAGATTTTTTAAATGTAAAAGTGGATCGAAATGGATCATAGTGGATAATTGTGGGTAAAGTGGGTGGATAGAGTTGGGTGGGTCACGTAGATACAAATGAATTTTAGGAAATACTCCTTTAAACATTCACAATATCATAATATATATCTTTTTTTTATTTTGATCAATAGTATTTATATAATTTTACTATCATGATATAATATTATCAAAAACAAAATCTGAAATTCACAAACATAAAATCTACGACCAAAAAAGTTTCACTACTAAAACCCAAAAATTCCACCATTGTTTTTTCATAAAATATAAAAATAAGACAATAACTTTACAATAAATTAAATTTAAAAAGCCACTGACCTGTACCGATGAGCAGCATGAGCAATATCGCCGACTCCAATGACCCGAATGTCCTTTTTAACGACACCATTTTGTTTTCGGCCCACTTCACCACATATCAGCCGCACTCAAACTTTTCACCGAAACACGAACAAAAAAATATTTAAACCGTATCAATATTCAACGAGTGTCCAAACATCGCGATGGCCATCAGTGGGGCCTCCTCGGCTTCTGAAACAATAAAAAAATGGATCGTTTTAAACGTGGAATTGTATCAGTCACGTATGATGTTTTGCGCTCACGTGATTTATACGACGGTCCCGTGATTTATGTCAGATGTTATCGTTTTCAGGCTTTACGACAAAATGATTTACCCTTCGCGGATTTATTACGTGTTTATGACGACGTAAATCATATGTTTGCAAGCACTAAAAGCGAATTCGGAAACTATGGGGATTGGATATGTTGGGCTTTTGGATTGAATGACGTTTTGATTTTTAAAATCGAGATTGATATTTTTGGTATTTGGAATTGTCATTATTGATTATAATGGTGTTCATGGATTTATTACGCGTTTATGATGACGTAAATCATATGTTTGCAAGCACTAAAAGCGAATTCGGAAACTATGGGAATTGGATATGTTGGGCTTTTGAATTGAATGACGTTTTGATTTTTTAAATCGGGATTGATATTTTTGGTATTTGGAATTATGATTATCGATTATGATGCTATTCAAAAATATTGAAATTGTGATATAAGATAATTTGAGATTGGTGTTTTATGTATTTTTAGAACTGTGATTCATATTTTTGGTATTTAGAATAATGATTATTGATTATAATGGTATTCAAAAATATAAATATTTTGTTTTAGGATAATCTGAGATTGATTTTTTATGTATTTTTGGGATTGGGGTTCATATTTTTAAAAATTTCAATGCAAAACATAATACATATTATACAAATATCTTTACTATCATCATTATCACAGTTTATACAGCGTGTATTACAGGACCATATTTTTTATATCATAATAAATTTAGATAAGTATTATGTGTTTTTATGACTTTTGTTTTTATTTTTAGACATTTCAGTATAGTTACACATATTACATCAATATTCTCGTTGATATTACAACATAAAATTTAAATAACATTTATAATAGAAAAATATCTTTCTAAATATTATAACAGTTTTAAATGGTTTTTTCTGGTAAAATAATAATTAAGGATAAGTATTTCTTGAAAATAAAAATACTTAAAAATGAACATAAGCTAAAAGAACATAATTAAATTCTTTTACTGTTTTGCACTATTTGCTTCATAACTTTTTCAATCAGAAAAACATTATATTTCATGTAATACAACATAAAAACATAAGATAAAAGTATAAAAATATCTTTCAAAGTTTCAAAATTTTCTTAGTGAAATGATATAAAGAATATGTACAATACTACAAAAATACAAAAAGATGAATACTAATTTCCAAGCCACATCCATCTATCGATCTATTCACATGTCACTCAATTCAATAAGAACAAACATTACATTTAATTATATAACTCAATAATTATTCATCTTTCATTCAAACGAATAATCAATACAATCCCAAAAGTTCCCATTCGATTTTCCCGCTGTAAAAAAATTGTATTAACACAAACACACCGAACCCGTGTTTTTCTTAGGAATCAAACAAAAACACGCAACTTTCAGCCCACCGAACCGAACTGAAAATTCAATTAGTATAAATATCGAATCGTATTCATGATGCGAAATCGTTCGATCGTTATTGAATTAAAAACCAATTCGACGGAACGCGACTTTCCGCGGGAAAATGGCGCGGCCGCAAACAAAAGACGGCTTTATTTAATAAAACAAGGGGAAAAAGGGGTGGAGCGACACCGAGCCGTGTTTAATGGCTTCAAATTTAAATATTAATCCGATATTATTTCGACGCGAGCCGAAATAAACATTGATTTATTTGTTGGGAAGCTTTGTTTGTTCCGGTTTCGCGCCTAGGTCGCAGCGCGCCCCGCTCTCCCCTTGTTTGCTTTTCGTTTTTGTTCTGTACGTTTTTAATGTGTTTCGATTTTAAATGATCTGGTAATGATAATATAATATTTCTGTGTGTAGTGTGATAGCCGATTTCCGTCTGTCTGTCTGTCGTGAGTAAAGAAAATATGAGTTTTGGTTGTATGTAAATTATTTTGGGTATACCCAAATGATGGTGGTTTGAAAATGATGTAATGGATGGAGGTAAATTTTGGGATGGGAAAATTTATAAAAGATAGTTTTTTTGAATACGATAGTTTAGGAAATGGAAGTCGAAGTTTGATCCAGCAATTTTTGAACTAGTTTAATCAGAATTTCATTATTTTTCAATCAACATGTAACTTGATTTCGAAACAAAATTTTCATCATGTAGAAATAAATTTTGGGATGGAAATTTTGTCAAAGATAGTTTTTATTTAGGACAGCTTAGAAATAGGTATCAAAAAAATGAATTCAAAACTTTTTGAATTGATAAAATCAGAATTTAGTTATTTTTAGATCAAATTGTAACTAATCTAAGGATTTCAGTATGAAATTTTCAAAATAAATCTCGAGACTGTCTTTTTTTATTATTATCATATCCAATGTGTATATGCCAAAATAGTTTTCAAACAATTTTAATATTAATAATCATCTCTATCAAAAAATCACAGATAACAATTGGGTCAATTATAGCTTGCCGCTCAACTTTAATAAATTGATGTATTTGATAAAACTTAACTGTTTCATTTTAGTTTGAACCTTGTATAAAAATTAACGAGCAAATTTCAAAACTATGTATATTAAAACAACCGTTTCAGTTTAAAATATTTCTTTATTTTCTGCACTATTTAAATACGTAACGAAGCGAACGTGTTAAAAAAAATGTCGCGGTGATGATTCATTGTTTGGCCTACTAAATTAGTCACTTCGCATAATGACCATCAATCATCTGGCAACCACAGCGAATTGTTATCTCCACAAGATAAGTGATTATCGTCATCGTTTTTATCACGTCAACTTCCTCTTAAACGCTCAAATCGTGAAGTAAATTTTCAGATTTTTAAAACCGGTATGCATTAAAATTTTAAATAATTTCATTTGATAAAGTTTCACTTTTAAAATACCAGAATTCCTCGTAATTTTTTATATTTATTTTAGGACAATAGCAGATTTTTATCTCCAGTAATATTTTATACGTACCTCTTAACAGGCATTAAAGAGAAATAAATTATTTCGATTAATTTTTAAACAACGAATGGTCTTAAGCTCGGAAAGTGCAGAGTTAACTTTTTAACGTTCGAGTAATCCGATTCAAAGTCGTATTTAATTACGACACAATGACCGGATTAAAATATTCACTTCTGAAACGAAATAATCCCGTGAAATTTTAAATAATCCCCCGAAATGTTTCACTTCTAAATAAATAAACATTGCTTTCTATCGATTAAGCGAATTCTATGTTGTAAGTAAATAAAAGAGATTATAATTGTAAGTCCTTAACGTGACTTAAATTTTGGCTTAGTTTTAATAATTTTGTATAAGAGCCGTTTATTTTGAAATTGATTCAAGTTCAAATTTGAAAAAAGTATATTTTTTCAAATCAATTTTTCACATGTACCATTTTGAAGCAAATATTTTTCGATTGATTAAAATCAAAATTTACAAATTCATCAATATACACCTAATTCTCTTATTACACGGTTCAGAAATAACACAGTTCAAGGAAAATGAACTGATTACTTTTTTTACACGGATTTTTACTTTAACACGGTAATAAAATAATAAAAATATGTATTATTATGCTACAATGGTAAAATTCAATGCAGGCCGGTATACGGATATAATTATATTTATGTAGTTATAGTCTTTAAATAAAAAATTTCGATGTTTTTCGTTGATTTTTCACGGCGAAAAATTTTCACATTGCACATTTTTTATAAAGTACATCTGGATGGAAGTTCTATCCAAGTATAGTGATGGAACTTATCTCCAATTTTTGTATGGTCACCATACATTTTTTACACGGTTTTTTATTTACACAGTAGTCTCTGGAACGCATCCCCGTGTATAAAAGAGGATGGGGTACTAAAAAAATGGACTTTCACCACTTTTAAAATGAAAATTTTATACATCGAAACCATCATCAAAAAATATATAAAATAGGTCGGAGTGAATTCGAGTCGGTTTCGAAATCAATTTGTCGCCAAAATTCATGGACCATTGTTTATTCTTGCGTACGGGAAATTTCCGTCTCAATAAAACGGTCCTTTTTATACTCGGCAGCATCGAAAGGGTTAATGATCATGAATAATTTTTCACTTGCTCTCGCGAAAAAGGAAACGTAACGATGGCAATTCACGCGTAAATTTCTCACTTCAATAAGCAGCGCCGTTTTATCGGAATCCGATATGCCCTCAAATACATATATCATCTGTATATAAATATTTCACTTGGACGTGTACAGGGGAAATTCGGCGAATTTCGTAATATTTAACATTTTTTAAATTTTAAAATATACATCAGAATTGATCGTGAAAATATATTTTGATATCTTTGATGTGTGCTACGCAACGTTTTTATAATCCCTTCGTTCATGAACTAAAAGCAAAGAATCTTGCTTGGTCTATGAAATTTAACAACATCTGTTAGTGTATAGGCGCCATTTGGTGTAAACACATCTGTCGAATATGACAGTTGATATGTCTTGCAACATATTTATGAAAGGAATTATAATTTTCTTAACACGCCTGATTCTCAGTAAAAAAATATTTAGAAATTTTAGTAAGTGAATGAAAAAAGGTTCACTATCACTATCATAAGGAACGTCAACTGTCATATTTGATAAAAGACGTTAAATTATGCACCTATAATGTGCCTATACACTACCAGGTGTTATTAAATTTCATGGAAAAAAACAATATTCTTCGCTTCGTTCAAGGACGAAGTGATTACACAAACGTAGCGTTACATATGTATAAAAAATTGTATTTAAACTACTTTGAAAAATATATAAAAATGATATGATATATATGAAGTATAATCTTCATATGCGGAAAATCGAAATGGATTTCGGCTGGAATTTTCCGGGGTTTTCCGTCGCGCGTGAGCAGTTTTCCCGTCGAGTCTGCTCGAACGTGAATTATGCACGCGGCTCTCTTTTTTATTATTTTATTTTATTACGGTGAGGATTTGGCGAAATGTCCGAACGTCCAAATATGTTTATTGTGTTTTTGCGACTTAGGAAAAAGAAAAATCGGTCAGAGCGTGAAAATGATCGAGTTAACAGGCCATAGCTTAATTTTTAGGGTACAGTCGATTATTTTTTATTTTTTTTGCGTAATTTGGATATGTAGTATTTTTTTTAGTATAATTCAAAGTATTTTTATGATTATAAATGAAAATTGTAGTCTTAAAACATCATTGGTTTTATTTTATTAATAATTTATGAAATGAATGAGAACAAAGTATCATAAAAATTTCGATCTGTTTTATAGAGTGATTTAATACGAACATAATAGATTCAATGTTTTCAAATAAATAAAAAAGAACATTGAATATGTCACATAAAAATACTCACATATAAACATTTGCAATACAATTCTTGTTAAAAATTATATGGAATAATTCGTTTGATTGTCTGATCTAACAATAGAAATTGTATTTCAAAAATATATTTTCACATTCGTCAACAACTGAAAAATAATTTTCAGCATTCACAATTCAAGCTCGATCAAAAATAACCAAACTAATAATAAAACACCTTTCATCTCCGAAATACTTCAAAATACATAAATAAAATTTATAAATTCACCAAAGCGAAGAACGCATCGCTTTTGCCTAAACGCGTCGAAAACTTAATTATTTATTTGCCCGGCGATTCGTCCTTTTCGAACTGAACTTTCCACCACCCCCGACATCCTGAAAGCCCAACCTCCGTTTCAGAATATATAATAAATCCACCCTGCAGAGGAGCAGTGCTGAAAACGAGGCGTCGAAAGACGACGTCAACGTGTTGTTTATCTTCTTGACGAACGTTCCGCAGCACAGGTAAACTCCTCCGATAGAATTAAATTTTCGGACGACGCTGAAAACACTGAAAACTCGGCTGAAAGGCGAGGGCGAGGGGCGGGGGTGCGCGGAAATTAATTAAAAGCGCCGCGCCGAAAGGGTTGAATTTAAAACCCCGCGGGAAATTCGAAATAAATTAAACTCGGTATTGATCTTTCGGCGGGTCCGAGTTTGAGCTTTTTCAATTTGTCTTGTTTTGTTTTTTTATTAATTTTTTTTATGTTCGGGAAGTTTTTTGAGGGAATTTAAAAGAAAAATTCGTTTTTGGAAGTATTTCGTTGTAATAATTAGAGCTGTACCGACTCTGTTGAAGTCGAGAAGTTTTAGCGTTTTAAACGGAGTTGGAGTTGTAAAAAATCGGACAAAGATTTGGACTTTTTCATTATTATTGTAAAGGTTTTGGTCGAAACCGATTGTTTCCTCTATATATTGTTATATACCAGGCTTGTTCAAAATTTCAGTATGCGGGGGCCACTTACAAATTACAAATCTCGAAATTTCAATTATTGTAAATTCAAAACGTAATAATTATTAAAATATTGATAAAGTTATTTATTTCCATTATGAAACTATTTTGATGAGTACATTTCGGAATAAATGGTGTTTGTTATGTTTGTTTTTGTGTGAAAAGTAGGAGCCACTTTGACACCGTGGTGGCCCTTTGGACAAGCGTGTTATATACGTTTGGTTGATATATTCATAGTCTTACATACATTTCGAATGATTTTTTAAATGCAAATATAATATTTTTTGGAAAAAAAATAATAATAATAATAAGTCACAGTCAGAGTCGGAGTCTGTAAGTTTGAAGCGAATGTACAACCCTGGTAATAACACAATAGTTTCATAGTTTCTAAACTAACTTCGACTTATAAAAATGTTCAATGTTCGAAACTTTGACGATTTAGTAGAAAAACTGGAGTAAACTAATATTTGATTTCACTCATTTTTTTATATTTAAAAATAATTCGAAAATATTCGATCAAATGTGGATTTCAAAATTATTATTTCACGATATTTTCATAAAAAATATAATATACTTATCAAAAATCAAAGTAATCATAATATTCAAATTTTGAAATATACAATATACTTTTTATATCATGAATATGAATGAACAAAATTCTCAGAATATAAAAATATACAGAATCAAATTTTATCTTCAATATGCATATGCATATCGAACATATAATAAAACAAATTCAATTTCAAACAACTAAAGCAATGTTTACGACACATTTTAATAGTCGATGTTGAAATTGAACAATAAACAATTGGAACAAAAAAATATTATCCAATTTGTATACGTTCTCAAGTGACAATTTATTTGAAGCACATTCAAAAGGCACAACAATATTTCACAGATAACGAGACGAAAAAAAACCCGTGTATAAAATAAGCAGCGCGAACATGAAGCATGTTCCATATACGAACAATGAAAATGAAAATAAATAATAACTTGAGGGGGGGGGGGGAAGAAAAAAGTAAAGAATTATCGTCGAAACATCTCTCGGTTCTTTATGTTTCCTTCGCGCATTATTATCGTTACCCGAAAATGTTAACTCAAACGTGTCTCAGAAAGAAAATATAGTAGGTTTTTCATATTTTTTCGTTTTATGGCACTTTTTATTCGGAGGGGCTTTTTTCGCTTTTGTACTTGGAATGTGGCTGTATGCGAATTTTCATTTACTTTCAAAAGTGATGAGTTAATTTCGAAGAATGATTTCCTTATTATTTTACTCAGAGAAAAAAAAACGGTATTTTCCCTTTAGACTGGCGCATCGGCCGACATATTCACACATATACAAATCGCTAGCTATCAAATTGTGTGGTTTTGTTTTCAGTATAAAGCGTGATCTACAATATTTTGAAATTCTATAACGTTTACTTCCACTTTACTTTTAAAAAAACTGAACATTGAGTTTGGGAAAATGTCACATGTTTAAGTCAAAAGACTGAACTTATTAATTATTGAACGTTTGGCTAGGTTAGGTTAAGTTAGTTATTTTAAAATTCTATAACATTTTCTTTTACTTTTCTTTTAGTATAACTAAAAGGAAGTAAGTAAACTAAGTAATTAGTTTTTCTAAAAGGAAACGGGAAGTAAACGTTATAGAATTTCAAAACAGTGTATGTAGATCATGCGTTACGCGCGGCTACAAATTCACGATTTGTATATGAGAGTGTGTTGGTCATTTTCGCCAGTCTGATGGGTAAGGTAAGTGATCTAAAAAAAACTTGTCATAAAATGGCTTTCACATCATGTACCAGAATCTCACTTTTTATTTTATAAAATAATAAATTAAAGGTATCCATGGTAAGCGCGAGTGTTCATACATTTTAACACACCAACCATTGAACCTCGTCAAAAACAAATAAATATTTTTTTATTTGCTCTCCTCATTCGATATATTCAAAGTGATTGCGAAAAAACATTCCTTGTTTATTTATACCCTCCAGATATACTTAGGCGCATACACAAATCCCAATTTTCAACAAAAAACAACGACATCGCAGACAACCGAAAAAACAACGACATCATTACAGCGCATATAAAAAAACACCATTCGAAAACTTCTACTTTTCCCATACGCGATGATATTTTCGGTAATTTTAATAAATCGCTCGTTCGGGGCTTTTCAGAAGTTTACTACCTCCCACTTCCCGCTCGGCTAACGAATTTCGCGTATTTTGCGTCGTAAACAAAAATTAGTATCCAAGGCGTCGTTTTCGCGGCTACGGTTAAACAAACTGTACATGTACACAGCCTCCGCTGTGCCTTTTTCAGCGTATAATATTTGCTTTTGTGTATGAGGTGGTTAGGTGCGAAACTCGCTGTTTTAGTTTTTAAAAAGGTGTAAATATTATATGAAAACAAAAATATTGAAGAAAAGTAAATGTGGAGGGATTATAAAAATATGGGGGAAACTTGGGTACATAACTCGTTGATGTTAAGTGCTCATTGTCATTTTTTTATATTTTAATATAAAATTATTAAATAAAGTTTACTATCATAAAATATCTACATTTTTATCCATTTTTAACTAATTTTTTTTACTAATTTTTTTAACTAATTTTTTTTAAACTAATTTTTAGCTAATTTTTTAACTATTTTTCAGATTTTGTACATCTTTACCAATTTTGAGTAACATCTCCTCAATTGAATAAATCTGCTACGTCTAATTCCGTGATACTACGATTAATTCAAATTCTTAAGGTTTTCATATTTATTCTTGTAAATATTGCAATAGGAAAACGCTATAAAATTTTAAATATACTTCTATTATATCTATTGATAGCAAAAACATTTTTTAATCCACATCAAAAGCTTCTTTTTACTCACATGAATCATGAGCGTATTCCACACGTCGAAAAAAAAACCAAAAACCCTCGCAAAACATGTTTGTATTAACATTACACATAGATAATTATCACTAAATTATATCAACATGAATTTGTGTATCAACTAACAAGCTTCTATTAAGTATAGTTCTCGAAAAAACGCTGGTATTATTAAAAAAAAAATCAACTTTAATTGAACTATCAAAGAATTATCCATATCACCGATTTATCTGAGTTTCCCTTATATGAAAATATGGAAAAAAATTGAAAAGATCTTCATCTAATGAATTTTTAATTCTACAATACTTATATGTATATTATACAAAAAATAATTATATTTATATAAAATCAAATCTCATTATTCATTAGTGGAGCCATAAAAAACGTCTCGTAGTTGGTTGGACTCTCTTGGAACTATTGACAGCCTAAGTGTCAATTCGATTCTAAAACATCAATTATTTTAAAATTTTCAATGAAAATTTAATCAAGCATAACTCGACATGCAATTATTTTGCTACCACTAAAAATTCAAAACAAAAAAATAGCGAATTTTGATCGAAAACACCTCATATCTCCGTATAGGTGTACGCGTTGTAGTCAGTGTTCCGCGGGGAGTTCCCCTTTTATTTCGCTTTCACTCTCCGACCGTTGTCAAAGTTACGAGTCTTTTTTTATTGGCCAATCAAACCTATTCCCGGATGAATTATAAGCCGAAAAATATAAATCTCGACCCGCGGCCTACGTCAATTTCCAACAAAAAAAAATGCAGTCGATCCTTGATTTGTGGACGATGAAAAAAACGGGCCGAAATTCATGTTTTTATGGGTCTTTGAATCGATATTGTGAATATGTTCGAAATTTTATGGAAATATTTTTTCAGGATACGATAACATAATGAACGAATGTGTTTACGCTCATTTTCGTTATAGGGTTAAAAATTTGCTATGAAAAAAATTATTTGTAAAAAATAATTGGTAACCAGACATTTGAACATAACGACATGAATGAAGTTTGAAATGATAAATTTTAAAGTATGATTTATAATTTATATTTTATTTATCTTTATGCTGTTATTATATGTGAAAATAATATTATACTTTGGTTTGTAATAATTGGTTAATTTGAAAATTTATGAATAATTTTCAGTATCTATTTTCGTAAGAGTTTGATCAACAATGAGTATTTAAATTAAATTTCTGTGAATATTATATTCAAATTAATTTGAACGGTTTTGATTTCCATGTAATAATTTACATTTAATTATTCAATGAAACGTTGAATATTATTGCAGACCATTTATGATTAAAATAATATTTTGGAAACAGATAAATAAAAGATAAAATAGAATAACTTTTTCGAGCAATCCCCCAAGTTAAGAGAAAAGTTGTGTAATTAATAAATAAACATTATTTGAAAAAATCACAATTTTATCAATAAAATAACTCAGTTGAATCATTCTTATTGATTGCTTGCTATGTTGATACATGATTCAATTTTTATTCCAAAAGTAACCATTTTCTTTTCATATTTGTAAAATAATTTAAAAAAAAAACTTTAAACCTCACCCTGCAATAGACATTTCATACGACGATGATAAAAATCATATAAAAAAAACCTAAAACGCCCATAAAAAAAACTCGATCAAAATCGAGAGCCAACTGTACTAACAAAACTTTATACGTCTCCGGTTAAGAGAAGTCGGCACAAGAAAGGGGTCGACACCGAAAAAATAACACAGAGAATACCCTCAAGATGTATGGACGCCGCGATATTTTCGGCCTTTTTATTATGTAGGGACAAGAGATGTACCCCAACCCCTATCCCGAAGGCTTTAGAAGAGTATGAGGGCCAAGAAAAAAATTGAGGTCGCCCTCCGAGGGAAATATTTGCAATCTTCGGCTTCGTGATAAAGAGATTGTCGCAGTGTATCATTATATGGCGCCTTTTTGTTTTTTCTGATTTATCCCCGATCGAGCCTTATCGACGATCGTTACAGATAAATTGGTAGATTGGCGGTAATTGATGGATAATGCGGTGTAGTTTGCGTGAATTCTGGTTAAGATATGCTCGAGAGACAAAGGAAAGTTGTGGGAAAGTTATGTGTTGGAGGATTGTTAGTTTCGGTTGTTGTAATGGTTTTTGTGGGAGGAAAAAATGTATGATTCGATTTGGGGAGATTGGATGAAGTTGAGGGTATCGGATTGTTCGGGATGTGTTATATGATATGGTGGAAATTTTGTAAACGATTCTGTTTGTTGGTGGTTCAATAAAATGTTTAGTATTGTGGAATGAGATTCAGATTTAGTACAGGTATTATATTATGTGAATAGTTTGTGAAAATATGTCAATTTCGAATATGACAGATATGCAATAATGTAATAGCATCATAATATGTAATAATATACTTATATTTATTACATATCTCTCATATTCAGAATTGGCGTTTTTCCACTTACTATAGGTCTTTCATACATTTTATACAGATATTTAACTGTGTTGACTTTGTTTATTAATAGTCTAGACTTTATTATTATTTTTGAAATAAGCATTTACGCTACTTTCACATATAATGGCTCAACGAATAATATTTTAAGCTTTGTTATAAATAAAATTTACAGTTCTAAAAATACTGTTTTAGTTATATTTAATCTAAAATATTAATTACTGCTTTTAACATGACACGTTAAGAACCTCGGAAAACAAAAATAAATTCATTACTCATCAACAGTATTTTTAAATATTAAAAACGCAAAATCCTAAATATAATATATTATTTCGAAACAAAGAAACGTTGAAATACACCCTTTTTAAACATAATGGCTCATATATTAAAAATCCGTCTTTGATTTAGAATTCATTTTGAACGATTCACTTTGTCCTGTGATTAATTCATCTCATTAATTCACATAATCCCATTGTCAATTTATATTTAGACCATTCATTTAAAATTGATCATTAATAATTGAATTGTTTCGAATACGAAGCATCGAATTTTATTTTAATACCAAATATAAATATATAAATAACTTTTCTGATAATAAAACAACCTTGCGAGCACCAACAGTTAAGTACTCTAATAGAATAATTGGCAATGGCGAATTGCGGAAAGCGAATCTGATCCGAGCGCAGTTCGCACGAACTTCTCAATTGTATTATTTATATTATAATATACCTATATAATATTTTTCGAATAAATTTTTATGCATAAATTTCACACTTTTGCTTACATTTCACCTTAAAAAAATCCGGTGAAGAAAAAACTAATGCGTCTTGGGAAAAACATTCTCAAAGAAAATAATCCCAAAGGTAATTTCAAATATTATCCAGTTTGCGGAAAAGGACATATCCAAACATACGTATCCCGAAAGGATAAGTCTCCTGCGTATATCCCCAAATTAAATGGGAAGACGCGCTTCGGTAAATTCAAAATTTAATTTTACGCAAACAATTAGTAACGAATCGCAATTATGAAAAGATAAATTGTGATGTGTTTTGCGAATTTGAGTGTTTGTATATTATAAAAGTGTGGTTTCATTTACATGTGACAATTTTGATCGCGGAATTTTTCTGTAAAAACTGAATCTTTAAAACTACATAATATAATACTTTAATTATAAAAAAGCTAATCTCATAAGTTTATGTATTGATTTTTATGTTGTTATTATTTTTGGAGATAATTTCAGAGCGATTTTTGCAGAACACTTTTGAGTTCTTAGGCAAACTCAAAAAAATCTTTTTATTTTTATCGTAAAACAACCAAATATTTACATCAAAATACTGAATCAGATAAATTAAGAGGATAAATTTAATTATTAATCAATATTTTGACCATAAATCATCATGGGATGAGTATTGTTGATGTCGTGTTTTTGAATTTGTTGATGTGCGATCATTAGATTGAACTGAAGAACTTAAAAGTATTCGACGAAAATCACTCCAGAATTTTTTTCATTAATGGTAATTCGATAGAAGTTAATAAATAATATTTTAAAGATAGCTTCATCAAAATGAGAGTATCTACTTATATGTATAATAGATTTAAAGATTCGGTTTTTATACAATAGATAAATTCTGCGATAAAAGTTATCACAATAGTAATAGTAATTGCGCCCTCTTTGATGCAAGAACATTAATTTTCTCGTGAGCTTTAAAACGAATGACTCACACTTGAACAACACAAAGTATGATGAGTTATACAATATTAAAAATAATAATTTTAACCTATAAAAAGTTATCCAAATTGTTTCATTAAAAAAAAGACAAAGACTCAAATTCGCCCTTGAAAAACAATAATTTCAATATTTCTCATTTTTGTCTATCGCGCTAACGTGAAAGTCTTTAAAAAATATTTTTACAGCAGTATAATATTTAAATAAAATACACTCGTGTTTTTTTTTTGCATGAAATTGGCCACCGTCGAATATGTAAAAATTTTCCCGCGCCGGCGGCAAACAAGTGCGACAGTAATTTCGTAAAAGGTTCGTGGAATTTCTTTCTGGCGACGGAAAAAAAAAGTTTTTTTCCGTATGTTTGTGGAAATCTTTTTTATATTCCTGCAAAGAATGCGTAATACGAATACTCTATTTTTTTTGTTCTTATTAATTTTTTGCTTTCGGTGTAATATGCGGAGGCGCTGTAGAAGTTTTCAGTGTTCATTAAAAGTTTTAAAATAAACGTTAATTTCGTTACAAGATAAGTTCCAAGATATTTATTTGATTTTATTTCGAAAAATGTAATTTTGTTTTATGTGAAAGAACGGAAATTATCTTTTTATCTTTATGAAAATTTTATATATTTTTTTAATAATATAAATAAAATTGTCTTGATGGATAAATTAATTGTCAATTTGAAATTTTATTTATTTTCTTTATGACATTGATTTGAGGAATTAATTTGGGTTTTTTTTATAAGAAATTCTAATATCTATAAGTTACAGGGAATCTACATTATCGGTGAATCTGTATTTTTACTAATATATAAGGAATATGTACAGAAATAAAGATTTCCTTGTTGAAATATACTTTATCTAACTTCTAACGCTTCATTAAAAAAAATCTATTCCTCCTCATCCTTTTTTTACGAAAAGAAAAAACATAGATTCACTCTCACTATAACATATTAATATATAAAATATATATCCAAGAAATATTTCATATTTCAATATCATATTAAAATTATACGTAAACAGTAATAATTTGCATATAAAATTTTCCCGAAATACAAATTCATCTCATATTTATAGAAATTAATCAATGTAAAAGATTTCTATTCTTCATTCTCATTTTGAACTGCCAAATTAAATAGATAATTTCGACAAAAATAACTATTATTATGAAAACGATTATAATTCAATCATTCACACTTTTCCCGAAATATAAATTCATCTCACATTTATAGAAATTAATTGATGCGAAATACTATGTTCATTCTTCATTATCACCCAAAATCGTTATATCAAATACATAATTTTGATACAAATAATTATTACTAAGAAAACAATCACTAACACAAATTTCAACAAACAAAAATAAGGAAAAATTCAAAATCAAAAACAATTTACACAAATTCCAACGAACAAAAATAAGCAAAACTCCAAAATTAAAAATAAAACAAACACATTTTAAAAAAAAAACAGCATCCATCCCAATATAAAAAAATCGAATTACCATTTTCATCCAACGCATCCGAGCACCACTGACGCAGACACACCGAAAAACGCCCATAAACCGCGAAACGGACACAGCACGCACACGGGGCACCAACCGCGCGGCAAGAAACCGGAAACCTCCAGGTTATGTGCCCGTAGGCCGCACAGCGTACATACGTACGCGCCCTGCACGACGAGCGAGGGGTTATGGCCGCGAGTTGCGGGCGCGGCGACCGGCGAGGGACTGGCGTCGCGACGCCGGCGCCCTGAAACGCGCCCCGCGCCCCCCGCGCCCATCCCCGCTCTGCGATACCGCGCCCCGCTTCGTCCCTTTGGTGCCCTGGGATGGTTGTGAAATCTATCCTGGCTTGAGGTGAGGGATTGAGATGTTAGTGCAATTTGTTGTTTTGTCTTAAATCAAGATTTTAAAATTTTAAGTTATTTTTGTTATTGATATAACAGGAATTAATTATTTTTATATTTGTCATTATTTTTTTTTTTATTGTATCTCATGAGTTTAATGGTAATTTGCTTAATTTTGTACCTTTGGTGCCATGGGATGGTCGTGAAATCTATCCTGGCTTGAGGTAAGGGATTGAGATGTTAGTGCAATTTGTAGTTTTGTCTTAAATCAAGATTTTAAAATTTTAAGTTATTTTTGTTATTGATATAACAGGAATTAATTATTTTTATATTTGTCATTATTTTTTTTTTTATTGTATCTCATGAGTTTAATGGTAATTTGCTTAATTTTGTACCTTTGGTGCCATGGGATGGTCGTGAAATCTATCCTGGCTTGAGATAAAGGATCGAGATGTTAGTGCAATTTGTTGTTTTGTCTTAAATCAAGATTTTAAAATTTTAAGTTATTTTTGTTATTGATATTACAGGAATTAATTACTTTTATATTTGTCATTAGATTTTTTTATTTCCGATAGTATCTCATAAGTTTAATGGTAATTTGCTTAATTTTGTACCTTTGGTGCCATGGGATGGTCGTGAAATCAATCCTGGCTTGAGGTAAGGGATTGAGATGTTAGTGCAATTTGTTGTTTTGTCTTAAATCAAGATTTTAAAATTTTAAGTTATTTTTGTTATTGATATAACAGGAATTAATTACTTTTATATTTGTCATTAGATTTTTTTATTTCCGATTGTATCTCATGAGTTTAATGGTACTTTGCTTAATTTTGTACCTTTGGTGCCCTGGGATGGTCGTGAAATCTATCCTGGCTTGAGATAAAGGATCGAGATGTTGGTGCATTTTGTTGATTGTGAAGATTTCAATATTGGCGTTATTTGTTGTTATTGATATTAAAGGAATTCATTATGTTTATATTTGTCATTAGATTCTTTTATTTCCGATAGTACCTCATGAGTCTTATGATACTTGGTATACTTGGATACTTACATATATCTCGGATACTTGGTGCCATGGGATGGTTGTGAAATCTATCCTGGCTTGAGGTGAGGGATTGAGATGTTAGTGCATTTTGTTGTTTGTGAAGATTTCAATATTGGCGTTATTTGTTGTTATTGATATTAAAGGAATTCATTATTTTTATATTTGTCATTAGATTCTTTTATTTCCGATAGTATCTCATGAGTCTTATGATACTTGGTATACTTGGATACTTATATATTGAATACTTAGTGCCATGGGATGGTTGTAAAATCTAACTTGGCTTGAGGTAAGGGATCGAGATGTGAATGCATATGTTGTTTTTTCTTAAGTAAAGATTTTATAATAAAGAGTTTTATGATACCTCGCTTGACTTTGTACCTTTGGTGCCATGGAATAGTCGTGAAATCTATCCTACCTTGAAGTAAGAGATGGAAATGTGGGTATATATATTTTTTCACTCTTTTGTCTATTGTTGTTATGTCATAATTGTGAATAGGGTTTCAAGAATTACTCGCAATTTGCATTATCATAACCTAGTTCATTATTTTGCTACTCTATGATGATTACAATATTTGTTCTTCCTTGAAGTAAGGAAACTTTTTAGCTTATTTTGTGTTTTTTTTTCATTATTGCAACTAAGGATTCAAATATTACTACCATTTTCTAAGATAATCTGCAATGTCTCGTTCCATTTTTTTTTTCGATGTCCTGTGATGGACAAGAAATCTCTCCTTCCTTGATTAAGAGATGAAGATTTGAATGCATTTTGCCTTAACAATTTTTTTTAATTATATTTACTTCAATTATCGATGAGAATTGATATATTCAACGTAACAAAAACATTAGGAATTTTGTTCAAAAATATTTAAGTATGTACATATACATTTTTTTTATACAATTAGAATTTTATTACGATAATAAGCTAATTTTTTTTAAGTACCCCGCAAAGTACTTTGGTCGGTCTGAAAACCTCTTAAAAACTAGGCAATGGAGCAACGATCCTTGTGGTTCTCATTTTATACGAACCTGAAACTTTCATCTCCGAATTTCAGTAATTTCAGCCGAATCACTTCGAGTCAATTTTTTGAGTGAAATACAAGCACAATTATCATACACATACTTATAATATAATTGCAAAACACTAGACTACATTCGCTAATTAAAAACAAAAATATTTTTTGGACTGTTTCATTCGTTATTTTTTTATAGTATTTCTAGGAATATTTTTGAATATTGAATATTCTTTCATTAAATATACTCGTTGAGTTATTCGAAAAATTTAAATAATATAAGGATGATTCTATTATATTATAGTGAGTTTCACAAAGTGAAAAATTCTTTCCGTTCCTCTTCATCCTATAACTCTTTCCCAGAAAAACAACGACTACTCAACTCAATGAAAAGAGTTATTTCATATGATACGTCACATAATAAAATCCTTTTATTAAACAAAAACACATACTAAAATATTCCTTCGACTCTAATCCGAATCAAATAGACATTCCGATAATAGAAACGTCACCGAATCGACTCTCGTATCGTCCATTTTCCAATTTACCGATCTATATACCGCTAATCCGGGACACTTGGCGAAAATCTCGGTTCGATTACATTAGCCCGCGTCGTTTTTCCGTTCTTGTTGGAAAGTTTTGGCATAAATTTCAATTTTCCGCTTTAAATTGGCGGCGATTATCGCGCGGGCGAGCGAGACGGAGTTTTCCCGCGGAAAAACCGCTTTTCCGCGGCGGCTTTCGCTTCGATTTTCCGAATGGGATTGATCGATTTGCATTTTTGACGCTTTCCGCGCGATCGGATCTTTTCGGTTCGGTTTCGATGTTTTTTTTTAACGGGAAAATCTGTTTTAAATACGTTGAGGTTTAATTGAACATTTGGGAAACTTTATACACTTGAGTCTGTTTTCATGCGATAGATACTTCCCACGGGGAGTCGCATTTGAAAAATTCGCATAAAAAATACTTGAACTACATAGAAAATTGAGGGTTAGATTCCATTATTTTTAAAAACAACATAACTTCAAATCAATGTGATAGAATGTACCAAAAATCGCATTAAAAAAAATTAATATAAATAAAACACATTACATATTTATAATGAAATAAATCCAGTTAATTACATATAGATGTTGTAGACAAGTTTTCTTTACAATTATAATTGTTATTAATTTCGTAATTTTTAAAATGCAATCGGTGATTAAACTTTGCGACGACGTAACCATTATTTTTTCAACTTGAACTAGGATTGTAACTTGCACTAGTGTTAGTTTTAGATTTTTTATGGGCATTCGCATAAAAAAATCTTTGTCCTCTATAGAAAAATAAGGGATGGGTTCCATTATTTTTGAAAACCGCATAACTTCAAAATCGCATAAAAACAGACCCACGTACGTGTATATGAATTATTCATAGATTAAAGTAATTAATTTTTATTTTAGTGTTTGATTTTTAAAACTGAGATTGGTTTTCTTTAAAAAAAATATTATTTTATATCATAAATTATATATAAAACATATAATAATGAAATCACAAGTGGTTTGGAGACGAAACCATATAAAAACGCAACCTAAATCAAATTGATAGGACAAATAAAATGCTTATATAAATAAATAATATTAATTTTACTTTTTCATGTTGAAAAAATTAAAAATTTTCATTTTATCTTCTACAAAAAAAAATTTCACGATAACAAAAACCATCTAATACTCTATTAGTTCGAATTTATTTGGCCATAATACTTGATTTCACGTCAAAAGCGACGTCTTTATACGATTCCGACTCTCTTTCTCATCAATGCGAATCCAATATATGAGCAGTAATAATTTTGTGAGCATTCGCAATATTTATTTATACGTCGTTTTCGAATGCGTATTGATTCGTCTCGAGGGCATGTCGCACAGGGTACCAAATCGATACTTAAACAAATATTACAAATGTATAGTGAGCACTCGGATTATGCCAAATGTTGCCTTTAGTAAAATATAATATTTCGAAGGGCAACAGCACAAAAAACTCTTATTGAAGTTATGCTGTAGATATGTAGAATGTACCGAACGATCGAGTTATTATATAGCGACTTTAGAGTGTTTGTATGTAATGATTTTTTTTTTTAAATGGATATTAATTTTAAAATAATAATTAGGGTGGAGTGAGTTTTTAGATAATTTGGGACAGTTTTGGGATAATTTCAAAATATTTTTGGGGAAATTTAAGTGTGAGATTATTTTTGAAACATTAAAAGAATGAAGATGGATTTTTATGTAGTTTTGGGGGTTTTTTAATATAATTTTAGAGTAGTTAAGGAATGAAGGAAATTTCGAAATAATATTAGAATTATTTTGAATATTTTTGAGGAAATTTAGGAATGAGAGTGAATTTAGGAATATTACGAAGTTGATGATGGATTTTATGATAGTTTGGGGATAATTTTATAGTTGATGAAGATAATTTTGAGATAGTTTTAGGATAATTTTAAAATATTTATGAGAAAATTTAGAAGTGAGAATAATTTTAAGCACATTAAAAGGTTGATGATAGATTTTGAGAGAATTTTGAGATAATTTTAGAAAAATTTTGTAGTTTAGAAATGAAGATGATTTTGAGATAATTTTAAGATAATTTTTGAGTATGTATGAGTAAATTTACGAGTGAGAGTGATTTTGGAAACATTAAAGAGATGGGATGGGTTTTTAAATAGTTTGGGGATAGTTTAAGAGTAGTCTAGGGAAGAAGATAATTTTTAGAAAAAAAGAGAGAAAATATTTTGGAAAAATCAAGTATAATATTGGTTTTTTTTTGTTTTGTGATAGATTTAAGATAGCTTGAAATAATTTTAGGGTGATAGATGGATGCAAATTTTTGGGCAGTAATTTACTGCTAAGGGATAGTTTATTCATTGGAATGGTTTTGAGATAAAATTAAACTTTAACTTCTAGCACGTATAATAACCACACTCTCATATATAAAAATAAAAAAATACCCCAACATAAAACCCAAACGACAAAAATTCGAATTTTCCCCAAGCCCTTTCATTGGAAATTGTAGATTTTCACTCCGCCCGCCTCATACGCGATATAAAGTTTATTGTGTGTGTGTACATAAGCGTTTCACGTGACGATATGACATATCCAATACTTTGCGAACGTTCTGCAAACAAATTGAATCGAATCCTTAGAGCGGCGTAACAAAAGGCGTATAATGAGATTTGAATATGTACATTTCGTGTTTGCGCCATGTTTCGCGCTTTGCGCGTTCAAATTTTCGTATGTGAGAGATGTTCGGAACGTCTTTCGGAAATTTTCGATTAGTCCGCTCGAATTCCATTTTCTCGATGTGTGTGACTGCTTCTGAAATGCATTTCGATTCGCTTTTGATTTCGACGATTGGAATGTTTCGGATTTCGAATGTGGACGTATGTACGTTTGTTTCATGTTAGAATTGTAATACGCAATATAATAAAGTAAATACTCTATAGTTAATTTCATACACTATTACAAGCATTATACCTAAATAATTGAAAGTCAAATCATATAATTCTAATTACAATTTATTCAACTATCACTGTTTATTTAAAATACATATGCATATTTATTTTTCATAGAATTCCTTTGTGACATAGACACATTGAATCATTATAATGTTTTGATATGTAAACACATACATATTTGTTAATATTTTTGCCTACGTTTACCGAATATTTAATCTTGTATAATTATTAATATTTAATCAATGATAAAATGTAATATAAAAGAGCATGTAACAAATCTTTATTAGAGAAGATAACAGATAGAACAAACATAGAAAATAAACGAGAAATATAGAACTTCGAGCATTGTATCATTCGACTTCGAAGTCATCCTAATCAGAAGCAATCTTCATTCTTTGGACAACCCTGAAAATTTTCTTCACGACCCTATAACAACCCTGAAGATTTTCTGAAGAAAATCTTACGATACATTTACGATATAACAGAATTTAAAAAATATAAATATGTTATAGTTGGTGTGAATTTAAACTTTTATTTCAACTCTATCAATTTAATATTTTAACAATATATAATAACGATACATCGGCGGGTTATGTTACGTGACGATTGACTTTACTACTCTATTTTTTTTTTATAATATGAATCTTTATATTCGAAAATGATGTATTTCTTTTTTTATTTATTTCGAGATGTTAAAGGTTTTTCAATATTTAAAACACAGTTAACCTGTAATGAACTTTTCATTATTTTTTGAGGTTTTGTGCATATCAAATTAAAAAATAATAATTACAATTTTGAATTAAGTGTAACTGAAATTGAAATTCGAATATGCTACTTTCATTTTTATCAAAATTTTAAAAATTTTAAGAGCTATTATATATGGAAATTAAATTTAAAAAAAATGTAAGTTGAGCTTAAATTTTAATTAACATGAATGTCCTCTTTGTATGTTTATAATAACTGAGTCAACACAATCAATTATATTTTTTGTTTTGTTTTCATTCAACGATTTGTATACGGATATGAACAAATTTGAGTAATTATGTAGTGGAAATATTGTTTATAGTACAAATTACATAATCATTGGCAATGGTAATAGTACATATGTAGTTAATTTATCAGTTCAAAATTTAATATCGGATTGTGAGCATGGTAAATATGATAGTAAATTGAAATGCAACATTTTCAAATATTACAGATATGCAATAATAACATATATTAAAATATTATTGCATATCTGTTATATTTGAAACTACCGTATTTCCACTTACTATTTACATCAAATACTTAATACATACTTACAAAACATACATCATAATAGCTTTCGTTCTTTTTAGGAGGATATTATATTATATTGACATTATTTATTATAAACATACAAAGAGAACATCCAAATTAACTCAAACCTAAGCTTACTTAATTTTTTTCAAAATTCATATTACAATACAACCCCTCATATAAACACTAAACCCACAACATGTCATAACACAACTCCAAAAACCGATTATTCACACAATCCCAATAAACCCCCTCATACAAACGATTGATCCTATAATACAGTCACAAAACACAAAATAATAAAACAAACATTCGCACGCATTAAAACCCGAAACACAAATCCACATTATCCACAAGACATGTCTCGTCGGATACGCATCAGGTGTGTTTGCGCAACCGAGAACCGAAACGGGCTTTTATGGTCCTTCGATTCGTTTCGGTTCGTCGGAACCGAGACACCGAAATGTCTTCGGAACCGAAAAAAAAACGGTTCGGAATCAATGCCAGTCGATATGACAGTCGTTTATTTATATACGGTTGTCGACCCCTGGCTGCTGAAAGACGTCTACGCGGTCGTGACTAGAATGTGCGGTTTTGAACAGTGTATTATTTTTTTTGTGGAATAAATATGAATGTGGTTGGAGTTATTTTCGAATTAAGATGTCGGCGTGGATAAGGGATGTCACGTTTTGTATGGGATTTAAAGATTTTCAGTGATCAAGTTCAAGTTTGGAGTTGTTTTAGCGTTGCGATTTCGATGTTACAAATGTGAATATTGGATGAAATTTGTTTGAAATCGTTTCGTTTTCGCATCACCAATATATGATACATATACCAATCGCATCACTAGTACCTACATATATGTGACATATACCATCACGAGATATTTAACGATATCTGTAACGAAATACGTAGCGAAATATGTACATCGCCAGTATATGTAAAATTTCGCATCACCAATACATGTAACATTAACCAATATATAATATTTTGCTACATTTGGGTTATCGCTTCGCTCATGAAGGAAGCAAATAATATTACTTTTTCTACGAAATTTAACAATATCTAATGGTGTATAAACGTGTTATACGACATACTTATTAAAGGCATTAAAATTCTTTTGACATCTGATACTTAATAAAATTTTTTTAGAAATTTCGGTACGTGAATAAAAAAAGGTTCACCACCAATGTCTTAAGGCACATCAACTATCATATTTAATAGAAGACGTTAAATGATGCACCTATGATACATATACACTAAACAGCGCCTATACACCACCAGATGTTGTTTAATCCTCCATATAATAATAGCGCTATTCTGTCATTCTGTCTGTCTGTCTGTGTGGGGTCACGCTAGAAATTATGCACTGAATTAGATCCTTTGCCAATGTGCGTTAAGGACTATTTCAGCGTTCACATTTTCACGCTAGAAATTATGCACTGTTCGAAATTGGAAATTTTTGTTTTTTATTTGAATTTGAATTATAATATTTAATTAATAATATTTTTTTTTACATTTGAATTAAGTAATTTTTATTTTGATTATTATATTAGGGGTACCGGAAAAAAATTCATTTTTTTTAAACATAATAAAAATTTGTATTAGGGGTACCGGAAAAAAATTCCATTTTTTTTAAACATAATAAAAATTTATTCATATATATTTACGGGCATATAGTAATTATAAAATATAATCGCCATCATTATTTAGGACTGTCTGCCATCTATTAGGCAGCTTTTCGATCCCTTTTTTTCTAAAATATGGCTTTGATGCAAAATATGAATTTAAATGGTTTTCTAAATTTTTCACCCTGTTGACTTTTTTTCCCTTAGTGAATGCTCCAAGAACATAAACAAATAAAAATCTGATGGCGCAAGGAAGATGATTTTAAACTTCGAAATTTAATTCGGCAATTTTCCCACATTAAAAAAAATGTAAAGCATCTAGCATAGTACCTCCTGGGTGATGTGGAAATCTATGCTTTATTAGATAAATTAATATTAAATTAAAATAAATATTGTAATATCTACAAAATATTCTATAATATTTTATATAATAAATTAAATAAACATTTCACATTTTCAACTATATTCAACGGGTAAATATACTGTCATTATATTGTATTTTCAAATTTTTTCCTCAAATCACGCGTGCGATGTTATAACATCGGGCCTACCGCTCGTTTCATATAAAAAGCAATATCCATGATTTATTCATAAAAAAAGGCATTAGATAAACGTAGCGTAAAAGATTTATATTATAAAATATGAAGATTTCTTATAATTTTTCAAGATAAGGGATAAATGAAGCGCTGAAAAGTGAGATTTGATTACTTATCGTCAATTTGTGATCATAAGAATTAGATTGTTTTCAATATAATATTAAAAATATACTTCATTTAACCTTCAGTCGAATATTGATAATATCTCATTTTATAATAATTATTATGAAATATAAGAGCTGAAATTTTATAAAATAGGAAACAAATTAACAACCTCACCTTAACGAGTATACCAGTTTTTACTATAAAAGTTAAGTATGTAACATGATGAGTAAAAAAGTGTTTGAGCTTTTTACATAACAAGCACGGCTTTAAACTATAATAAAAAAATATGATGAATAGAATAAATAAATAAATATATAATAAAAAATAAAATATCAAAAAATTGTAAAATAAAATGTATTAAAAAACATAAAATAAATTTAATATCAAAATGTGTGAAAGAAAATGTTAATAATGTTAAAATGTGTTAAAGAAAATATTAAAAATAATGCTGTAAGGAAATAAATTTAATATCGGCGTGAATGGAGTGAATGATGAAAATTCGGTTCGTAAAATTCAAACATTCGGAAACGGTTGAGATGGTCCTTTTGCCGAAAAAGGTTGTGCACCGTTGATATGTATTCTCTTGAATTTGCTTTTACGTTTAAGCATTTATCAACGGTGCACAACCTTTTTCGGCAAAAGGACCATCTCAACCGTTTCCGAATGTTTGAATTTTACGAACCGAATTTTCATCATTCACTCCATTCAAGCCGATATTAAATTTATTTCCTTACAGCATTATTTTTAATATTTTCTTTAACACATTTTAACGTTATTAACATTTTCTTTCACACATTTTGATATTAAATTTATTTTATGTTTTTTAATACATTTTATTTTACAATTTTTTGATATTTTATTTTTTATTATATATTTATTTATTTATTTATATATTTATATTATATTTTATTTTTTTATGTTTTTTATATTATATTTTATTTTGTTTTTAAGATTTTTTTTTAAATGAAATAACACACCGAAAAAAAAGGTTGTTTTAAAACTTTTTTTTTTTCTATTTTATATATAATTTTTTATATAATATATATTTTTTTAATTTTTTATTATATATATATTTTTTTATATTATATATTATATATACATATTATATATTATATATTTTTTTTAAATTAAATAACACACCGAAAAAGCTTGTTTTAAAAACTTTTTTCTATTTTATATATAGATTTTTTATATTATATTTTATTTTATGTTTTTTAGAGTTTTTTTTTAAATTAAATAATTTGAATAACAAACAACCAAACGTACGCCTCAGAACACGTTAATAAAAAGTTTGAAAAACGATATATGCCTAATGACGATGATGATATAGTTAATCAATCGCAGAATGGACAATGATAACGCATTTGCTAGCGTACAAAACATGGTCGGTTATAGAGCTGTCAAACGCGCGGGCTGTCACAAGACGTTCGCGAGCGCCACGCAAGGATACCAACCATGCACTGCGTAAATGTGATACGACATCATTTTAAATATAAATTCATTATAAGAATTTTCGATGATACACAAAACGTTTATAATGAAGTATTGAGAATTTTAAAGATTACTTAATACTTATACGTCGACATCGATCATTTGATCAATTTTATCGTGTAGTTCCTGAAAGTAATTGCACTAATAGCGTTTAAGGGAGGTGACACTGGCTGTCACTAGCTGTCACCTTTATTAAACTCAAAATTAAACGATTAAATTCCTCCAGCTTTGTGGCAAAGATGATTTCATACAGTATAATTGCATATTATTAGTCTGTTTACGAAGGTTTCAAATCGATCGGAGGTGTAGTATTTGAGATCGAGATCGATCTTTATTTTAGGATCACTAACAAACAACATTTCTGAATCAGAGCAAGCTAATAAAAACAACATTTCTGAATCAGAGCAAGCTAATAAAAAGGTTGAAAAATTCAAGCACATCATTGTGAATTGATGCTAGAAATTAAAATTCTGGGATTTAAATCAAAAATTTTATCTCAAAGTAATCACTAATAATATTATATGATTATATAATTAAAAATTCTCACAAAAAATCAGAACTTCAATATTATATTTCTGGAAAATCTTAAGAATATTATTTTATTAACAAAAATTATAAATAAAACAAAAATTTTGAAGTGAAATTTCTAATAGGAATCCAGAATCGGAGTTTCCATGATAATTTCAGTATATTGTTTTTGAATTAAAATAGTTTGACAAAAGAAAAAATAAATCAATTTCATATTATCATATTATTTTATTAAAAATTATATTACATACTGTACAGACAAAATTTAATTCTTTATAAAAACACACGAAAACCTTATTAAACCATCTGACTATAATTAATGAACAATCTCAACATAATCATCCTTAAATACAGATATGACAAATTCATCGCCGCGAGCGGAGAGACGGTTCTCAAATGTCGCTTTCGGAAACTTCTAATTGTCGAGATCGAATTAAAAGTTATCGCGATATTATTAACGTTTTCCGCGCACGGAAATAATAATTATTATTATCGGGATGGGTATATGCGTTCTTATTAAAAGTTGCCTAATGGGCTTTCATACTTGCCTGCGCTCTTAATTAATCTTTATTAATTATTTCCTTTTGATCGTGCGTCTCTCTTTACCTTATTTTATATTAATGTAGATATATGTATTACGTCTTGCTGTGCGAGCGTTTCATCAAAGCTTTCGCAAATTAAGAAATTATTACAAAATTTTAGGTGCGCTTGTATGTGTGAGTGCGTGCTTAGAAAACTAATCAGGTATTGTTATTAAAAAAAATTGATTTTAATATAAACCTTCAATTTTTTTCGTTGAGATGTAATATAATATGAACCAATTTCATTAATGAAATCATATTTATTATATTATATTATACCAGGAATGTACATTCGATTCAAAATTTACTGACTCCGAATTTGACTTTTTTTTTCGATTCCGATTTCAACTTCGATTCTGATTTTCACTCTGATTCCGATTTTGACTCAAATTCTGACTTTAAATCCAACTCCGACTTGAGTGATTTTAGTAAGATCGAATTTTTTTGACAACGTTTAAAATTGATAATGTATGATAGAAATATAATACATAAAAAATAATTTTAAAATTGAATAAGCACCGCAAAAATCTTAAAAATTAAAAATTTGAAGAAATTGCTTCCTAAACATTCATATTTTATTATAATGATGAATCATTTAAATTTTAGGAGTTCTTTATATTGAAATTATTAATATTTTTCCAAAATATTACATTATATTTATGTTTGAAAAAACCAACCAAAACGTATGTTAAAATATGTCAATGAAATATAATGGATTTTTTTAATTTTTACAGTCCATATGAGATGGATTAAACAATCCATTTTGGCCATAATAATAAAAAAAATGAGTCGTAATTAATTGATTATTTACAACTCCGACTCTATAAAAAATATTAAAACTCTTCAACTCCGGTAAAGTCGGAGTCAAAGTTGGTACAGCCCTAATATTATATACATATACATTTTCGCTCTATATTAAACGTCCGGCCAATTAGGCTTTAATTGACTTTCTTTTTTTCATACAAATTCGGCCTTTTCGAAGAAATATAGCCACCTATTAATTTTTCTCTACCGATTTTTTTTTTCATATATACTTAATCTTTACGTGACCGTCGATGAAAATTGTTCGACGCTTTTTTCAGGCAGAAATTTCCATCGAAAAAAATAAAAAAAATAGAATGAATATAATAATAAAAAAGCGCAGAGAATGAGAAATCTCAAAGGTATTTCATGAATGTCAATGAAATGTTTCGGAACTGCGTGGAAAAATCCCCGGCCCATATTTACATACTTCGGGGCGGGAAAAAAAAATTAATATTTTTTTCGCTCATACTTTTCCGCGTTTACGAGTAATTCGTTATTTAAATTAAAATGAATTCGAACGAAGAATTAACCGAATTTCTCAAACGAATTCTGTGGAAGTATTGCGGTCTCGTTCCACATACAAAGTGCAACGTTTCCACTTGGGAATGCAAACGGTTAAGTGTCGTTTTATTACGCGGAATGTATTCAAATGGAAAACGGAAAAGTGGTGGGGATTAATAGCTTTTAATTTGAATTTAATAAATTTCGTAATGGGATGGTGTTTTATGTGAGTGAAGAATGTTTTTTGATTCAATTTATGAGTCGCTCTTTGTGTGTATTTTGTATTGTAATGTTTTAAATTTCACAATGTATTTATATATTTTATGTTTGACTATGAACTTTGAGGTATATCTGTTATTTTGAGGATCTTAATAATTTATGCTAGAGTTATTTGTACAAATTCAATACTTTAAAATTTAAACATATCTATATATCTATAGTGATTTTTTTACTAGAATATGTTGTCGAAAAAAAACAATATTTTTATTGGTGATTTTTTAATAGATATTTCCCGCATCTATGGACCACACGTCACAAACATATCTATTGTATGTTTAATATTATATTATACTTGAGACTTTATTAGCTTTGTAAAATTCTAATTTTATTTATAATTCAGATTCTATTCACAGAATCTTTAAAATTATAATAAATAAAATGATTAATTATTTTCATCGATTTAAAAAAGTTTCTAATCAAATTTTTGTTTTCCGAAAATTAAATTCTTTTGATTTTATGTTTCTAAATCTTTCCACATTTTTATAATAAAATATAATATATTTCAATATAAATCGACATACTTGACAAGTTAAAATGTTTTATAAATGATCTGAAATCTGAAAGGAATTTATATTTCATACTGCATTTCAAACGCATTTATCACACGGAATTCTTTACAACATGCAAGTTCAAATAAATACCTTCACGACAGAAACATATTTCAATCAATTTTCATATACAATATTTTCACAAGACAATTCTGAAACCCGAATATATATTTCATCAAAAAAATAAATAAACATAATAAAAAAAAAACATTCACACACGAGCCCTTTGAACCTGGGCATGCGGGACAAGTCACGCTCGGCCAGATTAAAAAAATTCGAAAATTTCCCGCGCTAATCACATTATATTCAGAGTTGCCAGTGAGGCAACTCAATTATACGAAGGCGAACCTAATTCCGATCGACGAGCCGCCATTTCAACCCCTTCGAGCCCAAATAAATTTGTTTATGTCGGATGTGCTTTACCGATTTGGGCCGAATCGTAAATTTTGCCATAAAAAAATATTATATATCGTATATTTTTTCGAAACAATTTTCATTCGAGAAGATCTTATAATAATAAAATTCGAAAAAAGTTTCTTTTTCGTTATGCTACGCATTTAACGAGAGTAAAAATAAATTCATCCATACGATAAGAAACGATTTAACGGCGAAAGCTTCCCCTTCGGAGACATTTTATTAAATTAAGTCACAGCTGCTTCAGACTCAACCCATTCACCTCCCGCCATTTTTTTTCATATATAAATACGCTTTGTAGATGGAAATCTTCATTTTTTTTCTAAATTACATATTTTAATACTGAAAAGGTCTTTAGTCTTATACGTTATAACCAAAGTGGTTTCACAAATTTTCTATACCAGAAAATTCGTGGAACGAATATTCACCCACGAAAGTTCCTCTCCCAGGTTTTCTCTCGCTTAGTTTTGACCTCCTATAATTTCAACCCCTAGGTTTCACCTCCTAAAATTTCACCTACCAGATTTTCGCCTCCCAAGTTTTCACCCCAAGATATTACATACAGAGATTTTTTTAGACCAATCGTTTTCAGTACTTAATTTATAGATTTTACTCGTAGAATTAACGATTATATGAAGTTTTCAATAACAGACCATTTAATAACATTGGAAAATAATTTTCATAAGTTTAAATCTAAGGGGGTAGGAAAATTTAAGGGATGGAAATGTTATAGGATGATAACTATACGGGATGAAAATAATGCCAGGTGAAAACGATGAGAGAGAAAATCTATGGGAAGAAAATCTGAGGGATGAAAACGATATTAGGGAAAAACTATGGAGGGAAAACTTGAAGAGTGAAATCAATGTGAAATGAAACTGATGCGGAGTGAAAACCTATCAGTGTAAAAACAATATGGCGAAACTTTCGGAAGTCAACATTTGTTTTATGAATTTTCTGGTAGCGAACATTCGCGGAACTATAACAATCAAAATCTTTGAGCTATACAAAAAAATACTCAAAGTAATCTCTATTGAGGGAAAACTTAAAAAGTGAAAACAATGTAAAATTAACTGAAAATTTATGAAAATCCATCAGTGTAAAAACAATTTGGGGAAACTTTCGGAGCTAAATATTTATTCTATGAATTTTCTGGTAGCGAACATTCGCGGAACTGTAACAAGCAAAATCAATTGTATCAAGCAAAATCTTAGAAATATACAAAAGAAACTTATAGGGATCTGTATCGAATTTTTCACTTATTCAAAAAAAAATGTATAATTAAAATGGGGTTTACGATGCAAAAAACGATTCGGACATCCACGGCAACAAATAAATACACATAATATTAATATTCGGAACGCAGTGCGCTCTCGCCCCAATCGATCAGCTCATTTCTTCCGGGCCAAAGCTTACATAAACCGACGATGGTAGCTCGCCAAAACGAAAGGAAAAAAGGGCGGCAGAAAAAAAATAGAATGAAATAAAGCGAGCCGTGAAAACGGCGGATTGAATTTTATTATACGGAGGAAAAACGGAGGATAAGAGGAGAATCGGACGAATATCAAAACTTCATTTCTGAAATGTGTCTTATACAGGGCGGGCAGTTAACCCTTTTGGCGGAAGGCTTTTCTTTATCGATCGAATTTTGCGAAGGGGTAGAAAATAATTATAGGCAAAATTAGGTCGTAATGTTGTGTGTTTGAAGTTTGAAATTCTGGAAGTTATATATTAAATAATGTATTTGTTTAGCGATATACGTATTTCTAAGTATTCCAGATTCTGTAATAAAATATATCGTCTCTTTAAACATTTAATGTTTACAAATTTTTTATCGTTTTCATATATTCAAATTTCGAAATTTTTTATAATATTTACCATTCCTCAACTATAATATTCTCAATATAATAAAAAAATAAATTATATTAAATATATGATATTTCTAAGTATTAATTTTGTTTATATGAAATGAATTTTTCTAGAGAAAAATAAACAACAATATTTTTCGAATATGTCATTTCGTCAAAATATTCAAATTTTGAATAATATATGATTTAGAATTCTAATGAATTCCTTTCGTAATCATTAACATATTTAACGAAAATTCAAATATACATTTTCTTTGAAGTTCACTGAAAAATACTTCTTAAAAAATCACCTTATTAATGAACACATTATGCGCAAGTAAAATCATTCACATACGAAAAAATACATTATCATTTTGCCAAAAACAAAAAATAAACTGTTATGTTTATTTTTTCCGCCGTTTACCGAAATAACAATAAAAACCTAATATAAAACTCGACATATAAAAAAGTTAAGCGCTCAAATAAAAACCAATCCTACGAAATAAATCGAATGAAAATATTCGAGAATCTGTTCTATTTGCGAGCGAAAACACGCAACGGGCGGGAAACCATTTCCGGCGTTTCCCCGAAACGATATTCGTTTTCAATACTTTCAGACGATCTTAACATGTTTTATATTATAATTTTCAGCATAGTTTGCCTTCAGGATAAACGGTGAGGAACAAACTCCGGGAACGTCTGAAAATTGCTCACGCGATCTTCGATTCGAAAAAATTTACATTCAAATTTTCTTTTGTTGCATTTTTGTTTTATTCAGATTCTGAAATTGAAATTGATTTAACCTATTAACAACCCACCACGTTCAAACGGAAATAAATAAATAAATAATAATAATAGTAATAATAATAATCCAAGACAAATACGTACCTTATAGGGGCCGTCCCATATTAATGTGTGTTTGAACTTTTCCGATTTTCGCGCCGCTTTTCCCGAATTTCCCAGGGCGGTTAACAAATTCCCTTTAATTCATATTGCGGTAACAAACGACCGACGACAATGAACCCGCTTCTGCGCCGTCGTAAATCAACTTGACGCGCTTATTTTTCCCGCTTTTTTTATTTTTTTGAACGTGAGTGTTTTTGCGGTTTTTCAGCGGAAGCTTCAAAACAGGAGGTTGTCGAACTTGTTGGGAAGTAAAGTCTTGGCGGTTGCTATTTTGATAGAATAAGGTTTTTTAATATAAATATAATTGTGTGGTTTTATTGTTGTGTCGTTTAATTTTTTTTTCGATTGTTGGAAAAATTGTTAAATATATATTTTTGTATTGAAATAAAAGAAATAATGGTTTTGAATGTATTGTGTAAATTTTTCAGACGCCGCTTGTGACGTTTTGATTTGAGATGCCAAGTAAATTTATATGAGCCAAGTCAGATAGAATGTATCAATGAAAATATAATATGTTATTTTTAATGCGAATTCCTCAAAATTTATTATATACGTAACATGTACTTTGAGTGTATTCATTGTTATTTTTTAAAAAAACTAACATTTATTTTAAATCAAATTTACACCATTAAAGATTTAAGATGAGTCCCCATAATTCAAACAAACATGATATTTTACGCGTCTTTTGCGAGATTGCTCGTTTTGTGTATGACGCTAAAAAGTTTTGCGTCGTTTACGAACAGTATGGAAAGATGTTGTTTTTTTGTTTCACAGCAAAATTTGGACTTCTCTCTTTTCATTATCTTCATTTCCACACCCCTTCCTTTTCATAGTCTTAAAAGTATCAATAGTTAAATTAGGTCGGGTAAGATTTTTTTTATTATTTTTTTTCATTATTATTTCTAAAGCAAATTTTTCATTTGGCGGAAAAGGTAATGAAAAAGTAGTTAAAGTTTCAAATAATTAAAGCGTTTAGTTTTGAAAAACATCAACGAAGCGCTATCCAACTAACATACATATATTGTTCAAACTTAACGCAAAAATATATTGTTGAAATTTAACACAAAACTGTTTTGCATTATACATGAACTAAGAAATTTCGCAAACGACCCATAACACATAAAAAAAACGTATCTATTCACGAATTTTCATATACTCGCGCTATCACTCATCAAAAAATTCACCTTTACTCAAAACATAAAACAACACAAATTTTCACAATTTTTTTTTCAATTCCAAAAACCTCCAAACCCAAATACAATCACATTCATAAAACCGAATAAAACTCATCACGCATAACAGCGAAAATCCAAGTAGGTATTCTTCCCCTACGACCCAACAGTCGTTCTAAGGGACGAATGAAATATCTTCCCCAGAACGGTGTCTCCTACCTTACAACGAGTGGTTCCTGCAGGATAAGTTAAGCCCCGATAATTTACGGTGAAAACAGGTGATTCGGTGCTATATTAATGCAAAGGCGACCCACACCACGGTCGGCCGGGTCTAACTGGTGGATCTCGCAAGACAAGGGTACCTTTAAATAAATTTCCTCCTCTTGCAAGTCGGAGACGAAGGGCTAAGCCTTCTTAGGACGACACACTTCGCATAACTCACCCGCGAAGAATTTGCAGATTATTCAAATCGAATGGAATTATTGCACGGTCGGGGGTGCAGCCGGGCTATCTCTCGGATGGGCTTCCATTTTTCTACAGTTTATGGGTTTGAGCTTTTATGTGTATTAAATACATTTTATTATTTTAAATTTTATTATTTAAATTATTTTTTTTTTATATGAAATGTTTGATTAGATCAATATTATTGAAAGTCAATAGGTCAACAATAATAATACTATGTCATTATTATTAATATAATCATCATCATCATCATTATATCATATTATTATTATTATTATTATTATTATTATTATTATTATTATTATTATTATTAAAAGGATAGTTTTAATATAGTTTTAGCAATTCAATTCAACCTTTTAATCTTTTAATTAAACATTTTCAACTTCAAATTCAACCATTTGAATGTCTACAACAAAGCTCTTAATATTTTTTTTTATTGTTGAATTTGAAATTGAAAAAAGTGTTTGATTTGACATTTAAAATATTGAATTTGAAGTTTAAAAGAATGAATTTGAAGTATAAAATTTGAATTTTAGTTGAGATTTAAGTATATCATAAAGAATTTAATTTTTTTCTATTTAGTTTTTTTTATTCATAATGAACACATAAAATGGATAATAAGTATTATAAATGACTAACAAGAATAGTTTCGGTATTCAATTCCTTGAAATTTATGTACGTACATATAATATAATATAATATGTTATTAAATTTTAACAAGAACGATAATGAATTTCCCTTCAATATATGATATTTTCTTAAATTTAATATATTTTTTTTACATTCTTTTTACTTAAAAACTCAATTCAACACATCACATATAGACACATCAGACTTCTCAATAAGCATTAAATATAATACACAAGCGATGACAAATTTCTAAATGAAAACGAAAAAATCAATATTCAAACAATGGAAACATTCGAATTTTACTCGAGAATCGAAGCACACATTCAAACACAATACACATAGAGTCAATGAAATTTCGATACAGCTTCGGTTCGTGTTAATGCAAATCGTTTGGGTGTATTAAATGGCGTTAACCAATCGAATGCCCCTCACAATATCAATGACACAGAATAATAGGATCGATTATAATAAGCTTCGCGTTTATAATCGTTGCCGAGGCGCACATAATCTGATACGATAATGTGCTTTCATTAGAATAATTGCGCCTACGGTTTAGATGTTTAATGTATAACAATTTAATCGGTAGCCGTGCATTCAGCGAGCGTGTATTGTTCGTTAAATTCCATGTGATTAGGCTGAGTTTCGGGTTTTTGCCCCTAATACGGCTGAATGGACTCCAAATTATATTCTTTCTTAAATAATTTCGGTATTGATTATTTGCATTTTTGTATAATCGACGTTTTTAAGTTTTATTTCAATTTTTATAGAAAAGAATCCGATTTGTTTAGAAGATAAAAGTATTATGATTTTGACTATAGAATTTTTTTGATTTCTTTCATATGTGTTAAAAAACGTTTGATTAATCGAGTTTTTCATGAAAAATTAAAAAAAAAAACAAATTGAGTTTTTTATTGAAATTTAACGTCATCTGTTGGTGCTTTTAAAAAATTAAATTAAATTTAAGATATACCTATGGAAGCACCAAAACCCGAACCCAAAAATAAAATTTCTCCCTATGGAAGACTAGGAAAGACTTGTGTAGTATTTGTGTATTCGCATTTTTTATAAAAAATGCAAAAAGTCATTCATTTTTTGAGAAATTCAACAAAATCTGTTGGTGTGTTATTTCTCTTTATTGGTGCTATTAAAAAATTAAATGTTCAATGTCATCTGTCAAATATGACAGTTGACGTGTTTTAAGATGTACACAAGGCTGGAAAAGACGTGTTACTGACGCTAAAGTAACGAAATGTAATTAAAAAATATTTTGAAAACCACGGATTCAAGGCTTGACTTACAAAATAGGTCATCCTAAAAGATGAAGGTTGGTATTTGTTAAAAAAATCATTTTGATACGAATATCAACTTTTGCTTTAATTTTATTTGAATTTCACAAAAAAATGCAAGATTTTTTGCGTTTTTCATTAAAACTGTTATTACATGAACGTTGCGTAAGATATGCTCATATTTATCCTAACCATAAAGACTTACCTTATATCTAAATTAATTCATATTTGATTGAAAATAAAATCATCATATACAGTCTATAATATAGTGTTTCCCAATTCAACGATATTAAATCAAAATATATTCCGCGTTACTTATCACTCATCAATAATAAATAAATACGTTCGAACATTGCCTTTTCCAAAATATTAACAAATTTACTTTCACAAAACAACACGAAACCTTTTCAAACACATTTCGACCCGACATCAAAACGTTCACGTACGCCGGCATTCACACAAATTCCCGCCGCATTATAAAAACGGCCATAAATATGGCCACATGTCCCGAAAAAAAGGAAATTATACCGTTAGAGTCCGTATTGGGACACGTCCAACGATCAAAGGGCACACCGGAGATATATAGGGACCTTATTTCGGCGAAGGTCCAGGATTTTACACGTATATTGGAAGGTTCGAGTTTTCCTTCTGGGCGGGAAAATGTGTTTTGTGTATGTATGTATGTATATGTACGTGTGTGTGAGTGTTTCTTGGACCTCTCGTGTGACCCGAAATAATGGCATTAGTCAAATGCTGGGAGTGAAAAGGGTCCGCGGAAAATAAGGAGATTTTCCGCGGAAAAATATTTTGCCGCAGACGGGATTATCGCTGTGTGTGCCAAATGCGGTCGTTTGTTTACGTTTTGGAATTTGATTTTTTTTGTGTTGTAAAAATATGTTTAGGGTTTGATTCGTTTCTATATATAATGTAGTCATTATATTGAATATATTTAATATTTTCTTAAAGGAAATAAGGGTGAGGTTCTTTAATAGGCGTGAGCGTTCTTTACGTTTCGTGGGTTTATATTTGTTCGGGCTTACGTTTACTTCCATTATAAATGTATGTCCTTAATTCAATTAAAAATTGGTAATTAAAAACATTTCATGGTACATTCTATTAATACACGTAACTTTATTAACAAAATCTGAATATTTGGCCATGAAAAACGGTTCACAAAACCGCGGTTTAATAAGAAACGATAAACCACATTTTCAGAGCAAATGAAAATTCACAAATTGAACACATAAAATTATCATCCTTTCTAGAATATGAACACTTGATAAAAATAAAACATTTTTATTTTCCATTACATTTAACACATCAAACCGATACTTTCGGCTCAAAAAATATATTTACTTAGTAATTATTTTTTATCAAGCTTAGCAAAAAATCAATTCCAAACCAAAAAAATCTTCATATTCTCAATTAATTTTAACATTTCAAATTTTATTTTTAAAAATATCTAATACATCAAACCGACACGTGAGGCTTCTTAAAAAAAATATTTACTTAGTCATCATTTTTTATCAAACAGCAGCTTGGCAAAAACTACATCCCTCACCAAAACTTCATCCCTTACCCCCTTCCTATGTACGTCTTTTCACTTCAGTTGTTCTTTGAGCATGGTGATAACCTCCTCAAGGTGCTCCATGAGTATCGAAAAAACATCCACCAATACCACAAACACCGGAAACACCGGACACGAAACAAAAAACAAAAAAATTTCCATATAAAATAACCTTCATATTCCCAATTAATCCTGCCATCTCAAATTTTATTTTTAACCATCAAAAATGAATTTACTCAGTTACAATTTTTCAACAAGCCGCACCTCAAAAAACCCACATCCCACCCCGAAAAATCATATTTCAATCAACCCCAACAAAATTAAATTAATAACCCGCAACCCCGGAACTAACCCAAACAACTCAGGTAACCCAACCACGCTCCATCTTCAACACACATCGCGAATATTATACACAAACACAACTTCATCGACCGCCATTCGAGCGGAGGTCAAAAGGCTCCCATTAATTGGACCCCATTGTGCTTAATAGGTACGCTTTGATTCCGAGAGTGGGAAAACAGCAGACCGAGACGCCTCCTTCGAAGCCTCCGGCTCCTCTCGTATCCCACAGAACTATTCCTCGGCTTCTGGAGTGGTGCAATTGCCGTCTTTTGTCCGATGGTCCCGGAGGAGTTTTGCCGGAGTGTCGACATCCGGGGAGCGAAAAACAACCGTTGCATAATTGAAAAGAAGTCGCTCATTGTCGAGTGGGTGTGTGTGGTGAAGGAATTTTCAACTCGAAAATAAAAATGAATATTTTTTTTTAATTTTCAGTAATTATCGAGTTCGAGAGATTGATGAATGCTTAGAAAATTTATTGCTTATGATTATTTTGATGGGGAGGAGTTGGCTCTTATGTTCCCTGCCCCTTATCGATGCGTAGTGGGCACACATGATAAGGTACCGCCCAGTCGCGGGGTGAACTTTCGGGGTTGAAAATTCGTTCTGTGAACTTACCGGTAGTGAACTTTCATGGAACCGTTCATTGCCCACATTGATTGACTGCATAAAACAAAAAGTTGAGAAATGTGATGAAACAACGTAAATTATTTTTTAAAATTCCCTTTATAATATGAATTCGAATAAGTATTGTAGAATGCATAAATAAAGATGTCATGCATTTGAGTTGCATTATTGCAATGATTTACATTAGAGTATGGAATCAATTAAAATGGCCCTGAAATATAATTAATAATTAATTATTCAATGGCCACAAAAAAATTGCGTTTAATGATATTAATCTTTATTATTCAGGAAAGTTATTTTAAACATAAAAGATTAAGGCTTTATCAAATGTTTTGACACTTAAATTTTAGATTTTTCAAAAAGTTGATATTAATCTTTATTATTGAACGGTTCAATTATCAGTAATATGGAATAAATCACCGGTATTATAGAAAGATTTACATGTAATAATGAATATCTTGCTGCTAATATAGAATGAATTACCAGAAATATAGTATGAATTATCGATAATATGGTTTTAATTATCGGTAATATACAATGAATTATCGATAATATAGAATTATATACCAATAATACTGAAAAATCTATAATACGCAATAAGGTAATACACCAGTGTTTGACCATGCACCAGTAATTGAATATCATTGAACCCAAGTTAAGTTATAATATTGTGTAATCAATCATAAATATCAAGCGTAACCGAAAAATATCGAAAATTTTAATTGAATATAAATTATAAATTGATAATTTTTTTACTATTCCAAAAAAAACTTAATTTATACATCTGAAAAAATAGCATACATAAATATTCTGCACAAAATTGAGAACCCGCGTTCCGTCGACAGACAGATCTACGTTCGAAAAATGGCTTCATTATTTACGGGCTGGCGGTGTCGAGGAGGGTATTCTTCGGATACCCATGTACCACGATTGTGGGTTGTTATGCCTTCTTTTTGCGACTGCACCCAAAGGTAATAATATGCCCCAATTTCGTATGCGGCAGGTGGCGGCTATTGTTGTCGCGGGAAAAGAGAATCGTTCGTGATTCGAAGCGATGGAAAATTATGGAAAAACGATGAATACCGCATGCCAAGTACTCTCGAAATATATGTAAGTACTATAAATATATATAAGTATTATAAATATATGTAAGTACTATAAATATATGTAAGTAAAGGTATCCCCCGATTTACGCGGTACTTGTTTAACCCGATTTCACTTTTAACGCGGTCAAGAAAACATTTTTTTTTCATTAATTAATTAATTATAGTATTGAACGTATCTACCGCGTAAATCGGGGGATACCTGAATTTTCTGGGGTATATTTATTTATTCCTGAACGGGGGATTTTCGAAGTGCATAGTCTATTTTGAGAATAATAGGCAAGTTTCTCAAATTGCGATATTTCGAAAGAAGAAGTCGATTGTTTTATGTTTTGGGGCTTTGTTAAATATTGATGTATTGCAGTTATTATCATTCTTTCTATCTCATATTTTAATTATTATTACTATAAAGCCTTACCTTAAATAAAATATACTAAAAGCAATAGAACATCTACACTGTATAGAAGCAAACACAAAATTTTTCGAATACGAAATTTTTCACCACTTCTTCAATTTTCGCTAAATAAAACTTCTTTATATAACACTTTTAAGTCCTAAAAGCTCGATTTTGAGTAGAAAAAAGCTGGTATAAATGTTTGGGTATAATAAATATACCCATTGATACTAATTTTCTATATATAAAAATATAAAACATTTGAAAGTACCGCCCGATTCATTTTTCAATTAACGCAAAAAACCACCCAGCGGAGCAATTCATTACTTAGCAACAAAAAAATAAATATACATAATTTCATTTTTGAGCAAAAATGCCGGAAACAGAACTCGACAAATTAAACGTCGCCATAACCGAGCCGAGTTGATCGATAGCGTCATGCCTCCAGATTGAGATTGGAAGGCCTCCCAGCGACGAATGGGGTTAGAATGGGGTTATATTATGTATTCGGGTGCGTATTATGGTGGTATCGTTAATCGGTGGCCACCCCTAGATTGCGACCGCAGACAACGTCTAATATCCATATCTGGAATCTGCATTGTGGCCCCTTTGCCGACCCTTGTATGTTATGTCATGTTTTGGTCGCGAGTATGGAAACTATCTTGGTGCTTTGTGGGTTTTTTGGTTTGGTTGAGAATTTGTGATGGATTGTGTTTTGTTGATTTTTAAATTGTGTGATGATTTTTTTTTGTTAGTTTGTAGAAAGAGTGCGTGATGGTACAGTACTTGTGGTACGGTAGTATACTATACTATACTATACTATAGTATACTTGGCAAAAATATTATATGATTGTTTAATTATAATATTTTGTCAACTTTATCGCTTTATAATATTGATGGTTTATTAAAAAGTATTTTTCTTGCAATATATTTTGTATGATCTCAATAACAATAAAATAGCATATTTTTTATTATTACAGAGTGACCACTAAAAGATAGGAGGGTTTAGAAAAGTTATAGCTTGTTCATTTACAATATTTTTTATTTTCTTTTTTTACAGGTTATAGAGAAACATTTGTAGATAAAAATGGTTGCTTTGATATCCAGTAACGAGTAAAACTCGTTAAATTTTTCTATTCCAGTGAAAGATCAATTATTGAAAGTCAGAAAATATTTCTAGTGTTTTTTTTTAATTTCAATAATCGATCTTTCACTGGAATAGAAAACCTGATGGTTTTTAATCGTATATAGCCATTTTAATCTCCAAAAGATGCTCTATATCCGTAGAAAAATAAAAATAAATAAATATTGAAAACAAACAAGTTATGACTTTTCAAATCCCTTCTATCTTGCAGTATCCACCCTATATAATATTCATACATTTTTTTCATTGTTACTCTCACGCATTTTCATATATCAACACTCAATATGTGCCCCAACCCTAACTCAATAACCCAAACAAACATATACTATAATACACACGATACATTCAACTAAGCACAACCGTTAAAAACCAACACAACGATCAACCGTTAACACATTGCCTTTGGAATTATTCAAACACGCAATTATCGCGCTGACGCGAATTTAAGCGGCGATTAAGCGTCCACACTTTACGACGTCCGAACGGCGGCTGCAGTGTTGCCACATGCAACTTTTGTCCCTTTTAGCGCCCAAAGAGACAGATACGGCCCTTTTTTACGACCGTGAGATAGAGTCGCGTTTACTCGCTCGCAAACGGCACTAAACGCAACGAGAACGGTGCGAGGGTTTGAGGGTAGAACCGCAGGGAAAATGGCCGTAAAAGCGCTTTTTATGCCTGTTTTCCGATACACGCAATAAGATCGATGTAAAAATTATATCGACGCCCTCTTTGCGCGGGATTATGAAAGGCTTTTATGGCCGTTGACGGATTCGTCTGTTTTTTTTTATCCCATTAACCCTTTTTTGGAATAAAATAAATCTACTTTAATTTTTTAATAAATTTAAATTTATATCAATACATTGATTATAGAACTTCAAATATTTTGAAAAAATATTCTAAAAAAAAAGTGTGGAATCTACTGTTTTATATGGTCGTAAAAAGGTTAGGCCATTCGTTGACCGTTTCGGCTACGGGGGTTGGTGGCCCTGTGCGCTTTATTCGTTCGAACGCGTAATGGCGGATTCGCGTCGTAAAATTATACGATGTGTCGAATTTTCGTCATTATTTGATGTATTATTGCGCGTCATGTGTGTTTTGCGACGTTGTCGATTCCCAATATGGCCCATAATCAAGGTTTTATTCCTCTCCTTTTTTGTTTTTCGAAAAGATATTTTTTTCCAAATGGATGATATATTTAGTGAAAATGTTTTTTTTTTTTTATTAACCAGTGATTATTTTTTTTCTGAATGTACTGATTTATACCGATATCTAAAATTAAGCGATAACACAAACAGTAGATTGTTTTTTTTTTCTTATAATTATTACAGTAAAAAATCATTTGAATTACACTAGTGATGATATAAAATAAGAACACGACTATCAAATTCTGGGTGTAAAATCAATACAGAATTTTTAGAATTAGTCATAGAGGTATTATAATCCTGAAATATATAGTTTCTAGTATGGCCATAGCTTTTACACTTCAAATTTAACTTGTTAATTTGATAAATAAATTTTTAAAAGGTTGAATTTGATTTGTAAATGTTTGAATTTGTGGTGTAAAAACGGAAATTTTAAAAATTTTCTTAGTATTTGCTTCCAACTGTATACAAAAAAATCTTGTTCTGAAATGGACAATAAATAAAGAATTCACATGATAATCATGACTAAAAAATTTGATGCTGATATCTTTAAAAAAAATTTGATCCTAAAATTCTTAAATTTTTCACAAAAATGACAAAATTTGATTCTATAATTCTGATTCTAACTAAATCATAAATATATCAATCAATTTTTCATCAGAATTCCGAAATCAAATTCTACAATAAAATCCAAAATAATAAAAACACACATTTCCAACCATAAAATACAAAAAAAAACACACAATCCTCAACAAAAATTCAAACTGCCCAAACCAAAACAAAATCGATACCCAAAAAAACCCACCACTAAAGTGTTAACTTTCAACAAACGGCCATCGATACACACGTACCGGCCATCGGATACTTCCGGTCTTCGATGGCACACACGGCAGGGCAGGGGCGGGGGGCATGAGGGGCATGAGGGGCATGTGTTTAGTATTCCCTTAGCTGTTGTTTCCGGTGTGGTTTATGTCCGACGGCCGCCACGACCTTTGCATTTATATGGCCGACCGAATCGGGTGGCCATCGCCGTAAATAATCGCGGGTCTACGCTCGTCGTTTATCATTTGGATGATCGTCGCGAACGCGTGACGGGGGGGATTGAGAAATTAAGGGTTGATTGGCGGGGGGTTTGGGGTTTGAAGGTTTCGTGTGGGGGGTGGGGAATGTGTGATTGTTTTTTGGTTTGTGAAAAGTGGGGTTAAGGGGGTTTTGATGGTTTTTTTTTGTCGTTGATTGGATAATGCGGTAAAAAATTTGTGTTGTGTTTACAAAAATATGTAAATATCTGATGTGAAATCTTCGTATTGAGATTTTTGAGGTATTTAAAGTATGTATATGATTTTAATATTTTAATGTATTAGGAGTATTTTAAAATTTGTAATAATTTTAAGCATTGAAAGTAAAATGTGAATCTTTGTATTATTATATCATAGTTACCTTTATCGTTTTCAAAATATTGCGATAATTTTATTTTTATTTTAGCATATTTAAAATTAATTTCTATATTTTATATTTTTTAACAATGTGCTTAATTGTAAGTGAAACGGAATAGTAATCGAGAATGTGGCGTGAGCGTGAGCGTAAATAAGATTTCAGGTGTAAAATAACATAAGTGTAAGCGTAAGCGCGAGCATAAATGAGAGCATGATTTTATCAATGAAAAAAAATTATTAACGTAAAAATTTAATACCTACGTTTATTTTCATGTATTCATATGTTGATATTCACACTCACGTTAATGTTTACGCTAATGCTCAAGTCAACAATTACGTTCACGCCAACGCTTACAATTCCATTTATAATAATTTAAATCTAATAATAATAATAATCTTCTCAGTCATACTATGATAAAACGTGTATACAAACATTTTTATGATACTATGTCAATAGTATAGAGCCAGTTCTGGACCAGGAAGTTACCTTGACCTTTAACTATAATAATTACCATCAAAAATATAATCAATCAAAACTTAAATAAGCTCAAAATGAAGAGTTTCCACTTCACAAAAATACAAGATTATATTTAATCGATAAAACAACATCTCAACACAAATATGAACCAATCAAAATAAAGCGATACTTCGAAACAATATCCTCAAAATTCTGACCTCAATATTATCAGTAACTACATAACATATTTACCGAAGCGTCTCGGTATGCTTTGAATGCGCGATATTGCAGTCGTTAAAAAATATATATCGAGGTAATGCAGTTTCGTGGTTGCTGCAGCCATACAAATGCTCCAACGTAGTGATACTCTTTGATATCGTACTACTATTGTGATACTGTAAAATCTCGTTGAAGCCGAAGAACATCTGAAAATATTATTTCTTTTGAATACTCAGGGGAATATTCTTATGAAAAACGTGGGAAAAAATAGTCAAATGGCTAAAACCTCTTATAACTTTTCGAATTTTCTAAATTTTTCAAGAACTCTCACGGAAACTTAGTAATCACTTCAACATTTATTGACTCCGAATTTGAATTTAACTATATATGTATAACCTTTATATTTTAACTCCGTTTCAACTCCGATTCTGACTCCGACTTCGACTTGAACAATTTTAGTAAAATCTCATTTTCTAGCCGACGTATAAAACTAATAATAGGTTATACAAATATTAGCGTTTTTCAAAAAAATAAAATAAAATAAAAAGGAGTCAAATTCGGTTGATTTTTTAACTGAATTTCAACTTCAACTTAACAAATACAATGTTAAAACTCCTTGATTCAAACAAACTCCAACTCCGACTTTGACTCATACGACATAAAATTCTACGACTCTTCAACTCTAGCGGAGTCAAAGTCAGAATAGGTACATCCTTGTTATAAATAGAAGATTTACAAGCAACAAAATTTTCAAAACATCACAAAAACACCGTTCGACTCCCAAAACCGAAAACTCAACAAAAAACACGCCGGATTTATTCTGGCCAACAACCGTTCGATTATTTAAGACCCTTTGACTCCTTTGTGATGGACGTATTCATAATGGAGCAACCGTCCCGAGATACGATTTTCGATTTTCCCCCTCCAGTTTATTTATTTACATTTATTTTCGTGTATCGGCCCGCTGCCGAACAACACCTTATCAAATATTGATGAGCGTCTTCGATCAGGAGGATTCCTCTTCCAAAAATCACTTTCGACTTCCACCCGCTTTTTCCGATGCTGATTTATTTATTTTTCCGTTGCTAGGAGTGCACACACAACACATTATCCGGGATGGAAGTGTCCCGTGAGAAATCAGCGTCATTACGCTCGGGAAATTACAAAATGAAAACCTGCAGTAGGATCCTCGACTCCTTTGTGTCAAGCTAGCGCCTTTTTTCTCGGTTTTTAATGGTATTTGTGTTTTTGTATGAGCCGAGGATTGTTCGGTTCGGTGAGTGGATTGGAATTGGATTTTGATGAAAATGGATTTTTTTTTGTGATAATTGGTGTGTTGATAGTTTTATGGAAATTTGTCAAAAGTCGAGAAATTACAAAATGAAAACCTGCACTCGGATCCTCGACTCCTTTGTGTCAAGCTAGCGCCTTTTTTCTCTGTTTTTGTACGAGTCGAAGATAGTTCAGTTCGATTGGAATTGGATTTTGATGAAAATGGATTTTTTGGTGATAATTGGTGTGTTGATAGTTTTATGGAAATTTGTTTAAAATTTGATATTGTAATTTGCGTAATAGAGTAAATAGAGTGAAATGTTGGTAATGAATTGTGTGATTACATTGATCGCATAATGATCGTATATTTTTGTACATGGTGTTAGTTATATTAAAATTAAGTTAATAATAATTTTTACACATATTTCAACTAGAATTAGCGAAAATTTAAAGTTAATAGAATTTTTAATTAATTAGTTATTGAGAAAATAGTATAGGTACTTTTCGAGCATTGTTACAAAATCAATCAACTGAAATTTAAAGTATTTATATGAATTTTTTTATTAAAATCGAGTAAATTACTTCTGATACTTTAAAATTTAATTTTATCGATGTTTCGTACCAATAAAAAAATTTAAATTAGGTTGAAAGGTTTAAAATGGATCAGAAGTTATAAAGTTATAAATTTAAAGTTAGAATTTGTCAATTTTTAATCCAAAAGTAGATCACAATATGAATTAAAAAAAAACAATAAATTTATCGTATATGAAAAATCGATAAAAAAAATAGTATCTATTGAAGTTTTTGAATATATCCCGTTATTGAATCATAGCAAAAATCCTGAAATGTGCCTTAATGAACGAATCATTCTATAATATTACAAATTAGCAAGCTAAAATGTGCTCATTGCAATAGAATTTAAGAACAAAATATTAATTATCAAGTAATATAAGGCAATTAATTCAACAAATTTAGTCATTTGTGGTTTTTGATTGTTTCCAAAATTAAATTTTGTTATATAAATAGAAAGACGTTTTTCGTTTAATAGTATTCAACCTAATGTAGCAAACAAGCTCAAGGTTTTCTGCAAAAAGGTCTTTTCTAAGAATGGTAAAAATAGTATGTTAATTTAAAAGGATAGTCTTTGTAAAATTAGGATAATTAATGTGTGATTACTAATGTGTTATGATGAAAAATATTTCACAGTAGTATTTTTATCACGTCAAGTTTGTGTATGAAATTTTATTCTCGAAACACAAAAATGCTTTGCAAATATTTTTTATTTTCTTACGGCAATTTAAATTATCATTGACTATAAATAGAACCATAAAAAAGCTTCATATAATCGCATTTTATAAACAATGGACTTATTATTATTATAAAATAAAATATTATTTTTTCTTCCTAATTTCAAACATCTTCAATTCAATCATCAATATAATTTTCACGTTCAATTTTTCACAACATCAATCAAACGATAGAAATCCATTTCGACGAAAAGTAACACCACCTCTCCGACAACCGACTTTTAATTAAGCGAATCTAATTTAAAATACCCATCGAGCGAAACGAACTAATTAATTAACAACGCCTCCATTCCCATTCAATTGAAACACACTTCAAATATGACATTACGATTCTTAAAACCCAAACTTAGCCCAACCTGATTGCCAATCTTTATTCACGGCCAGCTTCCTCCCATAAAACGCCGAAAGAATCGCATTAATATGGAAATAAAGAAATGGAAATCACTATACACACCTAGTGTACGAAAAGAGTATTTTCGTCCCGAAATTGCGCTCAGTTTTAACACCCTCCAAGGAGCGTTTATTTTCAGAGGTCCTTAGGGACTCACAATTCAAAAGGACGACTCTGTAGTACTGTTCTTGTCTGCACTTAATGTGCCACTCCTTTATAAGAATATCGAAATAGAACGCTTCGTGCCGTTGATTGAAACGGCGAAAATACTGCATAGTTTTCCAGGGAAATGTATAATGAAAACCGAACGCTTTTCCGATAACGAATTAACCGTCCGATAATCGAAGACGATTCGCTGACTGCGTAATTAGATACCATATTTTAATTGGACGAGCTTTCGGATTATGATTTTTTTTATTTAATGTAGTATAATCTCGGTCCGGTGGGGATTTTGGGCAAAAACCGAGAAACTGAGAGAAATTCGATCGTCGAGATCGTATCCGAATGGATGAAACCCGTAATAAATGGCGCGAAAGTAATGCGGCCAAAGTTCGAGTGCGAAAATCGGAAATAGTTTTTTGCGACTCCATTACCGAACGGCGACAGGTAAAATTGTATAGTGAAATCGGGTAAAAAATATTTTGAATTTATAGGGAGGCTGTAATGTTTTTGTAGTAGTGAGCGATTTTTTTAGTGTCAAAGGGTGGTCGTTTAGAAGAATCGTTTGATGAACGTGATTATTGTGATTTGATTTGAAATGTAATATTGATGGTTTGCTTTTGTGATATCGTATTGTGTATTACTATAGTAACAGGTTTTGCTATAAGCGTTATCACAAATACAAAAGGAAATCGAATATTGTTATGCAGCTTTAATACTTCAAATTCAGTCTATTACAAGTCAAATTCAACCCTCATCAAATGGTACCTTTTACAAATCAAATTTAGCCTTTTACAAACGAAATTCAACCATCGAAAGCATATTATTTATTAAGACAGTTGTTATGCAGGTTTTACTCTTCAAATAAAATCTTTTACAAAATAAATTTTGCCTTTTTTTAAATCAAATCCTGCCTTTTTCAAATCAATTTCAGTCATCAGAGGTGTATCATAAAAATCATTACTTACTTACTTACTACCTACCTATCATTACTCATTACTTACTTGAGTTTGGAGAGTAAAAACTGTATAACAACGATCTTAATGATATACTTCCAATGGCTGAATTTGAGGTGTAAAAGGCTAAATTTGATTTGAAAAGAGGCTAAATTTGATTTCAAAAAGGTTGAAGTTGATTAGTTAAATGCTGAATTTGGTGTATAAAAGCTGTATGAAACTTTTTGAAGTTACATTTTTTTAAATGTAACTTTACGCAACGGTAACGTTACATATTCAATATATCTTTGGTTTTTAAATGATATTAAGTATGGAAATGAGATTCAATCTGTGTTTGGGTGAAAATTAATTTAAGGGTGGTATATGGAAGATATCAATAAATTATAATAGATTTTATAGTAAAAATTTAAATATATGGAGTAATTTTATATTCATTGACGTCATTCGTGCTTTTCGGTTGTGTAAAAACAAGCATGAAAGAAATTGTAGGTATAATATGTAGGTGGTTTTAGGCCAGGGGTAGTTTTTCGGGGTCGAAAAATAAATATGACATAAATCTCACAGATTGTTTCAGTCCGAACCAATCAAATAAATCTTGGTTCGAGAGGGAAAAAAGCTCCTTGTTACGGCCGGAGCGTTCGAATTTCGCGCGCTTTTTTTTCGCCTCTCATATTTTCGAACCCGCTTCGGTTATTTACGACGTATGAATCACGCGAAGTACGTGCGATTTTAAAAACGGTCATTTCTAATAAAAATTCTAGTATCGGCTTTTTTCAATATCGAAAAAAAATTATATATTACGCAAATATTTTTTAATATTATTTAATTGGCCAAATTGAAATTTCACGATAAAATAATTTAAACAATTCAATCTTAGACAAAATAATTATAAAAACAGCTTATTTATGATACAAAAATGATATTTTTCAATGAAGACATTCCAAAATCCTTTTCCGTTTCTAATTTTCAATAACTTCTTTATAGAATTTTCACTTAAAAATTTCACAATATATTATACTATACAAAGCAAATGATTGATCCATCTCTTTATACAAAAAAATCTTAATAAAACAAAAAAACATCATTCCAAATCTTAAAACCACATCGGAACATAGAAAACGTTAGCCGCACGTGTCACAAAAGCCCGCGAAGTTCGGAGTCAAAGTTGAACTTTCGGTTCGAATTTGAACCTGCAGTTACACGTGTATTTGCATCCAGTCAAACAACAGTATTCGAGCACGTTTCGCTTATCCGGTATTTTAGCGAATGCTTCTGATGTGCACCGTGTGTATGTACATTTCCGCATGCTGAAGCGAATTATGTGCACACGTGGGGTGCAATTGCATTATTTGCTCGCGTGTTAATATGTGCGAGTCGGGATTTGAGGTGTTATAATGGTTTGATGTATCAAATATGAATGAGATATGTTGCTGTGAATGTCTGAAGGTTGGTAGGTTAAGTTGTTTAAGTGAATAGTTGAATTAACTGTACAGTTTTTTCACTACAAATTTAGCCTTTTTACAAATCAAATTCAATTATCTTCATCAAAAAAGCAAATCAAATTTAACCATCGGAAATATTTTTTTTTATAGATTATGTAATTTAAATATGTAGAAGTAAATATCAGTAAAGGCAACGTGAATAAGACAAGAAAGACCATAAGATAAAAAATGTCATAAAACGAAAAATATCGTAAGATAAGAAAGGTCACATTATTTTTGTTTGAATGTAAAAAACGAAAAATTGATCGAATTTCATTGATTACTATGATAACGATTTTAGTAATATATATTTCCGATAGTTGAATTTGATATGAACAGGATTGAATATGATTTTTAATGGCCGGCTTTGAAGTCTAAAAGCTGTAATATATTCCTGAAGATTGAATTTTATTTGTAAATAGTTGAATTTGATATGAAAAGGATTTAATATAATTTGTAATTTGGAGTGTGAAAGTTGCAATACATTTTGATCGATTTGCGATTAATTTGATTTGTAAAAAATAGAATTTACAGTTAAAACGCTGTAATATATTTCCAATGATTGAATTCGATTTGCAAAAATTTTAATTTATTTGTGAAAGGTCGATTTTCATTTAAATCAGATTGAATTTAATTCTTAAAGGGTTGAATTTCGAGCGTAAAAGCTGTAGTAAGGTGGCGAGGTTTGTGAAAAAGATTATAAATATTTTAATTTTTAGTTCACTTTATTTTCAATAAAATATTTATACATAAACCAAATCATTCTAAAACACATATTATATTATTCACAAATTAATCATTCATTCATATATTTCAATTCATAACAAAACCAAAATTCACCATCAACCACAATACACACATGAACGCCCATGAACACAAAATTCCACGTTCACACCGACTCCATACGAACACATACAATAAACACAACAATAAAACAACAAAATTTAAAATCCCTTCTCCTATTTCACTATCCGGAATTAAATTTCACATCCGAAAGCAGTTCGTTCTCTTGTTCGAAGATTAGCAGCAACGGTTCGATTCGCAACCACGTCCCGTTAAAGTTGTCCGTTTCGGGTAACTCTTCGTTCAAAGCCTTTCCGGTTAAGGCTTTGAGTTGTGTTTTAACTGAAGCATCTGGACTCTGTGGATAACCGACCGAGATTTGTAGGATGCAAGTCCTTGAAAAATCGCCGCGAAAATCCGAGAAGTCGGAACTGGTTGCGAAATGAAAATACGTTTTGAACGAAAACTGGGTATTTTGTGTAGAAATGTGTGTTGATAGTTTTGATTTTTTTTAATGTAATGGTTATTAGTTTATCTTTATAAGTGATGGGTATGATAATGAATTAATTTTAAGTGCTTAAAGTCATTGAATTTGAAAATTATTAAACTGATGTTACGCAATGTTTGTGGAATTGTGTTTTTTTATGAAAAAAATCTTACATTTTTATGAAATTTAAACTAAATTTGATATCCCTGTCAAAATGATTATTCCAACTAGTAACTCTTACATTAGACACTTATCTTCTAGAATGAGTTTTTTATGTTTTACATAACAGAGCCTTGCATTTGTATTCGTCAATGTTCTTTTTGACCACATTGCTAAATTCTAGTGCAAGTAATACAAGTTTATCCTAGCCTTCTATAGATATATTATAAGACACGTCAACTGTTATATTTGACAGATAACGTTAATAATTTAATTTTTTGATAACACCAACAAAGTGAGACAACACATTAAGAAATTACGTTAAATATCACAAAACACTCAATTTTTTGCGATTTTCATAAAAAAAACACAATTACATAAATGTTATGTAACACGTACAATCACAATTCATCATTTTTTTCTATTAATTATTAAAGTTAAACGGAAAATAATCAGATTAGTAAATAACTATAACCTGTAACCCGTATCTTTAATCCGAAATTATTTGACAAACGTTGATTTATGTTTATCAAGTTACCTCTTTTTTTTTAAATAAAATAATTAGACATTATGTAGAATATATTCAAAAATTATTTGAGAATATAAAATTGTTTAAATTACAAAAGTTCAACGACATGTGGTACATTCAATAAATTATGAATTATTTTCCATAGATGATTTTTCATATTCAAACTCCTCCCTTACTCTTTATATTATAATAACCGATTTTTTTCAATCACATAACAAACCATTTATCATAACAAATCAAACCATTAATATTTCGAGTTCTATTTGTCAAATCAATCCTTAAACTCCAAGATTAATTTTAACATACTCAACAGTCTATCCACTAATCATCACACAAAAAAAAACCCACACCTCCAACAATACAAAAACCAACTCATAACTCCTCCAACCACACTCTTAACCCAAAAATAACCCATTATCTCCCAGACGAAACAGCACCACGATTGATTTGAGCTTTCAACCGACCGCATACCGGAATACCTAGCCCCCAGTAACTTCTATTTTAAATGCAGCTACACCCGACTGCTCAATCGGCATGCACACGTCTGAAAACGACCGTTTTCAGCCGTTTTCATCGTCGGCTTCGTTGCGTTTGTTCGAGCGGGGGCGTAAATCGCGAAGCTCGCGTCTATTTTCGTCGGCGTTTTGTTGTTTTGTGTAGTTCGGTATGGGGTTATGGTGTAACATCATATATAATATGATGGTGGTTGTCGTGACTGTAATGTGATGTGATTAATTTGTACGTTCGTTTCTCACGCGAGAACAATCGCGGTAATCAGAGCGTGTTGAGATCAATATGGCCGAGGTATCAAATGCGTGTTTTTTCCTCTTATTGGATTCTGTATTTATTGAATGCTTTGTTTATTTGTTTCTGATTTTTTTTATGATATATAATATTTTGTATCATTTATTTTTATTTTTGTAATATTGGTTTTGTTTTATTTAATAAAATATGAATTTAAATATCATATTTCCATCGATCATTAAAAATAACAAACGGCGTGGTTAGTAGATGGGTTTTTATAATTTATCAAGACCCTAGTAAGAATAGTGTAATAAATAGTTGTATGTATTATATTATATTTAAACACAAAATTTTCACTTCATAAAACAATTAAATTACAGTGAAACCCTGTTATTACATGTCCGAAATTCAACTTTTCTCGCTGAAATGTAAAACCAAAAATATGTCCCAAATAAGTAATTTTATCAATAAAAAATAATTTTTAACAATTTTTTTTTAATATTGGAAATCTTCAATCTGCGTTTACTCTTTTTTTATCTTTCCCTTCAAAAACGTAAAAACTGTGTTTCATTGTACCCAAATCTCATCAATACACATTACAAATCTAATTATTTGATACTCTCATAAGCTATGTAATTGATTCCATTGTTTTATCTATATAAATTTATCTCAAGTATATATGATTCTTTAATTATAATCAAATACATGTTCTGTTAAGAATTTTCTCGAATATAAACAGCATAAAGTTTTCGCTAAACTAAACATTCGAGAATATAAACGTTTCAGCATGCTATCAAACACCTCGGGGCTGTTATTTAATTAATCAAAGACACCATAAAACTTATATTCAATCCGATATTGAACACACATATAATAAATATTTACTACAGATCAAAAACACACTTTGAAAATCCGTTTTAATTTTGTATAAATTTATAATTTGACGTACAAGACTATTGTATTGCCGCAGACGACTTTCAGTTGATCTCTGTGTTAATCTTACGAAAGATACAAATACAGAATTTATAATAAAATTATTTTGTTGTAAACACTTTTGGAATAATACGCGATTTTTTTAATTAAACCAATCTATTAAAGTTATTTATAAAATTAATTTTAAAACTTTCAACATATTTTTATTATATAAAAAATTTGCTAATGGATATTGCGACTTTTTTATAGTATTCATTAATATTCTTTGATTGATTCAGTAAAATAGTTTAAAAGTATATTTTTCATATAATTTATACAGAAAAATATAACAAACTCTACGTTTAATAATATTTGAAGTGTTGCCATATTTTTAAACCTAATCGTTAAATTTATATCGAGTTCAATAAATATTTCGCTATTTTTTTTATTATATTATATTAAATTGTTTTATAATATAAATTTTTATATATAATATAGCAAAAGAACCACTGACTTGTTCTGCAGACGCAATGGTGTCCGTTTCAGAAGACGTCTTTTTCGAAAACGAAAAACGTTTCTCTCTCCTTTGAACTAGTCTAGCTCTCTTATTGTCTGTATGAAACGAAATTGACGTTTTTATTAGATACGTAGAAGCTTTAAGTTTTATAACTTGCGAAAATTTATTTTATTATTGCGAAACTGTCCTTAAATCTTCCTTTGAAAAATAACCGATCCCGCGACCCATTCATCGCATAATCCTCAATCGCATTCATAAACAAACTTCGAACGGTTTTCTTCGAAAGTTCAAACTTAAATTTCAAAAATAAACACTCCGACTGTATAAGTTTTTATAAAAACACTGAAACTCGAAGAGAAGTCGAGTTTTAGCGCGCTCCCTTGTTTTAGTTTCGAATCCTCGTTGATTCGAACGAACTTAAACATTTCACCCACCCACCCCCTTATGTGCGAGAAAGAACTCAAAATACCTACAGACGATGGACAGCAGTGCTCTTTTCATTAAACATTTATTCGCAGTTCGTTAAAATATGCCTTTGAGGATGAAGCATTCTTCGAGGCCAATACTGGAGCTCACAAAGGGAACCTTTTGACTTCTTGCTGTGTGCAATCTAATTAGACAATGTTCGAATAGTGAAGCTTTCGACATTCATTGTTCGTTTAATAAGCCTCGGTGCTTGGAGTAATGAAACAATGCATTGGATGTCTCGAAAACAATGGTTTATTGCTCTTTATGTGGATCGAGAGCATGAAATTTTCAAGAGTATATGGAAAAAATTATTGTGTGCGTTGATAGTTTAACTTTTTAGTAGTAATTTATTAAAATAATATAAATGATAAGAGTTAAATTAGTCGTTTTAAGTATGAGAAAGAATTGAAGGGTATGGATAATTTTAAAATAGGAAAATAATTTATAATATTAATCGTTATATTTGAAAGTGGCGTATTTTTCTTTGTTTCAAGATATTTGAAGTTTTGTATTTTTCAATTTTAAAAAATACTATTAACCTGTAACTAACTTTTTCTTTTTAAAAGGTTCTAGATATATTAAATTTAAAAGTAGTATTAGAATTTTTGAATTAAGTATAATTGAACTGAATATTTTTTTCATCACATTAATTTATAACGAAACTTGAAAAAAATTTTAATTCGTTATACAATATTATAAATGAAAATGGTGTCAGCGTCAATTTTTAAAATAGTGAGTTAAGCTTAGATTTTGGTTAAAATAGAAAATCTTTTTGTATGTTCACAATAAAAAAAAATCAATTTTTATAGGGAAGCGTTTAGAAAATTGAGTAAAATTCAAGTAGAATAAAAAAATTTCAGTACATACGTGAAACTCATTAATATTATAGTACATTATATTGAAAATTTTTATAGTTTCACACATCATATTTATCGTTATTTTGAAATTTTATTGTCCGCTCTTTATAAATACAAAAGAGATACAAAGGTGAGGATGGCGCTTGTACACCAGATGATGTCTTTTAGTGATAATATTAAATATTTAACATTTTAAAGTACAAACCTATTATTATTTAAAAATGAGAACCTTTACAATATTTATGAACCGAATAAAATATACAGAACTTTGCGAAAATATATACGAAAATCATGTCCGCCGTTATTGTAACATTTCGTATACAAAAGAAACGAACCATCGTAACGCAAACGGCAGAAATATTTGCATTAACGATCGCATTGATTCGGTTTTCCATTCGAAATGCGGATTTTTGCAATACACAAAGCGGCTTTGATCTTATTCAGAGGCACTTGAAATATTCCCGCTTCCTTTGTACGACGTTATTATTTTAATCCGGTTGCCGATTTTAAAGTTTTCTCGTATCGGGAAACTTTTGTCGTTCAGCTCGACTGAAAACTGTTTTATATCGTTCAGATAATACGTATTGTATGTTATCTTCGTAGTTTGAAATATCGATTCGAAAGAGGAAACGGTCAAAATGATTTTTTTTTTAAATGTATTAGATCAATGCATAAGTTTCGTCGTATTTTTTTGATGGTCAAATATTTTTTTACTTCTTCCGAACTAATGAATAACATTTGTATTCAAATTATTTTATTATGTGGAAAACACTTTATTTTTAGTATCTGTTAAGTTTTGAAATATAACTAATCCTCTTTTTACACGGTTCCAAAATAATACGTTTCAAGGAAGATAAACCGATCACTTTTTTACACGGATTTTTCACTATAACACGGTATAAAAATAATAAAAATACGTATTATTATGCCACAATGGTAAGATTCCACGCAAACCAGTATACTTATATAATTATATGTATGTAATTATAGTTATTAAATAAAAAAATTCGATGTTTTCTGATGATTTTACAGGGTGAAAATTTTTCACAATGCACATTTTTTTATAAAGTATTATTTTATTATACATTTAGATTGAAGTTCTATCCAAATATAGTGATAGAATCAATCTCCAATTTTTATATAGTCACCTTACATTTTTTTATACAGATTTTTATTTCCACAGTAGTCTCTGGAACGTATCCCCCGTGTGAAAAGAGGATCGGGTATGTATCTAATAATAAAGCGCATTTATATAATTTTTCATTATACAAATTAATGTATAATGAAATTAATACACATTAATTAATTAATATGTAGAGTAAAGATGTAGTTGAAGTTAGAATCACTCAATTATGGTTTTCAAATTTGAGTCTGTAGATTTTTCATTAACTGATAAGCATGATATGTTACTGGTGATATTTAATAATGATCAACGTTGAAATATCAGTTAAATTATGTATATTGAAAATTGGAGTAAACCGATAAAAAAGTGCAGTATTTGTATCGCATCAATTTAGTTTCAAAATATGATGAAACTTTTGCATTTACCTAATTATTATAAAAAGAGGAGATAGAAAAAATATTCAAAGAGCCAAATTCACGTACCTTTTTACACGTCCGATAAGAGCTAAGGACGACTTCGGGTCCCGAAAATAAAATAAAACATTAAATAGAATAAAAAATCTGGACTGAAAAAAATACGAGATAAGGGACAAGTCGTCCTTTACGCAAACGCCAGAACTGTAATATTGAGCGTTTATTTTTCCACTTGTGCGATTTCGCGCAAGAAAAGGATTAAGTGTCGGTTACGTCGGGATTTTCGCTTATCCTCCTTTCTATCCTTGACCTGTATGGTCGAGATATACTAAACCGTATTATCTCTGTGTAATTTGTTTTCATTTCAATATAATATATTGTATTATATAATTACATGATGTAACAACTTTGATCGCGAAATATAAAAAATTGAATCCTTAAAATTATACTATGAGTTATTTATTTTGAATATAATTTTCATTTTTTTTAAATCAAATTCAGACTTATATCACTCTTAAAATATTCAGCTTACATTTCAATAAGATCACTCCATACGAAATACAAAAATAGATATCAATCACTCTTCATGGTAATCGCCCGAATTCAAACCAAAATTCCTTCGAGTTCCCTATCGAAAAAAAAGGACGAACGCTTGTCAAATTTATCTCTCAATTATCTCCCCACGGGAAAATAATTCCGACGGGGCTATTTCTGTCACGACATTCTTTTTTCCCCGCTTTTGTTCCCACTATTAATGAGCCGACCATGGCGGTATTTAGTCTGCGTTTAGACCGTGTTCTGCGGGCTCCCAAAATATATAATTCGTGTAAAATATACGAAACGATTCTTGAAAATTGATGAACACATCTCTATACAAACAATAGGTTATTGAGTATTGAATTCGTGCGAAATTGAGTTTGTTTTTTATTAAAATAAATTAATATGATTGTATAATTAATATAGTTGGACATTTTTTCGATTTTAGTGTCTAAATTAACCTTTAAAATAATTCCCCTTTTAGTTTGTTTTCGGTTATTTTCAACTGGAACAAATTTGTCGGCCAAAAACGGAGGTCGTTAAAATAATCGACGGCATCTGTGCGCCGCGTCGTTAATTGAAATAATTTACCGCGCCGGGGGAATCCCGGGAATCCGGGATTTTTCCCGTCCCGTAACACATAAAACTCTCTACGCAGACTTTGCGATTGTTATTCTATGACTTTGTGACGCCGATTTGAATATAGAAACCCGCATTACGAGTAAACCCATTCGAAACCGAAAAATATTTCAATGTTTTTCAATAGTAATAATAATAAGAAAAAGCTGTCAATGCAAAAGTTTCATTATATTTTTTCGATGGTCAAATATAATATTTGACTCTCTTCTCCAAACTAATGAATAATTATGTATGTATCCAAACTATTCTATTATGTGGAGAATAATTTCTTCAGTATCTGTTAAGTTTTGGTCAATAAACAGCACGTCGAATTTTTTAAGTATTTAATAATAAAGTGCATTCATAGTATTTTTTACTGTTGAAATTTTATAAAAATAAAAACGCCACCGCAAAAATCAAAAATACTTATATACAGCAAAGATGTAGTTAACGTTAGAATCACTCAGTTATCGTTTTCAAAATTCAGATCTGGGAATTTTTCATTAACTGATGATGATATGTTGCTGACCATAATTTATGCGGATTCACATCAAAATATTAGAGAGATCGTGTTGAAGATAATAATCAAATGATAAAAAAGTGCGGTATTTGTATCGCATCGGTTTGGTTTCAAAATACGATGCTTGATAAAAAAAAAACGATGAAACTTTTGTATTTACCTAATGATTATAATAATAAAAGGCATCAATATATTAAAATAAAATTAGGACGAATCCGTACGTGAATATTCATGAAGCGGCTTGATCCGATTTCGAAAATTTTACACCGTGGATTCCCAGATTAACATTGCCAACTTTGCTCTGCATACATATGCACATTAGCACGTGGTGTGGAGCCGGCTTAATCCCGCGAATTAAGACGCGGCGCTTAACAAAGTTTAACAGCCGGAAAATTGCCTGTCATTAAAACTATCAAAACACAGTTTCCACTCGCACGAACAACTGCATGAATTTATTGTGGAAGTTGATGTATCAACTGTGTCTGAATCAGCCTTTTTTGAGGGTGAAAAAAATTAGTAAAGGTCGTTCGATTTACTCACCTGTGGTCGGAAAAAATGCCTTGTTGAATTCGCCTTTATCGGGACATTAGTCATGAATTGCCGGGACATTTGTCACTGATGGTGAATTGAAGGCGGACGATTTTCCCGGCGAGTTTTCCCGGGTTTTCCCGGTTCAGTCGATAAGTCTGGATTTATGTCGCTCGCCCGTTTTGTTTGTCTAAATTGTCTCGGACCACGCGATTTGGTGTGTCGTATATTTAAAAGAAAATCAACCTTTTGTCTTTGCGATATCTGAAAAAAATCTTGAAAATATTTTCATATTTTTTTTTTTATAAATAAAAAAAAATACAAACATTTCAGTTTCCAATATTCTGAAAATTTTACAGTGAGACGTCATAATATAAATATTACCATAAATGTCACGTGTCATTTGCAAAATTGCTTAGTTCGCGTATGACGCATAAAAATAACGTCGTATACGAAAAATATGGAAGGTTGGCGCTTTGTTAATGTTTTTCCCCTAAATTTGAACTTCTTATTTTTCATTATCTTCGTTTTCTTCTGTCTATCCATGATCCTGGAAGTATCAATGGTTAGGGTGAGTAAATTTGTTTTTTTTTTTCAATTTTAATTTCTAATTTTTATATTCAAGCCTAATATTTAGTCAGATAGAAAGTAAAGCAATGAAACAGAAATTCAAATTTTGAATAAAGAAAGTGTATAATTAATAAAAACAACAAAGTGCCATTATACAATATTTTTTACATATGACGCAAAACTATTTTGCATCGTACGTGAGCTAAGCGATTTCACAAACCACACGTAAAATAATCATAATAAAACACATGAATGTAAAAGCATTCATACTATTACATGAAAATTATATTATTTATTATTATTATTATTATTATTATTATTATTATATTATTATTTGTATTATTATTTAAAAATCGAATTTGAAGTACTTGAAAATTCAATTACAGAAAAATGATAATCTTTATAATTGAATGCGAATTATCGTCACGATGACGCAATATTCGATCTTATCAAAAAATGAGTTTTCGTTCCATGGGGGAATTCGTTATCGGATAATCACGGATTGTGCATGCAGCATGCATTTGTGCAGTTGCGTGATGGAAACAATAAAATCACGAAGGGGTCTTCCTTTTAATCAATATCGTTAATAAGTTATAACGATATTACTTCAGGGGAGGGTTTCCATAATAACGGCGTTATCTATTAGATAGAAACGGAGGGGAAAAACTGAGATTGAATCTGATTTATTTTTCTCACTGCAGTGTATTTTCCTTATACATGCATTGTTTGAATCCTTATTATATTAATTAATTCTCAAAAATTACATAATAAATACAAAATTACAGCAATAACGACCTGGAAAAATCGCTACTTTCGCACTTTGCGTTTCGTATCTCAACCTGAAAAAAAACCGATACAATATAAACATAAACATAAACAGCGGGATTTAATCAAGCGCTCTTTAAAAAAAAAGGTTGGCCGCGTCTGATCGGATAGAGAGCGAGAGCGTCGTAAAAGCCCTACGAGATAACCCTCACGCTATGGCGAGGGGTGCCCTGAAAGCTCGGCGAGATAAGGCTTTACGCGCAATAAAAGCTCGGACTAATCTGAAAAATGAAGACATCATCGCAAAGGATGCGCTCTTAACACTGAAAGTTGGAAAAAATGAATCCATGTATATGTATGTGCGAGGGAAATGTGTTTGGTCATTTTCCTTTATGGGATGTTCGTTTTTTTGTTTTTTTTTAGGAAAATATGAAAGGGGTAGTTTTTTCGTAGTGGATTAAAAATAAAATTTTTAATATTCCACATCAAAGGTTATTTGAAATTTTTGTTTTAAAAAAAATGTATTCTGTAATATTCGTGGGTTGAGAGTGAAAATAATACTATAATATAGTATAACAAAAAAATAGGATTGAAACCTCATGATAAGCGTATGGGTGAACGTGAGCGTGAACGTGAACGTAAGCGTGAACGTGAACGTGAACAAGAGAGGAAACTTGAACATAAACACATGAAAACATATAAGTTTAAATACGAACTATTTACTCTCATACATATGTATCTATTTACTAACACTCACATTTTTACTCACTATATAGTCTCACTTTAATCTTTAAATACATTAATCCAAAAATTCGTTTCACTTTTTTTTTACAACGTAATAAAAAATAATTACTTTATTCAACTCATTTAATTTTACTGTGACAATTTTCACTTAAAAAAATTCCATTTTATCAAAATATAAAACTATCTTATGTACACACATAGTTTTAGATATTAAATGTAATGTTCAGCTATTCAATAATAGCACATTAACGTGCTAGGGCAACATGATCATAAAAATGTGCGACAAACGTAAATCACATAATAAAAATTCTTCACAACACGTTAACGCCAAATAATACGACCATGTGAAAAAATAGAGTTGACCCATTAACGACCGCCAGTTCAATTTATATGGAACCGTTAACGCCGTTAAAGGTAATACGTTACCGATTTAAATACGCGCCGAAAAGGGGCGTGTCATACTAAAAAAATAAATAAAACTCGTTTCGAAGTGTGAAAAACTAATTTCCCAAATGATAAATTCGCGTGACTCGAAAGGCTTTTCTTTCGAAACGAACTTTTCACGCTTGCAATATCCTTCATTGTACATTTTTATTTATGCGGTTTTCGACTTTTCCATCATTCGAAGCTTTCCAATTTTCTTCGAATGTATTATAATTTTTAATGGCCAATTTTTCGATTTCGCGATATTGCAAGTATCAATCTGAATCAATTCATCACAGTAAATGTTCTGTAAAAAAGCACTTTAATTTCCACTGAAAATTTAAAACATTTTAGTTTTTCTACATAATAAAATTTTACAGTGTCATAATAGACGAAGCATTTTAGGCGAAATCCCCGTACACATTTAATTCTTCGGATGGCGGAAAAGCGATTTTTCCGCTTACTTAGACGGCAAACTTCAGCGGAATTTTCAGTATACGCATCGCGAAAATTATATAATATAATGCGAAAAAGGGGGGCTCGAAAAATTCCCGCTTTAGTAGGACTTAGCGAAGTGTTGCCGCTGGAAAATTACAAAGTTCACTTTTCCGATGTGGCGAAGGAAATTCCCAGGATTTTCCGGGAGAAGCCATAAAAATGATGGCGAAAACTACGGGCAGGCGAAAACTATGGGAAATTCGCATAAATTTCCCGGTGAAATCTGAACGTCTCTGAATAAATTGAATACAATCCTTCATCGGTAATAAGAGACGTTTTAATTAGTTCCCGTTTTGAACGTTCCACTTTTGAAATTGTGAGCGAAAGATTTTCAAATGCAATTTTCATTAGTTTCCGCAATTGGATTTTGCACAAACGATGCTTTTTCGTTCTCGACCTTTTTGTTTCGTGAAAGTCGTAGTTGTTCGAAATTATGAACGTTAACCATTTGAAATAATTAAATCATAAAATTCGTATTTATACTACTTTTAAATAGAACACCTTGATAAAAATATATCTATTTTTTCTAATTAAAAAAATTATGAAAATAATCAAAATTTAACAAAAATATATAAACGCTGAAAATTAGTCAAATTGAAGCACCTAATTTATGTTGAGGCTTTATAAAACACTGTTTTAAGTCTCCTCCGTCGTTAGAGCGAACACAAAAAAAGTTCATTTGCGTAATTTTTACCGCCTTATCTCGCGTATATATTTAAAACAATAAAACTGAAAGACTGAAAATCCGCAAAACGACGCGATAAAAAGCCCCCGACTCGTTAATCATCCGCGCATTATTTATTTATTCTTCCGCGACGAAAACCGAAGTGAAAAATAAGAACCGACGAAAAAATGAAACAATTCAACAAAATATATACATATATACTAAGGTATATATATTTTTACTTTTGTGTACACGTTACATGCATTGAATCTTATACATATATACACTGATTATTTTTTTTCTATGTGCATATATGTTACGCTACGTTTTTGTAATCGCTTCGTCCATGAACGAAGCAAAGAATCTTGCTTTGTCTATAAAAACTAATTAATCTAGTTGTAGATAGGCACCTAACGTAGGCGCATTATTTAATATTTTCTGTTAAATATGACAGTTGACGTGTCTTACCACATACTTATGGTAGACATTGATTCCTTTAACATTCCTGATACCCAATAAAAAATATTTGAAAATTTCAACACGTGAATGAAATAAGGTTTGCCATACATTGTAAGGCACGTTAACTGTCATATTTAACAGAAAACGTTAAATAATGCACCTACACTAAATGACACTTATACTTCACTAGATTTTGTTAAATTTCATAGATAAAACAATATTATTTGATTAAAAAAACATAGCGTGACCTATATACACACATACACTATATATACTAGTATATACATAAAAAGATCTAGTAATATAATACACGGTGACGAAAAAAGTCGTCTCCATTTTTATTTATCACCCAATTAGTTAAAGACTGCGAACATTACGAGTGCGATTTTTCATTGCGAAAATTGTTCTCGGGGGTAATTTCGGTATTTTTTTCATATACTTTTCACAACAACTATCAGCCATTAAGAAACAATGTGTCCGAGTTTTCCGTGGTTGAAAATTACGCGACATGGCCGGGGAAAATGTTTATGGAATTTTAGAAATTTTCATGCTACAAATGCGCTTTCAGCGGTGTCGTTAGATTAATGTCCGACGCTTAAAGGGTTAACCTGCTAAAAGGTGTTTTCATTTGTTTGAATATAATGCTTGTTTTTTAAGTGGGCCACTTTGTACTTTTGAAATTTTCTTTGTGGTTTTTGTGAAAATTATGGTTTTCTCTTGCAACGTGAAGTTCGTTTGATTCCGAAATGATAAATATTAAATTATATTTGGTCGTTTATTTTTTTACTAGCTATTGTTGAGTTTTATAATATTTATAATATTATAAATAATATAAGTATTCATGTTGAAATGCAATTTTGTTATTTATTTTCGTTTTATGTATTTTCAACCTAATTAAATACCATCACGAAAATTCTACTAACGTAACAACAATAACGAGCTGAAAATATGATACAAAGCCACTAAAATATGAAAAAACATATATGATAACAAGTGGAAAATAGAATTAAAATCCACAATGATTAAAAAAGGTCTATTTTCTATATAAGTACAAATATAATACTATATACTTAATACAAATATTTTCTTAATAATTGAACTTATGTCGATAGTATAATATAATATATTCATGTATGTATATTACATGTACCTACTGACCAATTCCATAACAGATTAATAGGCGACAGCTGAACAAATGACACTTGAATACATGATACTTTTTATAACGGAACTTTTTATATCAAAGACCCTCGTAATAATAATTAGGTAATACTACAATATTATTAGTATATTATAAAAAATCGAATTGTGCCCAATTGTCGCTATATTTATATGACGCTATGTTCATATGTCGCTGTGTTTAACAAGCATATGTTCAATTGTCATATATTCATCTTTTTGGTTTAGTTTATCATTTTTCAAAATATTTAAAGTAAATAGTTTAAAAAATATATATTTTAAAAAAGGAACAATAAATTTAGTCACCCAAAATATTGACACATTGTTCCTTTTGATTCTAAACTTCTCATATAAAAACCTTCTGAATAAAAAAGCGAAAAAACAAACATACCCACATACAAAACGAAACGAAACGAAACAAATAAAAGAACAACGAGGCGCCTCTGGCCGCGTACACGTAGTACGTCTTTACGCTTTGTGAAATTCACGTGAACATTTTCCGTTCGTTACGTTCAATTTTTCCGTCTATATATACATATATATTCTCCTTTTGCTATGCATATATCCAACGATTTATACAACTTTCCTGCTCTATCTTGCTATAAACACGGAGGTTTATATACATTGTCGTCTTGCTCTATGTTCGTTTCTTAGAGCGGTAAATTTTACGGGCTTCTGGTTTGTTTGCGTTATGACTGTCTCTGGGAAAGTGTTGTGTTTTTACGTTGTTTTCGTGCAACCTTCGATTTCAAGTTTGTATAAATATTTGCACTTGCATTCATTGTTGTTAAAATGATTGTTTAGGAAACGGCTTTCAAAAATATTAGAAATGACCTCGATCATAAAAAATGTAATCCAGGAATTTCAGAATCTCAGTTGAAAATTCAATATTTTTATTTGTATTTACCCAGATAGATAATTTATATTTTTCGTAGTCATATGTGAATGTAACTATACGAAATTTTTTAGCCAAATTTTCGTACAGATCTCTTAGAATAAAAAAGTTTCGTTGAATATTGACAGAGACGGCTCTAGCCCGATTCGTGTCCTCGGGTAAAGTTTTTCCCTCAGGACCCCCAAAAGAAAACACATCCCCTCTATTACGATTTTTTATTTATTCCACAATTTTAAAACATGTGAAATATCTAAAAATCTGAAAACAATCATTCTTAAATTTTGTAATAAAAAAATAAGTACTAAATTTGGAAAAGAATTGAAATATTACATGATTGAGGGAAATATTATGAATAGCGCCGCAGATGAAAACTTTTTCGTTTTATTTTATTGATACCATATGATCCATAAAATGGATGGCACACACAATGGCACACAACGCGGGGTCTACCAGATTTACTTCAGCCTTCCGTGTAATTGTAATTACTAATTTTTCAAATTTTAACACTAATTCTCACTATGAAACCAAACAAAATAAAAACGGATGTAGTACATAATAATATTTTGCAAATTTCAACCAACATAAAAAATTTAAATTAGCGCCCCAGGCGATTTTTTTTTTCATTTTTCATTGATATAATATGTATAATATATCATAAAATCTACAGTAAAAATAAATTTAAATTTCCGACAATAACATTCAGTTATTGTAATTCTTGAGAAATCTCAAATCGAGATAAACCCCATGAGGATCAAGAGACATAGAAAACGCGATTACATAAACATTTCCGAGGTTATTAAGACGGGGCCGTTTCTGACATATCATCAGACGTCATGTTATTATTTTTCGAGATGATTATGAGCACTTTATCGATCAGCTGTCTATTCAAGTCATTAAACAACACGTGGAGAGGTCATCAGATAAATAATTGCATGCCGTTGGCACACAGAACACTCTAACCAGAGATAAGATATTGAGCTATTTGAAATAACTCAAAAGCAGCGTGCTGTCCAACATGTAAGGTCAGTGACGATCTTTTATAATTTCATTTAATGAAAAATAATAACATTAATAAATTTTCAGCTGAAAACGATGATGATGTGGATGAAGAATTTATCAAAAAAATCTTGACTGGTGATTTATTATAAAAAAACCAAGTATTCAACAAAGATCTCACATTTTTATTTCTGAAAAATAATACGTTATGCACATATAATACTTAAATCAATTAGATTCCAGTGAAAATTTTGTTTTAATAATTGGAAGATCAGATCAATAATTAAATGTGTTTTATAGCTTTCGGAATTTGTACATAAAATCATCATATAAAATAATAAGTTCCGTATCTTATCAAAATTATGAACATAATACAGGCGTTGGCAACCTTTTTTGGTTCTGGGTCAGAAGCAACCAATATGTGACCTTTTTGAAGACGTTTTGGGCCAGTGGATACATTTTAATAATATAAATTTTGGTCTTTTTATTCTTGTAACACTTATTATCCTTTCCGCCACAAATGCATATTTATAATATTATAACTGATTAAGACGTTAGAACGAATGTTTCAAAACTGCGCAAAATTTTTCCTGTCAATTATTTTTTTCCATATTCGCGTATTCCTAAATAACATATTGAAAAAAAAAAATTTGGTGCTTATAAAAATAAATACCTTAATTAGTTAACTCAAGGAAGTCGCTTGAACACTTGAAACTGTCAAATGGATCAATCGGTAACCCGCGGGTCATAGGTTGCCGATGACTGACCTAATAGATAAGAAAATTCAAATGAACATTACAAATAAATAGTCCAAAACAGGCTTGTCCAACATTTCGGCATGTGAGGGACTGAAATGTACAAACATCGGGGGCCATTTACAAATTTCAATATTTCAATTGTTGTAAATTCATTCAATAATAAGCATCAAAATATTGGTTAAGTTATTTATCTCCATTAGAAAAATAATTCGATGAGTACGTTCCGGATTAAATGCTGTTTATTTATGGGTGCATACGCATATGTTTTTTTTTAGCATTTTTTGACAGCTGCTGATTAATAAAATCAAATTATTGACTTGCGTTGTTTCCGAGATTTTTATCACTGTCGTGGTTTGTCTTATTATATGATTGTTTAGACAATTTTTTATAATATTTTTGAGAAAAATGTTATCATTGATGATTTCATCAAAATAAATAACGGAACAAATTAAATGGCAATCTGAACATATGGGGGTCATTTCCGCAAGCACTGGGGCCAATTTGGCCCCAGGCCACCGCTTGGACAAACCTGGTTTAAAATACGAAATAGTTTATTCAAGGCAAAACAGATATAATCTAAAACTGCGGCAGTTATTAATAAACCATTGTACAGGAAAGATCACTTATATAATAGTTACAACAATGCCTTTAGAGAATCATGAAAATAATAGAAATGTTGAATGCATTCTGGCAGAAGGTAAATAGCATTCATGAAATAGTGAAAATCTATAAATAAATATTTTATTTTAAAACTTAACTTGCAGATGTTGGATACGGGAAAAGACACATAATAGCTGTTTTATTATTTATATTAACAGGAGTTGCAACAGCTTTAAGGTCAAACATGACTATTGCAATACTAGCAATGACTGACAAAAGTAATTCAACAGATCAAAAAGTAAATATTTTTAAATTCAAAAACAAATATTATACAATAAAACGTCTAAATTTAAAAATTTGCATTTCTATTTTTAAATTTCTTCCACTAATTTGAAAACATCGGCGTAATGTGTATTTGTGTAATTCATCGAAAAATATCATTCAATTTTTGTCTCATAAATATATCAGTTTTTATTTTTGACCATAACCTATGAATAATATTTTTCATTGAAAGATTTTTTTTTCAATACACCATAGGAAGTTTGGTCACTTTTCTTTAAGTGAGTCTTCATGGCAAGCATGAGCATCCTAAGTTTTGAGATATTCTTATGTTTATGCTCACTGTGGAGTTTCATCTTTGTTGTGTATGCTCACTTGTAATGATCAAGTGGAATTAACTCAAAATCTTAATCTTTCTACAATATCTCTCATTGTAAGTGGTTTTTTTTTCATTGTTTCTCAAATTCTGAAATTTTCCCATAATAATTTAGGTGTATGATTGGAATACAAAAGAAATGAGTTTGATCATGAGTTCTGCTGGTTGGGGTGATATACCCGTCCAATTCCTTGCAGGACCATTAGCCAACAGATATGGTAGCAAAAAAGTATTAACCATTTCAACACTCATAACTGGAGTGTTAATGATGTTGACTCCTTGGTTTGCAGAAACGGTATGTAAATATTTTGAAAAATATGAAAAAAAATTATGAAATTTTTAAACACATACATTCAAAATAGGCAGGATGGATAGGAGTTTGTATCACGACAAGCATTCAAGGAGCTTTTCAAGGAGTTATCTCTCCATGCACTCACACCTTAATAGGGAAATGGTCTCCTGTTAATGAAAGGACAAGATATGCCACATTTGTATATGCAGGTATGCTACTTTTGTAATTAGTGTGAAAACTATGGCAAAAATTTAACTACTAATAAAAACTTAAGCTTAGTTTAAACTTTTTAGGAATTTACACTGCTTCAATTGTTACTCCACCGATCGCCGCATTTATTTGTTCAAGTTCGTTGGGTTGGCCCTGGTCTTTTTATATATTTGGTGCTCAATCATTTATTGGGTGTTTATTATGGATTATTTTTGGAGCATCATCTCCGAGTCAACATAAATTTATATCTGAAAAAGAAAAAGTTTACATAGAACAAGATTTAGATTTCATTGACAGTTCAGTAAGAAAACTAGGCGATTTTTTTAATTTTCAGCTTTTTAGCATTGTTTTTAAATACCATATATGGATTTAAGTCTATTTTTAATTATCGATTTATAATTTTTAGAGTTTCAAAACACCCGTGAAACCAATTATGACATCTCTACCTTTTCTATCATTAATAATTACCCAATGTTGTTGTGTATGGGGATACGCCATAATTGATGTAGAAACTCCAGTGTATTTTAAGGAAGCATTGGGAATGGACTTAGAGAATGTTTGTTTATTTTCTCGTACACTTTCTATAAGTGCAAAATCTCAAAAATATACTGATTAGGTTATATTTTAGAGTGGACTATTTGTTTCTCTTTCGTATCTTGTGGCTTTAATAATGTCGGGTGTTACCAGTATCATTGCAGATTACGCATTGAAAAAAAAAATCATGTCCTTAACATTAATCAGAAAACTATGCAACACTCTTGGTAAGAAAATTTATTTTTACTTTAAAATATCAAAAATATTGTATTTACATTCTTTAAATGATACAATTTTCAACAGGGAGTTGGATTCCTGCATTTTTTATGGTTTTGGTCACATATGTTCCAGTTGAATTTCTTCCACTATCATTGACATTGTTCATTCTATTAGTTGGTTCGGATGGTATGAATTCATGTGGATATATGGTAATTCAAAATCAAGTAAGCCTTTGCGATGAAAAATTCTATATTTTAGAAATTTTATTTTAGATAAATCATATTGATTTATCACCAAATTATGCTGGTGTACTGGCTGGAGTATCAAACTTTTTTTCAGGCATTGTCGGGGTGTTTGCTCTTATAAGCACTGGGTATATTGTTACAAATATGGTAAATATGAAATAAAAATTTACAAAATATGTATTTCAAACAAGTTTTGAATTAATTTTAAATTTTAGGAAGATGTTACACAGTGGAGAAAGGTATATATGCTCTCAGCGGGTGTGTATTTTGTGGGAAATTTGATTTTTTTGATATTTGGATCAGGTAACATACAAAGTTGGAATAAGCCAGAATGTGATGAAGGTAAATACATTAAAAATATATATATATTTCGCTTTCATATAAACATTTATTGATATTGTCTGAAATAATTATATTTCAGTTGAACAAGATGCTTCTATGGAGCTAATGGAAAAAGAAAAATCAGTCAATATGGATAATTTAAATGTAAATACATAGGTTTTTTAGTAATGAAATTTTTTTAACTGTGATTGCTGAGTAGTTTAAAGTTCATAATTTTTTTATTGTTTATTGATATTGGTAATAAGTCTTATGGTATAATTGTATGATAGGGGAAAGAAATTTAAATTATAATATTAGAATATTATTCAATTATACCTGATTCATAAGAAAATTAGCATTAGTATAAAAATTTTTGAACAATTTCCATTTTTTCCAATATTTTGTAAATATAAATCGAGGTGATTTTTTAAATTAAGCATAATTTCACAAAGATTTTTATTGTTTTTATTTTTGTCAATATTCTTGATTATATTATAAAATATTATTTCAATTAAGAGCTCTTTAGATTTTCTTTAATTTTTTTTAATTACATATTTTTAAAGAAAAAGAGTTATCAAAAAAGACTGAAAGTACTTAAATTTCGAATATCATATTACATGTGATGATAAACAAAATCATTAGAAAGTTTTTTATATATGAGTTTTTTAATAACTTTACTGTAAAAAACGAAAGTTAACATTATATCAACGATATTATACTGCACTCATGATTTTGTATAAAATTTATGAAAATAATAAATTTTATGAATATAATTCAATTATTATATATGAACTGTTCAAATTTTTAATAATAGCACAACAGAAAGTTTACCTTATTTGTATTGTCTTTGTTCACGACAAGATGAACCCGGATTCTCAGGTGATGTTATTTCCGTGAATGGTCATGTTTTGATTCTGAATTAATTCAGATTCAGAATCAATATCAATTCGCCGTATGACACTCTGTCCAATAATAATGTGGTTATTGCATTAAATGCAATTATGCAACTATTATCGTTCGCCAATAATCACACACAATACGTTAAATTCATGTAAAAGAACATTAACATAAACAAAAAATATTAGAAGTTGCTTCATGAATGATCAGAGATTGCCCGATCATTTTTCATTTTGAATTTTGCCCTCGATTTTTTTGCTACGGATCTAAAACTTGTATGGACCTAAAATTTGACGTAGTAAAGAGCCAAGTTATTTTTGGCGCTAAGATAATTAAAGCGCCTTCGTGACTGAAGAAATTAATAAATTTGAGCCCCTTTGGTGCTAAAAGAGTTGGAGCAACTTAAGCGCTTTTTACAACCCTCGCCCTCCCGTTGGTTCAGGCCTGAATATTGGGATAATACTCCAAATTCAACATTTTGTAAATCAAATTCAACTTTTTCCAAATCAAATTCAACCATTTTTAAATCAAAATTAATTTTTGAACTGACGTGTTAAATTTGATTTGTAAATGGTTGAATTTAATTTGGAAAAAAATTGAATTTGATTTTAACAAGCTAATAAAAAGCTTGAAAAAAGGTTGAATTCGGAGTGTTGAACCTGTATCACATGATACTGATATTACAAATATTATACAGTTTTTACACTTCAAATTGGACATTTTAAACTTCAAATTCAACGTTTTATACTTTGGATTGGACGTTTTACACTTCAAATTCAACTATAGGAAAGTATTATTTAGACCATCGTCATAGTAATCAATCAAATTATTATAATTACTATTAATTATTGTTGATTTGTTGAATTCGAAATGTAAAATGTCCAATTTGAAGTGCAAAACGTTCAATTTTAAGTATAAAACTTTGAATTTAAAGTATAAAAACTGTAGTTATCTAATAATTAATCATATGTATAAATTTTGACAAAATCCAAATTCAATCTGTTACAAATCATATTCAACTATCAGAAAATTTTCTCAAGACTATTATCATAGTGATCAATGAAATACAATTTACAGGTTTAAACATCAAATTAAACCTTTTAAAAATCATATTCAACCTTTTATAAATCAAACTCAATTCTTTTCAATTCATTTCTTGGTTGAAAAGGTTGAATTTGATTCGTAAAACATTCAAATTAATCTAATCAAAATTTCAATCACATTAAATTAACCGATCTATTCACTGACGCAACATCGAATCAACACAAAATTTCCACTATTGAATTTCCATCTTAGATCCCCAGGTTTAATTTCCAAATCGATTTATTATTTATTAAACCCAAGCAACGGCAATATTTCAAATATTCATTATTAATATATTACACACTTATCGTTAATACATCACCTCGTATGAGAGAGAGAAAGACAGACGTTCGTTGCGGAGATGCTGAATCATTTATTAACGAGTTCGCGAGGATTCGCGCAACACACGCGTTTCCTTATTTATTCAGCTAAGCATTTTCAGCTGAAAACACACCCACACGAATGCGTGTAATATTTCCGAAAGTGTACAATGGGCGAAGGATTGCGCCGGAGAGATTTTCGGACTTTTCGCGGACTTGGTAAGAACGTCCCTTTTCGTATTTACAATCGAACCGACTTGACCCACATTTGGTCAGTTAAACCGGACACATATCCTTCCGGGAAAATGGAGGTTTGTGTTTGAGAGTGTTACAGTGTATTTTGTGGAATCGTTGGGTTTTTATTCGAGTTTTGTCGGATTCGTTTTGTTTGACTGATTTTTCGAATTTTGTTTCAAATTTATATTATGTAATATAATTTTCACTAAAGAACATGATTTTATGAGGTAGCATAGTAAGTGCAAGAACGTCTCATGAGGCCTCATCTTTATTCTGATGTCTTTTTAGAAATTTAGGTATGTTCATCTTGTGTCAGATTCGCTTTGTTTCTTTGATTGATTTTTCGAATGTAATTTCGATATTATATTATGTATTGTATAATATAATGTCCATTAAAAGACATGATTAGGATGAGGCTCTATAGTAACCGTAAATATGTCTCATAAGATTTATTTCGAAACATCGTCAAAAATACTTTGTACTAAAAATTATAATAATTCAAATTTTAATTATCACATCCATTTCCTGATCGTATTTCTATTTACTTAACTTTAATGATCAGTAAGTGATAAATTTTATTATCCTCGTTATCCAGTATTTAAAAAGAGGCCTTAAAATTAACGTAAATGTACATTTTAATGCATTCAAGCTCACTATGGGATCTCAACTTTTAAAAGATCATTACAGAATAAAAACTTTCTAATATCACAAAAAATCATTAAAAATGAAGATGACTCGTACTTCGAATTACACCTTTTACAAATCAAACTCAACTTGCCAATATAATAAATTAATTAAAAAGAGTTGAATTGGATTTGTAAAACGCTAAATTTGTACGAATGATCTTTCTACTGATCTTTTTTTATGCCACATCTGTCACTTAACTCAAACAATTAATGAAATACGATATAACACAAAACTAATATGAATTGATGATGTTCACAGTAACACAAAGTAATATGCGCAACTCTTACAGAATAAAAATCAAACGTTTTATAATATTACTTTTACTCATCGCATTCGCTGAAAGAAAACGGATTTTGCGGTGCGAAAACACGAGTATTTTTGATACTTTCATTATGTTGTTTTTTTTCTCAGGCTGCTCTCTTCTCGCTTTCTAGCAGATAATATTGGTTCAGTGATTAATGTTCGAATCTTGCAGGAAAACCTTATTTTTTTTTGTTTACGCGTTTTGTCGATGGTTAATATCGAAAAGAAATTCGTACGAAGATTATTTTCGTGGCGGCGTTGAAAATTTCTCGAAAAATATTTGCGCGCGAATTTGATCGATTTTAAATTGAATTATAAAAAAAAATATTATTCGCTTTCCATTTTCAGAAATCGTTTAGGTCCGACATTGAAAAAAACTTAACTTATTATAATTTTTCAATCGAACGCGTAACGTTGTGTTTAATGCGAATACATATTTCAATATCATTAACCAAATTACGTATATTACGTTTTTATCGAATATTTACGAAAAAAGTTGTGAATGTCGGGTTTTATTGATAAATCTTACAATTGGCATGAAGTAATACAAATATGAGGAAACGTTATGTTTTAATTTATTTTTATAAATTTTTAGTTATATTATATTTATGCTAATTGGTAGAAAGAGTGTATTTTTTTACAATTATCATATACTTTTTGATCAATTATAAGTCTTTTTTACTATATTTTGAGCGTATAGGTTTTGCAGTATTTTAATAGTTATTTGAATAATTAATGTAAAATTTCATTATTGTATTGTATTCATATTCTCAACAATCATTACTCATACAAAAGCGTTCATAAACATTTACAAAATCAATTTATGTACTATAATAAATAAATAGTGTAGTATAGTATTATATTATTATTATTATTATTATTATTATTATATGTATGTATACTATATAAGTAGTACAGTACAGTATAGTATGGTGTAGTATAGGTGTCTCAAAATAGACGACAGAAGTAATTTTGATAGAAAACATAGGTTTTTAATTAAATATGATGAATAAAAATCATGATCTGTATAAATCAATAAAAAAATTACAATTTTTAATTATAAATCTGTGTTTTCTATCAAAATTACATCTTGCGTGAATTTTGGGACACCTATATATACATTTAAAATAGTATAGCACAGCTATTTCAAATGTATTATTATAAATTACAGTTCTATGGTAAATTTTAGAATAATATATTACATAATATTAAAATATACATTTATCAATATAATCGCAAATTGACCAATCTTCGACCTTTCACAACACCGCATACAAAACACGAAGATGCAACGATTTTCATACATCATCATTCCAAGCGAATCAGTGCATGCATACATTTTCGTACACGATGCAATCAATCATCTAGCGAGCTGATTATCCCTGCAAGGCACGTATCCTTCCCGAATTATTCCTCCACATCCTCACACCAGTCAAAGGAGCAGATTCCTCCCCCGGAACAAACGAGCATAAAATTATCCTCCGACGTTGGCTGGGAAATCGCGAGACGAGGACATGATCTGCGTTACTTAAATTAATAAGGAGCTTTTCGCTTTGATCACTTCAAAGTCAATTTGGGGTTGAGCCAATTAAAAAAACCTCCTTGGCGTATATGTGAGTGTGTATGAGGGCTTTGAGTGTTTGATCGATTCAGTACGCTTGGGTGCATTGAGGTGTTGGCGTTATGCAATTTCGAAGTTTTGGTGTTTGAGGAGTTTTCGAATTGGAATTATTTTGTGATTGCAATTGTGCTATATATAGAATTTAGATATGGTTCTAAAGTTTAAATATGATATGAATAATTTTTCGTGATATATGCAATCTATATGTTATGCATCGTTTGCGATATTGATTAGTTTGCGTACGATGCAAAAAAATTACGTTGTATCACTATATTAATTGTATACAACACAAAAAATGCGTCATATGCGAAATAAGCAATTTCGCAAACGAAGCATAACGTATACATTGTTTGAAGAAAAATCTTTTTGACATGTCATTAAAAATTTAGATCTATTTATTAAATAATATTAAAATAAAAGTAATCTCTTGATGATTCTAAATAATATTATACTAGAAATAAAATATTTAGTATATAGAATACTATAATAATAATAATAATAAAATATATCCTTTACCAAATAGTTTCAAACCAACGTATCGGGTATCCAAGTATTAACCACACTTTCGTGTTGTTTAACTTTGGTAGTTGGTAATGTTATAATTAGTACCTTTAACAAGACTTATCCATCGAATCACTATATTAAACTAGTTCATATAAAGGTAAGACCCTATAGTGAACATAAGCATATTATTACACAACATGTGAACGAAAATTACGCTCACTATAGGTCCCTAAAAAATAACCTCTGATACCATTAGAGGTTTTGGATACTCTTCTTTATAAATTAAATTAAAGTAATTGTTAGTCACATCCATTTAATGATCACTTCATACGTAAATTAACTCAACCCAATCGAAAATACCAAATTATCTATACAAAATCGAATCACTTAAACATTTCATATAATTTTAGCCTAAAAAATCATAAATCCGCAAAAAATTGTAAACCCGACCAAAATTTACGATTTTATTATAAAGAAAACCGCATACGGTCAAAAAAAAAACACAGAACTTGCGTCGCTCTTTTTCTTCTTCTCGTCCTCACATTCATCAGTTAAAGTTTTCGGCTTAATTTTATAGCTTTTAAAGTTGGCGAGACAGGTGCGTTAAAAACGCCAACTTTCCCACACGGCTTCTCAAACTTTCGCGGCAACGGCGCGTTATTATACGGCGGGAACATCCCGCAGCGGGTCGAGGGGGTGGGGGGGGCGATAATTTAATTTTTACGATGTCAATAAAATTAGGGAAAAAACGGCCCTAAACCGGGCCGAGCGGTTAAATTAAAAGCTCGAGATTAACGGGGCCGCTTTTAAGATTTACCTTTCGTGATATATCGCCGTATAAGCCGGCGGTTTATATTTGGTGTTTCACGTGTGATGACTATAATGAAAATTTATATAATGTATAAAGGAAACGGGGGTTTTGTAAATAATTCAATGGATTTGCTCGGTTGTAAGTGCCGGTTTTGTTTAAGATAAGCGATTAATGGATTGATGTGAAATCGGGTGATTAGTCTGATATTTTTAGATGAGAGGTTTGTTTTTTAAAAATTATCATCATAATTAGTTCGGAATCATAGTATCCAAATATTAAGATCCTATTATAGATTATTTCAGAAATATCGATCTCAATTTTTTTTAAATTTAATCCCATCTTGTTACATAAAATGTTATAATACCTCTTATTCTAATGAAATCATAATAAAATCTTAAAGTTTTGGAATATCTATTCCAAAATATCAAGATTCAGATGTGATATATCCAAAAACTTCTGTATCAAATTTTTCAGTATCGAAAACTCCAAGTATGTATATTCTTTATTTTTTTATTTAAACTATTCAACTACAGTCACTTTTGAATTAACATAAAACATTACATTTAGTATTCGAAAATTATAATAATATTGAAAAAACCTAACCGTCTTATGTCTAAATACCTAAATAACTGAATGCTGAAATTATTAATTATCTAAATGGCTAAATATTTAAATAACAATTACACCTTAATTAGACACATCGAATCTATTTAGCCAATAAAATTGCTCAATTTTTGTTGCTTGCAACTCTTTTTTATACAAATATAGCAGTATCGCCTTTTTATAAATTCTGGATTGTAATCCAGAATTTAGATAATTAGATAAAAAAAAACCGAAAACCGAAATTAATATTCAAAGAATATTTTCGAAAATTATTTTTTTAACAAAAAAATATAACGAGTATTAATGGTTTAAACATTTCCTCCCAAAACATTCAAATTTCTCTAATTTGGGGCGTAGATCCTACATTGAGAAACACTGGAATTTAAACATATTCGGAAAATCTTCATCCTGCATTAGATTTTATAATATTATATAAAATACATACATATTTCGACATCCTAACATCTGAATTCCAAAAATTCTTCGACAGACTCCTAAAAAATCTCACCTGTATACATTTTTCAACCTGAAACATCCAAGGAGCGAAATTTGCATACATTCCCCGAAAAAAATCATGCACCGCGCATATTTTAAAACGAGCGCTTCTCAAACATACACACACATTTCCATAGCACTCTCCGCCACTAATAATGCAGCCGGGTCGCGTTGCACATAATTACCGAGCGTCGTTCATTGAATATTCAAAAAAATAATATAATGAGTCGTTAAAAATTCAAAAGCGGACGAGCCTTTTCGCACCTGCGCTCCTCAAACTTCCGCGCAATAAACGAACGCGAAAAAAATCATGATTAATGACGCGTGCGGCGCGCGTTCATTTTTCACGGATGAATCGGGAAGTTGTTAAATCAAAATGTATTAAAAAATGATTTTTTTTTCGCGTTATGATTTGATTAAAATTTTTATTGATGATGCGGAACTTGTAACGATGTTGTGTTGAAAGTTTTTTTTCGAAGTGATACTTTTATAAGGGCGGGAGTTTGAATCATTTTTTTTTAATTATACATGATGAGATTATTGAGATTATTATTCTATTAAAATTTATTTAAAAATTATCTTATCATTAAATATCTTATCAAACTTTCCGGTTAATATTTAGAAAATGATATATTACAAAACTTTTACACTCTAAATCTAACCTTATACAAATCAAATTCAATCTTTTTCAAATCAAATCCAACCTTTTAAACTTCAAATTAAGCCATTTTATGTTTCAATTGAACCTTTTACAGATCAAATTTAATTATCGTAAAGTATCATTGAGAATATTTTCCATAATAATCAATGAAGTGCAATCTATTTATGAATCTTTGATAATCTCAGTTGGCGATTTTTACAATTTTGTTCATGCATAATTAATTACATTTTTAATAAATTAATCTGAAAAAAGAACCAGAAATATTTGTCAAACGTTTCTTTTATATTTTTAATGAAATTATTAATAAAAATTAAAAATAAAGAAAATAAATTTGTGGTGGTTAAATTTTGATTTGTAAAAGGTTCAGTTTTAAGTTTAATGAGTTATATTTGGAGTTAAAGAGGTTGTATTTGATTTTTAAAGAATTGAGTTTGATTTATATAAGGATGAGTTCGTTATGAAAACACTGTTGTATTTTTTTATCAAACTTTCCAGTTAATATTAAACAAAATTGTTTATATGAAGTTTCACTTCAAATGTATGAGAGTTTTATGCTTTTTTTACATATACATATCTTTATGTATACTCATAAATATTAGGACACCCTGTATGCTTATAAAGATGAGCGATGTTATGGCATTTTTATTAGATACACACATGTGTTACTCGTACGATATATTAGAGCCGATTTAGAGCAGATGTTCGAAACGAAAGCGAATTTCATCAATATTCGTACTTTTTACGAGATTCACTTTTACTATATTCACGTCGGAAATTTCTTTATGTATTTTATTTTGTTTTGTTTATAGCTTAACGGCGCTGAAATGATTCCGGAATGAAATAAAATATGTTATTGATACGTCCGATTCATGAATCGCATTATATGTATTGGCTATTTTTTTTATTGTTTACGATTCATTGTTGTATTGTTATCCTAAATTAAGAGATTCAACATTCATAATGCACTACTGTGACAATCTCGATTGCAGAATTCATCCGTAAAATAATATGTTTCAAAACTATACATAATTGAATACTTTCATTATAAAAAAGCTATCCTAGAAAATTTATATAATGATTTTGATAGTGTTAGCATTTTTGAGAAAAAAATCTGGAGTATTTTTTTGCTAAACAAACTAAAAATACGACATAACTAAATATACTCACTGCAAAAAAAAATAAAGTTAAAATATTGATTATCAAGTAAGATTATCCTATTATTTTTTAAATAAATAAATAAATCAAGTAAGATTATTCCGGTAATTAATCTGATTCAGTATTTTGTGGTTTTCGGATATTTTTTTAATTAATTTTGAAGTAAAAATAGCTCGATTTCAGACTTTGTTGATGTTTAACCTAATGCTTCGAAGAACTCAAAGATTTTCTGAAATAATCCAGGATTTTTCCCAGAAACAATAACAACGTCAAAATTAGTATATAAATTTGCAAAGATTTTCTTTATAAAATAAAAATATTCACTGTTGTATGTTTAATTATAAAAAATTAAAATATTTCGTTCCCGTCAGTTTCATATTAAACGTTTTCCACATATTTTATACTATAATATAATACAAACAAAAATATATTTTACATAATAAAATAAGCTTCTATCACTTCAAATAAAGACTAGATACAGACACAAAGTGAATATATAATATATTTAATAGACTTTCGACAGAGAATACTTTAAATAAACACATATAATATATAGGTACATACCGTTTTAACAGATATATACCAGGAATTAAATCATCACATAATTAACTAAATAAACAGATCCTATATCCTCCACAATCCATCACCACCCCAATACCAAAACATCAAACACCACAATCAATCAAAACCAAAACGACCCATTGCCTCGCACTCGTCATACATCAACCTCGACCGCTTTTCACCGGAAAAAAAACACCCCTCAAGAAACACTTAAACGGCTTAAACTCGGCCATTTTCCCTCGCTTTTCCGGAATAATCCCGTCGGAAAAGCAGCAGTCGAAACGAATCGGTAATCTGCCCAAATCGGATTCCGGACTCGCGAGCGGAGTTTCGGTCTTTTGTCCGTTTAGACTTTCGACCGTTGCGAATTTTTCCCGAAATTAATTCCGGGAAATGGGACCGCTTTTCCGCGGCGAAAAATTCATAAATTATTAGCGATCCGAATGGGGTTTTTGTGCATAGAAGCGCGAAGAAAATGAAAAGTTCAATGGTTGCTATAGGGTGTCCCTAGGTTCACGCAAGATTTGAATTTTGCGACATTTTTGCAGTGAAGTGTCGCCAAAGAAAAAAAATACAGCGAGATATCTGATAGTTCAAGGTTATTTAAAATGAAGCGTTCAATGAAAAAACGCCTTTACATTGTTGATTTTTTTTGTTGTTGTTGTTGTTGTTGTTGTTGTTGTTGTTGTTGTTGTTGTTGTTTTTGTTGTTGTTGTTGTTGTTGTTGTTGTTGTTGTTCGTGGCCGTGTAATTTCATGATCTAGTGATCGGAATTTCCAAAGATCACGCAATTTAACGCCGTTGTACTTTTTCTTTGGGGGGTTTTTGAAATTTATGGATTATTCCAACAAGGCCACAACCTTAAAGGAGGAAATTAAGCACTGCATCAATGAAATTCAGCTACATTTATGCAAAATGATCATGGAAAATTTCAACAAAAAAGTATGTACCAGCAAAGCCGTGGAGACCTTTTAACCGATATGTTATTCCATACATAAACCTATACTATATACTTTATGAATCAATAAAAAAAAACATTATGTTTAATTATAAACCGGTGTTTTCTATCAAAATAACTTTTTGCATGAATCTTATGCTGGCCATATACACGCCACGATATATCGTTCCGAAAAAACTGAGGTACGATTTTTCGCTACGTGTATGTTATAAAACCGTTCAGTTTCGTCCGGTTTCGTCCGGTTTTATACATACACGTAGCGAAAAAATCGTACCTCAGTTTTTTCTGAACGATATATCGTGGCGTGTATGGCCAGCATTATAAAACCGTTCATTTCGTCCGGTTTCGTCCGGTTTTTTATACATACACGTAGCGAAAAATCGTACCTCAGTTTTTTCGGAACGATATATCGTGGCGTGTATGGCCAGCATTAGGAACTTGACTTAACTCAATTATGAAATTTCTAGAATATTTGACGACCACGCTCCATTATTGTAATGTATTCGAAATCTGGAGATTTTATATTTAAATAAATGTGGTGCTTTTTAATATGAAAAATTAATATCTTCATATTAAATTTATTATCTTCGTCATAAATTTATGTACCGCGACGTTTGTTTTGTACGTAGATTTTAAATAAACTGTTTATTGTACGAACAAATTGAAGAAAAACTTCCGGTGTAGTGAATAAATTATGACCGAAACAAATAAGGCTTTTGTTCTCAGGTAAGAAAAGGAAAAAAAAGTACTCGTAAGTCGCAATATTTATGTAGGAGTAGTAAAATAAATATTTTAATACATTTATATAAATTTTTAAATAATATCTAGAATCTGATGAAAAATGTATTGGTAGATGGTCAAATAAATATTTTTCTAGAATTTACCTTTGATGTATAATATATAGCATAGAAATAAATTAAATCACGAAACGGAAATGTCTATTTTTTATTTCGTTTTTTTAAACGCTCCTCTTTTTATCTAATATTAAAATTCTTAAAACTACTTTTCAAATCAAAAATCGTAAATGTAATAATTTTTATGAATAAAAAATATTTTAATGAAAAATTCACTCATATGAGTATTTCGCTGATATAATATTTTATACTAAGAAATTTTGATTTGATATTTTTAACATACATTAACGAGATACTATTTTATTCTACGAAAATATTAAAATGTATTGCAGTATATCTTTATTTACAATTTGCCAAAAATATTTTAATATATACGAAGCCATCGATATGAAACACACAAAAGTGCCTTTTACAACATATTTTTCTACACAACAATCCGAAATCCTCGTCACAGCCTGAAAATAAACATGCGATATAAATCTAAAATTTGACGAATACGTTTCAGCACAATCTGAAGACATGATCTGAAAACAACCGTGTCCTTTGCGACAAGCAAAACGACCCGCAGACAGACAGACGTACAAACATTCCATAGTAAATTCTATTTCGGATTGGCTTTTGTTCTTTTTGTACGTCTGGTATGTACTAGCTATTTTTTTAAATTTCAGCTGAAGACTTCACGCTGAAACATCTGGGCGTGCCGATGCGGTTTCCACAAAGCAGAACCCTAAAAAAACACAGCAGAAACTCCGACGTAATTAATCCGAAAATACGACGTGATTTTTATACATTTTATTTTTTCAGCTGAAAGGTGTATCGATTGCGCTGAAAACTATCACAATAAACCCGGCTGCTAATTAAACGTTAATTGAACCGGTCTGAAATCGACGCCGCTTTCAAAGGCGAAACTATTATGTTTCATGAAAAACGAGTCTCGAGAAGAATTTTCTCGCTCATTAAAAGAGAATATTTAATGACGGCAGCGTTCGAATATTGTTTTAATTGCGCGATTAATTTGAATTTTAATATTGAAATATTTTGTTTATTCGATCACGATAAATTAATCGTGAAGCTATAAATTTTCATTTAATTCCTCGAACGAGTGTGCTTAATTTTCATTAAGTTTTGCTTAACAAGATTCTTTGTCTTATTGTGGAATAATATTATAATATTGCTTAAAAATATTTATTTTCTTAATAATTGTTTGAAATTTAAGATTTTCTTGGAAATGGCGTATATTTTTGTATGTAATATTGTATACGATATTTTACGTTTGTATAATCGCTTCGTCCAAGGACGAAGCAAAGAACCTTGCTTTGTCTATGAAATTTAATAATGTCTGGTGGTGTATATGTTATGTTCCATAGGTGCATCATTTAAAGTCTTCTGTCAAATATGACAGTTGACATGCCTTACAACAATAGTGATAAACTTTTTTTCATTCATGTGCCAAAATTTCCAAATATTTTTTTACTAATTGTGAGTATCAGACATATTAAAGAAATTTTAATATTATATATAAATTCTATAAGTATGTAGTAAGACATGTCAACTGTCGTATTTGACAAAAAATGATGAATGATGTACCTACGCTAGATGACCCTTACATACCAATAGATCTTGTTAAATTTCATAAGCATTTTTTCTTTACGAGGAAAGCGATCATACAAACGTAACGTAACATATACAAAATAAAGTGCAACATTTGTATAATGTATCTTAAAATTTTCGTATTATACAATATGAAATTATAAATGATACATTTTTATTACAAAATTAATTAATATAAATTATACAGGTTTATATATTGAATATATAATCGAATTTTTAGGTAGATTATCACGTTCTTTGATAACATTTGTATAGACTCCCATCGAAACTCGAGATTGATTTCTTAACCGAAGCGGCAACGCATTTTTTCGCCGAAAAAAATATATATACTAAATAAGGCATTATTTGTTGACCTTTAAGTCTTGCTTAAGCGATTTTTCTCCTCCGAGAAATATTTAAATCCCCTTCTCATTTACGTGCACATGAAAAAAAGCTCGACCGATTCGAGCAGAAATCTCCTTTTGATGCCCATCGGATGAACATTAGACCCCATATTTATTATATAAATACACGTGCGCGTACACTTTGTATATATAAAATATAAAGGGCGAACCTTATTCGATGAAGTGGCCGTAGAGGGAACCTTCGGGATCCGAGGGTCTGATCGGAAAAAAATAATATTGCTCGCTGAAAAGATACGGCATGCGAAAAAAATATGCTTATTTCGATATGTGCAAAGTCACCTTTTGACATGGGCGAAACTATTTTATTTTATTCATTTTTTTGGAGGTTTATTAAATGGCGTTGAGGGCGTTTATATGATGGTTTAGTTGCTGAGATGGATTTGTTAGGGTGTATATTTAAAATTTTGTATTTGCACATTTATATCAGGCTACTGAAAGATTGAAGGGTTTAAAAAAATCGTAACTTGTTCATTTTCAATCTGTTTTATTTTATTAGTATAAAATAATGTTTGGAAATTAAAATAATTATATACATATAATGTCCAGTTATAATCAACTCTCATTGGGTATTTTCTATCTCAGTGAAAGATCAATTATTGAACTCAGAAAAAATATCGGCAGTATTTTATTTCATATTTAATTATTGATGTAACTTATTTTCATTAGATTAATTACATAAATACACTAAAATATTATATTAGGTTACTAAAAATTACAGGGAAAAACATGAGCATGAATTGCATCCCTGAAAATATACTACTTGTTGCGGTATTTTTCTGACTTTCAATAATTGATCTTTAATTGGAATAGAAAAACCCAATGATTTTTAATCGTTGCTGAATATCATATGTAATTATTTGAATCTTTAAAAGATTTTTTATAATGTGTTAAAAAATAAAATAAAAAGACATTGAAAATGAACAAGTTATGATTTTTTCAATCATTTCAGTGGCCACCTATATTATGATTTAAGTATGCTGTTATAATGTAACTCTCGTATTCACTAAATAAATCGCCTTCCAAATTCGACAATTATTTTATTCAAAATAAATCAAACTGAAATAAATAAAAATCAACACACGAGCACAATACGAAACGATAGAAAAATATTATTTTTAAATGAAGGATTTCAGAGCATGCACCGCATATGTATACCGCATCCATGGACCGTAAACCAATAGATTGTGCTTATTTTTGTTGAATACCTTTTATGGCGTAAGCAATATAAATTTTTTAAATTTTTTGATGGATTTTGGAAAAATAAATCCGATGAAAATAAAAATTTGGTTAATTTAATAAGAAGAAATCACAATTCAAATGTGTTTCTTCTCCACTTCTTCATATTTTCCATTATATTCTCATATTTTTCATCTTTTCATGCCTCTATCTCTATTTCTACATTCTTCATATCCTCATATCCACTTATCCTCATAACTTACATTTAAATCATCTCAAAATCCATCCCCACCAACAAACATCACCATCAAACTCATACATCACTCTCATCCCAAAAATACCCCAAACGACCCCCAAATTTCCCCAAAACGAAAAAATTCCCACAAATAATCGTTATCACAATCTCGATCGAACAATACTATAAAACCGTTTCACTGATTATATTTTACCTATAGGCAAAACATAATTACATACATGAAACACCCATAAACACCGAAGTAACAACTTTCAAATCGTCTCAAACGTTTCCTGTCCTGAGGTCATCACGTCAAAGTCTTCAAAGGGTTTCAGACCTATGATGAAATTACAACACGGCATCCGGTACCCTGTCGTAGTTTATACGAACAACTTAAGTCCAGAGTTCGGTTAACTTTAACCGATGAACACAAACATTCCGTCGCACAAAATTACGTACAGGTATACAGTTATTTAACGTGTTTGGAAATTAAATCGCTCCGAAGTTACGAATCAAAATGGGAAATGTGTATTTAAACTATTTAAGTTCTGATATGATATGTTCATAATATCAGTTATTAGTTAACTTTTCAGCAATGAAAAATAATTATAAAAAAATTTAGTATGTAGATCGTGATTAATTATTATGAAAATGGATTTGAATAATAAAATTGGCAGAGAAATAAAGTGTACTCAATTAAATTTGAATTTTTAATAATTTTACAAGTTAACTTTTCATTATGAAAACAAATTGATAATTCTCTAAGGTCGCATTAAAATGATTCGTGACTCGTGTGTTGTTCATCACTGTAATTTATATGAACGTTTATTTATTTTAATTGTATGTTATCAACTATATTATTTTTAATAATGTATTTTCAGCAAAAGTTTAATATTAAATTAAATGACACTAATTAAAAACCCAAAAGCTTAATTTAAATCTTTTAAAGTCTCAACATCCTCTAATTTCAAGACCCGTGTAATTCATATAACCTTAATAATGTTCCCAACGTGTTTTATTTCATATAATTATTTTCCATAACAAATTAAGATGAAAACACAAAGAAACAGTTATTCTCAAACATTCCAAAAATAAATCAACCCTCATTAAAAAAAATTCTCAAATTACCAAAAACCCTTTGACAACTTTCTAAACCCTCTCTAAACGCAACACGATATCATCTCGAAACAATACCAAAAAAAAACCCACATTCAAATTTCAAAACGTCCCGCCGCGTCGAAATCGGCCGTTTTAACGGCCATAACCCCGTCGCAAAAAGCGGCGGCCGTAATGGGCGAATAAATAGGACGCAAAAGCGCACAAAAGCGACGTATATTAAACCGACACGTCGGCGTCGTAATTCGCTTTATATTAAGTTTCGGTGTTTAACTTTTGCCGTAGCAGATAAAACGGGCCGCGTACGTAGCCAGAGGACACGGCCATAACACTCTCAAAAGCCTCAGAAGAGAGGGATGGAGGAATCTGAGGGTGTGTGGGAGGGATAGGGAGGTGTTGAGGAGGAAGTGAAACCGGAAGACCGGAAGACAAAAGGGCTACAACTCTTGGGAGGAAGTCACCTTAATGAATTCAACGGCCGCACTGGAAATATGCACTCGATTGCTTTTATTTTGTGACTCTTTAGTGTTGGGGGTTTTTTGTTTGTTTTTGGGTATGAAGGGGCTCGTTTGTTCTTTTGGTGTATTTTGTTTTAGTTCAGTTTTGTATTTTAACTCGTATGACTTTGGGTTGATGTAATTGAAGTAATTGAAATTCCTTTTGATGTGTTTTTATTGGTTAATCGAATTGGTATTTATTACAGTTAAGCTTGAGTCAGATTTATATTGCGGATTGACGAATTTAAAATAAAACACGACTACTCTGGTTAATGGAACGACCCCATCCCTCTCTGAAAATTTCAACCATATATGAATAGAATGAAACAACGACCACTAATTATCACTATTATTAACGATATATTAAAATAAAAAAAATAACAACAGATCATCATTCCATGATGTAAGGGACATGTACCATAAAAGCCAATCAGCCCATGCCAGCGAAGGAGGCTCTTAGAACAACGATACACGTGTCTATGTGCTAAACTTTATGGTCGCTGTCTTCTGAGCGGATCGCAATGATCGCCAGTGGGACAGACGAGTTAAAGACTAAGCAGACTGCACCCTCTCTGACCACTTTGCGATCGTAATGACCACCAGTTTGACAGATGAGGTGAGATCCTTGGTCCTAATTAACGTTATATTACAATAAAAAAATAACAACAGATCGTCATTCCTATAAAAAAATCTTTCCAGAAATGAAAATGAAATTTTTTTTTATAAACAAACAAACTGTCCACAGTTGAAAAACCACTCAATTCACCAAACACCCCATAAAGCTAATCTCAACATTCCACCGGCCGCTCGAGAACTACCCAAATTCAAAAACGACCCCATCCCCCTCTGAAAATTTCAACCATATATCAAAAGGCTACGCTTCATTACTGACGATCAATAACCGCCCCCCTGGAAACTTCAAAGGCAAACAAATGGCTTTGGGCGCTTTTGCAGCCGAAGGTGCTCTCGCCACGATCTCGCCGATATGATTGATGTTGGGATTTCGCTGTCGACAATTTCTCCAACCTCCCTCAAGTCTGCGGGACTCCTCGAGGATCGGTGTCCTGCCAATTTGTCGTAGTCTGAGATAATCGGATGCTGCGGTCGATTAAAATCAAAATTGAGTTATTGGCCGATCGGGGTGGTCGAGTTTGTCGTTTGTCATTTGGAAAAGTGGGTGATTGTGGATTTGTGTTGTGTGGGTGAGGGGGTTTGGAAAAATTGGTGCGTGGTCACCGTCAAAAAATGAGTTTTTAAAATTTAAAAACTCTTGTATTCTGAAACTTTTTCTATGCCTAAACTATTATCTTCAAAACGTACTTTTAAAAAGTAAGTTTAAAGTGAAGCTCAAAGGTGACCGTTTGTACTGATTTTTAGGATTTCTCATGACCATGGTGTTAAACGTGAGACGATACCAGTTCGACCCTATTTCGAAAAAAAAATCTATTCTAGAACTATTTCTATGCCTTAACTATTATATTATCCTCAAAATTTATCTTTAATCTAATAATATTATTAAATGCAGATTTTGAATATTATCGTTTAGGCATCGAAATAGTTTCAGAATACAAAAGTTTTATAGATAAGATTATACTGGTTTATTTCATAACTAATTATAATAATAATATTAAAGATAGGTTTTAAGAGTAATAATTTAAGCATAGAAATAGTTATAGAATATAGATGTTTCGGGATAGAATTGTACTGGCTTCGTCCTATAAACTTCATGGTTATGAGAGATCCTAAAAATTTATATTGTACTGATAAAACCAGTACAAATGGTCACCATTTATACTATAATAGTTTTACCAATACTGTATGTACTGATTTTTAAGGTCTCTATCATAGTTAATCATGAGACGAAATAAGTAGACTTTTTTTCAAATGAATTAATTAAAATTAAAATACACCCAGGTCCGTTTTTACACGGGGATTACGTTTCAAAAACTACCGTATAAAAAAATGTGTTTTGACTATATAAAAATTGAAGATAAGTTCCATCAACATATAAAATCTTAATGGAACTTCCACCCAAATGTATTTTATAAAAAATGTGTATTGGCAAAATTTTGTCATGTGTATCATCAAAAAAACATCGTATATTTTCATTTAATAACTATTAATTGTTTACCAGACAGCTCCGGATATTATCATTGTGGCATAATAATACTTTTTTATTTATTTTTACACCGTAAAAATGATAAAAAAACAATTAGTTATTTTTTTTTAATTGTGTTAATCGAAGCCGTGTATAATACACATGTAAAAAGAACTTTGGGTGTATTATAAAATACTACATGTGACTTTTTTAATACTTACTGTGAGGTAGTATTATTTTTTTTATTTGTATTAACTATTTATCTAATTAAATATTATTTTACAAACTATAAAATATATTTGCTTATAAAAATTGTAATTAGTTTATTATTTTCATAAACGATGAGTACTGACGATCCATTTTTTTTGGTTTTTTTAGCGAAAATTTCCTTTTTTTGATTTAAAAAAAAAGTCATTTTGGTATTAAAACAATATTCACACCCAAAATGCGAAGAGTAATTCGGGGTAATTTTTGAGTAAGAATGATTTGGGTAGAGATATGTTTTGGATTAATTTGAAGTGAAGGGTAATTTCGGAATGGATCAGTATATTTTTATACATCTTTGAAAATAGAGAAAATTTGGAGATCCAAATATAAAAAACGCATCTAATCCAAAAACATATCAATCCATTAAATCAAATTTTCATTTTACAAAAACAATAATCAACGCCAAAATCTTACACAACAAAAACAATTTTTATAAAAAAATCAAACAACGCAAAAACCAGCACACACACACACACTCCTATTATACAAACTCATCGCAAAAAAACAACGACCCGATTGTGCAACAATGCACAATCGGCGAAAACATCGAACCCGACACTTTTGCGCTCGGCACTACGCGAATTCCTCATCTAGCACGTCATCGTTCGACGGCTCGCCCTTCGGCCAATCGGATGCCAATATTGCACCAGATCTCCTTTTATGGTGATGCATGTGCATCGGGCGATGCACAACCATCCCCTCCACTTTTGAGGCCTTAAAAGGCGGCGGCAGCGGGCGCATTTTGTCATTAGCACCTTACATCGCTCTAATGTTCGAATGGCAATTTGTTGTTCGTTCATGGTTCTTGTTGTTCCTTGATGGACCGATCGAAATGGAGAATTTCGGTGAGTTTTTTTTTAATTTTTTTTTTGTTCAAAAAAACTTTTTTTTTTATGTTTTTTTTTTCAAAAAATCTTTGGGTAAACTATGCTATCACTTCGCACCAAATAATATTAGCGATATCTAAACGCGTTTTCTTTCCATAAAAAAAAAACTGAACGTGGAGGTCGGTTAGGCCAAAGCCGCATTTATTTAAGGCCTGTATTTAATTGATCAGTAAAAAAAATACTATTTTGATCAGTAAACACAAAGTATATGGTTGTTATTCGGTTCTGTGCACGTGAAAATCTGTTTGAACTTGTTGGATCAAGTCTCAATGTAGTTACACGTAGTAGTAAGCTAACCTAACCTAACCTAACCTAACTGATCATTTAACAATTTTTACTGATCGTTTTAGTTATTATTAACCAGCCAAATAATTAGTTGCCTTTATTTAATGCGCATATTTGAGTCAGGCTAAAGTCTGAACGTTTTTATTACTGAACGCGTTGATGGGTGCAACTGAACTTATCATATTCAATCAGGTATTCAGATTTAGGTTGTTTATATATATATAACATATAACATGTCGCAATATTGACATGGTATGGAGTGATAGCGTAGTGGCCCCAAATCTTTTTTTCGTTTTTTTTTTATTATTTGGAAAAATTTTTGAACAAAAATATGTCTTGAATATTTTTCTTGGTTTAAAAAATGTATGGTTATCTTGCATTTTAAGTGCGTAAATTATTTATTAACAAATTTGTATTTAAATATGAATTTTTATATAATCGTCAATATCAATTTGTCATTAGTGCATAAATTAGGATTTTATACTGCGCGTAATTCGTATATTATAAGTGAAATTATTTTTTTTTCTTAGTGAATTTCGCGCGTAGTTTGAAGGTTATTTGTTAGAGTACAAATTTGTTAGTAATGGTTATTAATCTTTTACTTTAAGTGCATAAATTAATTGACCAAATAACATTAAATTATGATTCATAACGTATATTTCACGATTCATTATTATAAGTGCATAAATCAAATTTTTTAACGAATTTTGTGCGTAGTCTGGAAATTTTTTTCCGTTTAAATTCAAATTTGTTGAGTGCGTAAATTATTTATTGAGAAATTTGCATTTTGTATGATTTTTTATATGTATAATCGTTAATATCAATGTATCGTTAGTGCTTAAATTAAGATTTTTATCGTATTTTTATTGCATATGATTTATTTATTGTAAGTGCAAAAAAAATTTTTTTTTCAACGAATTCCGTGCGTAGCTTGAAGCTTTTTTTTGTCAGAGTAAAAAATTGATTAATAAATAATGGTAATCTTATACTTTAAGTGCATTAATTAATTATTTTTAAATTTGCGTTAAATTATGAGAATTATGAGTGAATAAATCAATTTTTTTAATGAATTTCCCGCGCGGTTTAGAGCTTTTTTTTTTGTAAAAATTCAAATTTGTTTATATAATATTTTATTTTATTTAAACTCGTCAAGATATGATTAAATACCTTCGAACTATGCATGAAATTCGTTATAAAAAATTAATTTACGCACTTCTAAAACATGAATTATGCGTAACATGCGTTAAGAGCCTTAATTTAAGTACTTATGTATAATAAAAATTTGTCAATAACTTATTTACGCAACTAAAATCCAAGATAACCTTTTGTTTTTAAATTTTTTTTAAATGTTACTTTTTAAATTAGTTTTAATACAAAGTATATTATTCTTTTTTCAACATATTTTCATATTTATATTCAATATTCTTATTATTTTATTGTTTTACACTCATTTTCCAATTTACGCAGTAGATTATGTTCCGAATAATAAAATGCTGTATTCCCATACAATAACATGAGATAGGTTCCAAAACAAAAAAAAATCATTAGTATATATAAATACTTGAGAAAAAATCAAGTGAGAGAAAACTACGAAACGCACGATTTTCTATAATTTAAAAAAAATTGCTTGACCGCGTTAATGTGATACTGCGTAAAATAAGTACCACGTAAATCGGGGTATGAGTGTATTATTTTGATATTTTAATTATTGTTTTGAATATTTTATAAAATTTATTTTTATTTCCATTGAAAAATATTTTTTTCTTTTTTTTCTTATTTCTTTATTTTTTTAACAGATCGGTGCCCAACGGAAACATTTCTATAAAATGTTGACACAATAATTGTGCGACATTCAAATTGTCATATTAATTCATTCATCGAATAGGCAATTGCGAAAAATATTCGCGATTATTGATGTACTTTTGTAAAAAAATTAAAGATAAACATCTTGAACCAGTTTTTAAATTATCACAATGAAGCTCTTGGGATTTTTTTTACTTTCACGTATAAACAGAAAGTTGATTATACTGAAGCTTGAAAAAAAACTCAGTTTCTTTCGTCCATTTATGTGAAATATTTCGCAGTTTTATACTTTTTTGATTGTTATCCAAAGAATTATTATGATGTCACAATTTTGATGGAATCATATAAATTATGGTGGATTTTAACACATGTACTTCTATTTTCAATCAAAAATATCAAGTAATCTTATGTTTTTGATACTTCTAATATAATATTATAGTAGAGTATAACAGTGTTTATATTTTGTCATTATCTTTGATTAGTTGATCATAAGAATTTTCAAATCACTCATCATTTACTGAAATTTGTATTGATGTTGGTTGATAATTTGATATATAAAAATTGATTTTTTTTTTCACCATAATTTCAAAGTGAATTGAAAAATATTTTCTAAATTGTTGTTATTTCAAGATTTTTATAGTGAATCATTTTGTGTCTTCATGCAATTTTTAACATTTGAAAATTTGACAGGGAGTAATTGTAATTGGAGTTAAATTTGTCAATAAGTGTTCGTATAAATTGCATAATGGACAATAGCTGCAGTGAAAGTGATTTTTTATTTGTTATTTGAAATTTCATTTCCTGTATTTGAATTTTTCGATAAGTTATTTTTATTGCGTACCAAAAATTGATATCTTGCGGGATTACAGATGGTAAAATTGCCTTAAATTTCGTTGTATGTCAAATTTTTGTGACATACTGGATTAAGAATATTTAAATTTGCGCTTTGTGAAACTGAAGCATTTTCTCAAAATTTAAATATTTTAACACCAATATTATTATATTTTAAGTTGATAACGAAAGTTATCGACGAACGAGAGTTATTAGATCTTTTATGAAGACCCTCAATTACAATCGAGTACTGATATACTGATACCTTGAATATCTTGAGGGATTTCGAATTATTATAATATATAAAATTGTTGAAATTCGAGGGTTAAAGTTTACGTTTGTTTTATAAAAACCTATTACGTATTCTTAAAACATTATTTTTTTATGGTGTATATCATGAAAATAAAATTAATTTAAGAGTCTCGAAAATTCAAGTAATTTTCGAACGTCCTGTCCATGAATATGAATTGAAATGTTGGAAGTGTTACTAGGTACCTTTGATGAATTCTTCATTATCAAGTATTCGTATCTTGAACATCTTGTAGAATTTCAGATTATAAAATTGTCTTAAATTTCGTTGTCAATGTTTAATGCCAAATTTCTGTGACATATTGACAATTGTATTTAAATTTGCGCTTTGTGAAACTGAAATATTTTCACTCAAAAAATATTTAAATAATTTTTCTATTATATTTTAAGTCAATAACGATGTTATTGACAAATGAGAGTTATTAGATATTTTATGAAGAGCCTCAATTGCAGTCAAGTATTTATATACTGATATCTTTAATATCTTGCGGGATTTCAAACTATTATATAAAATTGTTTGAAATTCCAGCATTAAAGTTTAGGTTTGATTTATAAAAACCTGTTACGTATTCTTAAAACATTACTGTTTTTATGGTGTACATCAGGCTTATCCAAAGGGTCAACATGGGGCCAAAATGGACCCCTGTGCTCGTGCGAGTGGCCTCCATTTTTTACACAAAAACAAATAGAATTTATTCCGAAATGAACTCATCGAAATTGTTTCATAATGGAAATAAATAACTTTATATTTATAATTATAAAATGAATATTTATAATTTTGAAATTTGTAAGTGGTCCCCATGTTTGTACATTTCGGCCAAAGTGGCCCCCGCACGCTAAAATGTTGGAAAAGCCTGGTATAATCATGAAAATGAAATAAATTTATGTAAAATACAGCAAAATTGTATTAAATTCCGTTGTCCATGTTTAGGGTGAGTTTTTTGTAAAAAATAGAAAGGATATTTCATTCAAATGGTTTTTACCGATGCTGAAAAAAATTGAAAACTGTTTTTTGCCTTTTTTTGTTAAAAACATTTATGATATATACTAACTCCTAGCCTTCATTTAGGAAGCCTCCATTGCAGTCAAGTATTCATATCTATAATATTTTGTGGAATTTCAAACAATAAAATTGTCTTAAATTTCGTTGTCGAGTTTTTAGGGTTAGTTTTTTCGTAAAAATTCACAGCAATTCTTTGGTGTTTTTCTTATTTGACTTTTGTTGAAAAAATTTTTAATTTTGTTTTTTCAGTGAAATCATTTTTCATTACAATGATTTTATCAACCTTTCATTGCAGTCAAGTATTCATATCTTGAATATATTGAGGAATTTCGGACAATAATGTCTTACATTTCGTTATCAATGTTTAGGGATGATTTTTTCGTGAGAATTTAAAAGATGTTTCTTTTAGATGGTTTTTACCGATGCTGAAAGAAATTAAATCTAAACTTTTAATTTGAAACATTTGTTATTTTTAATAACAATATTATCTGGTTTCGTTTAGGAAGCCTTCATTGCAGTCAATTTCAATATACTGTTGAAATTTAAAAGTGTGGCAAAATTTATTTGTATTTCGAAAAGATATTATTATATAGAATCAGTTGTCTGAATGAATTTATTCGTATATTTAATATTTTCAACAATTTTTGTAAAATAAATTTTATTTATAAAAAAAATTGTTGATCCGAATGAATAAAATCTATTGAAGATTAGAAAAAAATCACTTTTTTATTTACATGATTACCCCTAATTTTAAGACAAACATGAAAAAATTAAGCTATTGAAGATTAATTGCCATTCAATTTGTACTTTTATTATAAAATTAAATTTTAACCGAAATTATAATAATTTTTAATAGGATGAAAATTTCAACCTTTACACGTCATATTTCATTCAAAAATAACAACCATATTACAATTTGGGAAAACAAAAAATGAGCTGGCTGTAAGTATAATAAAAAGCACTAAGGTTATGTATTTTTATCGATATATTATATAACATCTACAATCTTAATCAACGAAATTTTTATCCAAACTTTGATGAAAATGAAAATCTAAATATTTTGAGATCACAAATGATCCTAGACGATTCAAACGATTTCAGGATTAAATATTTTTGAGATTCCATATCCAAAATTACAGTTAACGGGACTTGAAAATTTTCAAAAACAAGTTATTATATAAAATAATATTTCTTATACAAAAAAATTCTATCTTATCTGGATGATAACACGAATATTCGCTACCTGAAAATTTTAAGAACGCATACTCACCCCGAAAGCTAACCCCTATATTTTCATCTCCACCTTCTTTACCCCGTACGATTCAAAGCTCATATTCAAATACTCTAAAGTATCTAGTCGTTAACCTTAAAACAAAACCTCCAAAAACCCTCATCGAATACAACATTCATTAATTCTCCAATATTGAAAGTTGCCAACATCGAATCCGCATACATAACACATACGAGAAATAATAATGCGCAAAAGCGAACGCCCGCAGCGATAGTAGCGAAACATCTCATTTTCTTAAAGCAAAATAATAATTCGGCTCACAAAAGCCTTCTTTGCCGAGAAACACGCATTATCGTATTTTGCAGCCATACCATGCTATACCATGACCCCGAAAATCAAATCGAATTATTCGCCGAAGATCCTCAAATGTATCGATGTTTCCTTAATAAGAGTTTGTGCGACGTGGAACTTCTGTAGGTGCGGTTATACGTAAGTATATAATAAAAAATTGTGAAGTATTTTCTGTATAACGAAGATCTGCAAATGTATCGATGTTTCCTTAAAAAGGGTTTGTGCGACGTGGAACTTCTGTAGGTGCGGTTATATGTGTGTATATAAGAAAAATGTGAAGTATTTTCTGTAATGATTCATTTTGAATCAATTACGAAACGAATCTGAAATTAAAAATTTCGCCGTTCCATTAAAACGTTCAATTATAAAACAACGATTTCGCAAAAGCTTCGCATCACTGTCAAAAGTGACGCATTCAAATTGAAAGAGATGAAATTTAAAAAACCGACCCCTAACGATTCCTAGAACCCTAAAGAATTCCTAGAATTCGAAATTTAATAATTCACAACACTTTTGACAAACAATCGAAACTCGAAATCAAAATTGCACTAATCAAACGAAATTAATTTAACTTTTACTTCAAGTGTGTTAAATAAATAAAAAATAATTCAACTCAACCTTTATTATATTGAAAATATACAAATTATATTTTTTACCAAACAAACATTTTAGAAGCTTCAATAAAGTACTTGAAACAACGCGAACCGCGTTCTAAGAAAACTCATCTCTTAGGCCGCCAATTTTTCAGCACTCTCCCGGCGCTTCTCGGCTCGATTTACGACTTAATTAAATTTCAGCAATTTCAGCTACACGTACCATGTACATGCGCACTTATTGGTTTGTTATACGTGTAATTAAACGCGTATCGTTCGCATTTACGCGTTATCTGCTCACTGCGGCCTTCGCATAACGCGCACTTCGCGAAACCTCAAAACCCCCGTTATATCCTTATTTTACGCACGTGTGAGGTGTTCAGGATCAAATGTGACGATTAGGGTGTTTTTTGTTTATTTCGAATTTAGTTTGGGAGGGTTTTTTGGAAAATTATCTGATAATGTTAATTTTTGTAGAATTATTGAACACAAACTATTTGATCAATTGCGACGATTTTATTTTTGGTTTAACTTCAGTACATTATAACAAGGTTAGTTAAAATTAAATTGGTTTTATAGTTATAATGAAACGTAACTTCCGATGAGTTTATACTTAAATGTTCTCTTGTTCTATATAATTATAGTTACAATAGTAACACATATCATAAATCATAATTTTTATACAATAGTAACAGTTATAGCTAATAATAGTTACATTCTACAGAATACATATAATAGTTCAATTAATAATAGTTATATTCTATAGTAATAGTCGATTTCCATCCGTCTATTTGTCTGCTTCTGATAACGTTCAATATAATAAAAGCGAACTTTTAATATCTGTCGGTTTAATGTTTTATTTTAAACAGCTTTTCAAAATTCGTCTTCATTAATACTGAAAGTACTACCCATTAGTTCATTTATAAACCAAATCGTATGTTACTTTACTTAAAACGAAGTTAAGCTATAAAAGTGATCGAAATAACGTTTTTGAATAAAAATTAGTTATTTATAAAAATATTCTCATAGGACGAAAAGCAAATATATTTTATATTAAGTAATCAAAATTATTTACACTTTAATTTGAAAGCTCAAAGCCTCAAAGCAAAATTTTCACTGATCCTTTTAAATTAACGTTGTTAGTATTAAATAAACAACATTTTCATACATTTCAATTCATAATAAAAATATACAAACATCACCTTGAATATAACAACGACGAACTAATGAAGAAAAATAATACATGTATTTATTACGCAAAAGGAAAAGCTCGCGTCAAACGCAAAATTACACAATTTTCACGTCATATAAATTATCTAGAACTTAATTGTTCCCGTCAAGTTTTTCAGGCATACAAACATACACACGCTTAGGCACGTTTTCCGCAAGTCGGAAAATGTCTGGGAAATTTTCGCGTAGCGCTTTTCGATAGCCGGCGGCAATTACCGAAAAACTGCCATAAAATTTTTATTGCCTTCGCGAACGACTGCCGCAAAAGTTTCCCAAACATCCAACTTGCCGGCTAAGTCTCGAAGACGTCAGAGAAGACGTCATCCACTCGTTCTCAAACTTCGCGTATAATATTTGCGTAAAATATAATTAAAAGTTGACGCTATTCCGGCGTTTAAAACGGCGCCGCTTCGATTATATCGTGCCGAGATTGTTAACCCACTCTTTTTTCGTTCTTTTATTTTTTTAATATGAAAAAAGTGAATATTATATTTTTACATTCATTTGGCATGAATTAAATTAACTTTTTTCGTAGCGTTATTATAATATCAAAATAGTTATTATTGAAACATAACTATTGAATCTAGAAACGATATTTGTAAGTAGTCATTTTTTTCCTAATAAAAAATTTATTAAATGTATTTCTTTTTAAAAAATAATAGATTTATATTACAAAGTTATGAAATATGAATACATATGTTTTCCTTATATATGTATGTAAAGTTAAAAATAAACAAAATTCCAAAATTTCAAATATGTTAATTTACAAATTTTCAGTAGTGGATATAATTAAGTATTTTCACTAGCGAGACTTTTCCGCAGTAGGTATGCCGATGATCATTTTCCAAGGTTTTGTCTACAATATTTATTCAATTCAATGTAAAATATTTGCAGGTAAACTTATAGAATCGGCATTATATTTCATATTTTGTAAATGATGCACTCAGCTCAAATTTCGAACTATAAAAAAATGGAACCCTGATACACCCAGTGCGCCAAACGTGTGGAAAGGGTAAAGTTACTATGAAAAAAATTTACATTAAAACCTGAATAAGAACTATTTAAGTTCATTGTTCTATTACAAAGGATAAAGAATGGGTCCCTATTATAATATGAACATAATCATGAGTGTGAGTTTGGCACTTATATCAAGGTTAAACCCTCATGTTTTTAGATCCAAATTCTACCCTAAGGTTACCCAAGGTTCTACTTTAAAGTTTTACCCTAAAATTCTACCTGAAGTTAAACGACACCGACAATAAATAGTAAAAAAAATTATATTCACGCATTTTTACCAACTCACATATACACTTATCGTGAAATTGCACCTTTACATGTACAAAAATTTATTATAAAATAAATAAATCATGTTATAATACAGTTTAATAACAAATATTGTAACCTTTCAGTTTCCATCTTGAGCCATCGATATCGATCTCTGTCGAAGCCTTGTTCGAAAACGCCACGAGCACTTATAGGCTGTTGTATTTTCATTTTATACGTTAGTGTTTTTTATCCGGATCGTGTGAAGCGGCCCTTTTTTCACACGGCAGCGAAAATTGGCTTCGTTAAGCGAAAAAGTGTTGGTCGCAGGGTCCAAAGTGAAAATTTTCGAGTGACACGTTTCAAATTGACGCGTTCCAAACGAACTAAAAATATTATTTTTCCTCTATATTAATTAAAGGGGAAACTTCAATGTTTTTTCTTTGGCGTTCGATACATTGCTTTTTCGACACGGCTCTTTTTCAGGTCAATTTTTTCAACGCGATATGTTTTTTGTGTGTGAATTTTTTTCATGTTTTATAAATCGAATTTTTTTCTTTTGTTTCGCAAAAGAGGTTGTTGAAGTTCAAGAATAATCGAGTATTTCATATTCAGTGAATACGTGAGTATGAGCTTTATGTGTACGCTTTGTGTTTTCGTTTTTTCAATGTTATCTCAAAGAATATTAACTCGGTTTATATTATATTTTTAGAATTTTTGTATTCTTAAATGACGACTGAAATGCTAAAAAAAATATTTCACACTGATATTTTCGTTCAATAATATAAATGTTACGCAACGTTTACGTTATCGTGTTTTTCATAAAAAACGTAAACAACCTTGCGTTGTTTGTGAAATTTAATGTCATCTGTTGGTATTTTGTCTCGTTTTTTTTTTGGCTTTATTAAAACAATAAATGTTACAATTAATACGTCTTACGATATACTAATGGAAGATTGGGATAAACTTACATTTCCGATACCAGAGTATCGAAATGTGATCAAAAAGAACATTGAGGACCACAAACGAAAGATTTAGTTTTTTTAGATCATAAAAGAGCTCATTCTAGAAGAAAAATATCAAAGAGTCACCAATTGAAAAAATCATTTTGATACGGATGTCAAATTTCTCAAAAAATACAAAATTTTTTGCATTTTCCATGAAAAATACAATCAATTCTTCGATTCATGATGCAAATTTTGAACAACCTTTAAAATGGGATTATTTTTTCATACAGCTTTAAAAATCATTTATTTCATAATTATTTTCAAATTTAGTACATTCTGTTTATATTAAAAAAAAAAAAATATGGTCGATCAAAGCCTTACACTTCATAAAAATATAATAAATTTTTATTGAAATTTCATATTATTATTTTTTTCTTCATTTTTATTCTTCTTGAAGGGTTAAACAAACATCGCATAACACAAACACAACACACACCCTTAAAAAAAACATTTGACATCAAACATGCAACACCCTAACCATAACTTTCAATAAAAAAACAAACCGACCGCGAAAAAAACAAACTATCTTCACTAACCAACAGACAAAACCATCCTACACAAAAAAGGACAATATCACATTGAATAATCGCTTCGTCCTTATGCGAAAGCTATATTTCCTGCGGATCGAGTTATTGAGCATTATGGAAATGACTTGCGCACTCGCGTATATGGGCCGCCGTAAAAATAAATCGGTACGCGTTACCGACGAAGGTATAGAAAGGTATGTCATCCTCGTATCCTTGCCGGTGCCCACGTGTGTGTATGTGTACATGTGTACACTCTTGTGTGTATAATGCCGGGATTCGAGACATAAGACGTATTTTCCCGGATTGATTCGGAGACGTCGTTTCCGCAAGGGGCAAAAAATATTGTGTACGGGGAAAGGCAAAGGAAATCCCGTATACGTTTAATCCGCAGGCGGAAAATTGCTTGTGCGGGATATAATGTGTGTGTATGTTTTTTTTTGTTTTTGTAAGGGAGGTTCTGGAAATTATCGCGTTTTGGTTTGTTTTTGTGGATTTTTTGATTTTGGGGTGGTTGTGGAGAGTGTTGTGTTGTGGAGTTTTTTGATCCTTTTTGGAAATTAGTGGATGTATTTTGAAAAATATGATGCTTATAGTATTATAAATGTTACAGTTAAAGCGTCCATCGTCGTTAATACATACATTGTCTAGAGAATGTATACCCGGACTTCACGTTTTAGAGAAAGCGTACGATGCTTGATTCAGTATACACAATCTCTAGACATAGCATATATTAACGAGATAATGAATACAACCTCTGACATCGATCAGACAAACCGTAAATTGAACAAAATCGAACGATTTGACAGATGAGTTAGTTTTGTTGTTAACAGGTGGCAACACATACGAACCCTGTACACGTTCGATATTTTTTCGCTGTCATCTGTACGAATTGTACATTATAAATGAAAAAACATCATATAATACTTTAATACAAACCGGATTCATTTCATGAACTGTAATACGATCAATTAATTCAGGTTAAGGTAAAGATGTTTTGAAAATACATTTGGCTATATACACTTTGCGTAATTTGCATAGTACACTTTGAAAACCATTATAAAACTATTTCGATGAGTACGTTTCGGAATAAATGCTGTTTGTTATATTTGTTTTTGTGTGAAAAGTGGGGGCCACTTTGGCACCGTAGTGGCCCTTTGGACAAGCCTGGTATAGATTATGCTCAATTATCTGTGTCTAATTATTTTACCAATAAAAAATCACATTTTTTTATTTCGTGACATGAGAACTGCATTCTATAATGCAAAGCGTGTATGGGTCTCTATGTGTTGCCAACCATTTTCCGTACCCGCAACGATACTTAACTGTCAAAATTTCTAGTTCGTAAATCAAAAATAAATTAGCGTAAATTGGATAATTTGGGTTTCTCGTGTTTCCTAAAATAAAACAACCCTACTATAATTCGCTAATTGCGATTTATTTATTTTGTTAATACGTTATCTATGTCGCAACAGATGACGCATACATTCTCTAGTTAACGTGTTCATTTTTACTCCCGTGTATGTTTTCTCTGTTCGTTTTAGACAATGTATTCATTAACGAGAGAATGTACGTATTAACTGAATTGATGCATTGGCTGTAACATAAATACGTTTTGATGTATAATTCAATGTATTGTATTGTAACTGTTTATCCAGTATTTCCCAACCTTATTTGTGCCTTTTCTCATTTCAATGTTTGAAAAACTTTTATGTCTCCCCATCAAAATTTAAAAATTGCCTAACAAATTCTAAAAAAAATTTACCAAAACGATCCACAGTAATAGGTATAACTAAATTAGTCACTTCACGCTTATTTACCTAACAAAATTTCTCAACTTTTTTATCTGAAACTTTTTTTTATACAAATATAACAGTTTCGCTATTTTTTCTTGGAAAGTCAGAATTGCAATATCAAAAAAATTGAAAATGCGTTTGTTTTTTGTCCCCCCCCCCCCAAATGTTCAAATCCCCCCTCACACAGAAACACTGGTTCATACAGTCTTCATAATGATATAAATATATGTATAATATATATATAAAAGGGCTTTTTTATATCTGCATATAATAATACATTTATTCATTAGAAATATGAGATTTTATTTTCTTGTCATATTCAGTGATAAGAGAAGTAACATTGAATATTATTTTAAAATACAACTACTTTTCAAAAACATTTATACCTATAGATAAATTCATTTCTATAGGTAGTATCATTAATTGCTTAACTTTAATGAAAACCAACAAGGCGGAACCAATGATTTTCTTCGTAAATTTAATATTGAAATCTCTCTGTTTACAAACAATCATACCCACTCACTAACCACAAAACTTATCACTCAACTTCAATACATTCAACAAAACAAAAGCATCAATTTCTCAATATTTTCCAATTAAATAATAATAATAGTAATAAACAGTTAACACCAACAAAACCATCAACTTCCCCAATACATTTCTTTCCGATTTACAAAAAAAATAATAATAAAAAAAAACAATTAACACCAACAAAACCATCAACTTCTCCAATACATTTCTCTCCAGTATACAAAAAATAAAATAAAATAAAATAAAAAACAGTTAACACCAACAAACCGTGCAACCTCAACCGCAGCTGTGCACAACCCGCGCACTCACCCAAACCTCAACACAAACACCAACGAAAACCGCCACGCACACACATTAAAAACCACCTCGCACACACTCTCGCATAAAACACACATCCTCTATTAATTATAGACGACATTGCGAGAGGATTTCCGTCGGCTGCGCGGATGCGGATGAATCCTTAATTCGACGACGTCAAACAGACTTAACACTGTGTCGGATTCCTCATGCAGCCGAGCGTGAAGCCCTTTGCGGCGAATTTTCAGAATTTCCAAATTTCCAGAAACGGAAAATGGCCCCGGGCTGGCGCGCTCCCTTTGTGCGTGAATGTAAAAACTATTTCGGATGTTTGACGGAGTTGGCTTGGGAATGATACGAGCGCGGCACGGCCGATTAGTTCTGATGGGTTTCCGTATTGGTGGATCGGGGTGAGGCTCCATAGTGAGTGTGGGTGATAGTGAAAATGAGTGCTTAAGTGATGGTGTGGGTGATAAAGTAAGCGTGAGTGGCAAAGTGAGTGAGAGGGTTAGTGACATTATGAGCGTAAGTGATTAAGTGAACACGAGCGATAAAGTGAGTGAGAGCATTCGTGAATTTATGAGCGTGAGTGTTAGCGACAACGTGAGAAATAACGTGAGCGTAAGCGATAACGTGAGCGTAAGCGACAATGTGAGAGTAAGCGAAGATATGAGCGGGAACGTGAGCTTGGTCGAGAACATCAACGTGAACTTAAGCAACAACGCAAATATGAACGTAAGCGATAACGTGAGAGTATGCGACAATGTGAGTGTGAGCAACAAAGTGAGCTTGGTCGAGAACATCAACGTGAACTTAAGTGACAAAGTAAACGTAAATAACAATATGAGCGTAAGCAACAACGTGAGCGTGAGCAATAACATTAACTTGATCGAGAACGTCAACGTAAGCTTAAACGACAATGTAAACCTAAACAACATAGTGAACGTGAGCAACAACTTGAACGTGAGAGACAAAGTGAGCTTTATTGACAAAGTGAGCTTTATTGACAACGTGAGCTTTATTGGCAACGTGAGTATTATATATTGATAAGTAAAACGCGATAAAATAAACAGCGAACGATTACTACCTATATTTATTCACTTACTATTTCGCTCATACTCTTGATTACGTTGTCATTTACGTTGACGTTTGCGTGGTTACTTATGATCACGCCTCTATGGGGCTTCACCCTAATTTTGTGTTGGGTCTATAGACAAAATCTAAGGAAAATCTGAGAATTTAGTGGAAGAGTAATCAAATTGTCTTAGTAGAACGACAATTGAGAAAAGTTTTTTGAAATGAAAATTTCTTATTTTGCTTCAGTGTAAATTTGTTTAAACGTTGTGGAAAATGTGAAATGCTTTATTTTTATTTTAAACTAAGCGGATTTAAATGCTGTAATAATAGAACGATTTTAATATTTAATTTATACGTACGAGAGTGCCACACAATTTACTTTGTCAACGAATGCTCAAAGTGTATATATGTTTTTAAAAAAATCTACAAAATTTTCCGACAGTCAGAAATTTTAATAAAATCCTAAACAAATATTATCAATTTTCCGTTCCTAAAATAACCTAGAAATGTTTTTCTATATAAAACTATTATTTTTATACTTTAAGTATCCTTGCCAAAACGAACAGAAAAAATCCCAACAACAAACAACATAAACACATGAAACTTTCATGCAAAACTAACTGTCCATTGGACGCGTTAAGAGAGAGTAAAAAATTGCAAAATCTTTTTGCGTTGCATGAATAATGCGCGCGTTTTAAAGTTTAAATTATGCTCTTTTCACGTTTTTAACACAGTCGAGAGTTTGCTCGCAAAGAACTGAAAATGTATTATGCATCGTCTGAAACGAGTCGACCGACCGACCGACATAATTAAATATTTCATAATGCGAAAGGACTGAAAGGGTTTGCTCTATTAATTATTGAAAGCGAAACGTTGCGTAAATGGCTCAAGTTTTTCCGTAATTGCGCCTCCGATGTGGTCTAAAAAAAGCGAGAAAATCTCGAGCGATACGTGAGCTGAAAAAAGTTACTTTATCATGATTGTCTTTTTATAAACCTTTTTTGTTTGAAGTATTTCAATGTGTGATATTCGAAACCGTTCAAAGCCGGGCTTATCTACAATATGAAAATTCATATTTTTTTCGAACTGTAGTCTATATATGTATAACTCATGTAATATAACTATATTGCAATGTAACTAGTTTTTCTTTTTGAAAATTCTTCTTTGAGATTTTCTCTATAAAAATGCCAAAATCGAGAATTCTCATTTCTCGGGAAATATTCTTTTTTTTTTGTAATTAATTATTCTAACTCCAATGGTCATTTTGGACGTTAAAATGTTTATTTATTTGTAATCTTGAAAGGGTTCCCGTCAATTTCATATCTTAGAATTAATTTGTAAAATTGAGGATTAGCGACCAATCTTATACCTGATTTGGTTTGCCCGCGATGAGCAAAAAATTAAATAGGGTCTAGTATTTGATGGCAAATTGTTTTTACAAAAATGAAAACGGTAAATTTGTCTACAGTACTATACTGTAATAACATTATTGCATACGTTATATGCATTTTTTTCATACATCAAAAGTGAAATCGAGGATTCTCATTTCTTGAGAAATGAAAATCATCGAGGAATAAGAATCCCTAACTGATTCTTTGTTTTGCTATGGAGAAAATAGCTATGTTTAGCCATAGAATAATAAGAACAAATCATAGTCTGTTGATTTTTTTACAACTCCAAATCTGCATAAAATACTACGAGTCCTCTACTCCGATTGAGTTAGATTTGAAGTCAGTACAGCCCTGTTATTTTTTTTATTTATCATAAAACTCTTGCACATTAGAAGTAAAACTTCACATCATCAATTTCACATTAACAATTTTCACAAAAAAAAAACAATTATCTTTCCACTGGAACATTCCAACAACCGAATCCCATTCAAAGACCCTCACCATGTCAACCCAAAACACGCAACGACTTCAATTTTTAACACAAAAACACCCCAAACGGCACAAAAACCATTCTCCCAACCCCCATAAAACCCCACACGTTTGCATTTCCCGTTCCAAATTTAAAATCGCATGTCTGCAGGGGGGCGTCGGAAAACCCATTTTCCAGCGCAGTGTCTATTTCAGCGGAGCACGCCACTGCACGGGCTACATACGAGTGTAGTACCGGCTTTTTATTGCTAATACGGGCCCGGAAGACCGGAAGTGCCGGTTTTTGTAGCCTCGGGCGTAATCGCGCATCGAAATTGCTTTTGTCGACGTCGACCGTGGTAGCCCGGCGAAATTTCCACGATAAACGGCGTATAAACACGTGCCGAGTGTGTGTGGGTGTTTGCGTTTGTTGAAAGGCCGCAAACAAAAACAGGTGTTTTGGTAGAGGGGGGTGGGGAAGGTTGGTGGGATGTAGGGCTTGCAATTTACCGTCAAATTTCGATTACCCGATTAAATAATTGGTAAATGAAAAAAATAAATTTATGTAAAATAAATGATTAAAGTATGACTTTATGTGGCTACTTTTAATAAAAAACAGTATTCTTGATTAAAACCTAAACATTATATAAAATATATGTTTGGAAATCCGTCATATGTTAAAAAAAATGTATAAATAGTATAAAAGTGTATAAATGTAAAAAGAATAAATAATTCCTACTCCCCCCTAGGTCCACAAAACCATGTTGGCGCCTCTCACACTCATAAAAGCACCCTTTCGATTTTTTTTCTGCAATATTATGTTTATATCTACAATAAATTCGCAATAAAATCGTTTCCGGTAATTATCGGTATTTTTTTCAATTTACCGGTATTTACCGAGGGCACATTTTGGACTGTTAACCGGTAAACTGGAGTTTTCCGGAATTGCAAACCCTAATCCGCACATATGTGGATTGTACGATCGCATCCATGTGGTGCATTTTGTACTGATGATGCAACTGTTTCGATGTCGATTTTCAAATATGAAAATTTCCATTGGATTCCATAAAGTGTTTCAATGGGAAACTTCTCATTTTGCGGTAATAAATAATTACTAACGCCCCCCCCCCTCCCCCCGATTCATAAAACCATAGTGGCGCCTCTCAAACTCATAAAAACACTCTTTCAAAATTTTTTTCTACAATAATATGTCTATATTTACCCTTAATTCGCAATAAAATCGTTTTCGGTAATTACCGGTATTTTTTTCAATTTACCGGTAATTACCGAAGGCATGTTTTAGGCGGTTTATCGGTTTACCGGAATTGTAAGCCCTAGTGGGATGTCTTTGAATGATGGTTTGTTTGTGGTGGCGATTTGGGTGATGAAAGTGGTCTATTGATCTTTGGCTAATTTGTGTACGTGGTTTATTGATTTTGATCGCGAAATTTTTCTGTAAAAAGTGAATTTTTAAAATTATATGTAAGTGGATATTTTTATTTTAAAAAGCTTTCTTTGAAAATTTATTCACGTATTTTTATGGCATTATCATTTTTGGAAAAAATTCTAGAGAAATTTTTGCAAAACACGTTTGAGTTTTTCGATACATTAGATTTAATATCAGACAAATCAAAAAGTTTCGTCATGGGCAAGTTAAAATATACTCATACATTTTTTTTACACGGTAGTCTCTGGAACGTATACCCCGTGTAAAAAAAGGATCAGGTATAATTTTCTTAATTCACATTTTGTGATATTTAACTGTTTCACAATAAAAATATGAATATTTTTTGAGTTTACTGATATTCAAACTATGTGCTAAAGAATTCAAAAGTGTTTACAAAAATTGTTCCAGAATTTTTCCCAGAAATGATAACACCATAAAAATTAGTATATAAATTTGCAAAGATAGCTTTTTTTAAATGAAAGTATCCATTTATATATTGTTTTAAAAATTACAAATTAATTCCACTATCAAAGTTATTACTGTAGTATCCGTGGTAACGTTTGATATACATATAAAAGCGACCCGTTAATGTTTGTTTGTTCAAATTAATTTACGTTACAATACACTTATTATGTTTTCAAATATAATAGTATCCGTTAATACTTAGACTATATGCTATGTATAATAGGCTAAAATTGTTAATGTTCATTACACAATAACCAGGAAGGTTCATTTTGAAGAATTCGAATAATTAAAACTATCTTTCAATCAAATGGTATTGAATCAAAAACAATACTCTTTTGCTTTTTGTTTGAATTTATTGATTGTTGAGGAGTATTTGTTTCAACAAAGCTAAAACGTTGATATGAAAAATCTAGAAATAAACTAAAAAAATACTACATATCGTACTATTTCAATGATTAATGCATTTTATTATGAGTAGAGACTGGTTGAGCCGACTATGCGCAGGCAGAAATCCCAATGGACTCGAATTCTAGAGCCTTATTTTTTTTATGTTCAAAAAATATGAAACTTTTAGTATAAACTAAGAACAATATTTTTTCATTATAATAATAATGAAAAAATATTGTTTTTTATCATTACAAATCTGATTTAATGGTTTTTAATAATAAACAACAATTTACTTAATATATTACTTTTATAGAAAAATTAAATAAAAAAAATTAAAATCAAATATTATAATTTGAATATTGGCGGATACCTGATTTTGTTGGAAAGCAATACCTCGTTACGTGAACATCTTCATGTTTATATGTATGTGCAGTTTTGTGGTGCATTCTTGCAAGAGGTAAACTGAAACGAGAGCTTCAAAGTTGACCATAAAATAAGACTATACGGGGTTATTTTAATATAATAAAACTCCTGAAAGTTTAGAAATCTCTGTTCATCATAATAACGGACGCATCACATACACACATGGGCATATTAAATTGAAATATTTGCATTCACTTAATTGAAATTGAAACAGTTCAACTAGATAAACAAGAACAACTTTATAAATTCAATACGTACACAGATTGCGTATACATAATTAATTAAAAAAAATAAGTGTGTGGCACTCTCGCATATCCAAAGCTTAATATCATATCATAACGAAAAAATTAACACCACATAACATAGAACCGAATCGGATTGATAATTTTCAAAATATTTGCAGTGGAAGATTTTTACAAGCATTTTTTAATTTTTAAAATTTTTATTTCAATGGCTTTTTAATGTTAATATTCGAGAATACATCGAACAAAATGTGAAAATCAAACACATATCTGAAATTAGGTTATTGTGTTTTTCTAAAACGGTATCAAAGAATTCCGTACGCGTCCGATCGGGAAACTTTTCCAGCAAGTCTTTCAGCGTTAATTTCAGTATCTGAAACAGCCATAATAAAACTACGCGCTCACGATACACGGAAAACTTTTGCCAAATTACGATCCGTGGGCGTATCAGGCTATAAAAAAGGAAAAGGAAGAAATATCGGAAAACTAAGACAGCAGACACTTTCAACTTGAAAGCGCATATATTACATTTATGATTTAAACAAATCTTTTCAGGAATGTATGTTTATTAAATTTTGATTCCTAGATATATGAAGACATGACAGTTGAACATAGGACGTTTTTACACACGACAGTTGAACACATGGAACATGAACACAAAATATAATAGTAAAACAAACGAAATTTGAATGCAATGAAAATTGAACAAATAACAGTTGAACACATGGCAGTTAAACAAACGACACTTGAACATAGCGACATTTGTAGGTACGGCGGTTGAACATATGGCAGTTGAACACATGACAGTTGAACATACGACATTTGTTCACATGTCAGCTTAACACACGGCATTTGAAAACATAACAGTTGAACAAACGACACTTGAACACAGTGAAAATTAAACCCATGACAGTTGAACATACAACACTTGAACATAGCGATAGTTTACACATAAATAACATAGATAATACTTAACAGTTGAATACAATGATAGTTGAACAAATGTCAGTTGAATAAACGATACTTGAAAACAGTAACAATTGAACACAGTGACAGATAAACACAGTATCTTAATATATAAATATTTAGAAATTTTGTTTGCAAATAAAATACACTAATATTGAATAAAGTCTATTGTTAATACATATTGACTAACCGAGTTGGTGAAAAAATATCATTTTTTCATCATATAAAAAATACTTTCACTGAAAATATACATAGACCCAATGCAACATATGTACACATAACAGAACGTTAGAAACGGCGCACAAATATCCAGATGGTGTAACCCAGCTTTATAAATACAATATGTGTGCGCGAGTCGAAGATAGCGGATCGTGACTTTGGCCGATTTTTGCTCGCCCATATGGCCAAACTTGTAATTGATTCGAAACCGCGGCGCTAATGGCGAAGAACTTTGTACGGAGACCCGAGCCCGATGGCGGGAAAAACACGCGATTTTTACGCGGCCGGAAATTGAACGATCGTTTTCGGATTGAAATATTGCGAATTTCAGACGTGTTCGTGCTGAAAAATAATTTTCAGAAACGTTCAGCGCTGATAAATTGTCCGGTCTAATGTCGTTACGGTGTGGAATTAGTTCCTTTTCGGTTTTGAATATGTGTTTGTCGATTACGAATGGGTAGACCCGGATTTGCGCAAATTCGAATGAATTTGTTATAAAAAAATAAAAAATTTTCATTTAATTATTATTAAAAATTTTATTTTAATAATTAAATTTAATTTCGAATATGCATGGAATGGATTACATGTTCGCTACCAGAAAATTCATAGAACTAATGTCGTCTCCTGATGGTCGACTTATAGATTTATTAGGTCGTAACATATGAAGTGGCTGATTTTTTTTTTTTTAAACAAATAAGTCAAAATAGGATTAATTTATACCAAAGCTACACATTTACTAAAGATTTTATATCGAATATCTGCCGTGTTTATAGAATTCTGTATTTTTGAAACCTACAAAATTGTCAAAGGTCTTTTCAATATCGCTTGGAGTGATGAAAAATTTCTGGCGGAGAAATGAATCTAAAAAAAAAGAACCAAGAAAGATTTTCATCCCCTTAATTTTTTCTTCCATCGTTTCAATGAAAATCTAGAAAGTGAAAACCTTTTGGGTTCAAAAAAAAGTTAAGTTAAAAAAGAAGTAAGGAAAAGACCATGGAGGTGAAAATTCGTTCTATGAATTTTCTGCTAGTGAACATTCGTGACATTGTTAACATAGAATGTTCATAATTTTTTTTTTAAATTAGATTTAAATATACAAATTTTATACTGATAGACACATATTTAAACTTTGATAATTAAAATAATGCATCAAATTATTATAGACACTTTAAAAAATTTATGAAATTTCTAAATTCAAAAGCTTCGAGCGCTCCAGATGCATTCCATAATTTAATCACTGAAACTATGCGAAGCTCAAAAGTTTTAGAATCACCGCTCAGACGCAACATCGGACCGGAACAAGAACAACAACAACAACAACAACAACAGTTGTTATCCGAAGATTTTAAAGTGTATAAAGGTGAAGTTAACGCCAACACGGCGCGCACATATCATACGAAATATCGCGCATACATTAAATGATTATATACAGGGTGGTGCGCGAGTAATTTACGCAAACTTGCTCCGCCCGTAATTTATAAACGTATGGATTATTGTTTAGTATGGTCTCGGGATTTATATGTAAGGTTATCTGCGAGTTTAAAGTTGTGCGGCTTTACAAGGCGCACGTGGCAAATTTACTTTGGGAGGCAACACGTGTTCATGTCTGACTTTGGCTTCATCATGTATGCCGAAATATATCGGTGAGGTTTTCGATTGGATGGGTTCTGATTATTAATTCATTGTATGTGATTTTCGTTGTAGGTTGAGGCCTTTTAAGTCATATTGGATGTTATGGATATTTTTTCTTTATAATTTTCAAAAAATAATGTATATTTTCTTTCGTTTTTTCAAATATAATGTATGAGTTTAATGGTATTATATAAATTGTAATTACTGGATGGCTCCACAAATTTACATTATTAAAAGATTCATAGAATGATTTTTGGCCTCCTAAATTTGGCCACTTAAAGTTAACCCCCATAGTTTTCCCTCTTGCATTGTCTTCACCTGAAATTATTTTCATCCCGCATCGTTTTCACTCTCTAAGTTTTTATTTCTAGCTTTTCCTCCCCTACATATTTTTTTGCTAGATTTTCACCCACAAGTATCATTTTACAACTTTGACATTAAACAATTTATCATTCGACAATTTGTATAATCCCTAATTCTATGAATAATATCTGTAAATGAAGTATTGAGAAAGATTACTCGAAAAAATGTCTTCACAGATAAAAACCTAGGGAGTAAAAATCTATGGTGAAAATCTAGGAGGTATAATAATATAGAAAGGAAAACCATTAAAAGAAAAAATGGGAGGGTAATGGGTGGAAAGAAACTTTTGGGGGTCGATATGTGATCTATTATTATAATTTCTGGTAGTGTAAATTCTTATCACCTACTGGACGTATCACTTTTCGCTTAACTCCATCAACTAGTGAAAATTAATATTATATTATATATCCAAATTAACTATGTAAACCATCAACTTTTTTCTTATGAAAATATAAATTGAATGGCAATTTTTTTTTATGACTTCAGCGATTTATAAAAACTGGTGTATTCAATAATCAAAAATTCTCTATACATAAAAAATAACTACCTAACATAATTAATTCGTACGATTTCACCCAATTCTATTCGACCTAATAAAATGCACATAATAAATCAAATCAGAGTGCTTTTGTATAAAATAATTATGACTTATGCACGCGAGCGGAATCGCATTTGAAAAATAATTAATTACCATACAATAGAGAAAAAATGCTTATTCATATTGAAAATCTCGTACTACAACATTTTTCATTTTGCGTAAATGAGCAAATACATTTTTTTCGCATGGTTTATTCGTATCGGGACGATCACGCGAACACGCAAAACGTCAAAAATGCTCGGACGCATAATGTATTATGTGATTCTGGTTTTTTTTCTTTTTGTTCATTCCAGTCGTGGTCGGAAAATGCGGCTTTTGGACCAAAGAGTGAATCGGCTTTGGCGCTAAAAAATATTTGCGTTTCATTATTTTCCATTACGCCGCTATCAATCTCGACTACGAAAAATCCGACGTGAAAACAAACAAACAAATACGTATATAAACAGCATTAGTGTGTGCGCGGTTCATGGATGGCTAAATGCGGTTCTAGGACCGGATTCTATAAAAATATTGGTTTTTGTGGGATTTTTGTGGGACGAGTATGCTGAAATACCGACTGTTTTTTTTATCGGTGTAAAATAACTGAGCTATATGTGACAATTAAATTTCTGGGAGAGATATTATATATTATTTTTTTATTAATTATTTTGAAGTTGTGTATAACATTTTTTTTTATCTGTCACAGTTATTAGTCAATGTCTATTCAATTTTGAAGAATATTCTTTTTTTTTTTAAATATTAATAGTTAAATCAATAGTTAAACAATTATTTAGTAGTTGTGTATGGTAAGTTTGTCATCGTGGCATTCTGTCAAAAAAAAACTACAAAAAATATATTTTAAAAATTTTTATTCTATGCTCTATAAAAAAATCATCTGTAAACGTATCATAGAATTTATCAGTGTTTTTAATGAAATATAATTGATGTTTTCAATAGATATTTAGGGCATATGATATTTAGAATATAGGATATTTAGTATATAGGATATTTAGTATATAGGATATAGGATATTAAGGTTATAAGATATAGGATATTTAGGATATAGGATATTAAGAATATAAGATATAGAATATTTAGGATATTTTATTAAGACTTCAGAGCGGAGCAAGAGTGAAATCTAAGCACGAAAATTTATAGTGCTCTATTGCTCCGACAATAAATTTAAAATTGAAAAAAAATAATTTAAAATTTTATTTAAAAAAATGTCCAAAAATTTTACATTAATCTAAATTATAATTAGATTGCATTAATTTTGTCACTATTCTCTCCTACTTCAAAATGATAAAGTTATATGATTTTGTATTGAATATTTCAATAATTAATTTAATTTAATCGGAGCACGGAGCATAGCCGGAGCAAATACTTTGATACTGGAACAGAGCTGGAACGAAGCAACTCAAAAAAGTGATGGCTCCAAAGCCCTGATTATAATGATAGTAATTGAAATTAGAGATGAGTTTGAAGATGAAAATGAATTCAAAGACTTATAAAAATATATTTGAGTTAAACATAATTCAAAAATGTGAGTTAAAAAATAACTTCTAATATAATTAACGATTTTTTTTTACAAAAAAATTCAACCAATCAAACAATCACTCTAAAAACACAAAACAATAACCAAACAATCCCATCTATTAAACCAAACACATCAAAACCAATCCAGCCCCCGACACGCAATATTTCAGCGACTTTTTTCCAGTCGGCCACCCCTGAAACATTCGGTTGTCCTTTTCAGCCGGCTGTCGGCTTATCTGTCAAATGCACGATCCCCGACGACAGAAAACGGCGAAGATTTGAATCGCGGGATAAGGACTAATTGGCACAGTGACACCTTTGTGCCCCCTTTTTCATTCTTCTGCGAAAGACGTGAAATTAACGACTCATCCCTTAACGACGATGATAAATCCGATCGATCCTACGACAATTTCTGACTCGTTATCGCGGTTAAATGGTGGAATCTTTGTGTATTGTGTTTTGAATGTTTTCCGTTATGATAAAATAGGGGCGCCCTAAAATATAATACTACTGCATAATATAAAAATTCAAAGAAAAAGTGCGTATGTGCCAGTAAAGCCATTTACCCTATATGCTATTCCATAAGTAACCTTATACTTTATATTGTATGAATCAATAAAAAAATTATAATTTTTAATTAGAAATCTGTGTTTTCTATCAAAATTATTTATTGCGTGATTTTTGGGACACCTTTATTATAATAAATATTTTTAGCTTTTACACGCCTGATTCACTTTTACAAATCAAATTCAATCATCAGAAACGTATTTTTTTGTATGTGTCACAGTCCAAGTGTAGTTGGTATTATAAATAATAAAAATTATGTTAGCATTTGTTTTTACCATTTAATTCTGGTGTACCGCCAGATCTTTTCTCATTATCAAAAGTGCATCGCGACTTGAAAAAGGTTAAGAACCACTGAGTTAGGGTGATAAGATCATCTATAACAGGCTTTTCCAAAATTTTGGTGTGCCGAAGCCACTTTGGCCGAAATGTACAGACAACGGAGGCCACTTGCAAATTTCAAATATCAATATTTAAATTGTTGTAAATTCAAAACGTAATAAGTATTAATATCAGTAAAGTTATTTATTTCCATTATAAAACTATTTCGATGAGTACATTTCAGAATTTTTTGTGTGAAAAGTGGGGGTTACTCACACGAGCACTGGGGGCCACTTTGGCCCCGAGGTGGCCCTTGGACAAGCCTGGTCTATAACTTTTAGACTATAAGACAAAAAGTTTATATTCTTTTTTGTATGCGAAAATTTGTGAAATGAGTTTATTAAAATCAAATTTAATCATAGATTATATATCATTGATTACTATGATGATGGTTTTAGTAGTACTTTCCAATGGTTGAATTTGATTTGAAAATGGCTGAATTTGTAGTATAAAAGCTATGTAAATATTAGCGTGACCACTTTGATTGCGAAATTTATTTCTAAAAACTTAAGTTTCGGAATCAGACAGTTTTATTCTTATTTTAGTTAACCTATCCTTTTCAATTTATATACTCGTAGTAATTTTCAAGGTATAACTATTTATAGGAAAAATCCTGGGACGTTTTTCGCAGAACACTTTGAGCTTCTTTGGCCCATTGACTTAAATATCATCAAAATTGATAACATCTTTCTATTTTTATCACAAAATTTAATTTTAAAAACATTTAAAAACTACAAAAGATTAAAATAAATGAATCAATGGGTTAATCTTAATTGAAAATCGATATTATTAACATAAATTCAATCTCAGTCAGCAGATTTTAGCCTGCCAATCTCGTAATTTCGATTCCACGATATTAATTATTACATCACATATAATATTTTACTAAAATTCAATAATTTTATAAATATTAGAACTATATTTATATTTTCAAATATTAAAATACATCATATTTTTACAAAATAATAATCGATTTTCCTCTGTCTATAATAACACTCAATACATGAAAACTAACCATCAAAATTTCAGCCTCTATCGATTCGAATCGAACCAATCACAATCCAACATTACATTTCAAATCAAAACTTTCACAATTAAATAAACTCGCATTACATCCAAAAACATTTCCATTTAGCCCATTATAAAAAAAATTCAGTTCCATGAAAGGATCCAAAGTCGTAGAAATGATTTAGAATTTATCCTTGTCGAATTGTGCAGGCTCTCGTTCGATCTGAGCGTTCCGGCCCATTTAACTTTAATACAAGGTGCTATTGCGGTAATAAAATAATTTTACTGCCATCCTTGCCATGGCCGTGGCCTGAGTTACGAGCGCTTCGAGTTATGGCCAAAACGGTTACCGCCAAATTCGAATCATTCCGAGTGATATAGGCACACAACTGCGCGGTGATTATTTCACAGATTAATATGTCGTTTGGGTTGAAATTAATATATATACATCGTACAAGATTGTGTGAAATATAAATTTTGTATTCGGATTGGACTCGGGATGATTTTCGAAGTCGGTCATGGTCGTGAAGCGGGACGCTTTAGGGCCAAGGTAATTAGACAAAGCTCGCAATTCGGTTGATAAATACATGATACAGTTTATTTGTCGACGATAAATTGAATTTATGGTAGTGTATTCGGATCACAGTTGTTTGTTTTGGTAATCGAATTTGTAATATATATTATTCTTTAACATTTGCTTATTGAACTCAGTTTATCTATTATAAATTAAGTTTGTTATATGGTGTGATAAATTTGATTGCGGAACGGTCACACATGTTATCACATGTTATTACATATAGTGAGTTTAAAATTAAATTGATAATAATTTTTATACGTATTCCAACTAATACTATGAATATTTTAAAGTGATAGAATTTTCATTATTTATTTATTTATTTATAAAGAGAAAATGGTATAGGTACTTTTTAGCTTTGTCACAAAGTCAATCCACCGAATTTAAAGCAGTGTTTACATCAAATTTTGTATGAAAATCGACAAAATTATTACAGATACTTTAAAATTGATAGATTTTCTTGATGTTTCATATCAATAAAAAAATGATAATAAGAGGTTTAAAATGAGCAAGAAGATTTGAAAATATAAATCCAAAAGTAGGCAACTATGAACAAAAATTTATTATGAATTAAAAAAAATGGTAAATTTATTGTATAGGAAAATTTGATAAAATAACAGTATTTATTGAAGTTTTTGAAAAGATTTTGTCATTAAAACAAAGCAATAATCCTAAATTGTGCCTCAATAAATGGATCACTCTGATTCGAGATTGGCAAACTAAAATTTGCTCATTGCAATCGATTTATGTTAAAAATATTGATTTTCAATTAAGGTTAACTTATTGATTCATTCAATTAATCTTTTGTAGTTTTTAATTATTTCTAAAATTAAATTTTACAATAATAATAGAAAAATGCTTTCAATTTTGCTTTTATTTAATATGATAAACAAGATAAAGGTGTTTTTGCAAAAAAATGACACCAAGACTTTTTCCTATGAATGGTAACAGCATGAAAATTAGTGTGTAAAATCAAATAGATGGATTTTCTAAAACCAATATGTAATTTTAAAGATTTGGTTTTTACAGATAAAACTGTCACAGTAGTATATATAAATATTATATAAAAGTTTTCTCTACACTTTTGTTTGAAATAATATGAATGTGTTAAAAAAACTCATTTAAAAAATTCCAAATTATGATATTTATTATTTTTTTATTTAAAAGTAACGCTTGAAGATATTTTGTATTTAAACATTTTAATTAATAAAAAAAAATTAAGTTACACCCCAAAATTTAAACCGACCGAAAACATCCTTTCCCATTCGTACTTTTACATCACTCCAAAGCATGCAACGCGCTGTAAAGTCCGAAAATAGTCAGACCGCTCGTAAAATCGTAATCGCCTCATAGTACAAGGGCCGAAGTGCGAAAGGGAAAACCTTCGCACGAAATGATATATGAATCGTATTATGCGTAATACAGTGAAAGGTCCGTTTGACGCATACATTACTTTTGGGTCGCCCGTATAATTTAATCTGCGCTTAAACTGGCCCAGAAAATAAACTGCGAGTTGTTTCCTGCTGAAAAACGGGCCGAATTATGCGCTCTATTAAAACGCGTTGATTCCGAAAGTTTTCAGGGATATTAAAGCTGTTTTGTCGAATTTCATGCGAGTTGGTTTAATTTTGATTTTACAGTAGAACCTCTGTTATGCTGATTGGTCAAATTATAACTTTTTTTTAAAATGGCCCATTTTACATAACACGCATTCAAAAATTTACTAATACGTTACAAAATTATACTGGCTCATAACAGATGAGGGTGATCAAACTAAAACCTCACAGGAATATTATTTTTTTAAATAATTTTTACGGTTTGTAAAGTGATAGTAATATAATTTATTTTTAAAAAAAAATCTGTACAAAATGAAAAAATTATTATGTTTAATAAATTTTAAGTTAAAAAAACTTCTCACAGATGGCATTAAGAATCATGACTTAATTGTTTATTATCTTTTGAAACGATAAATATACTACCATACCGTTTTTAAATTGTATTCACAAATTTTGTCAGTATTAAATAACCATAAATATGCTGTTAATACGTTTAAAAAGTACTTAATGATTGTGTGTATATTTATGCACACAAATTTTTTTTATAAATAATATAATTTTTAATAAATCAATTATTTATATTTAATACAATTTTTTTTTCTTCCCTCTATTATCCGGAATTTTCACTATCCAGACCATTTCAATTCCTGTTAAGTTCGGATAATCGAGGTTGTACTGTATTTTAAATGAAGATTATTTGGCGTTCGATGGGTTGATGAAAAATTCTTTGTATGGTGAGGATTTGAAAGATTTTCCGATTCGGATTCTAAGAGTGGCTGAAAAACGGGATTGGCAAAAGGAAAATTTTCAATTAATGTTGAAGAGTGGAACGCGACGCAAACAGAATGCAATTTATTCGTCGGTGCATTCTTAGGTGCATTTATTTTCGCTTAAGTGTCCTGCAGGGAATCAAGTGCACAAAACGCTCGCAATCTTCACAATGGGAAAACTAATAGAAAACCCAGATAGGAAGTGCTTTCAATAAATCTATTAACAAAACTAAATTAGAAAATATAAATATATAAAAATACTATATATCATATCTTTCAGTTATTTATTTTAAAATTTTTACCAACACAACTACTATAATTTATTAATGAAACTTATGTAATCTTCCAAAATTAAAAAAAAATCAACTAAATCATATATTTTTAACAAATTCCCTTCTAAAAACACAGTACAAAAACCCGAGTCGAAATCCAAACAAAACGCTACGCGAAATTTTCCAACATAGCGAAAAGGGATAAAATTCCCGATGAATACGATCGCATTGTTCGTCAAAAGAGCTCCCATGTACAATATTGGAATAGACATACACACGCTGAAAAAAAAACCTCGGCTGAAAAAGTGCACGGACGTGAAGGAGAATGAAAATTCACACCCGAATGGCTTTTCACGGTACGGCGAAAACGTGTTGACCTTTTCTCAGATGACGTATCGGCATTATTGTGTATGTGCGAATAAAAATCGGGTATATCGCAATATTGCGATGTATTGTGTTCGCTTTTTTGTGTTGCTTTTAATTTTTTTCAGCGGTGAAAATCGGTGGGTTTGGGTGAGCTTTTCGATTATCTGAAAAGGGAAGTCTTTTTGCATAAAAGATGGTGAATAGTTTTCCGTTTTGATTATGTGGATGTGTTGCTGTTTTGTTGTAGCTTTTGGATGTGTATTGAATTATTTATATGTAAGGGAAATTTTTGCAATTTGTTTTTCATTACATGCAACCTATTTTGTTTAGAAATACGGAAATATTTCTATGATAAACAGCGAGTGTAATAATTTTATTAGAAAAAAATATTTACTATAGAGTAATCACTGAAAGACAGAAGGTTTCGGAAAAGTCACAACTTGTTCATTTTCAATATTTTTCATTTTATTTTCTACAGATTATGGAGAAATCCTTGGAGATTAAAATGGCTTCGTATGATATCCAGTAACTATTAAAACTCATTGGGTTTTTCTATTCCAGTCAAAAATCCAATTATTGAAAGCCATAAAATATTTCAACTGTATCTTTAAGTTTCAATAATTGATATAGAAAAACTTAATTAATTTTAACGGCTGCTGGATATCATATGTAACCATTTAAATCTACAAAAGATATTCTATAACTTCGAAAAAAATGTATTAAAAAAATATAGAAAATTAACAAGTTATGCCTTTTCCAAACCCTTCAATCTTTCAGTGACCGCCCAATATAAAATGAACCGTATTTTTTTTATTGAAGCTTTGAAAGCAATACTTATTTAAATTTTAAAATCGAAAGGTTCTAGAAAATGATTAAATCCAAAGCTTTTCGACTAATTATAAGCACATCATAATGCAAACAATAATATTTTGTCAAGAAAACGACCCCCTAAAGTTGTTATTATACAAAAGCTCGAGACCTTTTTTGCTTAATTCATAAAATTCACCTGTGTTTTTAAATTCCTGAAGATGTTTATCAAATACAAAATTATATGAAAACAATACACAATTCAATTTTATTTTCTCAAAAAACAGATACGTTAAATTTCAATAATAAAAAACATTGACTTTCAATGAAAACATATTTATAATTATATATTTTATTTACTAAAACCTTTCAAATAAAATTCTATATAGTCATAAAGACTTTTACAATACTAATAATACTAATGCAGTCATACATACAGTCAATACAAATACAGTCATACATAAAGACTTTTACAATACTAAAACCCATCTTGAATCAACAATTCAAAATAACAGCCACTCGCCATCCGCATAACCCATCGCTTAACCCCAAAAACCAATTTCCCATTATCCAATTCCCATTTTCCCTTAATAAATATATCAGACCAAAAATAGAACCTTCCCACGCACATCATAACGACAAAAACACCCAATCGAATTTTCCACCACACAACCGAGCGACCCTGAAAAAATTTCCACCAGCCATATTATACATTCAGGGGTAGTAAACGAGAGCACCGAAGCGTAAATTAAGAGTACGTTCAATGAATGAATAAGTAAAAAAAGCGATGCGGTGGGCCCCCAGATTCAGGGGGGGGTCGTTAGTAAATTTTGCATGGCCTCGTTAGTGCCCCACCCCATTAAACGCGACCACGTTTTTTAAGGGCCCACACGGCGATAATAATCTGGCGACAGTTTGTTCCTGTATCGGAACCACCTTAATTACGTTACTTTAGTTAACTTTATTTGTACTTTTTTTCGAGGGAGGGGTTTTAATGGCGTTGTTGTAACGTGGCGCAAAGTGGGTATTATTTTTGGAAAAATATAAAAATATAATAAAATGAATAATAATATATTTGTATTGGGTTGAAATTTTGTGGAAAGTGTGAGTGACAATATCAAAGTGAGCGGGTGTAGAATTTTGTTTCAATTTTATAATTTCACAAAAACCGCAAAATTTTTTGAATATTTCAATCTTTTCCAGACTGCTATAGGCACATACTCGTAAATGGTAAGATACTTCTACTGTCATATTCGGCGGAAAACAATAAACCATGGCCCTTACATCCCAAAATCGGGCATAAGACTAGAAATTTTATCGGGTGGCCTATTTCCATCGACTTTTTGGTAAATAACATAGTTTTTAATTGCGTACCAACAGGGCCGTAGACATAAATATAGAACGCTGCAAAACAGTTCCAAATTTTTTTATGCAAATATCTAATACTTTCCGAATTTTCCAAAATAACCGTCAACATTTTTCAAAAATATTCTAAATGCAATTTTTTCCAAATCGATAACGGGACCTCAAATAGCCCGAGCCCTAGGAATTTAGCCCCGCTCCACGGCCATGGGTACAGACAAGTCGAATTACGAATAATATAAACACAAGCGAAATGTATAGATTCTGTAAAAGAGAGTGACAAAACGATTTTCAAAAATTGATTACCAAGCTCATTTACATCAGGCGTTAGGGCTGAGGCACTGCTGAGCCCCCACTAGTGGAGACCGTTAAACCAAACTAACTTAACCTATCCTTCAATAATGAATACGTTCATACGAAAATAAACCGAACATTCGGAAATATATTCTCTCATTTAGCCCCAACCTAACCGAAACTAACATTCAATGAAGACCAATTCCATTGCAAAATTGACGCAACCTTCCGAAATTTCTCATACATTTTTTTTCTATGCTTAAAAAAAATCAACATCTCGATATACTGAACTATGTATATCAGAAAAAAAAACATAATAAGAAATATCAGGAGATGGAACTAGGGACATCAAAAATATATGAGATTTGTAAATAAACAAATTTTAATATGAAAAAATATTAAAAAAATAATTTCGGGAAATAAGTATGATGAAAACTACATATAAACATGTAAATGTGAAAAACAAACATAAAAAATAAATTTAAAATTATTCGATTCGCCTGAACAGCAAACAAAAGCGGGTTATCAATTTTTATAGGTGTTCACAATGATTTATTGCAGTTTACAAGTAAAATATATTAAAAATATTATTCAAAGAAATTTTTGTTATTATTTTCAATTTACAGCCATTGGACCATTATTTACTAAAAATGATGTTATCTAAGTAGGGACACAATGCCTAAGATACCGATGCCATTTTTGCTGTGATATTCTGCTTTAATTGAGTTAATGTCCTCGGTTTATTTTTTTACACCTTTAATTAATTGAATATATTTTACTAAATTTTCACGAACCTAGCTGCTTATTATTGCACGTCCAACACCCCTCCGCCCGCGTGTCTCTCATAAATTTCAAAAAGAAATAGCACTAACTCTTTCCGAAGACCCTATATTACACTATCGCTAAATAAATGTATGGTACGGTCACATACACATTGAAAATTTTATCTATTTCACTATAAAAAGACGTGTTTCGGTTATTTTTATACATAAGTGTTCTGACCACTAGTTCAAAATGGAGGAAAAATATATAGTCTTCTTCTTCCTGATCAACATTCAAACAATCCGAGCGGTAAATGAACCTTTTGTCAACATTTCCTAATATTTGATCCGACATATGTAATTTTCGAAATTGATCGATAATATTTTTGTCCATTTTATTAAATTAGTAACTATCCCACCGACGATTTTTTTTCATTATCAGTGGAGCGAATAATTAAAACATTATATATTTAAAAACTCTGTACGATGATGACATTTACAAAATCGACTTTAAAGAACCGATCAGTAGTAAAAGAAACATGATTTGTGGATAAATTTGTGGGTACATTTTTATTGCCCGATGTTTTCCTTCATCTACGAGTATGTTTAATTTATTTTTTGACTTTTCGAGTTGAGTATCGCTTAAATTTACTATGGAAAAAAAGTTTTCCGATGGGCAATTATATTTACGCATTGAATTCAAAATAAATAAATGGAAAATATTTCAATATAAACATTTGACTGCAGTTTTAAATAGTATTTGGTTATAAATAGGGGGGTAAAATTTTCAGGACTCAGAAAAAGCCTTTGAAAAACAAAAAAATAGCACCTCCCCCCGTCGTATTAATTAGAATTTCGTAGTTTTTTAATGCTGCAGAGTCCTTCAATTGTTCTAACAATAAAAATTATTTGTATTAAAAATATTAAGTCGAAGCTGAATATTCATGAATTTCGCAATATGTTATTTATTATTAAAAGTCTCGGTTGCAATTACAATACTCAGTTAGAAAAACATTTCGCTGTCGTTCTTTGAATGCTTTTGTGTAATGAAAATTAATCAGTCAGCCAAAACAAACATATTTAAACATTATCAACAGCAATGCTAATGTGGTTTCGATAGAGAATGATTTTTTTTATCCCATTTTGATGTGAAATTTAAGTGACATGATGTATTGTTTTTGCTCTCAAATTTAAAGGACTCGGAAACTGAAATAGTTTCGAAATCAGATATTTCCAAATTCATCTTGAATATGATTTTTTTTAATGATAATTAACAAAAATCACAACTTTTCGAAAAAAATAAATATTTGCTATTCACGAGCTCGTGTTTATTTAACCGTGATTATAGAAATTGTCTTGAATGCGATTATTAAAAATTGTATTAAACGAGAAATGGCCTGTCTCGTATTTTAGGCAACGGGCGATTTGGAAACCATCACCAGAAAACCGGAGGAATTCATTGATCGTCTTCTCGTTTATAAAAATTTGCAATTTTTTAATGACGCTGAAATAGTTGTCGTCAATGAGAAAAACGAAAACGTAAGGTGAGAAAACTGAATTCATCCAAACGAAATAACAAATATTATATCTCACTAACGTTTTAATTTTTTGTTTAAATAGAATCCCCGTTCACAAAAACGTTTTAGCGTCGTCAAGTGAATACTTCCAAGGAATATTCACACAAAATGAATTACAGGCAGTAATAAGACTCGAAAATATGAATGTTGAAATTGTCCAGTCGCTGATCAAATATTGCTACACCGGAAATATAAGTAAGCAAGGATTGGTATCATAAATAACTAATATCATATTATAATAAATATTCATATTCATACATTTATTTAACCATTTAGGCGTATCAGAGAAAAATTTGCATGAAATAATGTCGGCGGCGACGTTTTTGGAAATAACCCCGATTATTGAAGGTTGTAAAAAAATATTAGAAAAAAAGATGGATTCTTCAAACTGTATTTCCACTTGGAAATTGGCTAGATCAAAAAATTATGAAAATTTGAGGATCAAAGCATTTGAATATATAAAGCAGAATTATGAAGAGGTTTTTTTTTTCAATTTATTTGAAATTCTTTTTCATTGATGCTAAAACACTTTTTATCGATTCAGATTTCTAGTTCGTCAGAGTTTTTGGAAATACTGGAATCCGACATTTCCGTTACATACGAAACGATTGTTTTCAATTCATTGAAAAAGTGGATAAGCCACGATAGCCCTTCAAGAATTCAATACTTGTATAGACTGCCCGATTACATTAAATTTGAATACTTGCCGAAAAATGTGAGTGTAATTTTTAATTATGATAATTACATTAGTAAATATGTCGGGTTTTTTTATCATAACTAAATTTATCTTTAAGATTTTACTTTCCGCATCTCTCGACTTTTGTTCGGAAAATTCATCACCTCAATGTCATGCTAAAATTTTAAGCGCTTTACAACAGAAGGAAAAAAACAACTTTGAGTCTGCTGAAATTAGAGACTCTTATATTACTTTAATGGCTGTTGGTTCTTTATATGAAAATGTAAGTATATTAACAAGATAATTTAATGCTAATTTAACATTGAATAAATATTTTGAATAAAAATATCAGGAATCAAAATCTTTCGAAATATTCGATTTGAGAAGCGAGAAATGGATTAAAATTGAAAATTTTAATTGTAATAGAACTTTATATTCTGCTGTATTATCGGAAGATAAAATTACGTTGATTGGAGGTTACAATGTTAATGATGGGATTAATGTTAATACGGTATGTATGAATTAGGATCGAGGAATAGGAATTAGGAATCTTGAATCGAAATATTTATATTACACAAAAAAATACGATTTCAGGTTCAGAGCTATGATTTGAACACGGGTGCAATGGAAAACCTGCCGCCAATGAAATATAAAAGATATGGTTTATCAGCAGTAGAATTTAAAGGATGTGTATACGCGATTGGTGGAAATGATAAAGAACACGTTTCTTACGTAGAAATGTAAGTAAATTTTGCCCTCAAATTCGTTTTCATTAGATAATTCTAAATAACATGACAGATACAGGTGGGATCCTGTGTTGAAAATTTGGAAAGAACTTACTCCAATGTCAATCGCGCGTGGAGGATGCCGAGCCGGAGTTTTAGATGGAGAGATTCTTGTTGTTGGAGGAGAGAATAAAAATGGAGAATATCTTTCTGATGTAGAAAGCTACAACCCTGTGACCAACAAGTGGAGGAAACGTGCTTCCATGAACGAGGAACGATACGCTCCTGGGGTATACTTAAAAAAATTATATTAAGGATTTCAAAATTTTAGCTACAGCTTAGATTTTCGTAGGATTGAAACTATAATATTTTATTGCAATTCCAATTACTTATTCGTATTTCAATAGAAATTGTGTTCGTCTTTAGGTGGCTGTTGTTGGGGGGTATTTATATGCTGTGGGTGGACAATTGGGAAATTTTGTCACCTTACATACTGCTGAAAAATACGACCCGAAAATCGATAAATGGACAATGATCCATTCGTTGAATAAAACTAGATTTGCAATGGGAGCTGCAAATGTCTTTGGAAAATTGGCGATTGTAGGTTGGTATTATATTTGTTTTCATTCACCTATTTTATTCATATTTGTGTTTAGAAAAATATTTTAATTTATTCTCTTGTTTTAAATCAAGTGGAAATTTGAAATTGCTGTTATTCTTAACTATTTTCAGGTGGTTGGATTGAAGGCGATATTTCCACAATGGAAATGTATGATAACGAAAATGATAGGTGGATATCTATGCCATCGATAAACGAACCTCGGCATTTTTTTAATGTGGTTGAAATCCCGTGGCGATTGGCTAAGGTTACTTTATCGAGAGAAATTCCAAAATAATTTTATATGAATGCAAATACGTTTCTATAAATTATATAAATTCTAATAAAAGATACTGAGAGAGTACCCTCTTGCAATTAGTACCCAGTGAATTTTCGAAAAAAAATTTTTTAAATAAAATAAATTATTTCAAGTGTTTTGGTTTATCATTTTTTATTTCCTGACTGCTATACCTCTAATCTTGTATTTTTTTTTTTAATCCATCACCTTTACTATTATACAAATCATTGCACTCATAATGCAAATTATTCCATCTCTAGGATATTCTAATTTTTTGAAAAACAAAATATTTGATTAAATGAATATGTTAACGCTAATTTCGAATTCACTTATTAGAAATTACCAGAGCACATTTTTATTATACAATATTTTTTGGATGCTTTCTTCCAATCACAAATTAATTTTTTCGGGCCCCGATAATGTCAAATTTAAATCGTAAAAATATTTCAAAAGAAACAGCTTTAATTGTAAAAAAGAGTACTTCGGTAACGAATATTTTCAAAAACATTGTGACAATTAAACTGCAACTATTATTGATCTGATTATTTGAGAAAGATTATTGACCATAGCTTGTAACACTTATTATTACAAGTTATTCGTTAATTATTTTCAAAAAATCAGTCTACTATTATAATTAGCAGAAGTTATAATATGACTTAACACATATAATTGAATGTGGGCGTCGTTTTCTGTAATGTTCACGTGCACCATATTACGATACATGCGAATATGAGCATTAAAAGTATGCTCCTTACACAGCAATTTCGTGTGTGTGCCGTGATATCGTGCGATACATTTATTTTACATATTAAATATTTTGTTTCCGAAATTTTTTTATTGTTAATTAATTATTCAATTTAAAATACAACAGATTAAAAATGTGTCCCACACAATTTTCTTTCAGTGTCAATTTGGCCATAAAGTTATGTGCTTTAGTAACGCAGTTACTGTGCGCTTTTTGTCGAAAACTTTCCCAATACTTTTTTTCATTCACATTTCCCGATACATCTAAAAACCGATTTTTTTTCAACGGATCGAATTCGAGTATTCGTTCTCGAACTGTAAAGTTAACATTTAAATCATTATAGTGGGCACACATAGAAGTTCCAACTTTTGATTACCGCCAGATTAATTATGGCTTTAATGTGTTTCACTTTGGAATTATTACGCGGGATTCGATATTGGTTTTCTGTAGATTTTCAAAACGATCGTTTTCGATGGAGGCTGTAATGAAAATTTGGTAAATGTGAAATAAGGTAAGATTTTTTTTCAAGTGTATAAGGTTTTATTTGAATTTAATATTTGGGGGAGATAAGGCGATTTTTAACTGCGCAAAAGTTGAGTACATAACATAAATAAACTGAAATATATTTTATCTAATATAAACACAGATATCCGAGTATATTATCGTTATTTCCGTTATTATCTCACAGCGTTGTTCGACCGCTGCTCCAAAATAAAAATTATAATGTTGATAGTTTTATCCTTGAGAATTCACACAATCTATGCTGCATATGAGCTTTTTTCAACAATAGTCAATATTTTATTACAAATATCCAACAACTAAACGGCAACTGTCCAATTATAGATTCACTAATTTCCAGCTTAAAACGATCGAGGTCAAATATTCTCACGAATCCACCACCAATCGGTCGATATGTACCACTTCGGGTATCAAATGCCACGATTGTTGGACATCACTGAACTGCATCGACCTGGACAACAACAAGAAAGCGTTTTAAAAGCGTGAAAGTATTTCTGAATAGAAAGATCCAGAACTGCAACACTGTCCTACGGGGAGAACCTGCAAAAACAAAACTACCTGTCAATAGTTGAGGTTCCTCATTACACGAATAATTATGTGAGCTAATAATGAATGTTTCCGGTGATTGATTCACTAGTAAGAGAGCATTTGAGTTCGAGTGAAACAATCCGATGGTAAAATAGTCAGGTTTATTATGGTTTGGTGGTCTTAAACTTATACAAGATTGCAACTTACAATATATTTCTTATAACAGAGTTGACAACTTACAATTAAACTAAATGTCAAGAAATATCAATATTGATCATAACAAGTTAACAATGAATAATATTAACAACAGATGTCGCTACAGAATTTATTAAATATAAAAATAATTGATATGTGTTTATATTCATTGAGAATATATTAAGTCGCTAGATGATGGCAATAAAAAATATTTGATATAAATACATATATGTCAGTGGGCGCTAAAAGGCGGAGTGAGGAGATATAACTCACGTTATAACGTCTCAGCTAAGATATCACGAATTTCGTCTTGAATTAGTTTTTAAATTCATCCAGTGCTCTTGGTCAAGTCATGTAGACCCAATTTTTAAGATAGTCCCAAAAATAAATCGCAAACGGACAAATCCAATAATCTTACAATTAGAGGATACGGAATGTTACCGAATCTTAAAATGACATTGTTATCAAATAATTTTCATATAACGGTCAACGATTACTTTGTAGCGTACGATGTCGTACCGACTCGTGAAAATCAGGATTTATTAAGTTAGGGAAAATTGTTCACAGAAATTACAATAAGATTGCAGCGTCTCAAAATGCCGATCTGAAGTGATAATAAATGTGATCCATTTACGAAAAAGTAAGGCTCGATTACTCATTGTCAGTGTGAAGAAACTGTACACCATACCATCACCTTGAATAGTATGGTATCACCTTTGTATCCCAGATGAGATATTGCAGCGAACATTGAGGAATGGGCGGAACGGCTATTGGATGCACTTGACCGCATGTTTTTGCATGAAATTTGGTCTTTGGAATTTGGTTTGTAACACTCAAGTCATTCGTTCATTATTTATTTATACGTGTTATCAATCGGCTAAATAATAAGTTTTATATATACAGGGTCTTCCCCGGGACTTTGATAACTTCTAATCGGATTTAAAGTGACTTAGAGTCATGATAGAGAAGTGAGAATGATACCATTCCGAATGAAATCGGCTACAATTTATTTTTAATTTTTTACCCCCCCCCTTTCAAATTTTACCTCTCCCCCCCTCTTCCATCATCGAATAGCGTACTTCCGTCCACTAACTCGTACAGTTCAAATAATTTTTTTTTACCCATTCGACGATGAAAGAGGAGGGGAGAAGTAAAACTTGAGGGGGGGGGGTAAAAAATTAAACATAAATTGTAGCCGATTTTATTCGGAATGATATCACTCTCACTTCTCTATCATGACTCTAATTGTAAGTCACTTTTAATCCGATTAGAAGTTATCAAAGTCCCGGGGAAGACCCTGTATAATATTATTAATTTCTTAACATTTTATGGCATACGCGTTTATCTCACATTTTAAACGCATATTGACCCAACCTTCCGAAATGATTTCTCGCGTTTCTGCTACAACCTAACCCAACCTATCATTAAACATTGAATTTGGTCGCTGCAAATTTCACCCAACCTTCCGAAATGATTTCTCGCATTTCTAACCCAATGTTCGTTGATGAAGATTTTCATAGCAAAATTGAACCAAATTTTCGAAATAATTTCTAACATTTCCAACCCAACCTATCCGAACCCAACGTTCTTTGATGAATATTTTCATAACAAAATCGACCCAACATTTCGAAATAATTTCTCGAATTTTTAGCCTAACCTATCTGAACCCAACGTTCGTATACGAGTAAATCCATCACGAAATTGACCCAACTTTTCATAATACTTTCTCGATTTTCTAACCCAGCGTACGATTATGAATATTTTCATAGCAAAATCGACCCAACATTTCGAAATAATTTCTCGAATTTCTAATTTAACCTATCCCAACCCAACCTTAAATTATGAATACTTTCATAGCGAAATTGACCAAACATCCCGAAAAAATTTTTTGCATTTCTAACCCAACCTATCCGAAGCCAACGTTCGATGATTAATTTTTTCTTATCGAAATTGACCCAACCTTCCGAAATAACTTCTCGCATTTCTATCCCAACCTATCTGAATCGAACATTCTATGATGAATCCATTCATTGCAAAATCCACCTAACCCAACTCAACTCGCTGTAATAAATTTTCTTTTTTTATATCTACAATTGAGTGATTTTCGTCTAATGTGTTTGATACCACGACAATACTATAAATTATTTACTATATAATAAAAATTTCATTTTTCTCAAAAATATCATCTGAACCACACAATACTATCATATAAATATGTTTTCGAATGATTTTTGAACTGCGCGTCGAAATTTTCAAACTTTCGAATTCGCTTATCATAAACATCGTTTCGTTCGCGACAAACTTTTCTACTTAAAAAGTCAAATTCGCTTCGACGAAGAAAAATTGTATGGAAAAAAAATAAAAGTTGACGACGTTGATCAATCAATGAATGTTGGATGTGGAGAAAAGTCGACCTCGTACCAAAAAAAAGGCCGAAAAATAAAAACTTGTTTACTAGACTTTCGGTCCACCCCGATACTACTGTATGTGATGTTATTATCGGCAAAGTCTATGGTATCGTAAACGCATTCGGAAACTTCGCGCAAAGTTTTCAGCTGAAAAAATAAAAGGAAACACTAAGATCCGATGAAACGAGGCCATTTTTTGTATGTGCTTCGCGCGATTTATGAAAACGTGTCGATTTTCCGCATGAAATAGACGTGAATGTATTTTATTTATATCATAAATAAACAAATAGAATCCCCATTAAGTCAAATTGACACCAGTTTTTTTTTTCAGATGCAAGCAAACGTTAACTGTGAAAGATTTCAGTTCACGCCGAATTTAACCCGACACCGTTTCGCATCGCGTTTTATTCGCTTTTATTCTCTATTTGTTCTGTTTTTTTATCGTATTTTTCGCATTTTGCAAATTCGTTCGAACGAAGGGCGGCAGCTTTGAGCCTTTTCGAGGCTTAATTAACTTTGCAAACAAACGAAAGGTAGTGAATCGTGACCATGATCTGTTCGGGCTGGCCGAAAAGCAATTACTCGCACCAAATTGCTCTATGCAAAAAACGAAACCTACAAAACTCGAAAGCCCTTCGAATTGGGTGGATAGGTTTTTATTATATTTACTAGACTCTTAACAATATAATATAATAGTTTTACGTTTGGGCTGTGAACATTTTTATATTTTTAATCGACAATTATAAAAAAATATATGTGCTTATAGTAAAAATTGAGCTATCCACTAGTTTTTATATAATGTATAAAAAAAATTCTATTTTATTTTATTTTAGAAAACGAAATTGTTTGTTTGCTAACTTTTTTTGTTTATTTATTATTATATTGAAATTCTTTTGTATATTTTTTTACCGAAAATGTGTGAAATCAAAAAGAAACAAATCGCAAACCCTTTTATAAGCTTTTATGAATATTTCTATGTAAAATATATTATATAAAGTTAACATCAATCCATTTATTTTTTATAATATAATAATAAATTTAAATTATTGTTATCAAATTTTACAAAAAAAAAAAATATTTATAATTTTAAATTACTATATTTAAAAAAAATCCAATATTAAGTGATCACATTAACATTGAGTAATTGATCGCCAAAAATTAACTGAAAACGGGTTAGTCAAAACGTCAAGTACATCATAGTGATTTATATATTTTCAAAACAATCAAAAGATTAAAACAAAGCTTCACGAGCTGAAAAGTACTACAGAACAAAAGAACACGAAAAAAAGAAAATCTTATACGAAGGGAATGAGGAAAACTCTCTCCCTTTTCCGACGGCGGTGAAAACGGAAAAATTTCGACAAAACGGTTTATTACAAAACTCAAACGAAAGAGGAAAGTACAAAAAAAATACATACGCGTATATATAAAACGAAAAGGGAAGTCGTCGAAATTAAGACGGAATACCCTTTTTAAGGTGGGCTCGTATTTTTAGACAAAAAAATCCACTCCTTTCGAAGCTCACTGGGAAAAACGAGGAAGGGAAAATTATGAAAAATACGAAGACAAAGGCTTCGTCGCGTCTTTAACAGATAGGTTTCAATGGAGGCAAACTTCCGCCTCTCGCTATGGCACCAAATTTAAATCGAGCATAGAAACTGTTGAAACGTGTTTTTGAACCTCCTCAAATTATTTTTAGAATGATATTCCAAATTTGAAATGTGCTAATTATAAAATAAATTATTCATCTAATTTGTACTACAATCTTTTAATATGATTCATATTCTACTCTATAGGTACAAAATATGCAACGTATATATGTATATTAATATGCATAAGTGCTATGTACGAGTATGTTATACATAATATGACAACTTTGTTCACGGATTTTATCTGAAAACCCGAATCTATTAAACTACATATATGTGAATATTTTTATCTCAAAAAAGTAATCTTTACAAATTTATCCTCTAATTTTTATAATGTTACCATTTCTCAAAAAAATCTAAAGCGATTTTCATATTATAGAAAATCTTTGAGTCTTTTGACGCATTTGGTTGAGCAAATCCAAAAAATCTTCCTATTTTATCAATAAATTAATTTTAAAAATAGCTGAAAAATAATATAGAAACTAACAAGATAATCTTAATTGTTAATCATTATTTTTATCATAAATTATTTTGCAATAAGTACATTTTAGTTTACCCGTGTAATAAAACAGGAAGATTTTTTGTTTGCTGATGCTTGACCCAATACTCCAAAGAACACAAAGATTTTTTGCAAAAATCTCTCCAGAATTTTTATTATTAAATTCTCTAATAATTTTAAATATTCTGCTTTTGCAGATAAATTCCGCTATCAAAATTGTCAGCAGTGATTAATTATTATACATACATATACGAAAATAATTCGCTTCCAGAAATATTCTCAGAAATAATAACACCATAAAAATTTGTGTATTAGTAAATGAACACAGATAGCTTTTTTAAATGACAATATTTACTTAGGTATAATTTTAAATATTCCAATTTTACAGATAAATCCCGCAATCAAAATTATTACAGTAATACATATGCACAAGTCATACACTACATACACGAATATAATATACTACATACACACTATTCAATATATCATACATACATACATACATACTATACAATATATGCATACACACTATACACTATTTATACATACACACTATACAATATATACATACACACTATACAATATATACATATACACTATTTATACATACACACTATACAATATATACACACCAAAAATCTTGGCTAGGCCCCCCCGGAATATCGCGCAATTTGTAATCGGCGTGTCGTTTTAAGTTTTCGTTTTAATTATCCTCCGGGCGAATAAACGATACAGTCGGTCGGCCGATATTAAGATACACATTAGCATTCCGGCTCAGGGCTCATTTGCATCCAAATAACTTCCAGAAGGGGCCCCCGAATGGCTTGTAATATTCGCGGGTGGACCCCAGAAACCACCTTACACATAAACATACACTGGCCCGCCAACCTTTTCGGTACTGATAACCGTTTTTGATCTATCCCAATTGAATAATCTGAGTGATGAGCAAAATTAAGACGTTTGTGAAACTGACAATGAGTCTAGTAAAATTGAAGGTTGCAGTTTAGACTGTACATTGGTGACCTCTGTAGTTGGATTGTTGTAGTTGTTGATCTTTTTAGCCGTCTTTGTTTTTTTCCACTTTTATTTATTTTTTCAAAAATTTTTTTTTTTTAATATTATTTGTATTACACAATGTTTGTATAGTTGTATTTTTAATGATTAAAAATGCTATTTTTACGCAAAAAAATCTTGCGTGTTTTTAATGAAATTTTATGTCGTTTGTTAGTGTGTTGTCTCTTTTTGATAGTGTTGTTAAAAATTTATAGTTTAACGAAATTTATCGAATATTATAATTGACGTATCTTACGATAAGTCTATGGAAAGCTGAAAAATACTTGCATTGCTGATAACAGACTGTTGCGATATGGTTAAAATTAGTGACGTTCCAACAACATAGACAAATAAGGCAATGCCTAATTGGTAACAAAATAAATTTAATAATAAATATTTTTCTTTAAAAACATATTCAACAAAAAAATTGACAAGAGTATTACTTTTTATAATATTTGCTAATTTATTCCGAAACTCATTTGTATTTCGGAGTAAATTTAAAACGCAAAAATGTTATTTGAAATATTTATCTATAATATTAAAATAATGTTTTTAAGTAAATCGTTTGAAATTTGAACTATACTTCTAGAGAAGATGACATTTTGAACTTTGCCTAACAATAAGTGCGACACATTGTTTCGGAACGTCACTGATTAAAAAGGTCGTTGAGGACCACAGATACGAGGCTCAGTTTTGTAAATCATAAAGTTAGTTTTAGAAGATAAGAGTCAGTTGAAAAAATAATTTTAATAGTATGTCAAATGTTGTATAAATTTCACAAAAAATGCAAAAAAAATTGCGTTTTTCATGAATCACCAAAACTTTTCATAATACGATTAGTGAGCATTCATTTAACCTTTATAAATAAACAAAATATTTTATAAAAAATTAAAACCATATTAAAATAAAATTTCAAAATACAGGGTCTTCCCCGGGACTTTTATAACTTCTAATCGGATTTAAAGTGACTTAGAGTCATGATAGAGAAGTGAGAATGATACCATTCCGAATGAAATCGGCTACAATTTTTTTTAATTTTTTTTAGAGGGGGGGGAGAGGTAAAATTTGAGGGGGGGGGGGTAAAAATGAAAAATAAATTGTAGCCGATTTTATTCGGAATGGTATCACTCTCACTTCTCTATCATGACTCTAAGTCACTTTAAATCCGATTAGAAGTTATAAAAGTCCCGGGGAAGACCCTGTATTATAAACTAAAAAAATAATGATTCATCACAAATTTAAGAAAAAACATGAAAATTACAAACGAATTTCCAATTTTTTCCTAACGAATCTAAATCTCCCAGTTCATACAGCAAAAGTTTACAACCACTGCACACTATTTTCCCTGGATGTATGTAATACGTATTATTGTAATTATAACACAACGAAGCCGGTGTGTGGGACCGCAAGTTGGTAAACTATCGCTGTTTGGTCTTAATACGTTAACGACTATTCTGGTATTAGAATTTAACCGGTGCGAATGGGTTAGCGATTATACACTGCAGCTACGCCATGTTAATCCCGGATGTTGATTGTGTTCTAATGCCCGATGGTTAAATTGAAAAGACGATCCCATGCTTTCGGGTTGTTGGTGTGAAGTTCGCCAATGGATCTTTTGGATAGTTTAAGTAAAAATGTATTAAATTAAATTGAAGTTTGAATGTATTATTAGTGAAAATATTATATAAAAGGTTAGTTTAGGTTTTTTTTTCAAGTGTATGAAGTTAAATAAAATGCGTTTTAATTTGGGAATCTTTATTTTTGCATAAATAACGTATTTTTCTGTAGTTCTCCTTATACTAGAAATATACTCTTAGTAATACAACTCATAATTTTAAATTCATCCTTTTATAAATCATACGTATCCTTTTTAAAATCAAATACAATATTTACAAATCAAATTCAACGAATGAATTGATTGATTTTGATATGTAAATGTTGAATTTGTTTTTAAAAAGACTGAATTTTATTTGTAAAAATTTGAATTGGGAGTGTTAAACTTGTAATACATTTTCACTGTAACTAGGGAGGTTAAATTTATCGATAATCCGGTATTTTTTTAACTCATTACTAGTTTATGGGTTAATTATTTTATTTATAAAAACCGGAGAAAACTGGATAAAATAATGAAAAACCAAAAATTAAGCAATAAACCTACACAATCCGATAATTATTCAAAAATATTTTCCAAAAACACCGTACACCTACACAACTTAACAATTATTACCAAAAAAAAAACAACATTTTTCAAGAAATGTTCAAAAAACGAAAAAAATACCGATTTACCAGTAATGGCCTTCTTAACTGTAACATAAACAAAATTTTATGATATTTTTAATACAATTCTCAAAAGTATGATGTGATTTATTAATAAATATTTGAAACTATTCAAAGTTAACAATCTAACAATCGGATTTCTTCATATAATAATCTAGAATTTTTTTTTATTAAATGAATTTTTTTTATATATAATATTATATATGTATGTATATCATACATTTTCGTGAATAGAATGTAATTTTTTTATATCTTCTTACAGACGATTATCGGATATTTTTTCCGGGCCAAAACATTAACATTGATCACACAGAAACGTCTGAAACTTTCCGCAAGGGCTGACTCAGTCTGGAAAGTCGACCCCGCCCCTGAAGAGGGTCTCGCAAGACGTCAGCCGAAAACACGAAACCGAATCGCACATTTCCATTAATATTCCGCAAACGAACGTCCGCTGAAAAAAAACACCCACTCGAACCGACAAAAAAATCGAAAAAACAATACAAAAAAGGCGCGAAAACCTCGAATTAATTTAAACGGACCGTATAATGTACGGGGTTGGCTTTTGGCGCGAATTTCTAAATTTTAAATCACGTCTCGTTTTAATTCTAACTTGGATATGTAAATTCGGGTACAGGTGTGTAAGGCAACCTGTGCTCTTTGAGGGGGGAGGAGTTTCGCGCGCCAGGGGTGAGTTCAAGGGGCCCGGGTTATGGCGGTTTGAAATTTTCGCCGACAGGTTTAATTAAAAACGAGAGCGGGCTTCGCTTTTTGGTTCTTTTCGCCAAATTTTGAATGAGCGAATCGCGCTTTTATTAATCATGCATTACGGGTGTGGGCACTCGCGTTATTAAATGTATATAAAACCGATGTTTGTTCTAGTGTGCGGTTTGCGTGTTAATGAATTTGTTTTGGTGTTGTTTTCATATTGGAATATTAAATTATAATATGATTATTACGAAAATGGTAATTTTGATATATAATTTTATTTATAAATACGCTTAAGTCTCTTTTTAGGCGGGGGATACGTTTTAGTGACTTACCGTGTAAAAAAAATGTATGGTATCAGTGTATTCGGGTGGAACTTCTATCCAAATATACTTTATAAAAAACGTGTTATGTGATGAAATTTTTTCTTGTGAAATCATCAAAAAACATCGTAAATTTTCATTTTATAACTACAATTACAGTAGAATCTTATCATTTTGACTAAAAGGAAATTGAAATGGTCTGAATAACAAAAAATCTGTATAATCAAAATGAGAAAAAAAAATGAAATAAAAATTATGAATTTATTAGATATTAAACTATTATATTTATTAAAAAAATTGGTGCGCATAATTAATATCTTTGAGTATTTTTTAAATGTATTTACAGTCTATTTACTTTTATTATTTTTACTCATTTGATCCTGTCAAAATTTGTGAACATTAAATCGCGATGGTAATATATTTTTCCGTTCGCAAGATGATAATTAATTAATCAGCTATTATTATTTTTGATCAATACGGATAATAGAGGTTCTACGTATATATCGACCTTATCCGGATCTTACCATTGAGAAATAATGATATATGTATTTTTTTTATTTATACAATGTTAAAATGAAAAAAAAACAATCAGTTCTTTGTTTTCAACTGTCTTACTTCAAAACCGAGTAAAAATAATAATGGGTATACTAATATATTTAAATATCAATTGAATTTTAATGAAGCTCGAGCGTTTACACATTCGTATAGCTGTCTTTAACAGGGCCGAAACGGGGTGAGTTACGCCCTTATCGACCGTAGACGCAACGTTGAGGTTCGTATATCAAATTAGCCCTTGACGGGTTAAAAATTGGGTTAACCCCAGATCACGCAAACTTGTTTCGCAAACGGTTCGCGGTTGAAACAATTAATTCGGCCAGTATAGGGGCAACTTCTTGCGCACTGCAGAACGGACAAATATTAACGTATGTAAGGGCGTTCCGATCCAAATGTCGGTGTTTGTTTAATTTTCAATTGAATTATTATCATCGTGTAATTTTTGTATTATTTATCTTTAAAGATGATAGAAAATTGATGATTTGACTATAACTTATAAAGAATACTCTGATATAAAATAACTTACCCCACTACTTACTGCCTAAATTCTATGATTAATAAATTAACTGAAACCTAAACTTTGTAAACTCTTAATACGCGATTTTTCATCTTTCAGTCACTCAAATTTGATGTTCATTAAAAATTAACCAATAAAATAAAGGAAAACTTGCATATTGAAAGTATGCACAAGAGTGAAACTTTATAGTAAGCAAAAACATACCTCACGACCCATAGACGACTCACTCACACTTATTCACTCACTCACATTCACTCATTTATATTCACTTACTCACATTCACTTACGTTCATTCGCTTACTTTCATTCACTTACGTTAATTCACTTACGTTCATTCGGTTACGTTCATTCACTCACATTGTGGCAGTGTAAGCATTTCAAAAAACTCACACATTTTTGCTACCAAATATTATATATACTAAATATTAATATATTCACATAATCTTTCACTCACTCATGTTATGACAGCTCGAACAAACCAGTGGAAAAAAAACACCTCAAAACATATCACCATATAAAAACTCACATTTGTCCTAAAAAATATACTCACATCTCCCACGCTCACTACAAAACTCTCATGCCCACCACACAAACTCACCATTGACCACTCGCCACGCACCATAACATAAACGAAATCCAATCTAATATTCAAAATCCAATAAAACCCACCGACCGACCACATTCGGAACAGACACCCTTCGGAATTGACAAAGGGTCCTCCGCGTGTGGGTTTAATGAAATCACACGTCCCCAGGTCGTAATCCAGTTTGCGTGTGTTCGCCGTCTTTGTGCCAGCATTAGCGCAATCACATACCTCTAGTAATTGTACACACCGACGTGCCCCCGTGTGTGTGCGAAGTGTGAATGTTTAACGGGAGCCCGCGGCGTAATCCCGAGATTATCCCGGATGCATCGGTTGCAATCTGAGAAAATTGCTAGTTTCCTGAATGTCGGTTTGTGCCGATTTTCAGATAAGGTTTGAAATTCTAGAATTTCAAACCTTATGTAGGTTTTTTTTTAATCAAAAATCTTAAATAAGATGTGAAATAGGGAAATTTTGCAAAAATACTCGATTTCATACATGGTTGTAATATTTTTGAGAGAAATCAAAAAGGGGGTTATTTTTTGAATAACCTAATACTTCTTTAGTTTCATCAATTAAAAAAATTTAAAAAAAACGTTTAAAAAATTTATGATATGAAGTTTTACATCTAGCACCTAAAGTGTCACGAAATACGTTTTTATTTATTGTAATTATAATTTGAATCGTGACTAATGATTTTTGTTTGTAGTGGTACTCGTATTTTATTATTTTTTCGGGTCGTTTAATATAATATGTATTTAATTAAACATAATACGTATGGGAATCAATCGCTTAGTCGAGATCAAAGCAAATTGATACGGCGATGATCGCAGTTTCATATATAATGTATGTATGTAACCATAGGAACACGGCAGAGGTATTCAATTACAACGAAATAATTAATTGAAATAATTCCCTTTCGACAACTTGACCTTAATAATTGAAACACATAACATTATTTAAACCTATATAAACACTCATTGTATATAATTTTTGGTTTTTATGATAAAATTGATGATTTCAAAAAGAATACATTCGTCTATTAACTATATTGTATATAAGGCTTAACTTTGCTAAATTAAATTACTATTGGTAGTCCAAAATATATATATCATTAATGGTTTACTTTTATCGCATTGAGAGCTTGCCACAGAAAAACAGATGAAAATCAACTTTTATTATATAATATATATATGTAGGTAGATATAATATCCTAATAATAATTGTACGATTGACGAGATCAATCCAATTATTGTAAATACACTTTCACGTATAAAAAGTGAAATTTTCACTTATTTTGTGAGAAATTTGAATATGTTAGGAGAAGGAAACCTAGTAAATGAATGCCTTTCGAGTGAAAACATTGTGGAGAGAAAACTATGGGGGGGGGGGGGGTAGAGGGTAACTTTCAAAGGTGAATATTCGTTCTATTTTTTTCTGTTGAAATAAGAGTGAACTCCCATAATGGCGTGAAATAAACAAAAGCGACACTTTCCGTAGAAAAACAATAAAACATGTATTGATTTGAATGGGTCTAACTTTTTCCTTTAATATCTATCAATCTATTTATTTTTTAATAATAATAATTGAAACGACGTCAAAAAAAATGATGACAATATGATTACAAACCTAAAAACTATTCTGTTACACTTTTGCAACCAAAATTTTTCAATATTGACTGAAAACATAATACTAGGCATGTTCAGAAATTAAGAAGACTGATAATAACGGGCTGTTTTTTTTTTTTGTTTTTTTAGGGTTGGCAACACTAAATGGCAGAGGGAAATCTCCTGAAAGAGTTAACATCACAGGAATACGGTAGTACGTAAACTCACGTTATAATGTCCAATTGTGTAAAAAAAAAAAAAAAATTTAGTATTCTTAATTTATGAACATACCTAGTAAATGCGAAATGATTTATTTTATTTTATTTTATTTTACGATCAAATGAATCCACACTATCACAAAACACGACACATCATCCCCATCAAGATAATTATCGAATTCGATTTTCATCGGCCGATCCGCACTTATCGCACTCCATCCACACTTCAATCGATAATAAATGAATAATAGTTAATTACAGATTGAAATCCCCTGTCACGTATATCGAATGAGGGTCCCGCTCGGAACAAAACGAGTAGCACTATACACCCACTGTTACAGTATTATAGCAGTAATAAGCGACGTACGAGTGGCGAAAATCAATTATCGGACCTGGTCCGGCCCTTCTGGCCCACCTGTGCTTCTCAATCTTGTTTGATTAAGCATGCCCCCTCCCTGTGCACTCGGCGTCCATTTCGAGCCACTTTTCTGTGCTGGAAAGGTATCAAATAGAGATATCTGGAAATTTATTATTTTTAGTATAAGTAAAGGGTTGGTTTTTATCAATTGGTGGTGGATGAAATGGATGTAGGTAAAAGTAAGACATCAATTATTTTCAATAAAATAGAATTTTATAAAAACAATTAAAATTCTATCGTAAATTGAGGAATGAAAGTTCAACAGTATTAATAAACCAACACGAGAAATTTACATATGAAAATAAAAGTTGATACAAACCATCAGGAGCAAAAAATATACCATGTTAATATCTTATTCCTCAACTTACGTTGAAGATACGTTTCTAATTCTTATTGCCAGTTGGAAGTCGAATTCATACAAAAAAAATCAATAAATTTTATTTATATCAAAATTTCAATTTTTAATACAATGATTCGAATTATTCTATTTTTTTTTGAGATGCATCTGTCATAGTTGACGACAGTTCATGATTTAGCAGGTTATTTTTGAAAAATAATTAATTTATGAAAAATTATATATAATATAATTTTTTTTGGTCGTATATGCAAAAAAAGTTTTAATTACTGTGTATACAAAATATGATTATATTAATTTCTGAATATAATTGAAAAGTATTGCAGTCAGAATATGGATGAAATTAACACGGAAGCATTTCAGAAGTAATGTAAACTATATAATGTATAATTAATGTATGACTGAAAAAAAAAATCCGAAATTTTAATGGTACTCGTATGTATGCCAAATATGGATATTGATGATGATGAAAACACAAATGAATAATCTATCTTCTGTTTCACTAACCATAGTCCTAAACGCCTAAAATCATACCCTAAAATCCAAATTATATATTTTTTTTAACTTTCACCTCACTTAGATAAATATTATACCAAATTTACAAACAAACCCAAAAATTCACCAATTTTCGCACTCTTACAGCAACATATACATTTTTGAGATTCCCTCTTATTTGTTTTCGGTTGTTGTTGTACAAAAACGAAAAATGCGAAGATGTTGTATGGCCGACACGAAATGCTTACTTAAAAGCCTACCGCCGAGACAATGATGGATGCGACGGCTTTATCAGCCAGCCTCCTTTTACTTCTTTTATATTTTTTCCCGTTGCCGTTTCAACCCCTTGCAGAAGTAAAAATACACATAAAGAGCATCCGTCGAAAGCGAAAACTAAATTGACAATTTTTCATCATTTTTTCCCATTTGAACGGGCGCGGGAAAATTTCCGAAAATACCGCAAATAGTTCTATATTAGTACACTTGGGTCTGTTTTTATGCGGATCTTTTTTATGCGAATGCGTATAAAAAACCCAGATCCCTTTCATCCAGTGATGAAAGTGATCTGGGTCAAGTTCATAAACCATGCCGATTATTATCATTTAGTGATGATAGTTCTGATAAACGTTCATAAATAAGTATGCTGACTGAGATAATTTGTATGATTATCGTGTAAAATAGACTTTAATAAAGCAAATCTAAGATAAATATGTATTGTGTTTTTATTTATATGAATTTTTTACAAACTTTTTTTGTGCAATTTTTGGTACATTCTATCACATTGATTTGAAGTTATGCGGTTTTTAAATATAATGGAACCTAATCTTCAGTTTTCTATGTAGTTCAAGTCTTTTTTTATGCGAATTTTTTATATGCGACTTTCTATGGAACATATATAAAATAGACCCAAATGTACGTACTTATTTGAAAATGGAATACGATTTTGTTGATTAAATTTTATGAAGGATTTTATTGAAAATTCGAAACATCGTTTGTTTCCATTTTATGATATGATTTAGGAGTTTTCATCGTAAATTATTTAAATTTATTTTCATGAAATTATTAATAGTTTTTTTAATTGAAATCTATTGCTACAATAAATTATATTATCATATTAAATCAAATTAAAATTTGTTTGATGAAACGCAAAATTTATCAGTAATTTTATTTGTCCATTCCAATAACCAATCTTATTCACTATTTCAATAAAAAAATATTTTATTTTAAAATAATTGAATGATTCATTATCGAAATACAATTTCACCAATTCTAAACTATATTTATTATATTGTACTGTTTTCATTATTACGTTTAAGCATTGAGAGGATTCAAAGAACATCCTCCTTTTGGCATTTTCAACGGAAATCATTTAGGTTTCGACAAAAACGCGGAAAGATCAATAACAAGATATCCATTTCTGAAAATTTCACAAAGTTTCATCTGAAAATTGGGTCAATTCGATGCGGTTTTCATGAAAAGCAACGTGTAACGTCACGCCCTAAATAGCATCCGATATCGTGAAGCGAACTCGATACTCTTGAGCGACACAATCCTCACTTTTCTTCGATTTTCGCATTTTTTTCCCCACCGACACTTTTCCCGATTTTTCGAAACCCGAAACGCGGCTCATTATAATAGAGTCGGATGCTTTTTGCCGCGAATTTCTCGTTTTCAGACTCATTATGGCGGTTTTTTTTCGGGATGGGCGTTTGTGGAAAACGAAATTGAGGTCGTTGATTTGGCGTGTTGTAAATTTCGAAACGGTTATAGGAAAAGTTTATCGATATCGTTTCTGTTGTGAGTTTGAGATATCGAAATATTATGTGTCGTTTGTCGTGGTGAAATAAAGAAATGTCGTCGGAAATTGAAAATAATGTGACTTGTTATGGCTGGAAAGTTTTATTGATGCTGGTCATTGAAAATGGTTATCTGTGTTATTTCTAGCGACAATGGTTTCTGTATAAGAAAATTTTTATATTGAAATACGTCCGTGTTTATTTTTCAATCGTTCAATGGTTGAGTTTTATAAATTTTTATTCATTATTAAGCAATTTATTATATTCTCAATAAAAGAATATGATTACTAAGACTTTTTTTTTTAAATATTATCAATTTTAAACTTTTCAAGACAAATTTTGTCTTTATGAAATAACGAAAATATCTAATTGTAAATCAGAATAACTGTATATTACAATTGGCGTTACATAAGTCACAAATTATAATGATAATAACGGTTATATCTATCTATCTATCTATTATATCCGTCTATCAAAAAAAGTACGAACGTAAAAAAAATAGTAAACATTATTCAATTACGATAATATAATATGATGATGATGATGGTGATACTTTTATATTTAGTTTATGATGATCTCATTTTTCTTTTACATCCAGATAATTAAAATTTTGATGATAATGAAAACAATAACAATAATGATAGTATCTTTCTTTCATATCCAATTAATTATATCGATATTGAAAATTATTGAATGATTTTGAGCCTCAGTTGAGCCTAATACAGGGCTTAAAACTAAACTTAAAAAATATATATTGATTAGAATTATTGTCTTCATTCATATCAATTTAATAATTTTTTGATTATTTTCATAACATAAATGATAGTTATTTTTTAATCTCGTTTCATATACAAATACTGATAATAAACCTTTCAAAAAAACACACAAACGGCACAAAATTTCAAAAGCACACACGTGCAATTCTCCCGGAAAAATTTCATTAGCATTCAACGCAGACAACGACAATAATAAAAACGAACTTATACCACCAGAATACGGTTCGAATTTAATTCACTTTTTCGAAAATGCACTTTGCATTCCCCGCCCGATGCACTCCCGGAAGCGGGCGCGAACGGCCGCCATTTGAGGAGCGCAGGTGCGCCTAATTCGATTTCGCGAAACGAAAGTCGGGGAAACTCTGGACGTAATCGAATAGTTTTCGAAATTATGGCGCGAATGCGCGCGACCGCCGCGCCACCTAGCGGCTCGAGCGTGAAAATGCCCCGATGGCGGATGCGGGGTCGTTAAAGTTCAGATGGTTCTCTTTAATTGTGCAATTGAAACTTTTCTTGATGTGTTTTGGATTGGTTTGGGTGAGTTTGATTGGATTTATTTGGAATATTTAGAGTTGAGCGACTTTTGGTGGTAAATTGTCGTTGCGTGGTCGCGGCGACAGTTCGTTGAAGTCATATAAAAATTGGGCGGTTGAAGTGAATTTGAAAAAGGTTGTTTAGTTGAATTTATTAAGAAAATTTTAATTTGAGTGACTTTTTTATAGTAAATTGTCTTTGTTTTGTCACAGCGACAATTTGTTACAGTCATATAAAGCTTGGGCGACTAAAGTGGATATGAAAAAGGTTGTGCGATTGGATATATTAGGAAAATAGTTGAGTGAATAGTTTGAGTTGAGTAAATTTTTTGTGGTAAATTGTCGTTATGTTGTAGTAGCGATAATTTGTTGCAGTTGAATAAAGCTCTAGCGATTAAAAGCCGTTTAAAGTGAATTAAAAAAAAGTTATTTGATAGAATTTATTTGGAAAACATAGAATTGATCGACTTTTTGATAGTAAATTGTTGTGTCAACAATTTATTGCAATCGCATGAAGCTTGGGAGACTAAAGCGAATTTAAAAAAGATTATCAATTAATGTAATTTTAATCTTTTTTTCAGAATATTTTGAAAAAGCATGAATTTTGAATTCGAATTAAAAATTACTATCGAAATAACAGCCAAACTTTTGATAATATAATATAATATTAATAAAATATATATTGTAATATACGAGTATGTATATTCTTCAACAGAAGATATAATATAAGCCATAACTCGTTATCGATTTCAATCTGTATTTTATATTAATAAACAAAATTTTGTATAAACGATACTTTCACCGATTCAACACAAACTTTTGCACATTTTGACATATAAACTAATATTTTAATATAATTATCAGTACAAAAGTTTCAACAATGAATCGCTTCGAATGAGAAACTTTCCAAGATTTTCTATGAAAATCCGCAAATAACTCGTCTATTTTGGTCGAAGGAACATCTCGAACGAAAAGGCTTTAAAACTGCAAACAAAAAGCCACCATATTAGGATCAACGTCTTTCGAAAGTCTCATTTATACACCCGTCCAAAAATATATAAAGTAGGGGAGAATGGACTGATTTCAAGATTAAAAAATGCATTTTTATTTTAGAAAATTTATCTTATATATTATTCAATATTATAATAATGAAAATAATACGTCAGATCATTTTATTTTACTGATTTGATTTTTTTATGTATAATATATCAATAATGATTCAAAATATTTTTTTAATAAATAAAATAAAATTTTAATTGTTTTAAAAATATAAATAAAATAAACGAAATAAGTCAAATTTCCCCCGCATCTTAGGCGACTCACGAAGACGAATTGATCTTTTTTTTTATATTTAGGCCCAAAGGCTTTGCGGGTCAAGCCCCCGAAACCGTCGTTATTTAAATTTTTTCGATCCGACTTTTCCCCCGCTTTTTTCGACATAACCTCACTCTAAAAATACCCACTTTTTTCATACACATATATAATAAAATATTTTGAAACTAAAGTTTCCCGCCGAACTTTCGACCGGATGATGAATTTATTCGAGCGGGACATATAAAATGTACCATACTTTGCGTATAAGAAAAACCAACACACAGTCAAAATTAATGAAAGTTTCCCTCGCAGGGGGTACTCCATAGCCCCTCAAACTTTTCTGGGCCCCTGCACCTCCCTTTCACGTGATTTATGAACAAATTTTCGAGTCGGAAGTTTGCGCTTCCCGAAAACCGGGCATACCCGGATTTTGTGCGATCACGTATGTGTGTAAATAATATATTTTATATATTATATTTTTTTTTAAATATGCATGGCGCTCTTGTTCATTGAAAGAAAAACTTCTTGTTTTTTTTTTAATAATAATAAGAATAATCAATTGTATTTATATTTTAATAATCAATAACATGAAACATTTTTTTATATTATTGTATGATTATGTTATAGCAACTCCGGCTTTACTAGAGTAGAGGATTAGTATCATTTTAGGCAGTCAGAGTCATAAAAAATAACTGATTCTGATTTATTTTTTTTATTATTTTCCTTAATGTTGACTAGAACCCGTTTTCAGGTTAAAACCGATTTGTTTCGAACTGTTTTTACCGATTTTTCTAATGTAAATGTAATATGTTTAAAAAAATAATAATAATTTTAATAACAAACTCTTCCAAAATTAAATTGATTCATCATTTTAATACAATATAAAAGTTTGAGAGAATTTTTATATTTTTTTCAATTTTTTAACTCATAAGATTTTTGTGGAGCGTATTTATTTTAAAAATTGCTATAATGTATACTTTTTACCTGTAATCATATCAATTTTAAGCACTGTCGAAAAAATTTAATCATACTAAAATTTCTCAAATCGGAGTTGGCAAATTTTGAAACAAATGTACAACCCTGGATATAATAAAATGTTAGTCCCTGATTATAAACAAAACGTAATTCTTTAACTTCTTTCGTTTTTGTTTTCGCGTCGAACTTCAAAGTCGCTCGAGTGCAAATTCAAGTTTTTTTTTGTTGTTTATTTCCTAGAGGCTTTTTAAAGGTTTGATTTACGACAGGATTCAAATTAGCACTCGGTCGGAAACGAGAGAAGGGACAAAAACTCGGTCCGTTTTAATTCGACCTAATTTTTATTGCGCTTTTTCGGCAATTTATTAATTCGAAGCGGTGGGAATTCCGTCAAAATACAAGTCTGATTCAAAAAAAATATTACGCGAGATTATATAATATCTTTATGATGCGAAACCTTTAAAACTTTTTTTTGTATTATGAAAAATAATTATTTTTTGATTGACAAGCGATTTCAAACTACCGCAAAATGAGAAGTTTCTCATTGGAATCCAATGGAAATTTTCATATTTGAAAATCGACATCGAAACAGTTGCATCATCAGTACAAAATGCACCACATAGATGCGATCATACAATCCACATATGTGCGGATGTACCCACACATTCGCGTGCTCATACCACATTTAATCAAGCAAAATCAATATGGTAGTCGCGTGTTTGTCAATTTGGCCAACACATCACGGCTAGAGAGCATAGACGAGCAAACACGCCAACGACAAGACGCGTTCATAATTTAATAAATCGTGTCCCGATATCATGTACGCTCGGGAAATTTTGTACATTAAAACGCGCTAATGGATTCTCCTTTTAGGTCGCGCTTTTTGCTGAAATTATCAGGATTTTTTAAAAGATTTAATCGGTGTTGTGTGCAAATTATGTTTTGTTCGCTATAATAAAGGTGGAAATTCATGGTGAGCGTAAAATTATCTGCGTTGTAGTGCAAACTATGTAAATAGAAACTTATACATATGGCACGTCCGTTGCCTAACTTTCATTGTCAAATCTTCTACTATCTAAATGTTTTTTGTTCAATTTTTCATTGTCTAATTATCCATCGTCTGTTTTTTGTGTGCAAATTATTTTTTTTCCGCTATAATAAAGGTGGAAATCCATGGTGAGCGTAAAATTATCTGCGTTGTAAGTAGGGTTTTTGAAAACCCGGGTTTTCAAAACCCGTTGGGTCTGGGTCCAATATTTTAGATACCCGACGAGTCCGGGTCGGGTCCGGGTCCAAAATAAAATGTTTCAAAATTTGAAAAATCAAAATACATACTGCAGACGGAAGATCGCAACTGTGAACCTTCCGTGAAACGAAAGCACTTAGGCAGGTATTTCTCAAATTGAAATACATGACGCATTCGAAAATGCATTGTATTTCAGAAGACGGACGTGCATCCATATATGCCCCATTGAATTTTATTATCCGAGAAGAAATTATTCTGAGATAGAAATATATTCTGAGAGGAAATTATTTGAGTACGAAAATAACGTTTTACATGTATGTATGTACTCGTACTTTAAAAGGCAAGAAAATTTAAACTTCAAATATTTCGAATTGCTAATTCCATTTTTTGTTTTTCGCCTATATTTTGTTAAAAAATTAAATTTTTTAACGCATTTTGATTTAAAAAAAATATTTTTAATTAAAAAAAAATTATTTCTTGTTACCCGGACCCGATGGTTTTTAGTCCCGGGTCTTGGGTCCGGGTTTTAGGTCCATTACCCGACGGGTTCGGGTCGAGTCCAGAAACCCAGTTGTAAGTGCAAACTAAATAGAAATTTACACATATGGTACGTCCGTTGTCTAAACTTCCGTTGTCAAATCTTCCACTATCTAAATGTCCTTTGTTCAATTGTCCATTGTCTAATTATCTCTTGCCCAATGGTCTGTTGTTCAATTATCTATTTTCCAATTACCCGTTGTTCAATTTTCCGCAGTCCCATTTACATTCTCGCTTACTCTTTTGACATAAAATATACTATTAATATAAAAATAACGCATATAATGTTGTCCAATCATCCATTGCCAAGAAATTCCATTGTCCAATTTTCAATTAATCCATTGCCCAACTGTTCATTGTCTCATTATTACATTTTCGTTGAAATTTTTCAAAAATATAGAATTTTTTCTTTATAAGAAAATGGAAAAATTACACCTAACCACCATTAATGGAAATACCTGTCGAATAAATAAAAAATCTACCTATAATCAGCATCGAGATTCATTTTGACTTCACCGATCGATTATAATTGTTTAATTAATAATAATTAAAAAAAAATGTAAACGTTTATATTTTTCGCTTAAAAATTGGTTCACGATAATGAAATTAAATTCTAATATATCCTGAAAACGTCTGAAAACGACATACGAACTCTCGGCTGGAAAAAAAATCTTGTTTTTTCATCGCTTTCGGAATAGAGGTGTCCGTGCAACGAAAAAGGTTTTCCACTTCGGAAACACTTCATTAGCATGTGAATTGTTTTCTCAAACGAGATGGGTTTTTTCAGCTGAAAGCCGAAAAAAATCATCAGGTAGATTGTATTGTAGAAAAGGCAAAGTCGACAGTTCGAAGGTCGAGTGCTAAACAGGCTGGTGTTGCCTTTTCTTTATTATTGGTAATATATTATTTTTCAATCATTTTTTCGAAGTATTTCAGTAAAAATATATCAAAGTATTAACAATTTGTAACCTCTGCTACATAAAATAGTTTAGAGTATCTGAAATTTCACTTATCGCCTGCTGCGACCACAACGGAATCCACTCTGCTGGATTTCATCTTGGAATTTTCTTTGAGATTTTCTTTAGGGTTTATTTTCTGATTCCCGAAAAGTGCATTAAAATATACAACGTTTTCTTGTGAATCACCGCTATTAAGAAAATACATAAATACTTTAACATACAAATGCATACCCTAAAATAAATTATTTTATTCTATGAACTATTCATTATATAAAAAAAATTGTATCATACGAGGGTTGCCTTTTATATTTCGGGATTAGAGAACAAAAACAAATATTAATCATCGAAAATCACTTTATTGTTTTCCAAAATATTCCCCATGAAGATCTATACACTTTTGCATGCGTTTGAACCAATTGTCGAAGCACTTTTTCCACTCTGATTGAGGTATCTCCAAAACATGCATTTTGAATGCAGCAACCGCTTCTTCAGGTGTCGAAAAACGTTGACCTCTCAGTTTGTTTTTTTACGTGCGGGAATAAAAAAGAAGTCATTTGGTGAAAGGTCAGGACTATATGACGGATGACTTCAAATCGATGTTTTGGGTGCTCAAAATGCAGTTGTTTGAGCCGATGTGTGAGAGCTCGCATTGTCGTGGTGTAGAGTGATCCGTCTTCGGCGGTTGGTTTTCCTGATTTCTTGGAGGACAACTGGCAAACAAATTGTTGTGTACCACAGAATTGACTGTTCTGCGTTGTTCTAGTGGTACGGTTGTGACATGTCCTGAAAAAACATGCGACCATTTGCTTGGAAGTGCTTCGTGCGCGAACAACTTTGTTGGATTTGGCTCATCTTGAAACACCCATACAGTCGACTGCTGTTTACTTTCGGGCTCATACGTGTAAATCCACAATTCATCACCTGTCACGATGTCATAGACGTGTTTTGAAGCACTGCGATCGTATTTTTCAAGCATTTCTTTCGACCAATCGACACGAGCCTTTTTTTGAGCGATTGACAAATTGTGTGGGATCCAACGCGAACAAATTTTTTTGACAGTTAAATGTTCATGCAATATTGAGTGTATGCTGGTCCCACTAATGCCTAAGGTTGTCTCTATCTCACGATAGGTCACATGACGATCTTGCAATATCAGTTCGCGCACAACATCAATGTTTTTCGGAACAACAACTGATTTTGGACGACCTTCACGAAATTCGTCTTGGATTGAACTCCGACCACGATTGAATTCACCATACCATCGATAAACACTGGTCCTTGATGGAGCTTCATCGCCAAAAGTTGAATTAAGTTCATTCATGCACTGCTGCTGAGTTAATCCATGTCGAAAGTTGTAAAAAATAATCGCACGAAAATGTTCACGATTTAATTCCATTCTTGGGGCAGATGAATCTTTTAATTTACTGTAAACAACACAAATAGCGCTCGTATGTCAAAACGTTCTGAGTACGTATAACCTCAAAAACTTCTAACTTTACGATAGAGCTATCAGTTGACAGATTGCAACACCAGGGTTGCCAAATCCCGAAATATAAAAGGCAACCCTTGTATTATGCATCAAACCGTTCTGAGTAATGGGAAAGCGCGAAAATTTTCGCCGATCCCATGAATATTTTATACAGAAAAATAAAACTTAGGTACAATAATACATAGGATCTGATTCGTTTCTAGGAATACAAATTTGAAACGCAATATTACACACACACACGCGACAACGACATCCAAAAACATTAAATATGCAAATGCTTATTTGCGCATCGCGAGTCGCGTTTCTCGATTTCCATTTCGACGTCTCCTCAATATTGAAATACCGAAAAAAAAGTGTACATATATAAATATTTTGCCGTTTTCATACTTGCTTCCGTTTCGTCTTTGCCCAAAAAAATATATATACATATAATATATTGAAAAAATCGTACTATGCAGATTTCCTTTCATCTTCGATTCGAGAATACATAACGAAAATCTTCGCTCAAAAACCCGAGACGTCTGTCTGTTTTGTTTATTTATTTGTTGCCACTGCTTAAAGGGAGCATCCCTAAATAAAATATTTGCGTTTTGTCCCTTTTCGCAGGATAATATCGCAAGAAACGAAGGCTGTGTCGAACGTGGGTATAATAAAACCTTTTTCAAAGATGAGCGCATATCGGCGAGTGAATGTGACGCCCAGTTATGTTAGAAAATTCCTAGAAGTCACTTATTATAATACAATTTTTCCAATGTAAACATCGTGTTGTTGTCGTATTTTAAAACATTATTATATTGGAAATCAGAAAGTATAAAATTCAATAAATAAAACCTTTCCAAATAGTTTCAAGTGAATAATATTCGTCTATTGACTACTGTATATTATTTGTCGTTTATTTTCAGCGATTTGTACGATTCATTATCATTCATTATATAAAAAAATGGATGTTATTGAAAATTTGAAAACGTTTTCACTGATGATAAGAAGATAGCTCATAATCAGTTCATATTATAATTTAAAAAAACCATTTTCATATACATATGTATCTAATTCAGTGACGTACAATCCATAGATGCAGTATATGCAGTACATGCTCTAGATATCTATGAAAAAATTACTTATACTTAATTTCAAAAAAAATATGTTCTAAGATGGTTTTTGTAAAAAGGAACATAGAATATATAAAAATACAAAAAAAATTAATTACGTGCCCTTGTAAAAAATTCACCACCCACAACTGGTATCTATGATCCCAAAATGTTTCATTTATGTTAAGTTTCGATACAATAATTAGAATTCATATACAATTAGAATGACGTCAGAGTTGACAACTACCCTCATTTGATATTCACCCATCATAATGGCTTGAATACATAACAACACTTAAGTTTCTAGATCGAATGCATATGTAATCTGCACACTATACTATAACATGCACTTGCAATTACAGAACTACAGAGATTTATATGTATTCGACTTAAATAAAACGAAAGCGATGCTTAATAGATGGAGTTCGATGGAATATTCTCGAAGTGCACTCGGTGCACGTAAGCGCTTCTCAAACCTCCCGAAAAAGGACGAACGAAATCCGGACACAAAGCACGTCAACTTTTTAGCGAACACAATGCAAATTGCATTCTGCGATCTCTTTTGTGCACGTTTGGCAAAGATCCGCTTCCCTTCGACTTACAAAACCGTACGAACATAATTCGATTTCATATCCCTGGCTTTTGGGCCAACATTCGATGGATATATGTTACCGTGAATACCTGAAGGTTGGTGAGTCTTAATATTTATCGTATGTAGTGGTAAAAGCTTAAAAAAAATATGTAAACGCTTTCTTTTTCGGAAATATACTCGTATTATGTGTTAGGATTTAAGTATTAAGATTGGTAATTTTTTTTGGTTTTTATTTGTAAATTTTAACATTTTTCGTATTGTAGAGATAATATTTTAAATAAATATATAAAAATTAATTTTTTTTTAAATTTTATCGCCGAATAATTTAAAAATTTGACATTGGCAAATTTTCAGTTTTTATTGATATCTTAACATTTTCCATATTGTTATAAAGTAAAGTATTGTTGAAAAGTTTTAAAAATATACATAACATACATGTTTTCTTTTTGAAAATTTTATCATCGAATATACGTTTTTAAATCTTAATATTTACCATATTGTAGTGATAAAAGTTTGCATTTACTACGTTTTGGGAATATTATGACTTCTCAGTCATAAACATAGCCTTCTCTTCGTAGTTTTAGTCTTTTTAGTCATATACTTCTTACAATTAGTCATGTTATCCTAAAATTCTGGAAATTTAAAAAGAAATCTAATATTAATCAGTAAATTTGAAATAAATTTATAAAATTTGTTTTTTATATCTAAATCGTAAATCTATCACTATACACAATCAAACGAATTCAACATTTCATTATGTAAATTATGCTTAATACAAAATCTAAAATTCTTATACAATATCATAAAGACACTATTCTTAGAATAATGTCTTTATGATAATATTTTTCATTTTCTTTTTTCACATATTATACAGAATCTTATGATAATTAAAATGGCTACTTATTTTTTTCAGTAACAATTAAAACTCACTGACATGAGTTCTACTATTCTAGTAAAAGATCAACATTTGAAAGATCAGAGAAAACTAAAAATAATAATACATTGTATTTTTTCAATATTTTTAATTGAAACCCCTTATTCAAAGAAACCCAATTTTTTTAGAACTTATTTTAGCAAGCGCTATATTTATAAACAAAACTTAAAATTGACCAACCTTCGAACTTCCATAATAGCACACAACACACAAATTTCCCGTTTCAAATTGCAACACAAAATTAGCGCATTTTTGGGCAACACTGTACTCCCAATCTCGTTATGCATGTACTGGAATCATTCTAATCTAAATAACGAGCATTTGTATCGCTGCGGCGGGAAAATCGCTTTTCCGGCGCCGATTTTCACCACTATCGCAATGGCCGTAGAATAAATTTCAATAGTCGCAATTTCCACGCCTATATTGAGGATTCGCACGCGAGCGTGTTTTTGCCGTAATTTCGCGTAACATTTTGTTCCGATTAATAAAATAAAACGCGGTTTTGTCTTATATTATATATTTTTTTATGGAATATTTTAATAAAGCCGTTTAAGCGACCGTTTAAAATACCTTATCTTACTTTTAATGCCGGCTTTCGATCCAATTTACGTTTTGAATGTGGAAAACATGCAGAAGTGCTCGCTAAGAGTTTGGAGCGAAATTTCGTCTTTGGGGTAATTAGGCCCACCGGAAACATTGCCTTAAACACCTGAATTTGGTTAATAATATTTTGATGACGCGAAAATGTATTTTCGGGTTTAATTTTTCTATTTGATGTTTGGCAATCTTTGGTTTGTTTAGTGTGTTGTTTGCACTTTGCGTGCTCGACTCGTCCTCAATATGACGATTGCGTTTTATTGCTTTTGTTTTTCCGAGCTGACGTCGATTTTTCCGCGGAAAATCGTGTTTACTTCCATATTGACTTTTTGAATATCGCAGTGGACGAATTTCGTTGGGTTTTATTAAAAAATATATATTGGTGCTTAATAAGTAGAATGTTGATATTTGAAATGAAAAATCTGACGTTTTTTATAAAACCGCTTGAGTTAAGCGGCAAATATCTTAAATATCTCCGACTATTAGTTGGATGTAATTGAATAAAATTTGTCTCAAACCAATTTTTATTTTTTAATAATTAATATTTTTACAAAAACCATAAGCTTAGCATTCTCATTCGTCAAAAGTTAAACTTCAAATCATAAATTTTATTAATTACAATTAGTAAATCTATCACTATACAGAATCAAACGAATTCAATATTTCATTATATAAATTATAATTTATATAGAATCTCAAACTTCTTATACAATATCATAAAAGTACAATTCTTAGAATATTGTCTTTATGATAATCTTTTTCATTTTATTTTTCACATATTATACAGCATCTTATGATAATTAAAATGGCTACATATTTTGTTCAGTAACAATTAAAACTCACTGACAATGAGTTCTTCTATTCTAGTGAAAGATCAGAGAAAACTAAAAATAATAGTACATTTTTTAGAGATACAATTAACGCTGATGTGTTCTTTTGAAATTTTCAGTAATTTTCAGTTTTGTTTGTTGATGTATTTGTTAAAATCAAAATGAGCCTCATTAATTAATTTTGCATTAAAATATCACTGGTATTTTCAATAATTGATCTTTCACTGGATTGTAAAAATTCAATAAGTATTACTCATTACTGGATATGTGATCATTTTAATCATCGAAAATTGTTCTATTAACTGTTAAAAAAAATATTGAAAATAAAAAAAAATAATTACTTTTTCAAACTCTTCAATCTTTCAATGACTACGCTATAAAAACCAACTACCCACAATCAAAAAAATACGATCAAAACCGTAACATTTAACAAATCATTCATACCTAAAAACAACACGACATCTACAAATTCATAAAATAAAAACGAAACAAGAATATAAATAATTCGCATATAAAAGAACGCCAGAATATTTCTCTCGCACAGTGGGTATTTTCGTATCCGATTTATCGCGTCGCACCTTTCGCTGTCTAGTGTCAAAGGCGACGTTTGGACAACGACTTACAAGATTTCTCCATTATTGTCAAACCGCGGAAGGTTGTGCCCGGGTAACGTGTCAAAATGAATATGTACGACTGTCCCGTCGGACACAATACGTGTACACTCGAGTGCCGAATCGTGCGGCGTTTGGGATGCGCGGTTTTTTGATATTGCGTATTATGATTGTGATTATGAAAAATTATTGATTTGAGTTTTATTTTAATCGTTTTACTTTATTGTGTGAGTTGAATGTGATTGTGAGTTAGTGTAGAGTGTGAGGGAGTGAAAAATATAAGTGTGAAAATACAAAAATTTTCTATTTTATACTTTCCATAGAGTTTATTTTTTATCAAAGTTGATTTTATATTCAATGCTTTTATTTAAAATGTATATTTTTTTATGATCTTTTAGCTAAGAATATCTTCAATATTCAAATCCTCGAAAATTATTTTCTTTGGACGAAAAACGTCCACGTCTTTTCAAAAACAAAACGTTCATAAAAAATCGCTAAAAGCATGTGCAAGTAATTTTTATGGTATTTATTAATTACTTACCTACAGCAGCAAAAGTGCTTGAAAAACAAGATGGTATGAATCGCTGCGAATAAATATATTTTGATAATCACACGAATTATAATATCTCCAAATGCCATTTTTTATATATTGTGCAGAAAAAGAAGTTATATGTTATAAATCAGGCTTTTCCAACATTTCGGTGTACATAGGCCACTATAACCGAAATGCACAAAGGGTCACCTACAAATTTCAAATTTCAAAATTTCAATTGTAAATTCAAAACGTAATCAGTATCAAAATATTGATGAAGTTATTTATTTCCATTTTAAAACTATTTCGATGATTACATTTCGGAATAAATGCTATTTTGCGTGAAAATTAGGGGCCCACTCGCACGAGCACTGGGGGCCACTTTGGCCCCGAGGTGACCCGTTGGACAAGTCTGTTATAAACTATATATTTGAAAATATATTATAATATATACAAATGCATACAATAGCACTTTAGAATTTTAGGAGCTGTAGATGGATTAATCGAAACCGTTTTTTATTTATAAAATTTTATATTGCAGTAATGTAACATGCTGTCACTCCACTCAGCGACAATATAAGACATTCCTTGCAGCTCACAGCAACAATTTGTTACTGAATCAAGTTATTTATCTAAATAGTTTTTCAGTATTTGAACAATGACAAATCTGTCACTAATAATTTTGATTTTTTTTCAAAATTCAAAACATTCGCGCAACTACGTCAGACACATAAATCGTTGTACTAGTGGAGTGTTTGTGCTCGTATGTTTGTAGGAAAGGACTAGGACCGCAACGTGACACCGAAACCCTTTGTCCAATTTACATTGCCGACGCCGAAAATCGATTTAGTAGTACGCGGACAACGATTTGCTACTCTGACATCTGTTTATTTCGCTCCACTTCTAGTACACTACGGCAAACCTCTGAATTGATGGCCGTTTCGCGTTACAACTAGCCAACGTTTGATATATCCTGAAAATAATGATTTTTTTAATATAATATATATGTAAGTTACGCAGTATTTGCGTAATCGCGTTTTACGTGAAAAACGCAAAAATTCTTGCATTTTTTGTGAAATTTAATGACATCTGACATCTGAAAAATTGAATGACATTTGTTGATATGTTGTCCTATTTTGTTAGAGTTGTTAAAAAAATATATATATTTAACATCATCTGTCAAATATGACGGTTGACGTGTCTCATGATATACCTATATGGAAAAAAATTGTATTGCTAACATCAGAGTATCGCAATGTGGTTAAAAAAGACGCTAAAAACCGTAAACATGTAGTTTGGCTTTGTAAATTATAAAACAGCTCATTCTATGAAATAATAGACAGTTGAAAAAATCATTTTGATACGAAAAACAAATATTGTTTAAATTGCTGTTAAACATTGCAATATTTTTTTCATTTTTAATTAAAAATGCGATCACACAAACGTTGTGTAACATACATATATCATTTATTTTCATAATATATGTAAGTACGTTTATTTTTTATTAAAATCGATTTTTTTCTACCGTCACTATAAATGTTTAATTTTTTTGTATGTTCTTTAAATATATTTACGTTTCACATTGTTCTTTATGGGGAAACTAAAATAAACTACTTTGCATTCTTCCTTTATAAAGAGCACATAGCAGAAGTAAGCAAAAAAAATATATATGTACGGAGAAAAGCAGCGTAAGAGCCTCTTGCCTTTCTTTAGTATTTAGCGCAGTGATTAAAAACCTTTTTTATTAGAAACGACCGGCACGAGAAAAACTTTTCACTATACAAGACGACATGCAACATAAAGTTTTTTTTAAAGCCGTTTTTGTTCGTAAATTTAAACTGAAGAGAGAAGAAAATTCCTCTTGTTCATCGTTAAGGTGCCTTTTTAACGTTTTTTACGAACTGCGACACGTTTAAAAGAATCCCAAACATTTTCAACAAAATATAAAAACGAAATTAATTTGAAATCCAACGCATAAATTTCCGATATCCGAATGTGTGTCAAATCATTAATAAGCAATCGTTAAAAATCGAAAGGCTCGCGTACAAAAGAGCGAAAAAAAAACGAAAATTTAATAAAGCCGTATAAATTGAGATTTGTGCACTCGTACCTTTTTACGCGTCGAATATAAATTTAAATTAGGACCTTTTATACCCGCTTACGTGTGTATACGTCACCGTGAATGTCCGAATTTAATTCGCTGAAAAATATTACGTAAGAAAATAGTTTTTGTTGAAAATATTGAGAACACATGAGTGACAATATTCCTCGAGAGATATTCTCGTACGACTATAGAAATATTGTATAATAAAATATTATATATTATATGTTTATTAATCTGTTAATGTTTAAATCTTCATCACTGTCCGTTTCATCGGATTTTTACTCATTTTTTCTAAAAAAAAAATTATTTTTAAATGTATGAACATTTTGCCCGTTAACAATCTGTTACATGAACTTTTTGTCGTGTTAAAGATCTGTTGTGTTACTGCCGTATTAACGATTTTTCGATCATCATTATTAACGATCTATTGTGTTAACGATTTGTCACGTTGATGATTTTTTTCATGTTAAGGCTTTATCGTGTACATTATAACATATTGGTGACATTATGTCGTATTAACGATCTGTCGTGTTAATTATTTGTCATGTTTATGATTTTTTTATTTTAACGATTTTCTATTAACATTTGTCAAAGACGATGTATATTAACGATTTGTCGTAGAACTGCCGTCGAATTTAATCTTTAGATTTCGATAATGATTAACAATTGTATTACGTATTTTTTTTTTAATTTCATACAATTTTTTGCCACAATTTCATCAAGCCATTCGAATAATTACATAACTATCGATATTTAGCGACAAATCCATCTTCGGAAAGTCGCTCATCAAACCCACAATCATCAACACATTAAAAATGGGACCATTCACAGTACCGAATAACACCAAACATACGCATCTCCGAAATATATAAAATCGAAGAATCCCATTTTTCGTCCCTTTCTCGCGCCCGCGCCGCGAACGAGTCCGAAAGTCAAATTTGGCGGGCCATTATTTGAATTTGAAATTTTACACCCTCCATTAGCCTTAATTGCGTTAGCGTTTGATATTTGAACTGCTCTAGGAGCGGCGGGACGAAAATCTAATCGGACGTGAATTTACATTACGCAAAGGTGCGAATCGAAAATTTGATTAACGTTTCGCTCTCTCTGTCGACTCTTAGGGTCGGATATGTGTCCGTTTCGTTTGTTGGTACGACTGTCTTTTTCCGGCTCCAGAATGTGTCTGGGGATGGTTTCGATGGTCTGAATCGTTAGCGCTTTCAATTTTCGACGATACTCTAAAAGTTTTGTCTAATGGATTCAACATGTAAATTTTAGTAATGGATTAGGTTATTGAAAAAGTTTTTTTTTTAAAAACTAATTATTTGGCATAAACGATTTTTTTTTAATATATGTTACAGGTAAAGCATCAATCCCGTTTACGTGCATTATCTCGCGAATTAATACTTTGTCTAAATCACTCAGAGAAAACATACACGGGAGTATGAATGAACATGTTAACTAGATAGTGTATGAGTCAACTATTCCAACGTAAATAACGTGTTAACGAAATAAATAAATAACAAGTAGGGAATATGGTGGGGTATATTTTATTTTAGGGAAGTACGAGAATCCCAAAATATCCAATTTACGCTAATTTTTTTTGGTTTACGTATTATAAATTGTAACAGATAAGTATCACTGTGGGAAGGGAAAACGGTAGGTAATACATAAAGACCCATAAACACGCTTTGTATTATAGAATACAGTTCTCCCATGTCACTTTCATAATATGGAACGACATAAAAAAAAGTTATTTTTATTGTTAAGATATTTAGACACAGAGAATTGAACATAATAAATACATAATAAACATAATAATAATATTACCACAATAAGTATTTCTTCCTACATATGACAGATATATTATAAAATACCGAACGTTTTGTAGATGTCAGTTGGCGTCTTACGTGTTGCCAGCTGTCAATAACGAAACTAACTCAACTGTCAAATCACTCATTATACGGTTTGTCTAATCGATGTCAGTGATTCGATGCATTCTCTAGTTAATATATACTATCTCTAGATATAGCGTATGTAAATAAAAAGTTTCGATGTTTTTTGATAATTTTACACGACGAAAAATTTTCACATTATATTTTTTTATAAAGTATATTTGGATGGAAGTTCTATCCAAATATAGTGGTGGAACCTATCTCCAATTTATGTGTGGTCAGCATAAATTTTTATTCGGTTTTATATTTACACGGTAGTCTCTTGAACGTATCCCCTGTGTAAAAAGGGGATCGGGTGTATTTTTAATTTACTGCCATTTTAATTTTAATCACTTATCAAACCATAATACATTTACAAGTTTTAAACTTCAAATTCAGCCTTATAAACTTTAAATTAAACCTTTAAATATCAAATTATTATCCTTTCATCGGAAAGTATTATTAAAATATGAAATTTTGATTGATTACTATAACAAAAATCTTAATAATACATTCCGGTGATTGAATTTGAACTTTAAATGGTTTAATTCGAAGTTTAAAAAGTTAAATTTAAAGTTTAAAAGGTTGAATTTTAAATGTAAAATCCATATAAAAAAATAATAAAATCAGATTCGACAACATACATACTCAAATTTGAACAACAAACTATATTACGTATACAAAAAAAAAATGGCGCGCAATTCGAATCAGTCGTAAAAGGGACCATAACGTGCGTCACACGTAAAAGTATGCATACACATTCGAAGTGCGGGCCGTTAAAAGCTCGAAGCTCAAAACTCGGATCCTAGAATTTAGGCACGCCACGTTGTACGACCATAACCTTAAGGTTTGCGATTTACGGTCGGACGCGCGGGAAAAAATCCGCAAAATTCACATGTGTTCACCCCGTTCGGAAGATGACAAAAGTGTGATTCTTTTTGTTGTATTGTTTTATTTTTTATTGGTCCAAAATAAAATACGAAATTTTATGTATGTTCAGTTATGATAATAACTGTTTAATCGTGATTATTTTTTGTTATCTTTACATTTTCAAAGATTGAATATTACAAATAGATCATATGAAGACCTAAAAAAGACATACATACATACATGCATAATATTCCATTGAAAATTTGAGTATCATTATTTTATGCAACATTTGTATAATCACATTTTTCATGAAAGACACAAAAATCTTGAGTTTTGTTGTGAAAATTTAACTTCATCTGTTGGTGTGTTGTCCCCCTTTATTGGTGTTATTAAAAAGTAAATGTTTAACGCCGTCTGTCAAATATGATAGTTGATGTGTCTTACCATATGGAAGACCGAGAGAGATTTGTATTGCTGTAAACTGTCTCAATGTGATTAAAAATAACAAACACAAGGCTTGGCTTTGTAAATTATAAAAACGTCCATTCTAGAAGATGAGAGTCGGAAAATTGTCAGTTGAAAAAATCATTTTGATATCAATAGCAAATTTTGTTTTAATTTCACGAAAAACGCAATTTTTTTTTGCGTATTTCATAAAAAAGCGATCACAACAATTTTGTCTAACACATAACGTTTACTACAACATAAAAATTTTTTGATGTAAGATGAAAAGTTTATGATAAATAATTTAATAAATATAATATTAAAAAAAACTATTCCTTTCCAAATGGTCTCCAACCAAAAATCGACAATCAAATCCAACTACTAACCACACCGTTTATCGCTCAACTCCAATACATTAACCAAAACAAAACAGACAAGCATTACCGAAATATCCCTCTCAATATACTCACATTACAAAATTTCATACTAAACGATCACCTTTACAAACCCATCATAAATTTCTCCCACCAAACCCCAACACAACACCAAAACCATCCTCCGCTCTCACGCCATGCACTAACCGCCCCACTCGCCGCTCAACCCCAACACACCCAACAACACGAGCACCCCTTCCAAGCACCCCATCAACAAAATCACCCTTACTTACCCTCATTACCAAACTTTTCACTCACTAAATCGCAGCGCGATATCGAAACCCATCACCCGAATCCACGCCATCACCACCACCATGGTTCGTCGTTGTTTTGTCACCGACTGCGGCTAATCGCTATCCGACGACCCAATCTTTATGTCTGAGGAACACCATGAAGAAGCCCGGGTCCTTTAGCGGGGGGGGAGGCTTTGTCCTCGGCGGAGGGTCGATTTGGGGGAGGGTGGCATAAATTTCCCTCTCCTCGGGAATATATTTTTATTGGCTCATATCGGTTTCGGTTGTCGTAAATAAGGACGCCAGATTGTATAATAGATAGTTGGCCGCAGTATGGCAGCCGTGACCCGTCTTGGGCTATGATGTGTGTGTGTTTGGTGGTTGTTTATGCATTGTTTTGTGTGATCGAGATTGAAATTCGTGGACATAATTAATCTGTCTTATCTGCTTGTGTCTTGATACGAAATGTATATGTTGGGTGTCGTTTGCGAAATTGTTTAGTTTGCGTATAACGTAAAATAAGTTTTGTGTTGTATATGAATTGTGTAGTGGGAAGAGGTTTTATTGATTGCTTTTTATCAAAATTTGGATTTGTTCCTCTTATTGTTAATATCTCTTCTTGTTCATGGTTTTTGAAGTGTGAATGGTAAAGTTAGGTTGGGTTTAGTTTTTTTTAACTTTAAGCTCTGATTATTATTTGCATGTTTATTTTTTTAAGTAAGAAGTAAAGCAAAGTTCAAATTTCAAAATATGAAGGCGTTTAATTTTGAAAAACATCATCAAAGTGCCACCCCATTATACGACATAAAACTGTTTTGCGTTGTACCCAAACTAAGCAATTTCGCAAACGACGCATAACACCACCATTATTTTAACCACCATGGCGATTCGGGAAAACCTGTCATGCCATGATGGCATATTCGTATTTATATTTTTATTTGTATGTACTTCTTTATATAAATAAGAAATATTATTATTATTATTGTTGTTGTTGTTATTATTATTGTTATTATTATTGTTATTATTATTATTATTATTATTGTTGTTATTATTATTATTATTATTTTGAAAAATCAAAATTTATTCAAACATTTTTATATAATAATCGACAAATAAATAGGTATATTCCGAAACCCTTTTTTCATTTCCAAACAAAACCACGCCCCTATATAAGTTTCACATGAAAATTTCATAAATCCCTAATTAATCTCTCATTCGAATATCACCCAGAAATATTCGTGCACCAAGATTTCTCACGGCACTAGGGTGTGGTCGTCCTCCGCGGAATTTCCCCGCCTTTCACCATCATTATTATTATCATCATCATCATTTTTTAAATGGGAATTTCTCGGCCCTCGTCCGAAATTCCACGGCCAAAATCTTATTTAATATTTCTCGCCCATAATGCCGCCTCGGGGCGAATACGTGACTACGCTCGCCCAACAGATAAGTGAAATACCTTAATTGTTCTCTCGCCCCGAATTTATCCGTTTATTTATTTTAATGCCCTGCATATATATGCATATTTTTCAGAAAACGGATTAAATTCTGAAACTCGATTGCGGAGCAGCCGTTTGTTCGGTAATTTGGCGAAAGTTGCGTTCGGACCGTTCGACATGGTGTACCTCGTGTTTATACAAAGTGGCCAGTGCTGAAACTTTGTATGAATGAAAAGTCGCCTGTAAACAAATTTCAGATCCGACAGAACAACGAAAACGCTCTGAAAAGTTTCACTGTGGCTGAAAGACGTTTTCGCCTCGTACCTGAGTAATAAAACAGGACGCATTTTATAAAAGCAACGTTTTTATTACACGCAAGCTTTTATTATGAGCTTACAATGTTTGTTTCAGTTAAACGGGCGATTGTTACAACTTTTTAGCAAAATTTTATTTTTTTACAATGATCATTTATAAATATCTTATACAGTGAGTTACTAATATATTAATTTACAATAATTTAAATATTTTGTATGTCGCAGTCCATGTATATTTGACCCAACTCAAAGTAATCTAATTCAATCCAAAACTTCGATCAAAACAAATGAAATTGCCAAAAAAAACCTGACTCAACCTAATCTAATCTTATCTAATCTAATTCAACCCCTAACAATTTGGTTTTATGATCAATCCAAATATACATGGACTAAAATATACCTGGACTATGATGTATGGAAAAATTTTAGTACAAGAACGCAGTTTTAGATTTTTTTACTAAAAACACGTCTTATGTATGTATGTACATATATCATTTTAATCATTCGCTAACTGCTCCGTTTACCACTCAATATGAAGGATCGTAAAAAAACTAACGACTTTTAAATTATAAATAGAAAGTATTACTCAATCATCAAATGGTGTTCGAGCTGTTTTATTTTTTTTATGAGTTGTTTTCTTATTTCGCGTACGACGCAAAAAAGTTTTATGTCTTTTGTGAACATTATAGTGGGATGCAATGCTATTTTATGTTTTTCAAAACTAAACACACTTTGATTGTTGGAAATTTGAACTTCTTTTTCATTGCTTTTCTTTCTGCCCAAAGGAACTTTAATCTTGTTGTTAATAATCAAATCTTAAAACTAAAAAATAAGCCCAAACTAACATGAAGAAGAAGGGATGTGGAAAAGAAGATAATAAAAAGAAATAAGTATAAATTTTGATGAAAAACATCAAAAAAATGTCATCCCTTTACATCCCTTCACATACGAGTCATACGACGCAAAACTTTTTTGCACCATACGCAAACGACATATATCCAACTATCGTCCGCGTCATATGTCGCTCAACTTCAATCTCCATATCACAAACATTAATCACGTTGCACTATCAGTCCACTTTGAAAAAGCATATAAATTTCACGTAAGCTCGTTGATCCACGTCGAGTTCGTCCTTTCTATTTCGAGCTCGAATTATTTAGCGTTGGAGCACTTTGTATGCGCATAAATTTCCGCAAACTATCTTGATACAATGCCGCGCTAGACGCAATATATCTTCGCGCACCAAAACAACTAAATAATAATAAAACTGGGACTAAGGGGTTGCCAGTTCATTGCTCATTTTGCATATCCTTCCTCAGGAATAGAGCCTTAAACAAAAAAAAAACTGAACGATTCAAACATGCACGATGTTGTCGGCTTTGTGGGTAGATGTTTTTTTGTATCTCTTTTAATAGACGGTATTAAAAGCGGGAATGTGTTTAAAATTGTGCCGTTTTAAAATGCACGGTGCGGTTTGTTGTTTTTAATTTATTTGTTTTTGAAACTTTGCTTTGGTATAACTACATTTTCATAGCGAAATTGCAGCGATTATTTATGTGCATTATAAATCATGGAAATATGGATTGTGGAGTGGATTCATTTTTTTTCTGTCTCATTTAACATTTATGTAGAGCTTTTTACATTTTTATTTCAGTATGAAAATTTTTAATTAATCTTTGATTTAATTCTAATAATTTTTTTGTAGCGATTTTTATTTACATTGAAACTAACAAATAAATAAATAAATTTATATTATCCTGAAAAAATTACATTAATATCTTCAAAGGCATTGAAAATAAATTATCATCATGATAAATTATTATCATGATAGATATTTTTATATACTTTTCATATGTTGATGACAATTATAAAGAAAATTTGCAAATATTCGATAATTCAAATATAGATTCTGCAACAACGCAAAACTACGAAACATATCGGGATATTTTAAAAAATGTTTTATTTGTCAAATGACGAATTTTTGAGAGGAGAAAACAAAATGGATGTTATTTTTAAATATGATATAACAGATACATATATTTTAATATAATGAAGTATCTTTCCTTCATTTTGTGTGGATATTATATTGTGTTGACTTTGTTCATTATAAACATACAAAGAGGACATTCATGTTAACATAAATCTAGGCTTGACTCATTTTTTCCAAACTGGCATATTCATATAACGTTTTTTAAGTTTTGATATAATTAATTAAAATTATTGATTAAAGTGAAGTAATCAATTTTCAATTCCAAAAAAAATTATTTCAATTTTACGTAATCACAAAAATTTTATTACTACTTTTAAATTTGATATGTCTAGAACCTTGAAAAATGAAAATAACTTGATTATAATTTAACATTATTTTGAAATGCTGCGAAAACTTAAATATCTCGAAATAAACTATAATGAAGATACACCACTTTCAAATATAATGATTTATATACAAAAGGACAATGAAAACTTTGCAAAATATATTAGTAAGATATAATAATTTCATTGGTGCGATTGCTAGATCAAAATTATGTACCTACATAATTAATTCCTTTCTTTTCTAGAAAAAAATTCAAATTAATATTATAAATTAATTATTCAATTGATTATTGGATCGGGATGGTGGGTTCTTATCGTAATATTGGATTGATTATTGGAAAAATAATTATACATAATATAAAAATAATCATCCCGCCTATAAATCTTGCTACAAGCACAAAATTTTGCCGTTTTCCATCCTCCCCCATAATCCCATAGAACACAGTGTCCAAAAATAATGATTACATCACCGATCCACACAATTTCCATACACACGTATGACATAATATGTGCCATACAAAAGCAGACGTCGGTAATAGGGCGGGCGGGTAGAAATCGCGTCAATCAAAGGGCTCGGATCCTTACACGCCTCGGAGGGCTCGAATAGACACTACAGAAGAGGGACTAGCAGTTTCTTAAACGAAAATAGAGAGATAGAGGTCCGCCCGAGCCGAAAGCATGAACTAAAATTTAGTTAAGCATTCAGACTCGATTAAAGCTTTGAAGTATGTGCGTCGAGGAGAGCTTTTGCCGTAACCTGGCCTGTGTGACCCGGGGAATTTTGGGCCTTTCACACTAGGGTTTGGTCAGTGGTTTGTGATCTTTTTTAGTAGTGATTGGTTTGGGTAATTAATTGATCGAGGGAAGCTTCGGCTTATGTTTGTGTATTTGAAGTATGTACGATCTTCTTTTTAAACGGGGTAGTATATGTTCCGGAGATTATGAGCTCAAAAATGTATGGCGGTCATATAAAAATTGAAAATAGATTCGATTAGTGTATTTGGATAGAATTTGTGTCCAAATATACTTTATAAAGATTTTGCAGTGTGGAAAAATTTTGCCGTGTGAAATTATAGAAAATTTTTATTTAATAATGTCTTGATCCAAATCTTCCCACTGTGACATAATAATACTTTTTTTACCGTGTTAAAGTGAAAAAACATTTTAAAATTAATCGGTTCTTCTTCTTTAAGCCGTTAAAAAAAACGTATAAAAAAAGGACTGGGTGTATTATAAAATATATGATTTTATTGGCTATGATTAAATTCGATGAAATCTTGTTAATAATTTTTATTATTATAAAATAATTTATGTAATAGCTCAAAAGTTCGTCTACTACCGAAGGTTTTTTATTTACAACGATCACTGAAATTCCAAACTAAATAACTTTATTATTATTTATTTCACAAAATTTTTTTTTATTTAATATTGATCAACATAATACGCTTTATATGCTCTCATCGATCATCGAAATTAAACGACAAGTGACACGGTTTGTTAATAAATTCAAAAACGCCATTTTAATTTTGAAACTTTTCAAGAACGATTTTCTTATAACCTACCGTTAATATTATATTTAAAAAAAAATCATTTTAATATAATCGCATAAAATTATAAAGACATTTAGACATCAATAGCCAACTCATTGAATATCATCAAACGTACATTTAAAAAATAATTTGAAATTAATATTAGTTAGTTATTTATATAAGTATATGTCGCAGTCCATGTATAATATTGACAGTCCATGTATATTTGACCCAACCTAATCTAACCCGACCCAAAACTGTGGTCAAAACAAAGGAAATTGGAGTAAAAATCTAACCCAATCCAACTCAATTTCCAAAGATGTATATTTTGACCGATCCAAATATACATGGACTGAAATACGAGTACACTTGGACTAAGACATATATAATATTTTCTCAATAGCTCATGATAATATTTAATATAATTTTTAACGAACCACCATCCCAAAAATTCTCCAAATCAAAATTACAAATCAAAACCGCCCCCGCCCACCCGAAACCCATCCATTGGCGACCCCTGAGTCGCGCCAGCAAGCACTCGCAAGGTACGAGTGATTCACGGCCGATGCGAACTCATCCATCAAGGTTTATCAACCGTGACGACCCAACAGGAGGAGGCCATTTGCGGCCCACAGTTTGGGAAGCGCCGCCCGTTCCCGCCCACTTCAGCTCCTTCCGTTCGGCGGCGCCTTATTTATACAAGGCGCCTAATCTTGGGAGACAGTTGAAAAAGTTCGCGTGGGCGGGTCATGGTCGCTGAATATGTACGGACGGTGGGAAGTTTTCGAATTTGAATAGTTCGGGTGCATTGTGTGAATGAGGGCGAGTCTCCATGGTGGGCGATGGTTAAGTTTTTTGTGTGAGACTGTCGATTTTGGGTGGGAACGTATCAAAATTGATACTCTATGGTGAGAATGAACATATGAAAATGTAGTGAAATTTCGGTTTTATGTGCATGAATACGGATGAGTCTCCATAGCGGGCGATGGTTAAGTTTTTTGTGTGAGACTATCGATTTTGTGTGGGAACGTATCAAAATTGATACTCTATGGTGAGAATGAACATATGAAAATATAGTGAAATTTCGGTTTTATGTGCATGAATAAGGATGAGTCTCTATATTGAGCGATAGTTAGATTTCCCGTACGAAACTTTCGATTTTGTATGGAAACTATCACGTTTTCCTTTTAATATGGAGACTGATGAGTCTAACGTGAGAGTAACATACTAAAAGTGAGACTCCATAGTAAGCATGAACATATTAAAATACAGTGAAACTCCGATTATACTTGCCCAGGATTCACGTTATTCAGTTATTTGCGATAATTTTTTCTGTTTCGAAAACCTGATTTTTTAAATTTTAAACACTCGATCTTCGTTTTTCTTCTTATAACGTTTTTTTCGATCCTTTCAAGAACATAAAAACGAGGTTTCATTATACATAAACGTAAATATGTTTTTATACTCACAATCACTCAGTATAAAGCTTTAACATAAACTAAAAGTATACTCATACGATTTCTCAAGTAGCAAAAAAATTACGATAAACTGTCTCTCATTTTCGCAACTACCTTTTGACAAAGAGTTTCATATTTTCTGAGAAATTGTTATTTTTTTTAATCGTTTTGTACAAGTGTAACTTTATTCAACTGGCGACAATATTTGGTCTTCTATTATATTTAAAAATGTCTTATATGACTTTCTATAAAAGTTTGTCATTGAATCAACAACAATGAATTGATTATATAAATATTAGTATTTTAAATTGAAAAAATTAAATGAGAATTTTCATACTTTTTTTTCAATATCAAAGATATACATATATTTCTTTGAAATTTTTTAATTAGACTTAACTAAACACACAAACTAGATATTTTCCGAAACCGTTTACTTTTCATCTCTTAGCAGCAACATCTTATTTTTTGTGAAAATTCCAATCGCTGCACCCCGATGCAATAATTTAAATTTGAAAATAAAAGGATAGCTGTGTATTCAGAAACATTCCGAGCAAAGGAATCTCTCAACATTTTTTACAAATAGTTCGTTTATTTTTAACGAACGTTCGTTTCAACGGCTCGCAAGATTGAAACGTCTCGGGCTAAAGAACTATCCATGAAAATGAACTGAAAAAAAGAGGAATTCGGAGAAGGATGGCGTTTAAACAGTTTTGTTGCTCGTTTCATCTTCTCTGTGAACGCTGCTTGAAAACCTTCTGTATTCACATTTTCAAATATAAATTCCATTTGACTACTGAATGTTTAATTTTCCGAACGAAACGATACTATGGATTAAAAACGGTCCAGACGGTTTTTAAAAGTGGAGTTTGTTTAATTGAGAAACTTTTTTAATTGATTGGTTTGAAATTGCAGGTTTTGTAAAGGACAATCTTGTATCATGATCGTTTTGTGTGCATTTGTACAAAGTACTAAAACCAATGCAGACTCAAAAGGACAAAGAGGACGTGTAAACTGAGAGTTTCTAGTGTGTTTGTCGTGCACTTTCACAAGTGACATATCCAAACAAGATTTTCACAATAGTACGTGCAAATTGATAGCAAATAAATCGATCCAGTCTTTTTTGTAAACTATTTTATGTTTTAAGAATATTCACGAACGAAAAAGACTCAATTATATTATATAAAACAATAATTATATTAAATATAAAAAAATATATAAAATTTTGTTTTTACGTGCCTGGAATTCAAATTTTCTCACTATTTGCATACGATTTTTGAAATTCCGTTTTATTTTAGTACATTTAATACCTGCTTTTACATCATTTCTTACAATTTACGTCTGACAATAAATTCAATCAATTTTATAAAAATATTTAATTAAATTCACAAAGATTAACTTTGATCCAAACACATCGGTCACTTATTGTTAACATTTTATTTTATCATTCATTTTTTAACCCAATTCAAACGATTTTTGTTCTTACCTTTAATTTGATGATATCAAAAGTCCAAATTCGTTTACATTATAATATATCATCAGAAGAGCTTATATGAACTCAAAATATGTGATTTTTTTAATAAAAAATATTTTTTTTAAGATTTAAACCCTCAATCTACGTTTTCTTTCCAAAAACGTTTTTTTTTTTAATCTCTCTAAACGTTCTCTTAAAATTCCCTTAAAAACAGAGCTTCACTGAATATATGTTACCAATCTTTCATACACCTAATATTTCCCAATAAATCTCGCCATAGGGCACCCATTGTCTCATGATGTTCCTTTATATGTAGAAAATGGACTAGTCCAAATACCAATACCAAATGACAACATATTTAAAAAAAAAAACCTAATACTTTCCACCAATCTATTATAAAATAATATTTCCACAATTACATCATCCAAAATTCCAAGAAATAAATACGACCTCTTCAAATCGCGCACTTTCGAATCATCAAAACCCCATAGACGTACGCACATTATAATAAACGGACATATGACACAGCACAAAGGATCAGGGCCGACCCTCAGCCGAAAGGGCACATTCGCACAAAGGGCCACACGATCTCGGATAATTGCCGAGCTTCTGGGCCCAGGCAGCGAAAAAGGCCCAAAGTCGGCCGATAAAGGGCCCAGAAGTTTGCAAGTCTCTCGAGCAGGGCTTTCTTCCCTTGACACCGTCGACGACATGTCAAATTCTAGCCTCTGAGGTCCGTGAAAGGGCTCGTAAATTCCTCAACCTTAATTAAGCGATGTCAAACGATGTCGAGTTTCGGGGGTTTAAAAACGCCCTCTTCGGAGAAGTGGGCTTGTATGGACGGTAATACTATTATATGTCTGACGGTTGAAATTTTGGAATTTTGTAATCAAACACGGTAATTTCAAGGAAAATGTCAAAAGTATTTTATTCGAAGTAATTAGTCTATCATTTTATCTATCGTTCTGGTAATTTATGGATATTACCCCAATAGAACCTTTATATGTTTTGAGGTCTAATTTTCCATTTTTTGTACGTTTTGAAGAACTGTTTCAAAATTTCATGTACCATCGATTAAAACTAGTGGTAATCTGAAAGAAAAAGTTCTGGTAATTTCAAAGGGAGGGTTAATGTTTCCTAGATAATATTTTTTAACATGTTTTGAAATTTGTGATAGTACGTTATCGTCGATTTGCATGGGTTATGTCTATCTGTTGTTGTGATATCATTTTTCATCCATTTAAAGTATTTAAAATTATTATTTTAAAATATTTTCATATGAAACATGTTTACCATAAGCTTCTCAAAATATACAATAAACAGCAATTTATCATCAAAATAAAGTAATGAATTAAAACTTTATTCAAATGCTCTTCTTTTGGTGCGAATTTCAACATCTTTAAGCTAAAAAATGTATATGATTTCAACTTCAGAAAATTGGGCTAATGAAGATCTAGAGCTTTTTATCAATACAATAAATCTACATACATGCTTATCAAATCACATACATATCAACATGTGTATATTTATACATACATATGTATGTATGTATATACTCGTACACGTAGATTTCGAGCATTTAAAAAAATCCCAACTTTCGACCAGTACGCTTCTATAAATAATTAATAATTATTAAAAATTATTAATAATTTATATAAATTATTTATTTTGAGTGTTTCAAATTGTATTATAATTTTAATTTTAATATTATTCCTCAAGAGCCAAACTTCCCGATTGGATAAACCGCCATGAGAGTGCAATAAATAGTGCAAACAATGGACCACACAAGACCATTGTAAGTGTTCATAATTGCTCGCGGGCACAATATAATTCAACAATAATATATTCTCGACTCACTAATAATACATATATTCGTAATATAACGCAACTTCCTATCGGCGTAGTTAATTCGCCCTTTATTTGTCGGTGTGGGTGATTTACACCCGGAAAATTAATACACCAAGTTTACGGCCGATAAGTCAATTCGATACACACAATTAGGAGGACTCGGCTGATTTTGCGATGTGTTTGATTATTTTTATTAATCTGTTGTCTGTTTCGAGTGTAAACTGTTTGGTGATTGGTTTGTGTGTGATGTGTAATCTAATGTCGTATAGGTAAACCGATTAGTGTTGAGTGATTGAGATACAAGTATGCATTGATCTAAAACGGTTTTGTGTTTAGTTGAGGATTAATTTGTTTATTGTTTGAAATAAAATTTAAAAAAAGAGGTAAATATAGGGTGTTACAATAAGGGCGCTGGATATTTGTTAGTTTATAGTAGCCATGTTGTTAAAGTGATATCTGTCAAATTTATTGTCATTGTTTAATAATATACGGCAAATCACCATGGAAGGTTATTATGTTAAACAACGTGTATAAAATATCATATTTTATTGTACATTTTAAAACCGAGCATCCCTATTGAAAGACCTTTTACTTCTAATCGTATTACCAGAGTTTAATTGATAAAATTTAAGTATCATATCTCATAAAACTCAAATAATCATTAAATTTTATACTTCCCAACACGTACACCTTTTACACTCTAAATTCAACTTTTTCAAATCTTATTCAACCTTTTTCAAATCTTATTCAACCTTTTTCAAATTTAATTCAACCTTTTTCAAATTTAATTCAACCTTTTTCAAGTCAAATTGAGATTATTATTAAAATTATAAAGACCTTTGTCACAATAATCAATGAAGTTCAGTCAATTTTTGATCTGAATTTGTAAATCTCAGTTGGTAATTTTTACTAATTTTTACATACGAACTACAAAAATATAAATTTTCTTGTCTTCTTCAATTATCTTTTCTAGTTTTTCTTGTCTTAAAATTAGACCATCATATTGCTCTAACTAATACTCATTTTTACATATTCAAATCCCATAATCTATAAAAAATGTGTACATCATTAAAAAACTACATTTCTTACGATTAAATATTATTTAAAGGCATAATGAGAAGCTTAAAATGTTAAATTTTATTTAAAAAAAAATAAATTTAACTTTTAAAAAGCTGAATTTTGAATATAAAAACTGTAATATAAAAGTTTAACTTCCAATATTTCTTTCACTTCCAGTCCTCTATTTCAAAAAAATCTTCACTTTTACAAAATTGGCAAATGACGTAATCAACCGAACATCCTCAACTACGATATCCGATAGGTTTCCACGCAACACGAGACGTATATATAATAGATATGATACATAATTACGGCAGTCGTGTAATTGACTTGAGCCCCAGTGTAAAATAACGTTTGAATATTCATGCGAACGAATACAAACTGTCCGAAACACGCGCCAAACTAAGCCCCACTTTCGCCTAGGTGCGATATCGTGTTATCAATATGTGTGTGTGTATGTAATTCGAAACTTATTAAAATTTCGGTTTTTTTATTTTAAAATTTCCCATTTCAAAATATAGATGTTGAAATTTGTTCGCTTGAGATTATGTCATTTGAGGCTCATTGTTTTTTTTTTTTTTTTTAAATATGAACAGTTTTTTTTTTTTTAAAAGACTACAGATTATTCCTCTCAGGAAAATTGCTCACACTCAAATTTCTAACATTTTAGATATGTATCAGGAAAATTACTCACGCTTTTACTTGTTCATAGAAAACTCTTTTCTTGGAATATTTTCCCTGTAATGATATAGATATTTTTTAATAGAAATCTTCTTAAGAGCAATTTTCTTAAGAAGATTAATCATAGAACTGATTATAAGGGTGGGACTTCATGATGAGCATTAATATTTTGGACTCTATTTTATTCGAATTGAATACAATAACTTAATAATTTACGGTTTTTTTATTGTTCCTCTCGAGAAATTAACTCTCACGAATATTCTCATCAAAAATATCTGTAACATTGCTGGGGTAAGAATCCATGGTGAGCGTTAATATTTTGGACTTTATTTGATTCAATTGAATACAATAACTTATTAATATACGGTTTTACAATCATTTGTCTCAAGAAAATTGCTTTAACGAATATTCCTATTAAAAATATTTGTTAAAGGGTTAGAATCCATATTTCAAACTCTATTCAATTCAAATTAAATACAATAAGTGTTAGTAATAATATACGGTCCTTTAATTTTTTCTCTCGCAAAGATTCTCATCAAAAATATCTTTTATAAGAGTAGAACTCCATGGTGAACAATAATATTTTATATTCTATTTGATTTTAATTAAATAAAAGAACATAATATAATAATATACGGTTCTTTGATTATCCCTCAAATTCCCATAAAAAATAACTATTACACGACTATGACTCCATATGAGCATTAATTGAATATAATAACTTAATACACACATAAACTTACCTGAATCAAAAAATTTCACAAATCACACACACACCAAACCCAAACGCAGATTGCGGCCCGAAATAATTTCGCAATACCCTTTACCGAATCGAAAACCGATTTGCGAGCGCACATTAAACCATCAAAAAAAATCAATATCATGGCCGTAAATTGCGAACGGTCCGAATCCGAAATTTTCTTTACGAGCAGGTCCAAAGGAAGCCCGTTATGCAAAATATTACCCGATATTCGCACGTAACGATCGTCCGTTTGAATACATTGGGCCGGTCGATTAATTAATACAAAGGGCATTTGGGTCCTTCGCACCCCCCCGATTCGTATTAATTTACGTAGTAATTTCGGGCGCAGCGCACAAAGGGTTAAACAAATTTTCGCGTTTTCATTCGAACGCTTCTCGTAAAATTTCAATCGGAGCGTATCCGATAATGTTTTCATTGAAATGGAGATAAAGATATTTTTGGGGGATGTTCGAATTTTTGTTTGAATGTTGTGATTGTGATGGATTAATTATTAAGTTTTGTCATTTTGTTTTATTTTTTATTAAAATTGAAAGTTTTTTGTTATATAATACTATAATATTATGATAAAAGAACAGCGCATCAAATGAGCTGAAGCAAATCTTTGAGTTATTGTAATTATAAATATATTAACAAATATTGGGGATACATTGGGGATGTATTCCAAAGACTACCGTGTAAAAAAATATGGTGATCATATAAAAATTGGAGATATTTTCCATCAATATATGTGGATAGAACTTCTATCCAAATCTACTTTATAAAAAATGTGTAATGTGGAAAAATTTTTCCATATGAAATCATCAAAAAATATCGAAAATTTTTATACTTTGTCGAAGTAAAAAAAAAGGGTAAAAAAATTATCAGTTATTTTTCTTTGAATCGTGTATATGTTAAAGAGGTTGGGTGTATGTCCATATCTTTATTCACAATATTATTGTCACTCACTATGGAAATGTTTTTAAAAAGTGACCATTCGTACTGGTTTTAATAAAACAATACTCTTTTTAGTGGTTCTGGTTAATCATGTGCCAAAAATAATACACATTTTTAAGACTACAAAATCAAAAATGATTTATTAATCAAAAGATCGATTAACTACGTCAATCTATCGATTGTATTTTCATCTTTGCTCACCCCAAATAAAGTTTAGTTTCTCTTTTTATAAGATAAAAATTTTTGTTTTAAATTAGATAAAAATTATCACTATTTCAAAATGAAATATTTCAATTTATGGCATTTAACTTCAACACTAAAGCTTTTATTTGGTATTTTTATTTTTAAGCGGTTTATGTTTTTATTAATAAAAATTATCTGTAATATTTCAAAACGATCAGTACGCATAATATCATAAAGATTTATTAGTGATTGATCACTGTATGTGTGTGGTTAGTTACTAAATTAAATGGTCAGTTAGTTACATAAAATGGTCAGACTTCAAATAGAATAGTCGTGATTTGAATCAATTGAAAATTTTACAACGATAACTCGTAAATATGACGTATGGTCATAATATGAAAACCATATCTATAATATCCTACAAAACGCATCACTCATTTCATAATTTATATACAACCATTTATAACTAACTAATTTCAACCAACAAAACAATTAACCATAATTCAATTTCCCACTGTTCATAACGACACATTTTCATCAACAATTCAATTTCCCCGACACCCCCTCCCCTCCCCTTCCAACGAACCACCACATTCGCTTATTAATCTCGCAAATTAAATCAATTTTCACAATCTGCACGGTCGTTTGAAAAAAAAAGTATTTATTTACGCCGAACGAAGCAATTATCGCACGGTTCGCGCCTCCCCTATTGAACCGATAGATGAAAGATTATGGAAATCCAATTATCGCCGGCCATGGCCGTTGTTTTGCCCGGCTTACAGCTGAAGCGTGCCCCCCCCCCCCCCCACCACCACCACCACCCCCTTCGAGGTCCCACCGTTGGGGGAGCTTTGGAAATATCCGCATCGGAAACTTCTGGAATTGATACAAGTCGCGTATGTGTGGATGTTTGGTGGGAAGATGGGACTTTTCGTCGGTCAAGTTGATCCTTTGATTCAGGGTTGTGCTGACTCTGATTTCTGATAAGGAGTAGTAAAATTTTGAACGGAGTTGGAGTCGTTGAAAGTTGACAGATTTTGGCTCTTTTTTATTATTTTTTTTAATTTTATGGCTAAAATCGGTTGTTTACTCCATTTAGAATGAACAAGGGAGGGCAAATTTAAGAAAATTTTCATTTTCCAGTAATTTGGTAATTTTTTTACTAATTATCGGTAAATTAAGTTTTGCATAAAAACCGGAGAAAACCGGAAAAAGTAACGAAAAACCGAAAAAAAAAAACATAAACCTGACAATCTGAAATTTCTTAAGAAACACTTTCCAAAAAACCGTACAATTTACACAACTCGATATTTTTTCAAAAATATTCGATACACAAAAAGAATTTTTTTATTTACCGGTAAAACTTAAAAATTACCGAGCTATTATTTGGGTCATTTACCGGTTAAACGATAAACTAGTTTACTGGTAATGGCCTCCCTAGTACAGACTGTCAAAGATCATATTCCTATATACGGCTTGATCAACTTTTTTTAACGTAAATATAATATTTTTTGAAAAAAAATAACAAATTTCAATATCAAACACTTCCGAAATTCAATTAATTCATCATTATAATAAAACATAAAAGTTCAGGGAACTTTTTTTTAATTTTTGTTTTATAAGATTTTCACGGTGGTTATTTATTCCTTATGTTGGTAAGGAAATTTGTTTTTACTAAAATTTCTCAAGTTGAAGTCAAAGTTGGAATCGGAGTCGAAATTGGAATCAAATCTTAAACAAAAGTCGGTTTCGGAATTAGAGTCAGTAAATTTTGAAGAGGATGTATAGCCCTGGACTTTTCATTGGTTTCGTTAACGCTTTAATTTCAATTATATCATGCGCAATTACCACTTTTTTTATTTATTAATTGCAAAATATTCACGGTATGAAATTAAATCTGACAAAAGTCATAAAACCTTAATACAAAGAAACTCAAGTTGTTTGCAGACGTATAAAATTTCAAAGCGAACCCTTCCAAGAAAAAATAAGGATCAAAATAAACTTTCTGAGAAAACGGATTGATGTCGAAACAAGCGTTTTACATCGATTTCCTTGTAATATAACCATTAATTTTAATCACAACAATAATACCTTAAACCCCACAAAACAACATCCTTAAAAATTTCACACGATTTTCAATACAGTCGATCGGAAAAGTTAAACCATACATTTCCGCCGACACATAAACGCAAGTTGAAACCTTTGAGAGCCACTTATCGACGCCATCTGACACTGTCCAGGATTTATAATATTTATTACCCAGAAGTGCAAAACAATATATAAATAACTTAAAAAAAAACACGTACGAATGAATAAAAGTGGAAAACACACGTGAAATATATCGCGACGGGGATTACCCGAGTCCGTGGAAATAAATTGAATTCGATCCGATAGATAATTTATCGGTGTTGTTATTGTTGTTGTGGCCGTTTTTGTTGTTGTTCTCGTGGACTACACTCAGGTGTTGGCCGGAAGGTTTAGGTATACGTGACGTGTTAAAATTCTCACATGAAATTCCCTTGTTTAGTTTATGAGTTTATCGATCCGGTTTGGTTAGGTGAATTGTTGTTTATTATGGTTTCAAAAAAAATCTATATAATAAATGTGAAAATTTTCTAATATACGAGTATGTTATGAAAATATTTCTGATTTTGAATATTTAATTTGCACCTTATCTATAGTAGGATGTTACGCCACTGGTTTGTGTGAATCAGTGGTAGGTAGTGATTTCTAAGTAGTATGATCATATTTCAAAAGGAACTTGGCGCAAAAAAAATTGTACCTCCTTCCTCTTTATGAAAGTGTATTGTATGTAATGACACCTTCAATATAGAAAGGTTAGAAATTCAAAAATTTTAAAATACAAAATGAATATAGTGAGAAATAATTCATCGTCAGGTGATTTCAAATCTAGTTTTTTTTATTGCAATTTTCTAATCACGATAAAAGATAAGACACACAAAATGACGGACCAAAACCGGAAAATCAAACAATTTTACGAAAACGAACGAACACAAAGCGTGGAAAAAAAACTGGACTCTTTCTGCCAAAACGGGACGTATGATCACCCTATTTCGAAAGTGAACGGATTTTTCTCAAGGATTTTTCCTATACCAAAATTATTATTACAAATATTCCTATAAAAACAATTGCTTTCTCTAAATTTCCGCATCTCACAGTATATACATATGTACTTCCAAATGATATATAACAATCATAGTCTACTCTTGATTTTCGAAAAAATATTTTTAAATATAAATGTAATAACGAATGAAACACTTCAAAAAATTTTACGAAAACGAACGAACGCAAAGCATGACAGGACTGTTCCAATCAAAATAGGGTGTATGGTCACTCTCTTTAAGGTGAACGGATTATTCATCTCAAGAAAATAGCCCATACCCAAATTCCTCTCACGAATATTCCTATCATAAAAATTGCTCTCTCTAAATTTCGCATCTCACCCTATTCATTTCCAAATGATATTTAACGATCAAAGTTTCAAAAAAATATTTTTAATTCAAATATATTAATTAATGAAACATTTAAAAATATATATTATACAATACATAATACATACATACCTTACTCTCATACTAACGTCGAGCAATTTTCACAACACCTCCAAGCGAAACAATTTTTTTTTCCCACCGAAATTTTTACACGAGATACCATCTTAATTATTCAAAACGTCCCCGCTCTTCCTCCCCCTCCCCCTGGCGATCCATGTTTTGCATAAATCCGCATTATTAGCGTCCCCGAGGAATTATTATGTGTTTATGAAGCCGTCGGTGCGATATTCACCTGTTGGCTGCGGATTTATGCTTTTGTACGCTCGAGCACCTGGCCAGGGGCGGGTCCTGAACGTAACACCCCTTCGTGCGAGTCGCAGTGATGGATATATGTTGCTGGATTCGCTTGATTTGTTTGATGTTTACGTTTTGGTGATGTTTGGGTTTTTTTATTGTTTTTTTTTTTTTTAAATGTGAGAAGTTATCAAATTTGATGAAAAATCTTGAAAATATCAATGTTATGGTGATTTTTATTATTTTAAATTATTATTTTTTATATAATTTGTTAATCAGAAATTTTATCTCTAATACTCAGAAGTGTCACGCATTTTTTTATTTAAAGATTTTCTTATACAGTGTCTATCAAAATACTAACGAATTTAAGAAAGTCATAACATGTTCGTTTTAAAAAAATTTTATGGGTTATAGAGCATTTTTTTGGTAATTAAAATGATTTTATATGTTGTTCAGTAATGATAAAAATTTATAAGATCTTTTTGTTTTAATGAAAGATAAAATTTTTTTTAAAATTGAATATTGAAAATTTTTATTAAAATTAAAAGAAAATTCTGCAGAAAATAGCTCATTTTTGAGGATTCAATTAATATTGATATAAATCTTTGGATTCTAAAGAATTGCATCAACTTTTTTAGCTATTGAGACTTTCAAGAAATAATTAATTTTATTAAATTCCTTTGAGTTCTGAAGAATTACATGAACTTCTTTGGTTACTGAGACTTTCAAGAAATAATTAATTTATAATAATTTAATTCCTTGGGATTCTGAAGAATTTTTTGGGTACTGAGAATTTCAAGAAATACTTAATGTACTGTACTCCTTGAGATTCTGAAGAATTACATGATTTTTTTTGTACTAAAAATTTCAAAAAATTAATGAATTCTCAATACCTAAAAAATCCATATAATTCCTTAAAATCTCAAGAAATTACATCAATGTCAATTTAATCCCCAAAAATGCACCCTTTTTCACAATATTTTCTCTGACATCAAACCTAACCCAATATTTTTTTATGATCAGCAAAAACATACATACTTCAACTAATAATGCACTTTTACTATAAAATACAAAATATAACATTAAAAAAAAATTTAAGCACTCCAAATTGGCCCATAAGCACTCTTTTTGCAGGCATAACTTCACTCCAGCGTTTAATAGAATCATGACAAAATTATTAATCGAATTATTATTTGACGTTTTCGCGTGTCCTTGGCGGCAAAGTTCACAGACTATGGACGCAAAAAGTGACCTCTCGGGAGCGTCGAAAGCTCCGCGCGACTCTAGACAAAACAATTAACGAGCATAATTCGATTTGTGGAACCGCGTCGCTTCGAAATAATTAGTATCGCTATAAATGGCCGAAATTCGGACAGTTAATGTATAATAATCGAAATAACGAAAGGCAATGCTCTCTAAATGTTTTTTTTTATTTTTTTTTTAATATTTTCCAATTTTGGATTTCGAAAAAGAGTGAAACTTTGGGGTTCGGTCGTCGATATTGGATGTCGATATTATTTTTTTCGTGTCACGGTCGTGAAATGTTTTTCGGGAGTGTATGGAATTTAATCGAAAAAGCATGTTCGTGACTTATATACGTACTTGACTTAATTGTTGCCAAATGGCGGATTCTTGTAATGTTATACTAATCGAATAATATTTAAATGAAATAGTATACGAGTGTGACAATTTAATAATCAGATTTGCTGAATTGATTAGGTGAAGCTTTTAACCTTTTACATTCAGATAATTTAAATACATATGTATATATGGATGAATGTAAATTATATACAATTAGTACAAAAAATTCAATTATATTAAATTTTATATTTTTTAATATAAAAGAAAACTGTTTTATTTAAATAAAATTTTGCCTAAAATCAATAACATATAATCGATATAAATTGTCGCTGAAATCAGCGACAATTGTGGCGATTGGTAAAATAGGGTTTTAGCGTCCTACATTTATACAAAAGTGAATTGGCAGCATTGATTAGTCTTACGTCTACTGACCATTACTATTATGTTATAGTTCTTGTAAAGATATTAACCGTGCCGTTTTACCGCAGTTTAATTATCAGTTAAATTACAAACTAATGTCTCTAAGCGCCAGAGATTTCCGTTTCTTATATCGTTTATACATAAAATTTCAGCTGAAGATATAATCGTCGTCAAAACCTATTGTCTCTCTATTATTCGATGCATGTTTAAGATTTAAAAAAATTACCGTTGAAAAAAACGTAAATAATTGCAAAGTGATTGATATAATATATTAAACCAATCAATGCTGCCAACTCACTTCTATATGAGACGCTAAAACCCTATTTTACCGTAATATTAATAAATATATGTATATAATACAACGAAAATCTTGCACATATAAAATAACATTGTATAAAACTATTATAAAACAAAAAATATATTTTTCTTCAAAAAAAAAAAAAACCATCCAAAGCAATAATCCAAAACTCGACTAAAGACTCGAATAAAATCTTTCTTTACCCAGAAAAAACAAGACAAACGAATATATAAACAAATAAACCGACCGATAAAGCGGCGTCGTTATCGACAAGCCCGATAACTTTCCGTTTTACGGCCAAACCCCCCACCCCCCCGCCACCCTTAAGGCCGGGTAGTTCTCCGGCTTTTATACGACTGTTGTTCCGAAGGGCCGCCCCTTTGCGAAAGTTGGTCGCATTACACTATTATGCTAACGACGGCCGCTGTATGAGCGCGGAAGCATACCGCTGCGCCGTCGTAGGTGTGTGTGGAACTTCGCTAATGAGCCGCGCTTATCTTTCGGGTTTTGGTCGTTTTGGGGGGGTTTGGGGGATTTGGGGGGGTTTGGGGGGGGGGTTTGAGTTGGTTTTGAGTATGTTTTGGGGGATTTCGGGGAGTTTTGGGAGATTTTGGGGGGTTTTGGGAGGTTTTGGGGGGTTTTGGGGGGTTTTGGGGGGTTTTGGGGGGATTGTTGTTGTTTTTGGTGAATCTTCTCGTTTTGATATCGAATGGATCAGAATTGGTGTTAATTTGGTTTCTTGTTATGTGTTTTTTTTGGGGTTATATGTAGGGTGACCATATTTCCCAGGACCCAAAACAAGACAAAAAAATAAATATTCCTCCCCTATATTAAAAAAAAATTGTTGCACGTTTAAAAATTTTCCCTCAATTAATATCGTTAAGGAAATACACTACCGACAAAATATGTATATTTGTCCATCCATATTTTTTTCAATATCATATATTTATTAACGAATTTATCATTCAAAATAACATGCAATTTTCTTGTTTGAAAGGTATCTATGTAGTATATTAGATCATTTTGGGGTGCTGAATTCAATTAAATTATTGAGCAAAAGAGATCCAAAGAAAATGTTTTAAAAAATATTATTTTGATAAAAATTAAAAAAAAAATTCGGTCATCTTATGTCCATCAAAATATGTGAACCGGCAAAACGGGACAAATCAAGCAATTTTGAGAAAACGATAGGACGAATGCAAGACACGACGAAAACGAGACATATGGTCAGCCTAGTTATATAAAATTATAAGGGTGTCTCAAAAATATACATTGTCCAAAATTTCGGTTTGTGGGGGCCACTTACAAATTTCAATTTTTGTAAATTCAAAACGTAATAAGTATTAAAACATTGGTAAAGTTATTTATTCCCATTATAAAACTTTTATACTTACCACAATTTTTTCAAATTAATTGGGGTTCTGGGTCACAAATTTCTTAAAAGATGGAATAATAAAAATTCATACTACGAAAATTTAATAGTTTACTAGAATTCGGATACGTTTTTTAGAAATTTCTTCTTATGGAGCATGAGGTCAAAATGTTACTTGTAACGTTACATACATATGTAACGCGTCGCGTATTCGCTAAACTCTGATTTTTGCATGATATAAAATTTTGTTTGAATGTGGAGATGAATTTGAAGAAGGTTTTGTGGGAAGGTGTATTTTAAAGATTTGGAATAGTTAAACCGAAAATAGTTTAAATTAAAGTACAAAAGATATTAAATATTATATTTAAAAAAAAACTTTTAAAATTTCACATATTATAATTTATCATCACATACAATTTATCTAATTAACATTTCAAATATTACAATATATTTTTTTTAATTTACCCACAATAATGTATTGGAAAATATTTATTCGGAACTGTTTTACTAAGGCCTACGACCCAATCAATATCATATCTGAGTTTTTTAATTTTCCTTTTCTTCGATGGGTTCTTTGAAATTACGGTTCCTGTTGGACTAGGAGTTGTGGAAACAACAGAAGGTTTTTCTATTTTTTTTTCTTTTTCATCCAAATCTAATTTTTTTCCCGGATCTAAAGAACTAGAGTTTCTACCTATATTGTCACCAGTCACATTTGCATTTGTAATTTTCAGATCCATTTTATCGTTTTGAAGTTTCTTGGCATCCCTTTTACGTCTTTTTTCTTCATCGTTATCAAAGAAGATCCTCTTTTTCGAAAATGAAAATGTTCGATCGGAATCATCGATATTTTTATACGAAATTTCAAACAAACAATTCATGACAATTCCGCGTTTGAAAAACTGAAAAAATAATAATATTTTACAAAAAATCTAAAAAAATGAAATATATAAATATGAACATTATTTACGTCTGGATAATTTAAATTCACATCTGGACATTTTTGATCGGAAAAGGCGTATTGGAATAAAAATGGTTTTATTGCATGAAAGACGACAAACTTATCCGCAATATGTTCTGTATTCAAAAATGTTCCATACAATGCGGTCTTTTTGTCTTTCACAACTCTGAAACAGAATACAATATACATATATTACAATATAATATAATGCTTTATGAATGTATATGTTTAATTACAGTTTTTAAACTTTAAAATCAACCTTTTAAACATCAAATTAAACCATCGGATAGTACGAAACCGTTGTCATAATAACCTATGAAATATTTTATTGATTACTATGACGAAGGTGTTAATTATATTTTAATGGTTAAATTTAATGTTTAAAAGGTTGAATTATTTGAAGTGTAAAAACTTTATTTGATATAAAAAATAAAGATTTTCATTACAACTGATATCCAATTAGGTTTTTTCCCGTGCAATTTTCAACAGATATCACAAGATTTGGCGAAACCAAAGTACCAGCACATTTCCATGTAGCTGTGGAATTTTCACCTATCTCATATACGCCCACCTGAAAATGATTATATTTGATTAAAAAAAATGAAAGTCGAAACGAATTTTCGTATCTGTCGAATATTTTCGTAGAATCGTTATTAACGACTCACCAAAGTGTTGACACGTGTCCATTCACATTGAATAAGGTGGATTTGAATCAAAATTGAACAAAATGCGATTATGATCTTCATTTTTTATGTCGTTTTGTTTCATAACATAAGTGAACTCGTTTGGTGTTTTTTCACGCTCGTGTTCGTTTGTTTATTTTTTTTATTTATAAATATAAAATAAAATTATAATATAAATAAAATTATTTTAATTAATTAATTTTTTAATTCGAACAAAATAAATTCATATTAGTGCATAAATTTGAAGATTGATAAAATTTAAATTTCGCTAATAAATCCTTATACAGATGGCCACTGAAAAACAGCCTTAGAAAAGTCATAATTTGTTCATTTTCAATCATTTTATTATATTTTTTTACGGGTAATAGAGAAATCTTTGGAGACTAAAATAACTATGTATAATATTCAGCAACGAGTAAAACTCGTTGCGTTTTTCTATTTATGTGAAAGGTGATTTTTTTTTTAAATACCTGGAATATTTTAATTCAATATTTTCAAACATGCAAAACAAAAAATAAAACTGCTTAATTTGAGATACATAAAATCCCAGGGAAATACATCAGCATTAATTTTATCCCCAAAAATACATACATATTTGGTGCGATGTTTTCTCTTTCAATTATTGATCTTTTAATAGAATAGAAAAATCCAATGTATTTTAATTATTACTGAACAACATACAGCCATATTAATTTTCAAAATATGCTCTATAACCTTTTAAAAAGAGAAAATAAAAAAGATTGAAAATGAACAAGTAGTGACTTTTGCAAATATGTACTTCGGTTTTTCGGTAGCTAGCCTGTATGATATTTAACATGCTTACAATAACATGATAACAATAAAGGTTAACAAGTTAATAAGTATAAGTACTTATAATATTTATTATTATAAACAAGTTTCATAAGTAAAATATGTATTATTATATTTAAAAAATGTTCATATTGTTTCAAGAAAAAAACAAGTTTGAAAGTTGAAATGAAAATTTTTCAAAAATGACGTAATTTTCAAATAAGATCTATTTGAGTTACTATTTCTTAAATGGCAAGATGTAGTGTATTGATTTTTGTCAATATATTGTTTATTGATTCCATATATGTATTTTTTCTAGATTTTTCTAAATTCTCTGTTTTTCTTAAACACTACCAACACTAAACATCAAATCATCATTAACGAATCCCTTTAATAAAAAAAATACAAATCATACCTATACTAAATAACAATTTCCATCAAATCACCAATAACTGAACCCCTTAAAAAAAATAAAAATACAAATCACTTTAAAAAAACCCCATTCTAAATATACCACACGTCACCAACCCACTCGCCGCCTCCAAAAACTAAACTTCAAATCATCAATAACTAAATCTCTTTAATAAAAAAAATTAAAATACCAAACATACCAAGACTAAATATCAATTTTCATCAAATCACCAATAACTGAACCCCTTAAAAAAAATAAAAATACAAAATCACTTTAAAAAAACCCATTCTAAAAATACCACACGTCGCCAACCCACTCGTCGCCTCGAGCGCGATTTGTGGCCAATTGGGGTCGTGTTCCCGCGCAAATTCGAAATGCGGAAACGTGACACAGACTCCTCGAACTGATTAAAATTTCAGCGATCTAAGTCAACTGAGGGTGCTCGCTTCAAAGACTCGGAACACTTCAAAGAATTCCGCGCACTTCGCTCCAGCCTTCGGAATTACGTTTACGCACGTGTCGAATTACCTACGCGTATGCTGATGTGTGTGTGTTGTGTGGTGTGTGCGTGTAATATGTTTGACTATGTGTGTGATTTAATTTCGATTTATGACGATTGAAAATGCGGGATGGGATGCTTTTATGTAGTTTAGGTGAAGGTAAGTTTGCTGAAATTTTTTTGGCGGTAGTACGATTATTTTTTTTTTTTTTTTTTACTAATTGCTGATAAATTGAATTTTGTATGGAAACCGCAGGAAAAATAATTGAAAATCGAAAAAAACGTAAACTTACACGGCTCAACATTTTTTTCAAAAATGAACCGTAAACTTATACAAAGCACAACGAAAAAAAGATTTTTTTTATCAATCAGTAAAAGTTAAAAATTTACCGGTAGATTATCGAATTATTATTTGAGTCACTTACCGGTATAGTCTCCCTTAGACAGTTAATCTTAAATGTGAGATTTTTCTATAGAAGAACTAGTACAAGATATTAAAAAAAAAAATTATCAATGATAATTTTTCTCAAAATTATTATAATTAAAAAAAAAAACAAAATCTATTTATATATGTGTTATGCAACGTTTATGTAATTACGTATTTCATGAAAAACGTAAGAAAATCTTGTGGTTTTTGTAAAATTTCTCTATCTATCTATTTGTGTGATATCACCTTATTAGTTTTCTTAAAAAAATAAATTTTTAACTTCATCTGACAAATATGACAGTTGACGTGTCTTACAATATACCTATGGAAGCCTTTTTATTTGAATTTCCAACATCAAAGTTACAATTTAATTTAAAATGGCCTCGAAGACCATAAATGTAAGTTTTCAATTTGTAAATTATAAAAAAAAAATTATTCTAAATAAGAATCAGGGAATTGTCAGTTTGATACAGATTTCAAGCATTGTTTAAATTTTACAAAAAACCCAAGCTTTATTTTGCATTTATTATGGAACACAAAATTTGACAAGCGTACATATATAATACATATATTACAAAATAATAATAACCGATTTTCTTCTGTCTTTTTATACTCATATTATACTAAACCCAGTTACTACGATCATTAATATTTTTATAAATTTTTAATTTGACAACGCCTCATTAAAACAACTCATCGTTTCTTCAAAATAAAAAACCGCACACGAACCATTTTGGAAAAGTATCGATTTCCTCACACAAAACCGGCTACACACTATTAATTCACACCGACCGTGTATCGGTTTTTCAAAATCGTTTTCGATTACGATGAAGCATGTTTATGGCCGAGTTTATTCTATTTCTGGGACCGTTTGTTCGCGGAAAAGTGCATTTTTCACGGATTTTCCTTCATCCAAACGTTCCGCAATAAGGCTGCATCTTTTACGGAAGGAAATTCTCATATTCGTCCGACGTCGAGTCGCATAAAGTTTAATATCGCATTTTTGCGCTATATCCCAAGATGGAGTCGTCTTTTGTAACAGCATATGTGATATTAATATCGTCATCGTCATATACATATAAACGGCCGTTATGTAAGGGTAAGCCCCCATAGTGGGTGTGGAAGTGCGTGAGTGTGATTTTTTGTATTCTCATATCATTGTAGGGGCTCATCTTAAAACTTTTTCTATAAATTCAATTTTTGCAATCCCGAAAAACCAATTTTTTTTTTAATTTCAACTCGTAATCTACATTTTCCCTCTAATATCGTTTTTTTGTCCGTCACTTCAAAAATGAAAAAAACTGAGTTTCACTGTCAAGGTGCGACTCAAAGAAAAAGCAACAGTGATGCACAAATTTTTAAAATTGTAAACCGACATGGATATAAACCCAATCCTCTTTTTACGCGGGAGATACGTTCCAGAGACTATCATGTCAAAAAAATGTATGATAACCATATAAAAATCGAAGATAGATTCCTTTAGTATATTTGTATAGATCTTCCATTCAAATAAACGTAATAATAAATGTGTACTGTGGAAGAATTTGGCCATGTAAAATCATCAAAAAATGTATTTAATATCTACCTATACACTGACCTGTACCAAATTTTACCATTGTGGCATAATAATACATTTTTATATACCGTGTTAAAAAAAGTGTAAAAAAATTGATTCTTCTTTAAATAAATTAATTAGGATAATATAGATTAGACAGCATAAAAAATGATTGAATGATCCAAGATGTTTGATTGATTGTGATTGCGAATCAAGTGAACATATAGGTAGATTTAGTCAATTATGATAATAGCTTAATATATAGGTAGAAGTTAGAAACCTTGATAATAAAAACAAGAAAATTGGGGAAAAAATCGATTCTTCTTTAAACAGTATAAAAAGAGGATTGAGTATATTCACTTCGCAGATGACTTCAGCAAAATTAACGTCGTCAATTTGACATGTTCCAAAACGTCCCGACTCAAAACGAGGGCAAAAGCTCAACCTAGACGAGGGGTAGGGCAAAATAGCACAGACTGGGCGAAGGGGGGGGGGGGGACAGGGGGGTCGTGGGTTTTGGCCGTGTTCCCCGCGGGCATAAATCGCTTGACCAAAATTTATTATGGGTCCCTCACCTGGGGTTTCTTGGCCCGTAACAAGTTCATATATTAGGAGTCCATGAAAATAATGAACAGTTGGCCCCGTAATGGCCGGCCATTACTCACTTACGGCCAACCGGGCCCGAAAATCGGACCGATTGAGCCGGAGGTTTCGGACATTTTGAAAACTCGATGGATGCCCGTTGCGTTTGTGATGTGTGTGTTTTTGTAAAGGTGTAACAGGTGTGTGAGACGGATGATGGTTTTTTTTATGGATTTTTATTAATTTTGTGTGGTAATTTAGTTCTTGGAGTGATGTAGAATCGTCTGGGTGATGGTTTGATTAAAATTTTGTATATTTTAAGGTATTTCTATGGGAATTTTGTCATTAGGATAATAGTTGGAATTTAAAGTAACTTGTCCTTATTAATTTTTTTATGGAATTTGGTGAAATTGTTAATAAAACATTGAGGGTATAGTGTTCATATTATGTATATTTAAAAAAGGTCGTATTTTAGAGGTGTTAAATCTTTGAAAGTTAATAAAAACATAATAACGAATCAAGAAATGGACAATTAGGAAAAGAAATTATCAAAAATCGTTTTGATTGTAGGTAGTTAAAAAAAAATATTGAACGATATATTTCTAGTTTGTAGTATTATTATTATTATTGTTATATTTGTTGTTGTTGTTATTATTATTATTATTATTATTTTGTTATTATTAGTGTTGTTAAAAATTAGAATTGTTAAAACTATAATATGTTCAAAGCAAAAAATTTATGAAAGTGTTTAATTTTCAAATACAGATTTTATACATGAAATAAAAAAAAATTATCATAAAACTCGACTATCGTTTTATTAAGACCGTTGTCATAATAATAATGAATTATTTAATAATACATAGTAATAAATTGATTATTAATAATTCATTCTGATGGTTAAATTTGAAGGATAGAACCTGTAGGATTAGTTTGAAAAAACACTTAAAAATATTCTGAAAAATACATTTTGAGACTTTTCACAAAAAAGTGAACGGTATTTATAAAAATTTATACTGAACATCTATTTCAAAATGATAATTACTCCTAACTTTTCAAACTTATACAATTCAATTACATCCTAAAAATCGCATAACCACAACATATTCCAATTTAAAAAATACACTATTCAACCCAAGAACCAAAAAAAAAATCCCAAAACAACACAACCCTTCATTTCATCGTCCACAAACATTCGCACGCACCTCAAAACCGTTTTAACACACACTTTCCATCTCCGAACTGTGTCTCGCGATAAAGCTCACATTATCGCGTATCAGAGCCGAAAGCCCAAAAAACTAGGGACTGGGCAAAAACTGGGGACGCGCGCAAAAACTGGGCGAATTCCGCGCGCGGCCATGTACCTAAAGATCCGTTGTATAATTTTGTTTTATGGCCGCGATAAAACACACGAAATTGCTTTTATTGTTCGCCTTTGTGCCGAATTATTAAAACGAACCGATCCAAAGCGACCGAGCGGCGGCCATTACCGGCGCGTCTTGGTCGCGCGAATGTATACGGCGTATATACACGGCGTATATACACGGCGTATACGCGCGGTGTATGTGTGTATGTCGTGTTTATTAAATGTATACGTTTGCGGGGAATTGAAAGGGGTTTTGTTGTGTGGAGGCGTTTATCGGGTTTCGAATATGAAGTTTGATGTTTTGTTTTGGATGTTGTCTGTGTTGTTATAATAAAATTGTTATAATAAAATTTTTAAGTATATACTGCATGTTTTTGCACGTTTTTGAGAATATCGTATAAAAAATTTAAGATGAATAGGGGAGACTTGTCTAATTTTGTGATACTAAGCGCTTGTATGTCATTATTTTATATTTTATAGTAAAATAATTAAAACGAAACTTAAAATCATAAAACTTTAACCTTCTTTTTCATCAAACTATTATTTAGATGTTGTAATTCATTACCAATTTTGTGTGATCGAATCAAATGATCGAATCTGAGACGTCTAATTCCGCGATAGTGGTCATGTAATTTTGTGATAGTATACTCAATTTTTAGAAAAGCTTCGTAATAATATTTTTTTGATAATAAAAATATTAGCATTGAAATGTTATAGAAGATTTACCGTTAACAATATTTTTTCAAAATAACCGGCGATTTCATTTAAATACTTTTCTCAGTTTCAAGAAAAACAGAAGTAAATGAAAAAATATATTTTTCTTAAATAAAATAATTTTAATACTGAATATTTTCAACAATACTCATTATAAATAACTGCGAACCATTTATTTGTAATTTATCTTAAAACTTAAAGTTGTTAACTTAATATAAAATGCTGAAATAATGCTCAGATTCCTAAGGCTATTATACTCATCCCTATAAATATTTTAATTTAAAAAATGATATACACTTTTACACATACCCCTTTTCTATCTAATTACAGTAAAAAATAAATTATGTAGATCAAAAACTTTGTTTTGCTCATCTGAATCACGCGTGTGAAAAAACAAAAAAACCATCGCAAAACATATTTATAATAACATCACACATGGACAGTTATCAACAAATTATATCATAATGAATTCGTGTATATATTGGCAAATTTAAAAAAATATATTTCTCTAAAATACATTGTCATTCATAACAAAACTCAAAACCCCGCACAATTTCAAAACCACCATCGCAAGCGCAAACGTCTCACCCACCCACCCACGCTCACCATGGAGCTTCACCCTTACTTGCGACACTTCGCAAGACACTTCTCCCAGTCCCCGATGGGAAGGGCCAGCGGATTCCCAAATGCGGCAATATATCAATCCGGAAGTTGAGAAAGTCCAAGTTTAAGCCCGTCCCGATATCCGGCGATCGGGCGTAACGAGCTGGCTGAACTAATTGCACGTTGTACTCTAATTAATTCGAAGAATGGTGTATCGCGCAATGTCTTGTGGTGTTTTTGTCTTGTTTTTGTTGATAAGTCGAGATTATTATTATTTTTTGATACCATTTTAACGGTCTGCATGTTAAGAAGAGGGGTTACAAAATCAGGTATAGGAAAAAACGGCATAATTCTACCTATAAAGTCATATCGGTATTGAGTGGACTATTTGTGTTTGAAGGGTGTGGTAGAAATTTTGATGTTTCTGTTGGATTTTTTTGATTGAGGGTAAAAAATTTGATCAGTATAGATTTTAGTAATGGTGGTTAAACTGACATAAGATAATTAAATTTAGTGCAAGAACTAGTTCAGTAGAATTTCTATTATCCGGATTTAACGGGGATTGAGATTGTCTAGATAGCAAAAAGTTCGAATAATCGAGACAAAAAAATTAAATACAATTTATGAACTAATTAGAAATTAAATTATTTACAGAAATTTTGGTGTACAAAATCATGCATACAATATTTAAAAAAATTTCAAACATATTTACAGTCTATTTATTTTTATTATTTTCGATTATTTGATACTGGCAAGATATGTGAACATAATATTAAATCGCCATTGTAGTGTATTTATCGGTTCCCAAGATAATAATTAATCGTCATAATTTTTTAATGCCATCTGTGAGAAGTTTTTTTAACTCCAAATTCGATCAATCTGGATAATCGAGATTTGGATAATAGAGGTTCTACTGTACTCGTAAAATTTTGGACGCGTTTTATATGAAAAAATCGTAAAAATATGTATTATTTTGATTAATCCGGAGAGTCAGAAATGCGGGTAATCGAGATTCTACCGAATTCTACACAATACGGCCAATAGATGGATGTGATATAATCTAATCCCTAAAAATCATTGAAACTGAATGATACACGATACGGCCAATAGATGGATGTAATATAATCTAATTTCTAAAAATCAATGAAAATAAATATTTTCAATATGGCCAATAGATGGATATAACATGATCTAACATTGAAACTAATTGCAAATTATACGTGGTACGACCAATAATTGGATATAATTTAATATGATCAAAAATCAATTTCCAAAAGATGTTTTTATTTTTCGATTTCGTCAAAAGTCACTTTTTGGTTGATATGGAAAAAATATTGAAAACTTCCATAATTTTTGGAAAATTAACTAATTTACAACGAAAGTGACATTATATAGCTTTTATACTGCAAATTCAACCTTATTTAAATCAAATTGAACCTTTTTCAAATCAAATTCAACCTTTTAAACTTCAATTCAAGTCATTTACAATTCAAATTCAACAATTGAAAAGTATTATTAAGACCATTGTCAAAACAATCAATGAAATACAATTTATTATTTAATTTGACTTTAATAATCTCATTTGGTGATTTTTACAATTTTTTACATACATAATTAATTACATTTTTTAATAAATCAATTTGAAAACAGGTACCATGGATATGTAACTAGCTTTTCTTTTATATTTTTTACTAACAATAAATCATAAAAAAAATTAAAAACGAAGAAAATATATTTGGCTGAATTTGATTTGTAAAAGGTCGAATTTGAAGTTCAAAAGATTGGATTTGAATTTTAAAAGACTGAATTTAGTTTGTATAAGGTGGAATTTGGAGAATGAAAGCTGTAATCTATTCCTTACTAATTATTGAAGCTAAATGATACGTAAAACGACTAATAGATGGATATAATAATAAAATATGATATATGATAAATAATATAAAATCAATTCATGAAAGATTTTTTCAATCTTAATTCAGTTTCCAGTTATTCTTCGATTTATAAGGAAAAATATTGAAAACATGCAATAATATTTTAAAAATAAATAAATTTCCAACTATAATGATATTATAAAATTATTTATTCGATAAATTTGCGGGTCACTCTGTATATTGTTAGTACAATAGGAAGCTTCATCCAATAGAAATGCGGTCGAGTGTATCGTAATTCATTATAGACGTATTGATGAAACTTTAAAGAACCTACTTTATAATATAAACAGGAAAACATAATCAATCAAGAGTTTAATAATGCATCTTACATTTTCTCAGATTTTATATGCAAAATCGAGTCTTATTCACGTTTTTTTGCGTCTGGCTTCGTCTATGAAATATTAACTACAAAACAAAATCTAAAATCAATAGACAGCTCAAAATGGCCGCAAAAATCACAAAGGACCAAAAAATACGGGCATAATACAAAATTTAGTATGCGGCAATTGTTTAAAAGCGCTTGTAACCCACCTTTGTTTTTTTTTCTACGCATTTGAGATAAAAATGGGGATATTTTGCGCTTGGGGAAAAATTCATACCATCCCAAAACGATGTTGCCATAGTGCAAACATTTTACGATAATGAATGTTGTTTCTGCTTTCGGAATAATTATTTTTCAGTTTACCTCACTTATTATATTTTTATTTTTACTATTTGCAAATACGCACTAAATCTTTTCGTGTGATTAGTAAATATGTAGGTGATTTTTCGAAATGGTTCCTAGTTATATGTTTAATAAAGTGAGGAATAACTTCAAATACTAATAAAAATATAATATTTGGAAAAACCTTATCTTGCAAAATCTACATTTGACGAAAAGATTAAATTATTTGTTCATAGCAGTAGTGCATAACCCGTGGCCCGCCGACTGAATACTAAGATATGTATTCTAATTGTTAAACTAATTTTCACTCGAAAATTTTTATTTTCAAGTGAAAATTTTACTTTGTGTATGAAATTTACTTTGAATTTCAAGAATTTTACTTTGTGTGTGAAATTTAACGTTAGGTGGTGAATAGGTGCCATTTAATGTACGCGCATCACAAGTGCATCATTTAACGTCTTCTGTCAAATATTACAGTTGACCTGCCTTACGATATACATACTTATAGAAGGCATTAAAATTTCCTTAGAACGCCTGATACTCAGTAAAAAATATTTGAAAATTTTAGCACGTGAACGAAAAAAGGTTTGCCACCACTGTCGTTATCAGACCTTAAAAGATGCACCTTTATTAGGTGACGTCTATATACCAACAGATGTTATTTATTTTCATAGACAAAGCAAAAAATTTTCGCTTCACAAATGTAGCGTAACTTATATAATTTTTTTTCAAATAGACATTTTTTTCCATTATACAATTCTCATATTATATATTTTTATTTTTCATTGTGACCCACGAACAACTAAAAAATGATAAAATTGCCCCGCCTACCAAAAAGGTCATGCACAACTGCCACAGACAAACACACCACAATCTGCTATCACACCACACAGATACAAACTACATTATCACATAATTCAAGCGAACACATCAACACAAAACGATGGACGAAAATTCAACATTCCGCCCAAAATTTCCACCAAATACCATTTCGAACGCAGACTCTGCCGAATCCACCAAACAACAATTCCAAAGGAAAATTTCGCTCGGCTAATTCGGTACCGCACCTGCGAATCCGGCAACAGCATACCGAAAAGTACACAACAGTGGTGGCGAACCTTTTTTCGAGTATTTGGTGTGCCAAAGAAATTTTAATAACCAAAAGAAAACTTTCATTAAACGATATGTTTGATTTTTCTTCATATGTTTTGAGCTTTGGTCAAAATAAATATCATAATTATTGCCTTATAAATCTTGACATTAATTAATCGACTATTTTTCAATGATGTTTTCATATTTGGAAAAAGCCTAATTTCATCGATACAATCAAATTCTTGAAAAAATTTTCACGCAAAATAAGCTATTACAACAATTACAGTAACTGAACCTCTATTTTCCGGAATGTTTAAAAAAATCTTTTTTTTTTTATTTTTAACACTGAAAATTTAAAAAAATATGTATATCATTATTCCACAATGGCAAGATCTGAATAAGGTCAATATATACAGTAGAACCACTATTATCCGGATTGATCATATTGAACATAATTTATTTAAAAACGATTATTTTATACAAAATAAAACAATTTATAATATATGTTTAAAAAAAATTATAGTTAAAAAAAATCTTCACGAATGCCGTTAAAAATTATATATACCTAAGTTCATGAATTATTATTTTGGGAACTGATGAATATACTATCGTGGTGATTTAATTTCATGTTCACAAATCTTGCCAGTATCAAATAATCAAAAATAGTATAAATAAATACTCTGTAAATACGTTTAAAAAATATTTAAAGATCGTGTGCATAAAAATGCATACCAAAAATTTCTATAAATGATTCAATTTAATTTCTAATTAATTCACAATTTTTTCTTGTCTCAATAATCCGGATTTTTCGTTATCCAAACCATCTCAATCCCCGTTCAGTCCAAATATTCGAGTTTCTACTGCATCATACAAACAGCACACAAACAAATCATTTTACACCAAACTCTCTTAATTTAACAACTCTAAAATTTTCCATTTGCATCCGAAATTGAAAAAAAATTTAAAACAATCATAATATGCCAAACTCTCTTCATTTTATATAAGTCACTCTAAAATTTTCCATTCGCATCCGTTATTAAAAAAAAATTATAAACCCTCCACCAAATTTCCGCACATTCTCTGTCATACATACCACAGGTTCGCCATCCCTGGCACACAACATTAAAACACACACCATACACCCAACGTATATAACGATTACAATGTATAACTTACACGGCGAAGGTCGAGTGTTCATAACGCATGCACGTAACGAGACGCGAAATTAAAATTTCCAGACGCGCCTCTTAATTTTGAACAAAGGTCCCATTCGACCCTCGTCTCTACCCTACGTGGACCTAGTAATTACATACAAAAATTCGCGTCGTATTTCACATCAAAAATAAGCACGGGCACTTCATAATAAAGGTCGAGTGCGTGCCCGACATACTACTCACCTGCGCCCGACGCCCTTGCTTTTTTAACTTTTTTTTTAGGTTATATACGTAAATTTGTATAAAATTTTGTTAAAATGAATCAATTTGAATATGTTTATTATTATTTTGTTTTTAACTTCACTTTTTGTATGATAGTTATTATGTTTTTAATTGAAATTTACTTTGTGTATTGTACGAGCTGTTGTATTTGAAAGTGGCGTTTCTCTATTTTTTATTATTTCTAGTTATTGAATTTAATATTTAAAAATAACCATTAATGAACTTATTTTTCTTTTTCGAAGGTATAGACATATCTAATTTAAAATTTTTGATTGAGTATAACTAAAATAGTTTTTTTGGAATTGATAATCATTTTGGTCACTTTCGTTCATAACACAAATTGAAAAATATTATGATTAGTTATAAATAAAAGTGAAGTAAACGCCAATTTTTGAAAAAAAAAAAAATTAAGCCTCGATTTTAGTTAGTATTCCAATTAAATGAACTATATTGACTATGTACTATTATTATTACCAATTATAGTATTACATCTACTATAAATACTCTTTTCTACTTCTTGCCCAAATCCGAACACAAATCATGAAATATAAACAATAATATTATATAATATTGTACAACGAAACATCTTTCGTTCATTTAATGAAGATATTATAATATACTATATTAATATTGACTATATTAGTTAGGAACATACAAAGAGGACATGCATATTAACTTAATTCTAAACTTAATTCATTTTTTTAAATTCGCTTTTATAATTCAAATAATAAACACACTCTTATTTTACAATAGGTAAAATTACGGAATTCAAAAAAAATTGGAAAAAATCATCATAGATATTAAAAAAATACTCAATTTTATTAAATGCGAATTTCATTTATATTAAATGACTAGTGTTTGACAATAAGCAAAATATTTATTATGTAATATTTTGTCTAACTCATATGTGTGATCGTTCATAAATTTTCACTAGTAGAACCTCAATTATACGAACTAAACGTGAATTGAGATGGTCCGAATAGCGAAAAATCTGCTAAATAGAGGTTCTACGTACATACAATATATACACAAATTATTGAAACTACATCTAAATTTTTATGTGACAAAAAAATCCGAATACATACAAAGAGCTGCTTAAGCACTATTTTAACTATTATACTTCAACATATCTTTTGCATAATTTATCAGATTGAACAATCAAACTCTCACAAAACTCACTACTCAAACACGGAAGTGTCTTCAACTTCTTCAATACTTCTTCTTCAACCAAATCCCCCTTAAAAAACGAAGCCTTCAAACCCCCAACTAGCACAACATCAAACAAAAAACAAAGGTAACGCACCCGCCATACAGCACACCTGGCCACCCCTGAAATTTTCCACCCGACTTTTACAGCCGTACATAATATTTTTTATGATTTCCCGTATATTTTATTCCGCGCCAGGTTTGCTTATCCCTGTTTATTTACGGGAGGGCCTCCGCCATCAGTATTCCCATTTCGTAGCACCTTTGACCCGAAGCGTGACATTAGAACTTGAGGGAACCGCTGATCACGATCGGAATTTACTTGTGACCCCTTCCGAGTTGGGCTTGTACCTTCGAGGTTTCGGAGATGATTGGCGATTATTGATCTGACGAGTTCGAGAGTCTTAAAGGGGAGGAATTTGGGTGGAAATTTGGGGAATTAAAACGGGTTTTGTTTTAGGGTGGTCTGAAGTCGATACTATGGAAATATTGGTTTGAATGGCGATGGATACGTTATTTGAATGGAATTTTTTTTTAATTTTGATGGATTTGAAGTTTTGTCGCGAATTGATAGATTTCTGAAACTGTAGTTTAGGCGTAATAACGCCTAATCCTCTTTTTACATGGTTCCAAAATAACACGGTTCAACGAAGATGAACTGATTATTTTTTTTACACGGATTTTTTACTTTAACAGGATGTAAAAATAATAAAAATATGTATTATTATGAAACAATGGTAAGATTAGATGCAGACTAGTATACTGATATAATTATGTGTGTAATTATAATTAAATAAAAAATTTCGATGTTTTTGATGATTTTACACGGCGAAAATTTTTCACATTACATTTTTTTTATAAAGTATATTCGGATGGAAGTTCTATCCAAATATAGTGATGGAACTTATCTCCAATTTTTATATGGTCAACATACATTTGGTCACCCTGTGCTGAAACCTTCCTGGATGCGTAACCAACATATTTACAAAATTTCATCTTGATCGGATAAGCGGTAAAGGCGTGCATAGGTCACAATCGGACATACGGACATACGAACATACATTCATTTTTATTTATATAGATTTAATAATTAGACAGTAAGCTAGTAATCGGTTAAAAAAATACCGAATCACCGTCAAATGAAAATTACAATACATTTTGCCTCCCCATTTCAAAGCGCCAAATTCAAGAATCCGATCGAACTTTCATCCAGAATTCCGAAATTTTCATTCCCAGCATTAATCGACCGTTATGACGAACAACTCGCGAATCCAGGACATATAAAATTTGCGGATCGAATCCCAACCCAGCATCAAATTAAATATTTTAGCGTGGCAGGGTCCTGTGCGGCAGATGTTGCCCGTCTGAGCGCAATAGACGTGACATTTTATCGCGACGAAAACGACCCTATTTACGATTCTATGGGAGAGCTTTTCCCCGAAGACACGTCCTAGATATTATTATTATTATCGTGGAGTGGCTGTGTGTGTGTGTTTGGGTGGTAAGCCTGTTTTTTGTCGGGAGTTAGTGTGTTGATTTGAATATGTCGATTGTTTTTTTGGGTGGTGTTGAAGCTATGGTTGAGTATTTTCGTTTTGGACGTTGAGTGAAATGTGGTGTGATTGATAGAAGAATATTTTTGGTTTGATCTAAAGTTTCGGATAACGATATTGATAGGTTGCTCAATAATTTTAAATTATACATATATGTATGTTATGGTCAGAACGTTCATCGTCGTCAATACAATTCATTTGCGAGAGAATGCACGTATTAACGGGCTTGATGCATTGCCTGTAACATATTACAATATACATATAATATGTTGCAGGCAAATAATAATAAACATATAATATGTTAATATATACATATAATATACATTGACCGATACATTTTCCTTCAATTTTGGTAACTGATATGAAATAATACATTTCATATAACTATACAAATGTAAATATTATATTATTAAATTAACTATATATTTAGTAAACTCAATTTTTCAAAAACAAAATTTTTCGATTTGATCATTAAACATACTGAAGATTCTGCGAATTTTTTCCGATCAATTTTCCATCCGACGAATCGTTTTCCAACTCGAACGTACAATTTACAAATATAGTAGGACCTCGTTTATCTGGACTGAACGAGACTTTAGATGGTTCAAATAGCGAAAAATCAGATAATCAAAATAATAAAGAATATATTAAATAATTATGAATTTATTCGAAATTAAATTAAATTTTTGGTGAAGTATTTTTAAACGTATTTACAGACTATTTATTTTCTCTAATTTTTGGTCATTTGATACTGGTAAAATTATATTAATATTATATGGAGGATAGCCATGGTAGTGCAAGTCATAATTTTTTACGCCATCTGTGAGAAGATTTTTAACTCCAATTTTTTTTTTTAAGTAAAATTCCTCTCATGTTTTAGTTTGATCACCCTCATAGTTGAATCTGTCATGAGTCAGTATAATTTTGTTACGTACTTGTAAATTTTCAGACGCATCTTATCTAAAAAAAATCATGAAATCTGCTATTTAAAAATATATATATGTATATCATTTTTTTTATCAATGTAGATAATCGAAATTGGATTAATTTAAATTTTACCGTGTATATAAAAAAATAAAATAAACTTCTCAAAGTTTACGCACAATGGCATACAAAAAAACTGCGAAAACAAAACAGATTTATCACACGAACAATAAAAAAAAACCACACAAATCCGCCCACAGCAGCGACAGGAACATTTAACGAGCATAACCTGCACATCCGAAAAGAACGATAACGGCATTCGACACAGACGGCAACAAAAAAAAAGTCAAAAGCAGGAAGAAATCCTGCGGGAGGTTCACCTAGGTTGTTCGCATGAGCGAAAACGGTTCGCGGTTGTGCGCCCACTCGACGGGCACTCGCGAAACCGAGAAAGTCCATTAAATGACACAAACTTTGACACAAGTCACTCGAGACTGCCGTTTTATATGTCGTGTGTGTGTGCGAGAAGGGATCTGGGGGTGGTGGGTGGGCGCCGGGGGAGGGTCCTGTCGAAAACTTCGATCCTTTTGTCCGTCTTTTCCCATTTCCGTTCGATGGAAGTGGTGCGAAATTCGGGAAAGTTATAGTTCTTGTGGGTTGTAGGATGAAAACGTTGCGCGACGGTAACGCGCGTATGTAACGTGAAGAGTGGGAAAATCGTGTTTGGAGGACGCTGAAGGAAGGATCTAATCGAATAGTTCGATTCTTTTGTCCATCTTTCTATATTATATGATGTATCTGTTTGAAGGAAGTGGTGCGAAATTCAGCAATTATAATTCTTGTATTCTTATTGTGCATGTATAACGTGTATGTACACGTAGCTCTGGTTTTTAAATGATATAAAGTAAGAGGGTGAAAGTTGAGTTGTTTTTGAATGTAGAGATGAGCTTGACAGATTTTGAGCGGTTCAAAGCATATTAAATATACATATACTAGCGAATTATAACCGGTGTTTCTTGTGACTCTGTGAAAAAAATTTTGTACCAATTGTAATTATTGTCACAATCAATCGCGACGCCGGCACATTTTATGTTATTGATTGATAGAAAAACTGAAAAAAAACTGCAATGCAAAACGATATTAAAAAACTGAATGCTTACTTAGCTTCTTCAGGTTTCGATCAAAATAAAACAATCATATTGATTTATATAATATAATATAATACATTAACAAAAATTTGCTAATAGATAACTAAATTAAATTATTAACTGTTGAAAGAAGACAATTATCGTAGAATTTTATATTTTGACGAAAAAATCTTATTTCATACCATCCATTTTCTATCCACACCTTTTATCGATTAATATAAGCGATCAATATAAACCAGGACATCCAAAAAGACTAAATTTACAATAACACGATTTTATTTAGTTGACATACTTCATGAAAATATGCATCGAACGATTCCGTGTTTAATTAAATATCTTTCAGAAACGTTAACGTGAATTGAATTAATAAACCTAATCGTTTTCACACGAAAAGCACAAATACAAATATACATTGTTATCATTTTTCTGTGCTGTTGAACGAGCTGAAGGAACGTGACTCGTATAAAAAAGTTCAAAATGGAATTTTCTAATAAAAGAAGAGGTATCTCCCACGATGGCGGAACGAAACTAAAACTATATCGTTTCAATTATTATTTTCTTTGTTCTCCTTTTTGCGCAAATACACCGGAGACTGAGAGAACGAATTAAAAGATTTATATTACATATTTGTGTATAAAGCGATAGGCAATTGATTAAAATTCCATTTACAATTAACAGGTTTCATTAGTTTAGGAGAAAATAATTATTTTTTTGTACGTCGCATTTTCGATGGCAATCCAACGAATTTTTGATATCGTAAATGAAAATTTTTATAAAATTTTGAATCATTTGTATCGTAAAAGTATTTCAATGTGAGAAGTACGCTTCGTTTATGCAATATGCGAAACTTATTGCACACAAAGCACTATCCGGTTAGAATTTTGAACGTTTCTAGCAAGAAATGCGAATTCTTAGTACCATATAATATTAGGTTGTTCTAAAAGTAGTGTCTGTTTTTGTTTTTTCTTGTAAGAACTAGTCGTTCTATATAAAAATATTTACAATCAATTAAATGTATTTAGATCACTTTTGTGTATATTGCAATGATTAATCTCATCAGAACACTAACAAATATATTTTATGAACTAGAACTTATCTTCTTAATATGTAAAAATTGATTAAAACATAAAAGTGTTGTTGGGGATCATATGAACCAATCCAATTTTTTTTTTATAAAGAGCATAAATACAAACTCACTAATAGACTTTTAGTGAATCTATACTATAATAATAGTTACTATACATAGTATAGTAATAGTTAGTTAGTGTAGTATACTATAATAGTACACTTTCACTATAACACCACCTACGAAAATTAATTCAGTGTATGTAATCCCTAAAATACTAATGATAGTATACTTTCGCTGATTGTACATTTTCAATGTGACTTAAAAAAGTACATAACTTAATTGAATTTGAATTAAATTTATTTCAAATGACTGATTTAAAAATTAAAAAAAAAAAACAGTGCCGACATAACTTTTTGAACAACCAATAATATGATATTATACAAAATGCGTTCAAACAAAGCTCTTATGTGGCTTATATTTTACATGCGCATGTGTTATATAAGGCGATATAATAAAAGTGGATATATACGGGTGTTTCACTGCATCGCATACGACTTTCATAACTAATGCGAAACTCTATTCAATAATACTTTGTCTTCTTCTTCCGCCAGTGCTGGTGTTGCTACTTCTGAAAGAGCAGTTCTACTCCTTTGCGACTTTCGAAACAGACTGGGAAAAGTTGTGCGGAGCGGGGACTGCATAAAAATTTTGAGAATCGCTGTGATTTTGCAAAAATGAAAATTTTTCGCGAGTTTTAAATTTACTCAGGAAAATAACGTTCATTTCGTCTCGAGTGAATGTTGATGAATTACACATGGAAAATATTATAAAAGGGCTGTAAATTCACTTCAAAATTTATTGACTCCGACTCCGAAATTGACAATTGCCTTACAAGGGGAAGGCACGACCTGAGAAATTAACTTCTATGTGAATTTTTTTTTTTTTCAATGGATTACCTTTTTTGTTTTAATATAGCACAGTACAAAAACCCACTATTCAGCCGATTTAATTATAAACGGCTGCAATGTTTCGATATTTCAATATACATAAGACAAAAAAGTTTAAAAAATCATTATCATAATCTTTCAACAGAAACACCGTCAATACGGCCAAAATATGCATTGGCGAAAATTAACAGCATGCAGGTCCGGCTTCGGCGAAATTCCCGCCCGCGGCTTCTCAAACTTTCTCCCGTGCCCTTTCGACGTTACGTATAATATTTTTCGAGATATTGTCGCGGTCGTTCTAGGGTTTTAACCGCGCCGCATAAAAAGCCATTTCGACAATGTGACGCCGCACTATAAATCATGCGACATCGCAGTTTAATATTCGCTTTTCATTATATCGGGCCGCGGGTATTCCGCGGAATGTCGAGCTATACAGGGTTGTCCAGAAAAACGGGAAATTTTGATACAATTCATTATAAAATAGTCGATTTCCGTTAATCTGTGGTAATGCTTGTAGGCAACTTTTTTACTATGGCAACACTCGATGATATAAAAGCGAACCGTTTATATTTCAGGATCCATTTATTGTGTTAACTCTTAAATTTCGTGACATTTCAAACATTTTTTTTTAAATCGTTGAAACTCAATGAGCTCAATTTAATATATGTATGTATAATGTATGGACTCAATTTAAAGTACATATATTTACAAAAAATAACTGCAGTATGAATACTTTTTATAGTGGCATATGCTTAAGTAAAAGTTTATTCAAAAACATATCTCAACTGGACGATGTTTAGGTATAATATTCTTTAAGTAGTTTAACAATAAGTTATTTTTTTATAAATATGTATATATAATTTTGTGAATGAATGGAATAGCCCGTTTTACTGGACAACCTTTATATATTTTCGCTTGGTAATATCAAAATTGAACCATGTCGCGATAATGTACAACGCGAGTTTGCTAACCTTTATATTGGATGTGTGTTTGCAAACATCTAAAAATTTACTAGTCGAACTTCAATCTAATATATTCAACATCTAAACAAACCCACACCACTCATCAAATAAACAGAACCTCAAACGCATCAGAATAACCTCACAATTGTCACCCGTTCCCTACACAATGCCCCATGATAAATCAATCGAACGACATCCGATCGCCCCCATAAAGCGGCCCTTAAACGGCGCAGGGCCGCATAAATCTCTCACCAACGTTTGAGAAGCGTCGAAATTCAGTGCGGCCAACATTAGCGCGCAGTTTCCCGCCAGATTGATGGTTTCCGCGAATTTTAGCAGGCAATGTCGCGATTGCAGCAGTGCACTTGCCCGTTTCGTTATCTTCCGTTCAAATGAGAGTCATGGGGATTCTTTTTTATTATTTTAGAAGGTTGCTACGCCGTTTTAATCCGGGATAACGGACGAGCTGACGCCGAAAAGCCCATTGACCCGTTTTTAACGGACGCCCGTTTGAAACAATGTTCGTATATGGTGGTTGGATTGATTTTTTTACTTTATTTTGATACCATTTATTTTTTAGTAGTCTGCTGAGTATCGGAGTATGTGTTTTGAAAATTTGTTTAAAATAGAACAAGAGATTGTGACTATCTTTCTCTTTCACTCAATTAGAGGGTAAATTTTTTGAAAGGTTTCGGAAAATTTTTAGACCGGAAAATAAGAGCACAGAAAGTTTAGCAGCTTGCATTACTGAACAATTAAAACTAGTTTTAAACGATGATAATAAAAAACTCATTGCTCAGACTTACGACGGTACCACTGTAATGAGCGAAGAGAAGGGAGGTGTGCAGAAAATTTTGAAAGAAACTTATAAAAATGCACACTTCATTCACTGTTGTGCTCATCAACTCAATTTAGTTGTTCAGAAAGCCGATTCGCAAAATTTTGAAATTTAGATTTTTAAATAAAAAAAATTTCCTCCTCGGGATAAAAAAAATAGTGGTCGTACGCCAAAAATTGTGCTTATCTTGTCCTGCTATGACATAATAGAACATTTATGGTGACATTTTTTTTAACTATCAATGCAGCCCTGCCACTACAAATTTTCACGAGCCATCACTGCACCTGAGGGTTAGGTTTGTTTCGGTTAAAAAAAATCAGTTTAAAAAAAAATGTAGTTTAACCTTAAATCCAGTAGCACCAAAATTCCTAGCTTTGAAGATAAAATGTTTGAAAGAAAATTTCTTTGTAAGCGCTGTTGAAATTTATAAAAAATATATAATTTATATTTGTTTTTGTTTTTGTTTTTGTTTTGTTTTGTTTTGTTTTGTTTTGTTTTGTTGATAATGAGAATTAGTCTTACAATAAGAGAATTTGGTAACTACAATTAGACGATGAGCTGTAGTAAATCTCGTAGTAAACCCCGGGCAACACTGGTATAGATCTAATGACATCGATGAAAATAATATTGCATGCTTATATTATGTAATTTTATTGGGATTATGACAAGTAGTTAAAGTTTTTCTTTTACATTATTCTATAGTTGTCACAAAGCAGTGGATTTGGAATACACTTTATGGTTTGCATTGTCATCTACTGTTATCATTGATTCATTTTTTTTTATATTTTGATATTAAAAAGCCTTAATTTGACATTTTTAACTATACAAAAAAATATATAACTTTTTACCATATACTGTACAGTTTAACAAGATGAGACTACACCTCATTTGTATAATATACAAAAAAATATGTAACTATAAAATTTAATACATATGACAAAAAGTAATATATCCAGCTTAAGCCAAGAAATGCATATGTTACACGCAAAGCATCAAGCTCGTTAATATAATACGAGCATTCTCTTGCAAATGAATACTTTGTCTGAATCGCTCAGAGAAAACATACACTCTCTCGTTAATATATGCTATCTCTAGAGATAGCGTATGCGAAATCTCGTATCGTGCGCTTTCTCTAAAACATGAAGCCCGCGTATACAATCTCTAGATAATGTATGTATTAACGACGATGAACGTTTTGACTGTAACACATACACTATATTGGTAATTCATTTAAAATAATATAATGAAAATAAAATAAAAAATATACTATTATATATAGATACAAACACTTGATATTCATAGAGACTACAACAAAAAAAATTATTAACATAAAGAAATATTGTGACAAATAAATAACCAAAATACATCAGAAACGATATTACAAAATTTAAAATATAAAACAAACCATCATAAAGTAAGTAATTATTATTATTAACCTCATTTGTAAAATTTTTTAATAAGACATGTATTTAACCGATCAGTTAAAAATTCCGATTTTGATCAGTGAAAAAAAAACATATGGTTGGTAAGCATAATTAACTAGTCAGTGAAATAATAAATGATCAGTTCCCAGTGATCAGTTACCATGCAATCAGTTATTAAATAGAATTATGAGTATTTAAATAAAACGAGCAGTAATACAACAGTAGTAAACAAATACGTTCAGACTTTTGACTGACTGACAATGAGACATGCGGCATTAAATAAATAACGGTTTCAAATATTTCGTGCTCTTTACAAGCTTTAAGTAGAACCAGTACATTCTTCGATTCCCCATTTATGCTTTCTTTAATTATGGGGTTATTACCATGTTTGTTGTTTTGAAGAATAAGCATTTTAAATATTTCTGGATCGCTTTTAAAATGGTCCATCAACTCCATAAACACATTGACGTTAACGTATTTAAAATCCGCGAGATGTAAAATATTATCACCATCTTAATTTATGTTCACGAGAACAATGCCTAATATTTCGTGCTCTTTACAAGCGTTAAGTAAAACCTGTACTTTATTCGGTTCCTCATTTATGATCGCGTCATTTATGAGGTTATTGCCATCCTTGTTATTTTGAAGAATAAGCTTTTTAAATCTTTCTGGATCACTTTTAAAATGGTCCATCAACTCCATAAACACATCGATGTGAATATATTTCCTAACTGCGAAATGCAAAATATTCTCACCATCTCTATTCACGTTCTCAAGAACAGTGTCTAATATTTCAAGATCTTTACAAGCTTTAAGCAGAACCTGTATTTTCTTCGATTTTCCATTTTGAATCGCTGCAATTATGGGGATAAAGCCATGTATGTTCTTTTGAAGAATAAGCTTTATAAGTTTTCCCGGATCGCTTTTAAAATGGCCCACTATCACCATGATCACACTTTCGCCAATTTGATCTTCAACAGCGAGATGCAACAAATTATCACCATCCCAATTTTTGTTTGCGAGAACGGTTTCTAATAAATCGTGGTCTTTACAAGCTTCAAGTATGACCGGTATTTTCTTCGATTGCCAATGTATGATCGCTTCATTTATAGGTTTATCGCCTTCTTTGTTGTTTTGAAGAATAAGCGTTTTAAATCCTTCAGGATCGCTTTTAAAATGGTCCATCAACTCCATAAACACATCGATGTGAATATATTTCCTAACTGTGGAATGCAACATATTATCACCATCTCGATTTACGTTCTCAAGAACAGTGTCTAATATTTCAAGATCTTTACAAACGTTAAGTAGGACCTGCACGTTCATTAATTTTCCACTCATCAACATTTCATTCTACGGATTCGAAGATCGTTACATATGAGAACCAGATGGCTATGTAACCACCCCTTTCTCGTATATTCGGGTAGATGAAGCCACATCCCCCGAAGGAAAAAATATTGCAAAGGAACATCGCCGATGACCGAATTGATTTTCCACGTGTGGCGGGCGAACTATGCAAATCCATGAAATGATTTTTCCCTGACATTCACACGTGGACATCGATAATTGGCCGATCCTTTTTAGTGGGAGAAATGTGGGTGGAGCTGCCCTATATAAAATGGCCAGCATTTGCAGTAAAACGGCAAGCAAATAATCAGCTTCGGGTGAAAACATTTCGTGAACATTAGTATAGAGACCGACGGCCAGGAAATCACCCTCATCACCCTAACTAATAGGATTATTTTCAGATTTGTTATTTTGAAGAAGAAACGTTTTGAGTTTTTCCGTATCGCTTTTTAAATGTTCCAAAAACACTGTTAACACATCGATGTTACATCGATGCAACAAATTATCACCATCTCGATTTACGTTCGCGAGAATGGTGTCCAGTAGTTTGAGCTCATTACATGCGTTAAGTAGGACTTGCACTTTCATCGATTGCCCATTTATCGTTGCTGTACTAATGGGATTATTACCAGTTTTGTTGTTTTGAAGAAGAAACGTTTTCGAGTTTTTCCGGATTGCCTTTAAAATAGTCCAACAACACTGTTAACACATCGATGTTAATATATTTATTAGCCGCGAGATGCAACAAATTATCACCATCTCGATTTACGTTCGCCAGAACAGTATCTAATATTTTCAGCTTATTACAAACCTTAAGTAGGACCTGTACTTTCATCGATTGCCCATTTATTATCGCTTACATTGATGGGATTATTACCAGAATTGTTCTTTTGAATAAGAAGCGTTTTGTGTTTTTCCATATCCCTTTTTAAATATTTCAAAATCTCCATAAACACATCGTTGTGAATATATCTACTAGCTACGAGATGCAAAAAATTATTCCCATCTCGATTTACATTCGTGAGAATATTTTCCAGTATTTTGAGCTCATCACATGCGTTGAGTAGGATCTGTACTTTCTCTGATTGCCAATTTATCACTGCTTCAATGATAAGGTTGTTGTATTTTTTGTTCTTTTGAAGAATATACTTTTTGAATTTTTCCGGATCGCTTTTTAAATGGTTCAACAACTCTAAAAAAACAACGACGTTAATTTCATCACAAGCTGAGAGATGTAACAAATTATCACCATCTCGATTTACGTTCGCGAGAATAGTGTCCAGTATTTTCAGCTCATTACAAGCCTTAAGTAGGATCTGTACTTTCATCGATTGTCCATTTATCATCGCTTTACTAATGGGATTATTGCCATATTTGTTCTTTTGAAGAATAAGGTTTTGAGTTTTTCCGGATCGCTTTTAAAATGGTCCAACAACTCTAATAAAAACATCGTCGTGAATATACTTATAAGCTGCGAGATGCAACAAATTATCACCATCTCGATTTACGTTTGTGAGTACAGTGTCCAATATTTCGAGCTCATTACAAGCCATTAGTAGGACCTGTGATTTCTCCGATTGCCCATTTATCATCGCTGTGTTAATAGGATTATTACCAGTTTTGTTGTTTTGAAGAATAAGCGTTTTAAGTTTTTCGGATCTCTTTTAAGATAGTCCAACAACTCCAAAAACACATAGTTGTGAAATATATTTATTAGCTGCGAGATGCAACAAATTATCACCATCTCGATTTACGTTCGCGAGAACGGTGTCCAATATTTTGAGCTCATTACAAGCGTTAAGTAGGACCTGTACTTTCTTCGATTGCCTATTTATCAACGCTTTATTAATGGGGTTATTGCCATGTTTGTTCTTTTGAAGAATAAGCGTTTTAAGTTTTTCCGGATCTTTTTTAAAATGGTCCAACAACTCCAAAAACACATTGTCGTAAATTTCTTTACTAGCTGCGAGATGCAACAAATTATCACCATCTCGATTTACGTTCACGAGAACAGTGTCTAATATTTGAGCTCATTACAAGCATTAAGTAGGACCTGTACTTTCATCGATTGCCTATTTATCATCGCTTTATTCATGGGGTTATTGCCATGTTTGTTTTTTTGAAGAATAAGCGTTTTAAGTTTTTCCGGATCTCTTTTAAAATGGTCCAACAATTCCATAAACACATCGATGTGAATTTATTTATTAGCTGCGAGATGCAACAAATTATCACCATCTCGATTTACGTTCGCGAGAACGGTGTCTAATATTTTGAGCTCATTACAAGCGTTAAGTAGGACCTGTACTTTCTTAGATTGCCCATTTATCAACGCTTTATTGATGGGGTTATTGCCATGTTTGTTTTTTTGAAGAATAAGCGTTTTAAGTTTTTCCGGATTGCTTTTAAAATGGTCCAACAACTCCTAAAAACACATCGTTGTGAATATCTTTACTAGCTGCGAGATGCAAAAAATTATCACCATCTCGATTTACGTTCGCGAGAACGGTGTCTAATATTTTGAGCTCATTACAAACGTTAAGTAGGATCTGTACTTTCTCTGATTTCTCCACTTATCAACGCATTATTGATGGGGTTGTTTGCCATGTTTGTTGTTTTGAAGAATATGCGTTTTAAAATTTTCCGGATCGCTTTTTTAAAATAGTCCAACAACTCTATAAAAACATCGTTGTTGAATATCATTTACTAGCTGCGAGATGCAACAAATTATCACCATCTCGATTTACGTTCGCGAGAACAGTGTCTAATATTTTGAGCTCATTACAAGCGTTAAGTAGGATCTGCACTTTCTTCGATTGCCCATTTATCAACGCTTTATTAATGGGATTATTTCCATGTTTGTTTTTTTGAAGAATAAGCGTTTTAAGTTTTTCCGGAATAGTTTTTAAAATGGTCCAACAACTCTACAAACACATCGTTGTGAATATTATTACTAGTTGCAAGATGCAACAAATTATCACCATCTCGATTTACGTTCGCGAGAACAGTGTCTAATATTTTGAGCTCATTACAAACGTTAAGTAGAACCTTCACTTTCTCTGATTCTCCATTTATCAACGCATTATTTATGGGATTATTACCATGTTTATTCTTTTGAAGAATAAGCGTTTTAAGTTTTTCCGGATTACTTTTTAAATGGTCCAATAACTTAAAAACACATCGGCATGAATATCTTTACTAGCTGCTAGATGCAAAAAATTATCACCATCTCGATTTACGTTTGCGAGAACAGTGTCTAATATTTTGAGCTCATCACAAGCATTAAGTAAGACCTACTTTTTTTCTGATTGCCCATTTATTAACGCTTTATTGATGGGGTTGTTGCCATGTTTGTTCTTTTGAAGAATAAGCGTTTTAAGTTTTTCGGGATGACTTTTAAAATGGTCCAACAACTCTATAAACACATCGTTGTCAATATTTTTACAAGCTGCGAGATGCAACAAATTATCACTATCTCGATTAACGTTCACAAGAACAGTGTCTAATAATTTGACCTCATTACAAATATTAAGTAGGATCTTGCACTTTCTTCGATTGCATGTTTAAAAATGCTTCAATGATGGGATTATTGCCATTTTTGTTTTTTTGATGAATAAGCGTTATAAATTTATCCGGATAACTTTTAAAATACTCCAACAACTCCGTTAACACAGAGTTGAAAATATCAACACTAGCTGCGTAGTGTAATAAATTACCACCATCTTGATTTACAATCTCAAGAACAGTGTCTAATATTTTATGCTCAACACAAACGTTAAATAAAATCTGGATTTTTTCCGATTGCCTATTTATCAATGCTTTATTGATGGGGTTATTGCCATCTTTGTTCTCTTGAAGAATAAGCGTTTTAAGTTTAACCGGATCGCTTTTAAAATGATCCAACAACTCTATAAACACATAGTTATTAATATTTTTACAAGCTGCGTGATGCAACAAATTATCACCATCTCGATTTACGTTTGCGAGAACAGTGTCTAATATTTCAGTTTCTTCACAAGCGTTAAGTAAGATCTTCAGTTTCTCTGATTTTCCATATATCAACGCATTATCGATGGGGTTGTTGCCTTGTTTGTTGTTTTGAATTATATGTTTTTTTAATTTTTCTGGACTACATTTAAATTGGTTCAATAGCTCTATAAACATATCTTTATTAATGTTTTTACAAGCTGCGTGATGCAACAAATTATCACCATCTCGATTTACGTTTGCGAGAACAGTGTCTAATATTTCAGTTTCTTTACAAACATTAAATAAGACCTGCACTTTCTCCGATTGTCCACTGATCAACGCATTATAGATAGGGTTATTGCCAAATTTGTTATTTTTAAGAATAAGCGGTTTTAGTTTCTCCGGATCGCTTTTAAAATGGTCCAACAACTTTATGAACACAATGTTGTCAGTACATTTATTAGCTGCGAGATGAAATAAATTTTCTTTACCTCTATTTACGTTCGCAAGAACAGTGTCTATTATCTTGAGTTTATTACAAGCGTTAAATAAGACCAACAGTTTCTCCCATTCCCCGCTTATCAATGCATTATTGATAGGGTTGTTGCCATGTTGGTTGTTTTGAAGAATAAACGTTTTAAGTTTTTCCGAATTGCTTTCGAAATGTACCAACAACTCTATGAACACATCGTTATGAATATATTTACTAAATGCGAGATGAAATAAATTGTCTCCACTTCGGTTTACGTTCTCAAGAACGGTGTCTAATATTTTGAGCTTATTACAAACGTCAAGTAGGATCTTCACTTTTTTTGATTCTCCATTTATCATCGCATTATTGATGGGGTTATTACCATGTTTGTTCTTTTGAAGAATAAGCGTTTTAAATTTTTCCGGATTACGTTTTTAAATGGACCAACAAACCAATAACACATCATCATCTACATTATCACTAGCTGCGTGATGTAAACAATTATCACCGTCTTGATTTACGTTTGCAAGAACAGTGTCTAATATTCTCTGCTCATTACAAACATTATACAGCACCTGTGTTTTTTTTCGTTGGTTGTTTTGTTTTATTCCATATTTTTTCTGTTCCATTACTTCTTTTGCAAATTTTTTGTTTTATTCATTCTTGTAAATTTTTTTTTTCCGTCTCGAAGCTGTATTAAATGGGTTATTACCATTTTATCCTTTTGTAGAATAAACGTTTTAAGTTTTTCCGGTTTGCTTTTTAGAAGGTCCATCAAATCAATAAACATGTTATCGTCAACATCTATATTAGCTGCCTGATGAAGTAAATAGTCACCATCCCGATTTACACTTGCGAGGACTATATCTAAAATTTTGAGGTCTTTACAAGCATTGAACAGCACCTGCACTTTCTTCGACTCTCCGCTTTTCACTGCTGCATTAAAGGGGTTTTCACCTTCACTATTTTTTTGTATCAAAAGCGTTTTCAATTTTTCGGTTTCATCTTTGAAGAAATCTAGTAAATAATTTAATATTTTGCCGTTACAATTTTTTTGGATTGCTAGATGCAAAATATTATTTTCTTCTTCATCTTGATTCATATAAAAACTGTCTAAAGTAAAATTCGTTTTACACGCATTTAGAAGGACTTTTACATTACACAATATTCCACCTTCTATAGCGATAAATAAAGGCGTTTTATTATGAAAATTTTTTAATTTCAGCAAAAATTTTCAATGTATTTCCTTTCATTTTCAGTTTTTCCACTATTATTTCCAATATAGACTTTTCTTCTTCTTTTAAATTTCTGAGAGCACTTGCTAAATGCAATACAGAATTATTTGTATGTATATTGTCCAGGTTTATTCCATTCTTGATTAAAAAATTTGCAATATTTTGCCAATTGTTTTCAAGGACAAAGTGTATCATTCCTTTTTTCATTTGGTTTACTTCATCACAATAATTAGCTTTTTGAATAATTTCATCATTTAACATACTGTCGAAAAATTTGCAAATCACAGAATTTTCTCCGTTTACCATATTTTTCTAGAAAATATTTAACAATAATTTTTGATTTTTCGTTTTCTCTCTAAAATTTTCTATAAAAAAAACCGCTACAAAATATTCAGCGAATGTTCGATGAATGAAATGTATCTTTCCGTCTACGATTCGGTTAGCAATGCCAATCGCATCTCCATTTTCTTGAATTGAGGTTTTGTTTTCATCTAGTTTTTTTATTTCTTTTTCAGTTAAAAATATTTCTAACTCATTTTTTTCATACAAGGAATCTAAAGCTAAAAGTTTGTATTTTTCGTTTAAACGTCATTTAAATCTTTGATTTTTATTTGCAGTATTAATCTATTTTTGATTCATTTTTCCTTTCTGATTAAGAAATATCATATTTTGACTTGATAAAGTTTTCATATAACTTCGACAACTGAAGCATTTCCAAAAGTTTTTGTCTTCGTTCTTCATTTAATTCTGAAGAATCGGAATTTTGAAATTCTTCGAAAGAAGTCATAAAAGTATCGCCAATCATTTTTAAATGAAGAGCCACCCCCAAGAACTCCAGTCTTCTATCTTCGATATTATTTTTCAATAAACCAAGTAATTTTCAACAAAAATATCAAAGAAATTTTCTTTCACAATAGACTTCTTCCAAAATGCTTTGAGATAACTTTTTTGATTATTTTCATCAAATGGTTCGATTTGATAATGCTTAACAAATATATTATCAAAAGAAGATTTCATGTCATTTATTATTGAATCATACGGTCTCGTACTTATCCATATTTTCTTTATATTTGTATTTTTTCTAATTCTTTAATGATTTTCAAAAGTGATTTTTTTGTAGTTAGGACAAATCTCATCGAACCCATCTAAAAATAACACGACGTTCCTTCTTGAAAATGATTTTCAAAAATTCTTTTTTCCAAATCAGATTCATGTTTTGCACCGCAATGTAAAAAGTCGATAGCATTCTGAATGTTAACACCATCTTTTTTTTTTATATGGTTTAGTTTTGTTGACATGGCGTTCAAATCGATTCTGATCACCCACAATGTGGGATTGTGTTCTTTGAGTTTTTGCGACGTATTAGTAAACAGTGTGGTTTTACCCATTCCAGCTATAGAAAAGATCAAATTTATTTCACATTTTGATTCACAACTCAGAGTTTTTTCAAAATCTGATACTTCAAAAGAATCTTTTGATTTTTCAACAGAACCTTTAATATTTTCATCTCCTTTTTGCAAAAAATAAACATCCTTTGATTCATTCTCTCTAACTAAACGCTTAAATATATTTAATTCATTTTCAGATATTGGTTCACTATTACATTTGTCTTTTATTTCATATTTTTTATTTTCTGGATAAACATATAGTTCTTGTTCATTTATTTCACTTAAAAAATAAACATTCTTGTTGTTTTTTTAATTTCACATGTTAATTTTCTATTGATATAATATTTTTGTATATCTTTTAGTCCTTCAATTTGCTTTCCGATATCGATTTTTTCTTTTTTTTCAAAATTTTTAATAATATTTCGCTGTTTATTATTTCTTTTGAGTGGTTATCAATTATTAAATCACTCAATTTGACTTCGGATCCTTGAAAATTCACAGCCGTATCTAAAAAAATTTTTTGTGATTCTTCCGTGAAATTCATCAGAGTATTTTCAGTATCTATAACTTCATGAAATTCTGTCTCAGCGGAAAACTCAAACTGTAAATTATTTTTTTTAAATCATCTTTGCCATCAGAAATTATGATAATTTTCTTTTTATTGTTTTTTTAATGGCGTCAATTATACGATCACACATATCATCAATTTTTTCCGTCGATTTATCTCCTTTAATTTTATCGATATCCGACTCGATTATTAGTAAATGGTCGATCGATTCTGATTCAAAAGCTTCCAATGCTCGGTCAATATATGAATCGTCTGAAGTGCTTAATCTTATATATATAAATTTTCGTTCTTTTTTTTTTACCACTTCTTGGTATACTTTGATGGAACTAAATACTATATGTTCATAAATGACACTCAAAATACGTTTCTCAGAAGATAAGAAATTTTTTATGGAATTTTCAAATGTCGACCTAAAAAAATTAATATTATACGTTTTGATTAATTTATCATAGTTAACAGTCAGTTCTTTCAATACATATTTGTCAAGTTCCTGTTTCATCACTTCGAAAAAAATTTTTGCATGTTTTGACGAAATGAATCTACTTTTAGAAACATTCTTTGAAAGTATTGGAGGAAAATTCTTTCACTTATCATCCAATCTTGAACCTCTTTTAAAAAACAACCATATATAAATTTGACGTTATGATTTTTGTATTTTTGGCCGAGTTCGGTTAAAATTTGTTTGACCGAGTTCGGTTTCATTTGGCTGTCCTGTGGCCAAAACGAACCTTTTAAAAAAATCTTTTATATTTCATCAATGTCACCTTTTGGCCATTTTTTTGTGTATTTCGTGGTTGACCAAAATTTTTTTTAATTTAAATTTAATTTTAGTGATTTCGTCCATAATCAAATTCTCATTTTATTCATTTTCGTCTTAATGCAATTCTTAAGTTTTTGTCTTCCTATGGAATTTTCACCTTTGTCGTTATTTTTATTCAAAAAATCCTTTTGAAATGTTTTGTTTTTCATATCTATCACCTCGGTTAACAAAAGATAATCATAAATTTTTGAAAACTATCATCGTTGAGGGATAAATCATTATTTTCTTTCAAAGATAAAACTAATTTTTGTGCGATATTATTATAAACTGATTTATCTTCATTAGTTTCATCTACTGGCCATTTTTGTGCTTTACGTTGTTGATCAACAGTTTTATTGATTTAAATTTCATTTGAGCGATATTTCTATAGATAAATTCTCATTTTTCATAATTTCGTATAATGCATTCTTTAATTTTTGTCGTCCAAAGTTATCATCATTTTTATTCAAAAAATCTTTTCGAAAAGTTTTATTTTTCATATCTATTACCTCGGTTTTTAAAAGGTAGTCATAGTTTTTAAAAACTTCATCATCGGGTGATAAATCTTCATTCCCTTTCAAAGAATCAAGTAATTTCTTTCCGATATTATAATAAACAGATTCATCTTCATTAATGTCGTCTTCAGGCCATTTTTGTTTATTACGTGGTTGACCAAAGTTTTTTTTGTATGTAAATTTCATTTCGTCAAATTCTTTCATCCTTTGAATCTCTTCATATTTATTTATCAAAACTTCATCTAAAGCATTTCTCAATTGATGTAGTTCTTTGGAACTTTCACCGTTTCTATTTTTTTTATCCAAAAAGTCTTTTCTAAAAGTTTTTTTTTCCAAATCTATCACCTGGGTTACCAAAAGATAGTCATATCTTTCAAAAATTCCATCAGGTGATAAATGTTTTTCTTCCTTCTGAAACATAATCAATTTTTTTGCAATTTTATAGTAAACAGAAAGCATTGGTTTAAGTACTGGAAATACGAGATCATTTTTAAATCGATAGTATTTTCCTTTCTCTTTAATTTGACTCAAAGAAAGAACACTATCTTCTTTTATTTCTATCTTTTCAGTTATATTCCTTATATTTTTCAAATTCTTCCAATGTTCATTTTTCGCTTTAATCGGTCCGAACAAATCAAAGTCAGCGTTCGTATGAATAATCGCATATTCAATTATATTATCTTTGAACAGTTCATTAGCTTTTGCATCTTGAAAGGCATGGTAATACTTTACCATTCCGAAATCACCGTCACCATCTGTGAGAATTTCTTCGTACGTTATTTTTTTGTTTCTAGTTTTGTGCTTTGATTGCAACAATACGTAGTGATCCAGCTCATTTTCATCAGCATTTTTCTTGTATCTTAGAACTAGATCGTCGTATTTACTGGCTTCTTCGATTTCTGTCCCCAATTCAAAGTTGAGATCCATGATTTTTGACGACAATCCTCTGTGCAAATACAACATTAACAATTTGCTTTGGTATATATTTCCACGAAAGCCAGACATCTGAACCTTCCCGTTCGGCTCATTATTTCCTCCATTGTTATCTTTGTCTTTTTCTGCATCTGAAAATTATTATTTTAATTGGTAATTTCTTGATATATATTTATTTTTTCATATTATATGTATATATCATTTTATACCTTTGGAAAATGTTGACATTTTTTTCTCGTTAAATAAAAAAATGAAATTTTTATTTGGTAATTTCTCTGAAAAAATTTTTTTAACGTAATTTGAAAACGATGCACAAATTTTTCTTAATGGGGTAGGGAATATAATTAATTCGCACATGAAAAAATGACGGTTTTCAATTTTATTCCAGAAATAAAAAGTAAAATAATTTTCTTAAAAATATCATTTATTACATTTCTTTTAATATTATATTCTAGCTCTTTCTTAATTATGATATATTCTACAGAAAGTGAATAATGAAAAGTTAACCAAATTCATATAAACCTAAAATATGTAATAAGGGTACCACAAAAGAATGTCGTTTTTTTTGTTGACCATTTTCGGGGACTAGTTGCGATTCAACTGCTGCCCTTTCAAGACGTATTTTATGTTATTTCGGTGACTATACTCATGAAAAGTGAATTGTGATTTGAAAAATTTGAATTTAACATCAAAATTCGAAATGAATCAATTTTTGCCTAGTGAAGAATTTCTTCAATATTTAATGCTTTATCATTTTATGAAAAAAGAGACTGCAACAATTGCCGCTAAAAATATTTGTGATATACTGGGAGGTTATTTGGATGTCCGCAAGTGTCAAAGATGGTTCGAAAAATTTCGAGCGGGAAATTTCGATTTGAAAAACAGCCCTGAAAGTGGAAGACCTACTAAAGTGGACGATGCCACACTGACTGCCGAAATCGAAAGTAATCCAACATTATCTATTAAAGAAATTGCGAACAATCTTGGATACTCACAAACAAGTGTTCAAGAGCTTCTCAAAAAAATTGGTACAGCGTGGAGGAAGGGGAAATGGTTACCGCACGAACTACGCGAAGAGCACCTTGGCGATCGAATGAACGCGTGCGAAAATCTTTTAAAAAAATAATCAGAATCAAAATTTTTAGAAGATCTGATTACTGGAGACGAGAAATGGATGCTTTACTCTAATCGAGGATGCAAAAATAAATGGATATCAAAGAACCAGATAGCTGTACCGAACTCTAAACCCGGCCTCACGAAACAAAAAATTATTTTATGTGTTTGGTGGGACTGCAAGGGTACTATTCAATTACTGCAAGGGTACTAGTCAACTAATATTTTCAAAAATGTTATTTGAAGATAACCTACATTTTTTTGAAACCTAAAAACGCATTATTTTTTTCACCACTAATATCGTGTAATTAAAAAAATTCACTGTTTTTTGCTGAAAACTTTTCCAAAAATAAAAATTATAGATAAAGACATGATACAAAAAGTGCGAAACTCAAACGCTTTTTTTTTTGAAAACTAAAAGTAAAATAAATGTTTAATGCATTTTTGAATTAAGCATTATTTCGTCAATAGAAAATAATGAAAAATTAAAGAATTCGATTAACTTCAACGAAAAATATGGCATAAAAAAAGATGGATTTTTCTATAGTTCTATTCTTATTAAAAAAGATATCGTAAAAATATTTTCTGTCACTTCTGATTGTGGTTATTTCTCTAAATATGTTTAAAATTATATTATCCATTGCTTAAAAGTTATTTTGTGTAATAAATTCAGTAATAAATTCGTTAATAAATGTATGATATTGGAAAAAATACGGGTAGGAAAATAAATTTCATCGGTAGTCATCCTTGACAATATTAATTGAGGGAAATTTTTTGAACATGCAACACATTTTTTTTATATAGGGGGGGGGGGGCATTTTTTTGGGAAGCGTCCCATTTTGGGTCCAGGAAAATATGGTCACCCTAGTTATAGCCTTCGTTCGGATATTTACATATGACCCAAAAAAAAGTCAAACATCCGAGAAACAGATTATTTTATGCACTATGAACCAATTTTAACAGAAAGTCTTTATGTTTTCTACGAAATTTTTATTTCTCCTTATGCATTTGGGTGCATTACATACGAGCCCGTATTTGTGAAAATTATATTATTCAATTTATTTATATTGTAAGATATTGAAAAGTTTGCGTTTGCATAAGTATAAAATATTGACACACGTCAATTAATGACCACTCACACGTATACGAATCGCAAGCTGATACAATCGCCGATTCGCAGCGAAATTGTAAAGCGCATCTACGCTATGTTAAAATTTTATAATGTTTCAAATGACACTAACACACACGACAACGTTACTTCCATTTTCCTTTTAGAAAAACTGAACGTAGGGGTAGGTTGTAAAGATGGCATATCTCAGTCAGTAAAACTAAACGCACTTATTTAATGCCGCATGTCTCACAATCAGTCAAAAGTCTGGACGTATTAATCACTAAAGGCGTGTTTAGGTTACGCAAATGTGCCCTTAATTATGATAGTGGTCTAAGTCCACGTCCGATCATTTCGAGATATTTAAAGGTTTGCGTTTGAAGTGATTAAAAAATATTTTTCTATTACACGATGCTATGTTGTACAATTTATTTAGTCTACTGGATTTATTTTTTTTTGACGTGTAAATTTAGCATGCAGCTTATAAGGAAATACAAATTTTAACTTATTTCCTGCCACAATTCTCAATTAGGAAAATTGACTATTTTGCTTTACAATTGGTTGTGTTTGATTAAATTTAAAAAATTATAATATATTTCGCTTTAAAAAATTCTAAAGTGTATTTTTAAAATAAAAAAATCCAAGTTTATTTTGTAAATTTGAAGTATTAAGCGAAAAAAGTGAAAATTTTTAGGAAAATCATAAAATATGCCCATAATTTTGAAAGTGGTCTAAGTCACAAAAATGAAAAAAAATGAGTTTTTTGATTATTTCGCGGCAAGTAATTTTAAACTAATATAATATGAAAAAAAAATTAAAATTTTGAAAAATTGGAAAAGTTACATTCAGTGAAAGATATGTTACGTTGTTCAACAAAATTCCTCTTGCATTTATTTTGATATTGGTCTAAAATTTATTTTCTAAAAAAGATTTTTTATCATACTATTAATTATACTGTCATTTTTAACACACTCAACTGAATTAACTAATTTAAAATAAAATTTTACATAATGAGCTTTTTTCATATGGCATTACTGCCACGATTCCCAAATGGGAAATGACAAAAACGTCAATATCTTTGGTTAAAAAATTTTTTTCGAATAACCGATTTCTAGCAGTTACTATAGCTTATAAACTAGCTATTTACTAAATATCAACTTATAATTTAAAAAATATATACACAAAATATAGATTTAAAAAACCCCCTTTTTTCATTGTACGACTTACTTCAAATTTACAAAACAAATGTATCTGCATTTTTGAAAATATATTTATTGTTTTAAAAGTATACTTCAGAGTTTTTTAAATCTAAATATATTGATACTTGGAAAAATTTACCAAGTACAACTAAATTTTACATAATGAGTTTTTTTTGTATGGCATGAGCCACGGTTTCCAAATGGGAACTGACAAAAACGTCAATATCTTTGGCTATTTTTTTTCTAATAACAGATTACACTCAGTTCTCGACTTACGACCATTCGGACTTACGACGGAGACCAAAATTAAAAAAATTAAATTAAAAATAGTAAAATAATGCGTGCGCCTTAATGTGATTAGTGCGTCCGCCTTAATAAAGATGATGCAATCGATTGCATCATCTTTATATGATATAAACAACATGCAGTTTGTCACCGTCCGTGCGCCCGAAAATTTCGAAAAATTTTGGAAAAACTATAAAATATTTCACGCAATTAAAAATATCTCAGAACGACATCATGTATAAATGGCAGTGCCGTAGGCAATTGGGCAAGCGCCAAGGGCGTGTGACTTTTGGGGGGCCAAAGTCGCTTTCCGTTTTTTTAAGTTATTACTTTTAAACAATTTAGATGTTTTCCACGGGAAAAAAATTTTGGGGTCCGAATAATTTTGAGAAGTGTCGAATATCGAAAAAAATATTTCCGAAAGTTAGCGTAAAAAAATTTCGCGTGAAGCTAACTTTACGCGAAATTATTCATCAAACAACGATAGGTTGGGTTACGCTTGGTGAGAAATTCGCGAAAATATTCCCGAAACTGGGTTAACTTCACGCGAAATTATTCATCAAACAACGAGGTTGGGTTACGCTTGGTGAGAAATTCGCGAAAATATTTCCGAAACCTGGGTTAATTTCACGCGACATTATTCATCAAACAACGATAGGTTGGGACAGATTAGCACAGATGATGAAAATACCACAGAATAATTTTGTAAATATGTACTTATATTACTTATAGTAAGTACATATTCTGAAATAAATACCACTAACGTACCACGCACTTTTTATGTCTATCATTTCATTTTTTTTGTATGAAATTCGACTTACGACCATTTCGACTTACGTCCTAGGTGCTGGAACGGAACCCCGTCGTAAGTCGAGAACTGACTGACTGACTGTAGTTTATAAACTACCTGTGTATTAATTATCAACTTAAAATTTAAAGAAACAATACAAAAAAAAGACTTTTTAAAAACTGCATTTTTCCATTTTAAATTTATCTCAAAATTCTTACTTTTTTTGCGTATTACTTCAAATTTACAAAATAAACATGGATTTTTATTTTAAAGTATATTTTAGAGTTTTCTTAACCTAAATATGTTATTATTTGTAAAATTTGACATAATGAGCTTTTTTATTATATAATATACGACAGCAACCACGCTTTTTACATGGGAACAGACGAAAACATCAATATCTTTGACTGTTGTGATTTTTTTCAAATAGCCAATTACTATAGCTTATAAAATAGCTATATGCTAAATATCGACTTATATAAAGAAACAATACAATAAAAATAGTTTTGAAAAATTTCATTTTTCCATTTTATGATTTTTCTAAAAATTTTCACTTTTTTCGCTTAGTACTTCAAATTTAAAAAATAAACCTGAATTTTTTTTATTTTCAAAATATACTTTAGAGTTTTTTATACCTAAATATGTTATCATTTTTTAAATTTAATCAAACACAACCAATTGTAGAGCAAAATAGTCAATTTTCCTAATTGAGAATTGTGGCAAGAAATAGGTTAAAATTTTGTATTTCCTTATAAGCTATATGCTAAATTTATATGTCAAAAAATATATAAATCCAGTAGACTAAATAAATTTAAAAACATAGCATCGTGTAATAGAAAAATATTTTTTAATAACTTCAAACGCAAACCTTTAAATATCTCGAAATGATTGGACGTGGACTTAGACCAGTGGTTCTCAAAGTGGGCAATATCGCCTACTTGGTGGGCGATTTTAGAACTCGGTGGGCGATTTTGGTACCGGAAGAATTTGGTGGGCGAAGAAGGATACTAAGTGGACAGAAACGGCAGCCGTTCGGCTATCAAAAACTACATACTATAGGAGAGAATTTGCTTTTACCGGTTATTGTTAAAATCCTGGGTACTGTGTTGCATTTACCAGTTTCCAATATTGTTAAGAAAATTCCTTTGAGCAATAGAACAGTGCAACAACGAATTGATGAAATGGCTCAAGATATGGAAATCCAATGATGTGATATTTTAAAAACATCCCAAATTCTCTTTCCAACTTGATGAGTCTATTTTACTAGGAAATTAAGCATTACTTTTAACATACATTCGAGTTTTTAAAAGAAGAAAAAAATTGTCAAGAATTGATGTTTGCTTAAAAATTGAAAACTCATTCTACAGCTGAATCAATATTTAACGTATTGAAAGATTTTCTTGAAAAAAAATTAATCCCTATAAATAATACTATGTCAGTTGCAACCGATAGAGCTCAAGCAATGAAAGGGTGTAACCGTGGGTTTATGTTGTTTTTTTCAACCTTTTTATTAGCTTGCTCTGATTCAGAAATGTTGTTTGTTAGTGATCCTAAAATAAAGATCGATCTCGATCTCAAATACTACACCTCCGATCGATTTGAAACCTTCGTAAACAGACTAATAATATGCAATTATACTGTATGAAATCATCTTTGCCACAAAGCTGGAGGAATTTAATCGTTTAATTTCGAGTTTAATAAAGGTGACAGCTAGTGACAGCCAGTGTCACCTCCCTTAAACGCTATTAGTGCAATTACTTTCAGGAACTACACGATAAAATTGATCAAATGATCGATGTCGACGTATAAGTATTAAGTAATCTTTAAAATTCTCAATACTTCATTATAAACGTTTTGTGTATCATCGAAAATTCTTATAATGAATTTATATTTAAAATGATGTCGTATCACATTTACGCAGTGCATGGTTGGTATCCTTGCGTGGCGCTCGCGAACGTCTTGTGACAGCCCGCGCGTTTGACAGCTCTATAACCGACCATGTTTTGTACGCTAGCAAATGCGTTATCATTGTCCATTCTGCGATTGATTAACTATATCATCATCGTCACTAGGCATATATCGTTTTTCAAACTTTTTATTAACGTGTTCTGAGGCGTACGTTTGGTTGTTTGTTATTCAAATTATTTAATTTAAAAAAAACTCTAAAAAACATAAAATAAAATATAATATAAAAAATATATATATAAAATAGAAAAAAGTTTTTAAAACAAGCTTTTTGGTGTGTTATTTAATTTAAAAAAAATATATAATATATAATATATATAATATATAATATATATAATATATAATATAAAAAAATATATATATAAAAAAAAATTAAAAAATATATAATATATAAAAATTATATATAAAAAGAAAAAAAAGTTTTTAAAACAACTTTTTTGGTGTGTTATTTCATTTTAAAAAAATCTTAAAAAACAAAATAAAATATAATATAAAAAAACATAAAAAAATAAAATATAATATAAATATATAAATAAATATATAATAAAAAAAATAAAATATCAAAAAATTGTAAAATAAAATGTATTAAAAAAACATAAAATAAATTTAATATCAAAATGTGTGAAAGAAAATGTTAATAATGTTAAAATGTGTTAAAGAAAATATTAAAAAAATAATGCTGTAAGGAAATAAATTTAATATCGGCGTGAATGGCATGAATGATGAAAATTCGGTTCGTAAAATTCAAACATTCGGAAACGGTTGAGATGGTCCTTTTGTCCGAAAAAAGGTTGTGCACCGTTGATAAATGCTTAAACGTAAAAGCAAATTCAAGAGAATACATATCAACGGTGCACAACCTTTTTCGGCAAAAGGACCATCTCAACCGTTTCCGAATGTTTGAATTTTACGAACCGAATTTTCATCATTCATGCCATTCACGCCGATATTAAATTTATTTCCTTACAGCATTATTTTTAATATTTTCTTTAACACATTTTAACATTATTAACATTTTCTTTCACACATTTTGATATTAAATTTATTTTATGTTTTTTAATACATTTTATTTTACAATTTTTTGATATTTTATTTTTTATTATATATTTATTTATATATTTATATTATATTTTATTTTTTTATGTTTTTTATATTATATTTTATTTTGTTTTTAAGATTTTTTTTAAAATGAAATAACACACCAAAAAAGGTTGTTTTAAAAACTTTTTTTCTGTTTTATATATAATTTTTTATATATTATATATTTTTTAATTTTTTATTATATATATATTTTTTTATATTATATATTATATATATTATATATTATATATTTTTTTTAAATTAATTAAAAATGTAGTGCCAAATGTTATTGCTGTGCATTGTGTGATTCATCGACAAAATTGCGAAAAATCTCAGTGATCGCCTACATCGCTCATTAAAATTAGTAATTAAATCAGTTAATTATTTAAGAAATCGTGCATTCAATAATAGATTGTTTGCCCAACTTTGTATTGAAAACAACGAAGATTACACACAGAAGTACGTTGGCTGTCAAAAGATTTTTGTTTGAATTATTTTTGCAATCTCTTCGACTCGGTCATAGAATTTTTCGAAAATAAAAATAATTAATTGAGAGAGAATCTAATATGGTTTAAATTCAATATAGCTTATTCGTCAGATTTGTATGATAAATTCAATCAAACAAATTTGCAGTTACAAGAAGGTGAGATCATTTTAATAAAAACAAAATCTGTGATTGTTACTTTTGTTTCAAAATTAGAATTACATAAACGTAATTTGGGACGCAGGGAATTTGGACAATTTCCTATTTTTTCTGCATTACAAATAAATGATAAAGTTATATTAATTTATTGTTGACATTTGGAGGAACTTTGTTTTGATTTTAAAAATCGATTTGAAGATATTCTCACAATGCCGATTCCTGAATGGATTTTGGACCTATTCTCTTGCATCAAAGAAGAAATAGAATTGAAATTACAAGATGAGTTTATTGAATTATTCGCCAAATAAGAGCTGAAATTGAGTTTAAAAAAGGATATCAAGAGTATTGGCTACAAAAGCAAATACCTGCACTTTATCCAAAACTACGGGCTGTGACACAATTTTTTTTAAATTCCATTTCCATCATCTTATTTAATTGAACTTATATTTAGTACGGTCATGAATCTATTTAATTAAAATAAGTATCGACTGCAAATAGATAATCGAGGAAATATAAGAATGCTGCTACAAAAATAAAGCATTCATTAATGGACTCATAATAAACAAACGGGTTCATCCTTCTCACTAAAGATTCTTTTATTATTACTTATGATAATAGTCTAATAATTTTGAATTTTTTTGTGAATATCTGTTTATTTTTTTAAAATTTCATTAAATAATTTAGTTATGTGATGGTTCGGTGAAAATTTATTTTTTTTATAAATAACTACATATAAAATTTATTATTATTTGAGATAAAAATGCAGTTTTCTGAAGGTGGGCGATGAAAAATTATTCATTGGAAAAGTGGGCAATGACTCGATTGAGTTTGAGAAACCCTGACTTAGACCATTATCAAAATTAAGGGCACATATGGTGGTCCATTTTTAAAAATCTCAAACAATGCAGATCACACATAACAAAAATCAGGGTTGCCACCTTAAATATTATACAAATGATGGAAAATTTAAATCCGGCATAAGCGATAAACAATAGAAGAAAAAAAATCAAATAATTTGCCTATAATATAAAATTGAAATTTACATAAAAACATGCGAATTTTTTAAATATCTTACTAAACCAACTAGGTAACCAACTAACCAGGGTAACCATCCTTAGGGTAGGGTATTTTTAGAAAAAAATATTACTTTGAAAAACAAGAAACAAAAAAACTACAATTGAACATAACCTGTCTACATTGACGATAACGCACTACCCCAACTTCGAAACTAGTAAGAGACATGTTAGAAATGGAAGTATTAATCCACCTACTGTATTCACCAGATCTTGCTCCTTTAGATTACCACTTGTTCCGAATCGGAACAATCTGAACTTCCGATCAATGGTATATGTACTTTCAGAGTAGCACTTCAATACAAACGAGGAAAAAGAAAAATGGGTCTATGAATGTTTTTTTCGAAACAAGAAAAGTTCTGTTCTGTGTCCACGAATTACCTGAAAGATGAGGGAAATGTTTAGCTAGCGTTGAACATTGCATATATAATATAATACAGTGGAAATCAATACAGCAATCACCTATATCAATATAATATAATGCTATTAAATTTTACGAATTTGGTGAAAGTGTTTAATTGGAATTTTATTTTATAATAAAAAAAACATAATTTTCAGGTGAACATCAAAAATTAGTTACGTTCAGGGTTAACCGGTACATCGATTAAATTTTATGCAAACACTATATTTTATAATATTTAACAAGATAAATTGTGAGATAAAATACAGCAAAAATTAATTATTTCTGGTCTTACAGATATCTGCGATTGATGGAGACCGAGCGAGAGATCCACACGAACGAGTCACCCGATCAATACGAACTGATCGCCATGGGAGCAAATTCGCCAACTTGCGTTTGTATACTAATTCATGATCGAAATTCGTCATGTTGTATATATAGATCAGGTATCGAAAAACTTCGGTCCGCGGGCCAAATCCAATCCACCGCCTGTTAACAATTCGGCCCGTGGGTTAATATTGTTTTTTTACATGAAAATTTTAAATTTAATCAATTTAAATCAATTTAGAAATTCTCATCCTCAAAAAAAATCACAGCAGGTATGTTTTCTGAACTTATTGTTGAATTTCAGCAACAACGGCGTTTTTTAGACCTTGATTCAAGTACAAAAGACATTTCCATATTTCAAAATCCATTTAATTTAAATGGTGAAAAAAACGGATACATTTCTGTTCTAATCCGTTAACTACAATTCCTATGGCGTATTATTATAATACATATAGTATTTTAGAAAACGTTACGTTATTATCGATAATAAAATCAATAAAAAAGGAAAAAAAGATTTTTCCCGCGACGCTACTCATTAATACTTATTTTTCGATGATATTAACTACATATAAAAATATATTTTCGAAACTAACACTTGAATTTTCAAATAACTATTTTGAGATCGATTGGATAATTTTATCTTTTTAAAATTTTGTGCATGTTTTTTTTTACTCTTTTAGTAGAAATTACCCATGTTAATATCTTCGAGTTTGCCATCTGACCCGTCTATTCTCAATTTTTTATCATTTGGCCTATTCCGAAAAAAGTTTACAGACCCTGACAAAAATTGAATAAAGTTTAAAGAACACAATCACATCACTATTTTTTTTAAACTTAAACTCGCATGTGTCAAGTCAATTTAAATAATTACAATGGCGCGAGTTGTGACCTGTTTTTTCAATCGATCTTCACCCGATTCGTCAATCGAATCACAATCGATCGAAGAATTCACATAAACCTAAATTATTCTTAAGTGCCTCTTGTGAGTCGTATTCATGCAATTTACCCTTGTATTAATTGAACGACAACGCACACTAGCCAAGGGGTGCCCAAACTTTTTGATCCCCGGGCCACATTGAAAATTTCTTAAAGGCCGGCGGGCCAAGAGTCGATTCATAGTTTGTATTATTAATGTTGCATTCACACGGTGCCAGTGAAATGACTACTAGGCAACGGTGGATTCAGAAAATGTACAGGGATGGGGAAATTTCTAATTTTTGATACATTTTTTTTCAAAAATAAGACTCGTATTCAGGGCTTTTTTGGAAAAAAAAATTGGGTGTAGGTACGCATTTTTTATCAAGCTTTTTATAATTTAATTTTGTTATTATTTTTATTTAATAGCGCTGCAGGTGAATTTTTTTTCACAAAAAGTATCGATATTAATAAAATTTTCAAGAAATTAAAGAGATATACTAAAAATCCTAATTTTTTTGATGAAAACGAGACGATTAAATAGCATATTTTCTCCAAATTAATTCGAGCTTTGAGTGATCTAAAAAGTAATTTTAAGTGGCGGTTTTCTAATATCGATGATATGGCAAGCGACATTACTTTTTAAAAAAAATCCATTCAACTGCTAAATCGAAACTTTATCGCCCGAAATTCAAATGGAAATAATTAATTTGCATTGTAATGATGTTTATAAAGACAAATATGATAAATTTCCACTATTGGATTTTTATAAATTTCTTCCACTAACAGAATTTGAAAATATACATTAATTTGTTCAAAGGTTATTTTATGTATTTGGAAGTAGATGTACGAGTATATGCAAAAACACTTTTTCTAGAATGAAATATTGTACGAGTATATCGTGTATAGATCTACTTTAACTGACGAGCATCTTTAATCACTCTTGATAATAGTTACTAATAAAATTGAACCACGATTAAATTATAATATTAACAGCAAGGAACAATTTCATAAATCGCATTAATATTTTTTCCCAATATTTAAATTATGATTATTTTTCTTTTATATAAAAATTATTAAAGCTTTGTATATATATTTTTTTATTTTTCAAGCTTTTTTATCTATTTGTGTAAGTATACATATATTTTTTTTCGTTATTGATAAATATTAAAAAAAGAGAAAAACTAGCTCGCTTCGCGGGCCATAGTTTGGGCACCCCTGCACTAGCCCATAGTCAAAACTATAAAATTCATTAAGTAAATCTAACACGAGTTCTCAAAGTGATGTCTGATGTGACCGTCTTGAAAACAGAGTCATTGGAGCAATAATTTGTGATCGAATATTTTATTTTTGAATAAAAAAATAATAAACTTTGCTTCTCGAAATTCGTTCGTTCGTTTATTGTTGATATATGAATTGTGATACGTAGTCGGTTTCACAAAACAATGGACAAACGAGCGCTTCTGATTCGGACATACGACGAATTTATACTAGTAATATAATATGTACGTCATTTGAATTCAAATCGGAAATTAGCTTCGTTATACTGCATACTTGACCACCCAGACAGGCATATCCCACAGAAATATATTTTTTTAAAGTAACCGACCAAGTTCCAGAAATCTGGAAACCCTTTTATTTTTTTTAATCGTGTAGCAGAAATTAATTTCCCGAAAAAGCGTGGGACAGGAGAACTTCCTGTTTCATAATATTATAGTATCGACAGACCAACGGATCGTTTGACTTCGCCTCCCGCTGTGTTTTTATTTTTTGTTGATGAATCATGATAAAGAAACTTCTGTTTTATAGTATTATCATTAAATAGAAAACATACTATTCAACGTATGTGTTATATTTCTGGAACGTTTATATTATGAAAATATTAACCAACATATTTAAACAATTATTCGTGTTCGTGTGCAATTTGTGGAGAACGATTTAACGCTCATGTTTGAATTCAAATACTGTGTGTTTATAACGTTTATATTTGAGATTCCGTTAGGATTGCATATGCAAATGTTTATCTGTTCTATTTTTTACAACCGCAAATGATAAAATTTTAATTAGCGTTGTTTTCGATATTTTTTTCATTAACGTGAATAATTTTACACTCGGTTTGTTATATTGTATGACTCTTGCATCGATATGTTGTAATATTTTTCAAAAGAATGCCATCATTATTAAACTCCTCTTTTATCACGCATTTTTCCTATATCTATGTATGTATGGTACCAGAATTATATAACTCGTTGTCCGAAGTTTTAAATGTACTATAAATAAGAAGTTTTGTTTTTCAAACGTGAAACATATCGTACTTAGGAGCAGGGCTTTGGAGCGGGCACTTTTTGGAGTTGCTCCGCTCCAGCTCCGCTCCGGCACCCGAGTACTTGCTCCGCTCCGCTCCGCGCTCCGCTCCGTGCTCCGGTTAAAATTTTTAAATAAAAATTATATTCATTGATTTTCTTTGATATACCTATAAATTCTTGTAAAAAATAACGTGTTTATTTACAACTAATTTATTAAAAAAATTAACTTATAATTTAAAAATCCATATTAAACACTAATAATATACGAGTATAATAACTCACCGAAGAGTAAGAGAAAATAGGGGAAAAAAGATAAAAAATATTCGAAATTGGTATACAATTTTCCCAAATACATGTATACCTACATATAAAAATTAAGAGAAAAACAGCATATAACATATTAGATATATACGTTTATAAAATTTTTATAGAATATAATCTCACAAACTAAAAATAGAATTATATCACTGTAAGAATGAGAAAACAGGGAAAAAATATTAAATTTATAAAGTGGTATAGTCAGGGCCGGATTTAGACCATAAGAGGCCATAGGCTATTTAACTTTTGAGCCCCCCCCCCCCTTTTTACGAATAGAGAAAAATTTAATAGAAGCGTTAATTTAAATAATATAAGGATATAAGAAATATAATATAAAAAGACAATAAATTGCGCCGCAGGCGAAATTTTTTTCATTTTTTCATAGATTTCTTAAGATCTAAACCAGTTTGTGTATAGCTCAGGATCTACTACGAGATTTACTCCAGCCCACCGTCTTATTGTGATTACTAAATTTTCTTATTGTAAGACTAATTCTCATTATAAAATTAAACAAATGTAAATAATATATTTTTTATGAATTTCAACAATAACTTATAAAAGTTTTAAATTAATTTATAATACAGACAAGCGCCGCAGGCGAAATTTTTTTCGTTGATATGTCATGAGACTTATTCTAAAAAAGCTTGAAAAACAGCGTAAAATTTCCGAAAACAACGTTAATTATTATTATTTTATCTATAATAAATACTGAGAAATTGCAAACCTAGTTTAACCCTAGAAAATCAAAAGACATACATAAATCATGTTATGTCCCAAAGTTTGATTTAGATCTTGTATTACAAAATATTTAAAAAAAATCTGTAAATACTTATTAAATGTATAAACATTACGATGCAAAATGTCAAATATTAAAATAAAGAAAATATATATATATCGGAGCACGGAGCACTAAAAATTTTCTAAAAAATTTTTGCTCCGGCTCCGCTCTTGCTCCGGGCAAAAAAAACGCTGCTCCGACTGCTCCGCGCTCCAGTTCGCGCTCCGCTCCAAAGCCCTGCTTAGGAGGTTAAAGGTTGTCGCTCATTGAACCACGCGAGGACCGCCCGCGGACCGCCCTCAATTTTCGAAAATTATTCAAATATAGGTTTTAATGCGTATTCCATAAAACGCAAAATCGTATTTAAGTGAAGGCCGCAAAAAGGCGGTCCTCGGGTGGACCGCGCGAGGACGCCGCTCGGACGATTTTTTCGAGTTTTACTGAAATACAATATTGTGCTTTATGGAATACGAATTAAAGCCTATATTTGCACGCCGCAGTCCGCTGTTAAAAATGTATACAAATATAGGTTTTAATTCGTATTCCATAAAACGCAATATTGTATCTCTGGTTGGATTGATTCCGCGAACGAGATCGGCGCGTGAGTTCCGCGCGAGGACCGCCTTTTTTCGGCCTTCACTTAAATACGATTTTGCGTTTTATGGAATACGCATTAAAACCTATATTTGAATAATTTTCGAAAATTGGGCGGTCCGCGGGCGGTCCTCGCGTGGTTCAATGCGCGACAACCTTAATGGTCGTCGCCCACTGAACCACGCGAAAACCGTTCTCCGCTTTCGAAAAGTATTCAAATATAGATTTTAATACGTATTCCATAAAGCGCAAGATCGCATTTGAGTGAAGCTCGAAATAAAAAGGTTGAAAAAGACGGTCTTCCCGCGGAGCTCACGCACCGGCCTAGTTCGCTGAATCAATCCAACCAGAGATACAATTTTGCGCTTTATGGAATACGAATTAAAAACCAATATTTACACTGCGCACTCCGCTTTTAAAAAAATATTCAAATATAGGTTTCGATTATATGATCGAAATATTAACATGCGTTATTGCGAAAATTGATGTCAATTGGCAGCTGTCAAAAAATGGCTCACACAAAACAAACTTGTATGTGCCCATAAACAAACAGCATTTATTCCGGAATGTACTCTTCGAAATAGTTTCATAATGGAGATAAATAACTTTACCAATATTTTAATACTTATTATGTTTTGAATTTGTAACGATTGAAATTTTAAAATTTGAAATTTATAAGTGATGTTTGTATATTTCGACCAAAGTGGCCCTCGAATACCGAAATATTGGACAAGCCTGTATAATAAACCAACTGATTGTCCGGACTTTACCAAGACCTCCCACTGTGTTTTTTTTTTGTCGATGAATCATTACAACTAAATTTCTGTTTTTAATCGTATTAGTTTGTGTCAATGAATAGAAAGCAGATGCTATACGACGTGTGTGGTATTTCCAGAACGTTTGTGTTTAAAAATATCAGCCAATATACGAAAACAAATACCCATATGAACATTATGAAGATCGATTTAACGCTTATATGTTATAATATTTAAATGCAAATGCTGTATGTTTATAACGTTTTGTATTTGGACGGCGTTGGTGAGCTTATTCGTAAGTGTTTACTTGTGCTAATTTTTACAACTATCAAATGATGAAATTGTGGTTAGAGTTCTTTTCGACATTTTTTCATTACCGTGAATAATTTTATACGTGGTTTGTCTTATTATATGATTCTTGCATCGATTTTTTGTAATATTTTTTAGAAGAATGCTATCATTATTTAACTCCTTGAATCTCACGCATTTTTCTTAAATCTTTGTTTTGTACTGAAATTGTGTAACTTGTTCCCAAAGTTTTAAATGTATAATAAGAATATCTCTTAAGCCTTAAAATCAAATTAGAATTGTATCTTTCCCTCTATATAAAGTAATGTCTTGCATGTTTAAAAAATGTTACCTCGAAGAAATTAATAACGTTAAAGATTTTTTTCAGGACACAATTTGAAAGGAAAAATGAAAAGCGACAAAAAAATCAATATTGATTTTTCATGTTTATATAAAAATATTAATAGGTAGTGCCAGAGACGATTTATTTTTTTATTTGTAAAATAAACAATAAATTAAATACACTTTAAAAGACATTCTCTGTTTCTATTACAAAAATTATGCCCTACTAAAATAATTATTTTAGTTTCTTTAATACATTGTAGTTATACGAAAACAACTGGACGAACGAAAAACAAGAAAAAAAACAGGCTCTTGCAGGGAAACTGGACGTTTGGTTACCCACGTTAAAAATACAAATATTTATAAAAATGCGCATTTATTTATAGAAATTACACCAATTTCATATTATGGGCAGATTATTTGAAAATTTTGGTGGCATACCCAGTATCGTCTCGCGGCACAGTGATTGTGCGGCACTGTCTAATATTATAACATATTAAGATCAAACCATTCCGAATTTCATCAAAATCTAAAATTTCAGGTCATGATTTTTCTTTGTAGGTGGAAACATTTTTAAAAGTTTTCGGACGTGTTACGCACCAAATGTAGCTTCAAGCTCATATTTATTTTGATAGATAACATTTACATAACGTTTTTAATGATAAATATTTGAAAAATGCCATGTGAATTATACAACATAATATATCTAATATTGTTTGAGGCTTTTTTTAATATTGTTGGTATATACTATATAGTTTTATTTAATTATATGAAATTTTATAAAAATAATTGATAAAAATAAAGTTAATACATAATCAAACGATTATCATATTGCAATGTCTTTTTTTGTAAATCGATTGAATTTTAACGTAATATACAAAATAATATAATACATTGAATTTTACACAAATGTATTCAATATTTTGTTTTGTTTAAAACCTTGTTAATTGTATACAAGACTAAAACGTGCAAATTTTTAATATTGAAAATTAATTGTATTAATACAAAATCTGTGATTAATACTTTTTTTCCGATATTTTCAAAAAAAATGTAAACCAGTAGTAACAAATTAATAAAAAGCTTAAAAAATAGTTGTTAATTCATACAAGAAATCGATTTTTTTTACGACTCTAACTCATTGTCAGTTAACTCGCAGTTGGAGTCAGTACAACCCCGATTGAATCACCAAAGAACAAGAAGATCTCGAAAATCCACAGAAACTCCAGCAATTTTTGCTCTGATCCGACAAAATAACACTTTCATAATAAATAAACGGCGCGACGTAAATTTTTACTCTTTTCCCTTTTGCTTCAAAGGGTCCTTTTCACGTTTCTCAAAAGTCTCGCAAACACACAAAAGTCTAAACCGATACGTAAACCGAATTCATGAATCTTCCCGGCTGCTTTTCTCTCCTCTCGAACACGAGAAAGTAATTAATTGAAATTACGTTAGAAATCCGTCGCTTCTTTGTATGGCCCTTGAATAAATCATGTCTCTCGAGAAATTCATTATTCGATATATAATCTACAGTTTTGAATGTTTCTTGAGAGTTCAGTCGTTGTTTTTATGTTTGTTGTTTTTTTTTTTTGAGAATTGTATAATAGTATACATACATATGTATGTTGAAACGTTAATGGTAATTTTACGTATCCGCAGAAATTAATGGAAGTATGGGGTTGAGAGTTAAATATTTTTGAGTGAGGGGATTATTTTGAAGATGATGTGAGCAGGAGTGGATTTTAGATGATTTTGATCATTTTTGCGATTGATTTACTATTTTCATTTTTTTATTTAGTTATATGGCCGAAACTAATCGTTTCCTCCATCATGTAATTCAAATCGTAATCATCTTCTTCCAAAATTTGATTAATCATATTAACTGCTATTGATTTTATACGTTAGTAAGAAAATTTGATTTTAAAAAACCCGTTCAAGTCAAAGACGGAGTCGAAGTTAGATTCGGGGTTGGAGCAGAATTGAAACATAAGACAAAAGTCAAATTCAGAGTTGGAGTCAGTAAATTTTAAAGAAAATGTATAGCCTTGAATTTTTATCATAATCGTCAAAACGATAACGAAATAAAAAAAATATATCACTTCCGGCTTGTTCTAACGTTCCTATAAAAGTTATAATAAACGTTTTTACTTCGAAGTATAAATAATAAAAATCAAGCGAATTCATGATATCTCAAAATTAAAAATAATACTATTTTAATTTCTCTGAGGACCATATAAAACTAAATTGAAAACCAAATTAAGTCATCATTCCAATTTCGAAGTATTTAGCAGATTACGTATAATCAAGAGTTTACCACCCGGTACTGATATTGCGGTATCCGCAATTTGCAATACGCCACAATTTCAAAGTTCAACTCCAGCCAATTCGCTGTCGCAAAATTAAAAATTAATTTAATTTTCGATGCACGTAAAATACAACTGCACTGATTGCATATCGGATAAGAAGGGTAATTGCGATCGCAATTTGCATAACAATGCGCGGCGTGCGCTTCCATTTTTCGATATTTAAAAATCACTCTATGCAATGTGTATTATAAAAAACTGTTATGAATTTCCATAAAACGTAGAAAATTCTACAATTATTGTATTATTTTTGAAAATTAAGATGAAATTCACGATGAGTGTGAACGTGAACGTGAATATGAGCATGAGCGTGAATATGAGCATGAACGTGAACAAGAACGTGAGCATGAGCATGAACGTGAGCGTATTTAATGAATCAGAAAAGATAGCTAAATGAAAAAAAATATATAGCTTTAGTTCATTTATTACGCTTATGTTCGCCATGGATTTTCACCCTTATTTATTTGATAAACATGCCATATCAAGTTCCGCTAATGAAGTGTTTATGTTTACGCTCACGCTTACGACTACGTTATAATCTCGCCTTTATATTAATACGACATGTTGTGCACTTTCGTTGTTCCATTTGACATTAATGTACCACATTTCGGTGTTACCGTTTTTCAGCAAATGCTGCGTTTTAATTAATGTCACAGCCTTATCATTTCTGTCGGCCAGTCCGCGAATTATGAATTCATTAATCACGCGAAAGGACACACCGCAATCAACAACTATTCAAATAATTCAAAACGTTTTCAACGAACGAAACCAATAACGTCAAATGTCTCTTGTGAAATAATTGTGGAAAAATATACACATGTATGTTATGCGTCATTAAAAAAATTACTTAAAATTTATTTGCCCACAACACAAAAAAGTTTTTCATTTTATTCGAATGTGTTTGTTTTTATAATATTTTTATCAAAACTATACACCTTCATTATTCAATATATGAACTTCTTTTTTATCGCCTATTTAATTTCATAACTTTAGCCCTATAGATAATAATCAGAACTTAAAACTAAAAAAAAACCAACCTTACTTAAACATTGACACTTCCATGTCAATCAAAATGATAAAAGATAATTAATAGGAAAAATTCCAAGGTTTTGTTAAAAAAAAAACACCAACAAAGTGCAATCCCACTATACTAGTATTATTCGCATACAATGCAATTTTTTTGCATCCTACGCAAACTAAACAATTTCACAAACGACGCACAACATATACATACATATATGTATAATCATAATTGTAATATATTTTTCTATGGCAAAAGAGAACAGAAAAAAATGAACGAGCACGATATATTAGTCTCATATACTTATAACATCGTAAATATATAATAATGTGTATATAAGTATGTCTACTTATGTATATGTAGAGTTGAGGTCCTTTTTCCATTTACACGCATCCATCCTGTCGCATCAATCATATTACTAATGTGACCCCAATTTTTACACGGCAGTTTTCTACGCCCCTGTAATACACCTAGCACATACAATATATAACATATATTTTTGAATATTTTATTTTATAGCCGAATATTATATGAAAGCCATTAACTTTGGAGGAAATAAGAATTTCGTCGAGGCTTGATTGAATCAGGTTCTTAAATATGTCATATCATATATTACTATTCATCATCATCATTAGCAGCCTATAAGTTATCCACTGCAGGACAAGGCCTTACCAGACAAATGCGGCAGTCTAGGCTATACCTCACCGCGCTAGCCCAAGTCGTATTTCGGTGAGGGACATGTACCATAAGAACCAGTCCGCCCATGCCAGCGAAGGAGGTTCTCAGACCAACGATACGCGTGTCTATGTGCTAGACTCTGTGGTCGCTGTCTTCTGGGCGGATCGCAATGACCACCAGCGGGACAGACGAGTTAGAGACTAAGCAGACTGCGCCCTCGCTGCCCACTTTGCGATCGTAATGATCACCAGTTTGATAGACGAGGCGAGACCGTTGGTCCTACATGGTTCGGACCTCGGTAGAACACACGTCATTGGTCTTTACCATTACCAAAGAATTTTTTTTTTTTTTGTTAATTAATTAAATGGTCATGCAAGTTATTCTTTTGGTTTTTTCATGCCTTCATCTCGTTAGGTGTATCTCTGTATATTGTTCGGAAGTGAGTTAGTTATTGTTAGTTGATTAATATTTATGTCTCAGTTGTTTCAATTTAGACTAATTACAAGAGCATGCGGTTAATTTTTTTAATTAGTATGACATAGGGCATGACATTAACCAAATATGTTAATAGATATTAGTTAATTTAGAATAAGTGAGGATATCTATGATTTTAGTCGGATTCCCAGTTGGTCCATTATTTATGGGTTATGTGTTAGGTGTTACTACAATAGAATCATGGTAGCGTAATTACTCTAGTCCTATGATGGTTAGTATTATATTGTATAATTGTTAGGGATTATAAAATAATTGAGTTAGTATGCAATATACTATTCTGCTATGGGATATAGTAGTGATAAAAGGGCTTATAAATAAAATAATATTGGTGACACTTTTACAGGATAAGGGTCTCATAAGGTATTATTTTGAATTGGGTACCTACACAAGTTCACCTGAAAGATACGATTATAGTAAACTGGCGAATGGTTGATCGTGAATTAAAGAAAGGGCGGTCGCAATTTATTCGTAACGTCAGCATCGTCGTGTATATTACGTATAACAATTTAATGATTAATTATTGCTATTATTATTATTATTATTATTATTATTATTATTATTATTATTATTATTATTATTATTATTAACGAAATGATCATGCAAGATATTTATTGTTAGTCAGTTAATATTCATCACCAAGGAAAGCTTTTAAGTTTGCTAAATGAACATATGTTATGGTACAATCGCAATTTTATGAGTCCGGGAGTGTATTTCCCGTAAAACCATTCCACATTCGTTTATTTTGTGCAACCATTGTCAATATCTCTCCCAATTTTCAAACATAATAATTTACGAATTTTGTTCCAATTCGAAGAAAAAAAATTTTTTTTTTTTTTATTATTTTCGAATTATTAAAAATCAAAATATATGTATTTTTTTCAAGTATGTACATTCTAATCAAAATATATGTATTTTATCATTAAATTAAAAAAAAAAAAAAAAATGCAAATCGACGACGTTCGTGAATGTCCCGTGTTTTGGCCAAAGTGGCCCTCGCAAACCGAAATTCTGGACAAGTCTGATCCAGCGCGGGAATTTGATCCGCCGACGCGACGGCCGCCGGCCGACGCGCCGGCCGCCTTTCGCGCAAGCGCCGGTGTTGCGCGCGGGTGGCTGTCGGGGAGAAACTAGTAAAATTCAGACATTTACGGAGCGCCCTTTGACTAAAACGGACTATTTTATAAAATTACGAAAAACAAAAAATTGATTTTAAATGTGTTCTCTCAATCTATTTATTTAATGGATAGATTAATAAATATGCGTGTAGCTTACGAGCGAATAGATGTACGTTTAATAAAATCGACAACGAAATAAAGATGAAGTAATTAATACTAATTTGAATTTCAATTTGACAGAAAATTATAAAAAATTGGAAAAAAATATTGAGTGGTTACCGCCCTTCGGAGGCTGAAGTGATCCAGGACACTAACAATAAGATACACATTATTCACCCGCGAAACGAGATACATGCACTACGATTAATAACGCGTCGAATAAATCCCGTGAACAGGATTATAGCAGATCACAGTTAATTTGATATTATTAAGAAGCATCGCGTTGAGGCACGTGTGTTCATGAAATCACATTTCCAAGTAAAAACGGACGCGTATAAACGAAGGGAAAACCGGGCGGACGCAAAAAAAAAAAAAGGGGGGTTTTGAGCGTTTCTAGGAAGTATTATTAGCACTCGCACAGATGTTATCAACATAAAATAGACGCACGCGGTCGGATTAATCGCGGTCGCGATTAATTGAAGGAGAGCTACAATTAGAACTGGTGATAGAAGGTTAAGGTTGATGAAAGGAGGGCCGGAACTGATTGAGAACGGGAGACAATAACAACGGTGTTGCCACGGTGGCTGTCGGGGAGAAACTCATATTACTATTATTATATATAAAAGTTCTTAGATTTAACCGGTGAATCTTAGTGTTTCGTAGTGAAATTCTGAAAAATTATAATTAAAATAACCACCGTTTTGAGTTTGACAAATAAATAACAATTTATTACTAAGCCTAAAATAGAAGTTCGATCGCGGAGCGAAGCAACTTTGCTTTTTTCAGACCGGACGTTCCGCGCTGAAAAGGTACACCTGCGATTGTCGCGAAATTTCAGAATTGTGCTAAAATTTCAGCCGCCTGCCATAATACAGTTTCTCGTTCCATTGAAATAGCACCCGCGGGCTACGAAAAGGACACGAATCAAAAGGGCGAGGTCCTGAAAGCGAGCGAGCGAATGCTTTGTGCGACTCAAAAGATATGACCTCCTGAAAATTCTTACGAACACTATCGTGTCATACTATCCGTGTTTGCTGTGCTTTTTTGAATTAAAAAATATGAATTTTTTAATATAATTATGATATTTTGTTTCAATAATCGTTAACGCATGAGGTGTCGTTCTATCGCATATAAATTGAACCTCCATGATGGCGTTAATGTACAAAAATGTGTGAACCTCACCTTTAGAATCAATATTGCTTATCCATATTTATTAAAATAAAAATTAATATAAAATCGATTCAAGATAATTCTAAATATTAAATTTGTTAAGAATTAGGGCAAGGTTCTATAATGGGCGTAAACGAAAGCCATATGACAACGTGAAAATATTTTCTAAAGGAATCATATAAGTCTTTCGAGTTTGATTCACGTTTCAATAGCAAATATTTTTATGCTTTTTCACTTGTCCACTATGGAGCCTTGTCCTAAAGCTTATGCGATTTCAATATGAAAATTCCGCGAAAAAAATCAGCAAATTTCGCCCAGAACTCAAACCGACAATCATCCATTTACCTTCCGACCCTCGATCCGCCATTAAATTAGCCTTGTGTTTTTCAGGTACCGCCTTTTGAGCACGAACCGAGAATAATAAAATGATACATAGCCCCCCCCCCCCAGCATTATCCGTTTTTCAGCCGAAAGAATTTTCGCGCACTCGAAAATAGGGCTTTTCCGAAAATTTTCCGAAAGCTTCGACGTTTTTCCAGAGACGACTTTCCATTTTTCATGCGGGAGCTCGCTCGCGCGGACGTGTTATACAAACTCTGATCGTATACATAAAATATATTTTCGTGCCCATAATATTTCATTCCGTATGTAAAAAAGTAGGTATGTACACGTTTCGGATGGTTTTATTTTTTTTTTTGTGTATATGTTATGCGTCGTTTATGAAATTGCTTAGTTTGTATACGAGGCAAAAAAATTTTTGCGTCATATACGAACAATATAGTGAAATGCTGTTTTGTTGATGTTTTTTACTAAAATTTGGACTTATCCCTTTTCATCATCTTTTTTTCCATTTCAAAAAGAAGTTTGTAAGAGAAGAATGAAGAGAAGAGGTTTGGAAAAAGTGGTTTTGGAGGTTTCAATTATTAGGTTATGTTTATTTTTATTAGCTTAAAGCTCTGATTGTTATCTGAAAAGGTTTCTTTAGGTGGGAAGGAAGGTATTGAAGAAATAACTCAAATTTCAGACAACAAAGATGTTTCAATACTAAACCAATTTAATTCAACAAGCATTTAATAAAACTGATGATACTACTTTTTCATCCAACTCATAAAAAATTCACGCATTTTTTGAAATATTATACAATACAATATAATATGAATATAATATACTACAAATATGAATATAATAGATCCGAACATTTGAAACGGTTAATAAACACTCGAAAAGATTAACGTTTTGACAGATGCTCCATTTTAGATTGAGAAACGATGAAGATATTACAGTTTTATTACAAATAGATATATGTTTTTATAACATTTGATTCGAACACAATATTCATAACACAATCCAGTTCTCAGAACGATCTTCATTCATCTCCACATCAAAAATTTAATTAACAATACACCCCTGAACCAATCCAACTCATAGCATTCATTCCGATCGAACATAATTAAAACAGAATGGGAACGTCCCCGAACCGATACGTATCCAACTTTAAATTACATTGTGAATCCGTTTTGTAAAGTTTTGATCGAGTTTCAAAAGACGGACGCGGTGAAAAAATTTTTTCAGCACTTTTTCCCCGCGAATAAATGACGAAACGGCGCCGTTTCGTTTCCCTCGAATGCAACTTCTCTAAATTTATTTATTATACATAATACGCGAAATATATTAAAGATACGTCCTCGGTATACAAAAGTGCCCGATGGCCCAAAGCTGTTGCCGTTTGATGAAATTTATTCAGCGAACTTTTTCCCGAGATAGCGCACCTCGAAAGTTTCAGGCCCGAACAAAGACAGACTTAAATGGAAAATTTACTCGGTCGGTCTGTAAACGAGGACGTGAAAAATACAACTAGAAAGCTTTTTAAATGGGTGGAAGTTTCGGAATGCCTTTCAGTCACGTGATAGTGGTGAATTCTTTTAGAATTTTTTCATATTATAGTTGGAGCGGATGATGTCGAGGAAAAAATGGAAGATTTTCGATCGGAACCTTTCTGATATTGAATCGTATGGATAAAAAACTGGTCAAAACATTCAATTTTGTAGCCATTTTTAAAAAATCACTTTTTAGTCGATTTTTTTTTAGAACTGTACTGACTCCGACTCCGACTCTGCTGGGATCGAAAAGTCGTAGCACTTTATGTGGAGTTAGGTACAGTTTTCAAATATTGTATCGAATTTAAAATATTTTTAACTCACTGTAGTGTTTAATATATTATTATTTTATGCGTTGAAATTCAACTAAATCACAAAAAGTGCTTGCAATATGAACCTCCTATTTATTTTATCATAATATTTCATGGAATTGAATAAAATCGTTCTTATCTGTGAACCGCTGTGGGTTATTGAAAATAGTGATAAGATATACAAAGATTTGCTTTATAACATATTTAGAGGGGAATCGTTTTTACGATAACATTTTGAAGTAAAAAGTTATGAACGTAAAATAACGCATTAAAAGGTAAAATTTTTTTTTTCCTAAAAAAAACGATCATCTTACGAGACGATAATGATTATAAATCAGAAAAAATCTTTCTTCATCACTTTATATGCAAAACTACTTTAAGTAGTAAAATATCAACCGATTCTGACTCCTTTTTATTATTTTCTTTAATATTTCGACTAAAACAGATTATTTTTTCCGTATCCTATAGATTTTCAAAATGAAAGATCCGTTATGCTTCATTAACATATCCATGGTCCTACTAAACGAAATACCTTGGCCGGTTTTTTTAATGTGAATAAAATATAATATGTGTATAATATTTTTTGAAAAAAAATTCAATATCATACCCTTTTAAAATGTAATTGACACGTCATCACAATAAATTATAAAAGTTTGGAGAGCTATTTTTACAAAATACTAATTTTTCAAAAGATTTACTAATCTTTCTAATAAAATCGCTCAAGTCGGAGTTGGAGTCGAAGCTAAGATAAAAAATCAATTTTGAAGTCGGAGACGGTAAATTTTTAAGCGAATGTATAGCCCTAACATGTTTTATACAAAATGAACAAATTTATGTTCAACATCGAACTGTTTCACAATTTTGAATGGGTTAAATTTGTTGGCACGACAGTAAAAATGTATTTCACGACAAATGTTTAACGACCCTAAATGTGAAATTCACAACAGGATCGGTGGTCGCCCGTCAAGTCCGGGTTGCCAGAAACAAAAATATAATTAAAAATTCTTATGACTCGATTAACTGTTTATTTTATACCAAAATTAAATTAAAACCATTTTAAAATTAAAAATTACTTAATTACGCGTTTGTAAAATTTAAAAAAGTTGAAAAATACTTACAATTGGACTTATTACATTTTTTTGTAGGTTATGATGCGCTTGACAGTTGAATGACATTTCGCATCGGTTATTCAAAAAAATGTTACTAAGTAACAACAGTTGATAATTAAAATCGAAATATGCATGATTTATTCCATATGAAATGTTATTTCTATTGCATCAATATTTATTAAACGTTTGAAAAATATGAGAACAAACATATTTCACAATATGCATAGGTAGGTTTATAAAATTTTACTGATTAGGTATGTTTTCTCATTTTATTGTTTAGGTATCATTTTTTTAGTTTAAATTAAATATATTGGTGTCTCCTCTCGACAACTGTCAGTTTGTTTGCAGGGCCGCCGACTTAACAAATTCTCTGTTGAAATTTATTTTTGTTACTGGCAACCCCGACTGACGGGCGACCACCGATCCTGTTGTGAATTTCACATTTAGGGTCGTTAAACATTTTAAAGACGTGCATTTACATATACCATCGTGATACCATTTATTTTGTCGGGATAAGGGGCTATTTTGTCGGGCCGATAAATGGCACCCATTTTGAATTATCACTTCACAAAAAATTCTAATTTTGACCTCACCGAAAACACTTCAGTTTCAGAATCTCAGTTTCTTTCTGAAATATTATAGAAATTGACCTAGAATATTAAATAAAATCAATTTAATTAACCATGTCTTAGCGAAAAATTCATATAGAAAAATCAATATAAATTTATAAATAGATTCTGAAGTACATTTAGTTCGTGCGCCATACGTTTGCAATCCTTACGTATGAAATGGGTCATTTCTCGACGGCTGCTGAAATCATCGTCGGCAATTACTGAACTTTCAGCCCGTAACTTGTGTACACGTCCGTAATTGCTTTATTTCGGCAAATTGAAAACCGAATTGAAATTGTCAGCAGAACTATGAGTCGAAACTTCGCTGGAACCGAACGCGGGTTAACTAACTCCATTATCGATTATCGATGGGTTCTATTCGTGTGTGTGTTTCGAAAATATTTTTATATTTGCTCGATACAGATTGGACTTTTTGAGTCTAATTGATCGTCGAATTCCAGTATATACTCGTATTCGTACGTTAATTTCGTATGATACAAAATTATAATCTCAATTTCGGTTTATACAGAGTGGCACCGATGGACGGGAACTTTTGAAATGCTCAGTAAAATTATATAAAACCCAACAAAAATCTAACCATTATGTCTTGCCATTTAAGAAACAAAGGTTTAAATTGTTAGTTTTTAAAATTATGTCCTGTACATAACTATGTGTATGGCATTTTCTTCAATTGACACATTTGTATTCATCCACTGTACTGTTGAGGTTCCTCATTGCATGCTGCTAGTATAAAATCTCAGCTAGAATATCACAAATGTCATTTTGAATATCTTAATTTTTTTCACTCAATTCATCTATTGTCCTCGACTAAGTTATGTAGACCCGATTTTTTGGGTAGTTTTTAAACTATCACAATCATACCAATCCGATAATCTTAGAGACTAGAGAATGTCACCGAATCTTACGATATTGTTATCGCATAATTCTCGCGTAATTGCAAGTGAAAACTTTGTAGTAAAATATCATCTTATTAAAACTAGGCTTTGTGAATTTAGGAAGAATTCTTTAAGGCAATTGCGATATAATTGCAATGTCTCAACATGCCGATCTAAATGATCAACTATTGTGATCCACTCTACATTTACAAAAAAATAAGACTTGAGTACTCAATGTTAGGAAATTTTACACCATCCCATAATCTTGAATGATACGATATCGTTATGGTATTACCTTAGTATTCCAGTTAAAATATTACTGCAAACAATGAGGAATCTCAATAGTAGACGCAATCTACAGAACCAATTAAAAAAAATTCAAATTGGATTACTGCTTCTTAAATGGCAAGATACAGTGGTTCGATTTTTATCAATATTTTATTGTATTCTTTATATTTTGAAAGAGAATTTCATAAGTTCACAATTCTCTGTACCGCCCTATATAAAACACAACAAATTTGTCGCAACAAAAACATTCGAAAAATTAGGTCGATCGCAACGAAACGAACCGCAAAAAAAAATAAAGAAAAGGAGCGAATCCGCAAAAGCGCAAAATGAAATTTCAAATTATAACGATATCGCGTTGTTTTAAAATTCCATTGTTGTTTCATCTGCGCGAGTTTGTTTCCATTTCCCGCGGCCGATTTTTCTCGCCGCCAATGAAAAACTCGTTAAAGGATTTTCCACTTGCCGGCAGAAATGCACAATATAATACGAGATAAGGGGAAATTTTTCGCGGAGAATTTTCCCGGCTCGAAATATGCATATTAATTGCGCCGTTCGCTAATTAAAACTACGCTTTTCCGATGCGGACGAGGGATAAATGTCCGCTGAAAGGAAGCCGTTCCAATGTTTTTATGTCCTCTCTTTGTGTTGTTGTTGTTTTTTTTTATTTTCAGATGAAAAACCATGTAAAAGTTCGAACGATCCGTTTTATATGTTTCCGTTGCGAAACTTGACGCAAGATAAACGACCATTTTCCTGTTGTGTTAAATATTTGGGTTAGATATATGATATATGGGGATTTCGTTCATTTTAACCGATTTCGTGCCAAATATATGTTTTTAATAGACAATATACACTTGTGAATGTTACAATATATTTTCAATACACATAAATATTCTTTGTTGTTTGTGTTATAGTTTCAAAAAGTTCACAGAAATGTTCTCGATACAAAATTCAAAATACATATTTCTAAGTGATTCTAAACATAGTCGAAAGTTTAAATTGTGACATTATCTTAAATATAAAATTTACAGTGTACGATCCAAAAAATTTTCAGATATTTAAAATCAATAAGTATTCAATTTTTAATGCAATGTTTGTGTATTGAAAAACGCGAAATTTCTTCCGTTTTTTTTTTGTGAAATTTAACGTCGTTGATTAGCGTGATCTCCCCTTTATTGGTGTTATTAAAAAAATAAAAGATTAATGGAATCTGTTAAATATGACAGTTGACGTATCTTACAATATACCTATGGAAGGCTGAAAAAACTTGCATTTGTCAAAATCCGAAGGTCAAAAAGTACCACATGCTTAGGATTCGGTTTTGTAAATCATAAAAGAGCTCAATACATAAGATGAAAGTTGTGAAATTGCTATTGAAAAAATCATTTTGAAACATAACTATGTCAAATGCTGTTTAAATTTCACAAAAAAAACGCAAGATTTTTTGCATTTTTCATGAAAACTGCAAATACACCAATTTTCACATAACACATATCCATAGTAAAATCGATTACAAACATATCAATATATGAAATCATTTTCAAATATCGTTAAATAAAATATACTTAAGTAAGAATTTGTCGATCGTAACTTTAATACCAAATGTCAAATTAACAATATAAAATCGTATAAATCGTAAATTTTTCAAATGAAAATCATCTAGCTTAATCTAACCGGGAGGAGATACTTCTCGGCGGGAGATTATGGCGTCGGGGCATTAAGACCGCTTTACATTTTCGAAAATTACCGCTCGTTCTTCACAGATTGATATTGGCCGTATTTCAAACGGGATAATGAAAATCTAGATCCCTTCCACGGTCTGAATAATAAAATTTGCAAAAGGAGACATAAAAAAAATTAAGGCGACGCCCAAAGAGTTCGAGGGCCCGAATTTTCCGACAGTCCGAGACGAGACGAGATTTCCCGACGTGGAAAAACCAATTGTTGGGAATCGAATAGGGGAGACTTGTCTAAATCCAAGGCAGGTCTAATTTCGTGATAGTTGGAATAAAATTGATTTTTTTTAATTATGCCAACGTATTTTAGAGAACTATGTTTACTTAAAACTTGCTGGTAAATACACGAATACATGCTGATGTAATTTAGTGATAATTGTCTATTTGTGATGCTAGTTTGGACATGTTTTGCGACGATTTTTGGTTTTGTTATTTTTTGGAGCACACGCACAATTCAGGTGAGTAAAACAATGTTTTCACTAAGCAATAGATAGAATAGAAATATTATATATGTAAAATTATATAGCATTTTTTTTTCACAAAAATATTTACAGGGATGTGTATCATATAGCCTTAAAAGTTTGAAATTATTTTAGCATCTTATATCAAATTTACAACTGTACGTTTTAAGATAAATTACAAATAATTGTTTCTCAGACATCTACGAGTAATAGTTAGTATTGATAAAAATATTCATTATAAATTTTTTTAAATAAGAAAAATTATTTGTTTCATTAATTTCTGCTTTTCTTGAAACTTCGATAAGTATATTTAAATAAAATTACCAGTTATTTTGAAAAAATATTGTTAATGGTTATCTTCTATAACATTTCAATACTAACCTTTTTAATATCGAAAAAATACATTATGAAGCTATTCTCAAAATTGAGTATACTATCGCGGAATTACACAACCACTTCACAGAATTAACCATAGTATCACGAAATTAGGCGTCTCACATTCGATCATTTGAGATGTCACACAAAATTGGTAATAAATTACAACATTTAAATATATTAATAATTCGATAAAAATGAAGGTAGATGCTTTAAGATTGTAAGATTTTTTGATTATTTCACAATAGAATACAAGACAATTACAAACGAGCGCTCAATATCACGGAATAAGACTAACCTCCCCTCCCTCACACGACCAAAATAAAACCATATTTTTTATTTCCAATTTGAATCCTAATTAACAATCGAATTCCCGCCTATTCAAACCCTCAGATCTCGGCGATATAAAAGCGCGCGAAAGAATTGAACTTCGCGGCGGGTTTTAGCGCGTTAAAAAAGGCTTAAGCTAGCTACCCCCCCCTCAACCCCCCCGATCCTTTCCCATACAGAAAAGAACGAACGAAACGTCGAAATGATTCCGGCCGAATTTATCCTCGTCGGATTTATCGTCGCATTAATCCTGGCGAAAATAAAATGAAATAAAAATTCCGCATTGCGTCGCGCTTATATTCTCGGGTGTCGTCGGAAATAGAAAAAGGAGAGGCTCTTTTTCCTCTTAGCCCCCCCCCCTTTCCTGGCCCACTGCCCCCCCCCCCTCCGGTTACGGTTAATATAATTTATTGGCAATTTTCGCGGGACTGCGGATTCCTTCGTTCTTCGTCAAAGCGCGTGACTTTTATCCCCCGTTGAGATGAAGACGCGAACGAACGGTCTCTATATCGGTTCGCTTTTTTATCGACTTGTGTATATAATGCAGTGGTCGAAAACCTTTGATCTGAGGGTAAAAGTTGTGTATTTTATTATTGGATTTGTTTTTTTGTCACGGCGCGAGCTAAGAATGCACTTAAAGAGTGATTGATTGTATAATAGTTCGGGTTTGGAAATGAGGATTAATGTGTTTTTGAGAGTAGGTATTTACTGGCAATACACTAATAGTTTAGTTAGGAAGGTTGATTTTAAGAATGGGATGATTTGAGATATTTTAAAAGTGATTTTGGGTTCAGTGATGAGTTTTATTATGGGATTTGGATGGATTTTGGAATATTTTAGAAATAAGTTTAATATATGTAGAAATGAAAATTGGAGTATAACTTCTAAAATAAAAATCTAAATCCAAAATCCATTGTTTATAAGGTCTATATTGTATGTTCAAAAATATTTACAAGTTTTGACGATAAGATCAAAATTTCTTATACGAAATCTGAAATTCATAATCCTTAATCGAAGCTATAGTTTTCAAAGTTTAATACATACAATGTTAAAAAAAATACCTATATATGAAGTTCATTATACCAAAATTTAACCAAATGTCCGAAATCAATCATCTATAATTTGAAATATAATTTCTTAAGTATCATATAGTACAATGCTCTGAGTCTAAAATGCAAGACATAAAGCAGAATGTCCGAATTTCATAGTTAGACGTACAATGTTTCAATTGTGCTATGAAATTTTGGATTCATAACACGTTTATATTAATATTATATAATAATTCAATTTATAATCACTTCACTCAATTTTTTTTATGAAAACTACATATATTAATTTATATTAGAAATTCGCTGACTTTTAAATATAAAAACGCGCATTAACAAAATTATAAAACGCTGACTTTCACTTAAATTTTTAATAAATTGATTAAAAACTTTCCGAGAATCATTCGAGAATTCCACCACGAAAAGTATACACGCATAATACACTTAAATTCAAAAGTTCACAAAAAAACTCGGTACGCTCGCGAAAAAAGCAAAAGACGAAGAAAAAATAATAAAAAAAGAGGAATGAAAAGAAAAACTCGTCCCTTAACAGGGAAAAGCTCGTCGGTCATATAACGAGCGATACGAAATATAAATATTGCGGGGGTCGTGGGCGCGGAAAACGCACTTAACAATTTTCCGGACGGAAAATTGCAAGCCGGCCGACCGACTCGCTTTCCTCGAAAAATTTTCCGAGCATTATTTGTTTTTCGACGACCACGCAAATGAAAATTCGCAAAAATGTCTGCTTTAGATTACGCGCGTACGCTTTGCTGGAAAACTTCGAATTTTCAGCTCTTAGCGTGTAATCTTTATATATATTTTTTATGCCAAGACGTGTTTTCAATCTAATATATCTAAATATATGTATATATATAAATTTTCCGATTATGAACTAAATTTAATACTAATTAGATCTATTGAATCGGTATTTCATTTAGTATAGTATCGATTCGATATCCTCTTAATGTTATTATACCAATAACACTGATGGTAATTAGAATTTAATATAAGCATATGTCGGAATCCGATCATTTCACATAAATGTAGATGTATGTTGTTCTCGGATTATTTTCATTGAAATCTCACCATGGGGAAAAACAAGTTGAACAAATACGACACTTTCCGCAATGTTCAATAGAAATCGAGAAAGGCATTAAAAATTCTTCGAGAGGCGATCGACAAGAAAAGAAAAAGCAAAGTGCGGGTAGATCGCGAAACTTTCAGATGAAAAGAAAACTCGAATATTTCATACAAAATATGTATATAGATTTCGCGATAGTATGTACAAAAGAAAGGCGAGTTTTCGTCCGCTTTAGAAAACGGAGATGACAAATATTCGCCAGTGTTGAAATAACAATTTTCAATTTTCGATTCGTCACTAAATATCAGAGTTCGCTTCCCACATAGAAAGTTTCCTTTAAAGCCGTTGATAAATATCGTTATGAAACACATTTTATATACAACTATTACGATTCCGTTATACAATAATTTCATTATGATTATAAAACGTTCATACAACAACATTTTTATCCCATTAATCATTTTATATAAAACATTAAAAAAGCATGCGATACAATCAATAAAGCGTAAACCTTCACATTTTCCTCGAGCAAAAACCAAAATCCTCATAAAAACCGGATATAAATCATCATGGATGTGGAAAAAGTATGAAAGAGAGTGATCGCGGTCCTCGAAGGGTTGACAAGGCGATCCTTATCGCTGATCCTCGAGGTTCGAACCGGGAACAGGAAACAAAGGCCCACCAGCGGACAAAAGGTTATATAGGTATTGGGCCTAGTCTAGGCCGGGACGGGACGGCCCTCGTGGGATCGTTTTGTCCCGCTAACAACCCCCGGAACAAAGCCGGTCGACTCTATGCTCCCAGAATAAATATCGTCAAATATATTATATGGGATGTGTGCTTTTTTTTCTTAGAATGTGTAAAAATATATATTTCGGACGTTCGTTGGTGTTAATTTTTGATGATGATGTTCGCTTTGTAGTGGAATCTGTTCATTTTTAAATATTGAAGATTTTTGTGTGGTTAGGAAGTTTCAGTTATGCCTATACTGATTGTGAGTAATATTTAGCTTTTTAATTTTAAAATTTAAGAATTATCGACAAGTAGAATTTGAAATATTTACGATTTTCTTTTATTGAATTGAGAATTACTTTAACTGTTAGCTGAGTGAGTAACAACAGACGGATAGAAATCGACTATAAAATCTGTAAAGGAATTTCTCAAATGAACGACAGAGAAAAACCAAAGGTTTACAACCAAACCAGTCCAGAGCTTTTATGGTTTCAAAAGCAGAGCTTTACATTTTCTTCAAAATTTACCGTTTCCTAAAATGACGTTTTTCTTAGCTTCGGCTTCAAATCCGACTTGAGTGATATTAATAAAATCAAATTTTCTTCTCAACGTATAAAACTAATACCAGATAATAGACATGCATAATAAGAATTTTCAAAATTAAAAATCATAAATTAAAAATTTGGCAAAAATAACTCCCCGAACTTTTATATTTTTCAAGCTTTTTATTTATTATAACAATTAATCAATCAAATAATAACAGTGTTTGATATTGAAATTATCTTTTTTTTAATATTATATTTACATATAAAAAAAATTAAGGCGTAATTTATATATAAAATAAAATGGTTAAGACATATGTAGAACTATGAATACGTCAACGAAACATAACGAATCTTTTGTAATAGTCCATACGAAACGATACAATGAATCGCTTTAGCCATAAAATTACACAAAATATTTTTAAAAAAAAAGTCAAAATTAGTTGATTTTTTACAATCCGACTACTACAAATACATCAATCCCAGCCAAGTTAAAGTCAGAATCTACAGCATAGTTTCCCAAACTTATTTTCCCCGTGGACCCCCAGCCCAGTTTTATTTTCTTTCGTGGACCCCCCTTCAAGATGCCTAATTGTGAAGTTTATTAAATTTTTAAATACAAATATAAACACATTGCGATGGGTTTTTTGTAGGCCTGTATTTAATGGTCAGTATCTAATTCAAGATTTGGTCAGTAAATTAAATAAATGTTCAGTAAATTAAATAAATGGTCAGTACGTATTATAAACGGTGACACGACAATTCGGCCAAAGATAACTCGTCCAATGACGATTCGTCCAACGACGATTCGTCCAAGACAATTCGTCCAAGGGACAATTCGTCCAAGACAATTCGTCTAAAGACAGTTCGTCCAAAATGGCTAAAACGACGATTCGTCCACGACAGTTCGTCCAAAAATTAAAATTAAATTAAAGCCAGGGGTTTTCAATTAAAATCGAAATATTTTCGGAAAATCAGTCAGGGGTTCTCAATTAAATAAAATAGAAATGTTTTCGGGATGTCAGTCAGAGGTTCTCAATTAAAATAGAAATGTTTTCGGAATGTCAGTCAGGGGCTCTCAATTAAAATAGAAATGTTTTCGGAATGTCAGTCAGGGGCTCTCAATTAAAATAGAAATGTTTTCGGGAAGCCAGTCAGGGTTCTCAATTAAAATAGAAATGTTTTCGGGATGTCAGTCAGGGTTCTCAATTGAAATCAAAATTTTTCGGAAATTCTGGTATCGCCAATTAAAATCGAAGTGTTTCGAGAATAGTGAGGGTTGTTCAGTAAAAATCGAAAATTTTCGGATATTACGATTTCGACAATTAAAATCGAAGTGTTTCGAGAATAGTGAGGGGTGTTCAATTAAAATCAAAATTTTTTTGAAAACCCTGACTTTTCGGAAAACACTTCGATTTTAGTTGATAACAACTTACTTTCCGAAAAATTTTCGATTTTTTATTGTGGGCAGTATCTAATCAAATATTCGAATCTGCATACATACGATATTATGCTTTATGACAAAGGATTTAACGCTCATATTTAAATCCGTGACTACGCGTTTATGTAACGTTCTGGACTTGAGCAGCATTTAAAAGCAGAATTATAATGAGCCTTAAATCGTAGTAAGTAAAGTGAATATTTGTTTGCAGGGAGATTTTAACGTCACGCAGCATTATAATAAGCCTTAAATCGTAGTACAAAAGCTCAATGAAAATGAATAACGCTTGAGATTTCCTGGACTAGAAACCACCTATAACATACATTACAATTACACAATATTCATATATCACACCATAAAAGTATATTTTCAAGAAAAAGAACTCAAATCAATCCTCGAGTACAACGTGAACGTTAACGCGAAGCAACACGCCTCCGCTAAGCCAGTGGCGGGGCTCGCGCGGAATAAATACCTTAATCAAGTCCGATCTATATCCGAGGGAATTTCCCCAACAAAATACGGGGGGGGAGGATCTAAGGGAAATAACAATGGCGAGAGGGTAAAAGTCGTTTGCCGAGGGCGATTGCAGACGCCGTAAATCTCGACGCAGCCGTATTCTAATGGGGAGGGCCGGCGGTTTGCGGGTCAACGTGTCGATGTTTCGACCCCTTCACGTAGTGTGAAGGGGTTTTGCTGTTTTAGGGGTGCTGGGAATGTGTGTTTTTTATTTTTTTCTTTAAGGTTTGTTTTGAAGTTTTTTTGTATGGAAAATTTTTCGTGGAATTGGTGAGAAAAATTCTGTTGATTTTTTCATTATTTTTTCAGCTTTTCTCTGTTTGTTTTTTTTACAAAATTTAATTTATTTTTATAATTAAAAAAAATTATCGGATTACCAGTAAATGAACATTAAAAATAATAATTGAAAATTTTAATTTACAGGTAATCTGGATTTTTTTATTAATAACTGGTTTGCCAGTAAAATAAATTTTGTAAAAAAAAAAAACGGAGAAAATCCGGAAAAAGAATGAAAAAAATAAAAAAAGTTAACCTATGTTACACTACCCGACTTTTCAAAATACTCCAAACGCAACTATAATAGATAAACAGCTCGCACTCATAAAAAAAAAATTTTTTTTAATTTACCGGTAAAGGCTACAATTTACTGGTAAATAAACGAAGTAATATTTGGGTCATTTTTCGATAGACAGATAATTTTTTTTTCAAATTTTTATCGATCTGGTTTACCGATATTGGCCTCCCTATTAAAGGAGGCCAAATCGACCGTAATATAAATTTTCCGGTAATACAGTTTTTTTCTAATTATCAATTTACCAGTAAATTGGATTTTGTAAAAAAAAAAAAAAAAAAAGAACGAATAACCCAAAACAAACAACCTTATACTAGCTGACATTTTTTTAAATATTTTTTGAAAAAAAAACGCAACGAAAATAAACAGCTCGCCCTCATAAAAAAAAGATAAATATTTTTTTTTTTAATTACCACTAAAAGTTTAAATTTACTGGTAAATTACCTAGCTATGATTTGGATCATTTACCGGTAACAGCATACTTATTGTTAGTCCAAATCTATTGCTCAAAATACATACATAATGTATATTCTCAAAAAAAAATAATCATATAATACAATTTATGTCTTCATTAATTGTTAGGTTACAAACTAATAATGTATGAATGATGAAAATCGTGTGAAAAAAGTATGGTTTTTTTTTATAATTATGAATTTTAATACTCTTTTTTTTCTTTATTATGTGTAAAAATATAATATTATCATAAAATATTAATATCTAAAAATAAAACAAATAGATTGCACAGTTCTAACTATCTACTATTTGTAGTGCATTATTTCGCGGCACGTTCGTACGAAAATATAAATGGAAAACGTTTTCGCAAATAAAGCTAAGCTTTCGCTTACGTGCTTTCGAGCTCTCTTGTAATGTTTCGAATTTGCATAATTTAACACTTAATTTTCACTACTTGATTGCCTTTTACCGAGCGAAAATTGTATTCCAAACTAGCAAAAAAAAAAAGATCGCCTGATTTACAACCCGCCGTTTTGGACTCACAATATAATTAGCGCCGGAATTAATTCGAATAACAGTGTTTAATTCGACGCTGAACCATTTGATGAAAATTTTCCCGATCGATCGATCGAGTTTTCCCGAGAAGTTGCTTCGTCAATTAATTTACGAGAAAACACTTAATTGCTTTCCGTTAAAAGGTCTCCACGAGTTTTTCGCTTCAAACTCTGTCAACTTTTCCCTCGTTTTTTTTTTTCATTTTGCCCACGAAGGCTTTCTCTCGTCCCTATCTATCCCGTCTGTCTGTCTTTCTGTCCGTCTGTCTGTTCTTCGAGTGTTAATGGCGATTTTCTCCCCCGCGGGAGTTCAATGGGAAATTCGTCTGCCGATTCAAAGGAAACTTTCCAAGGCCTCGAGACGAATTTCTCGTATTATGTACCGCTAAATAATGTATTGATTTAACGGTCGACCGAAATGAAAATCGTATTATGTAAAATTTTCATTCATGAAATTTTTTGTTCGGATCCAGGTTTGATTAACATTTTCGGTTTTAATTCATTTGAATGAATGTTGTTTTACAATCTATTCGTATCCGCATAAAATCGAGTCTTTCTATAATAATTACATGTCATATAAACCTATTGAAAATCGAACATGTTTTAAAATATATTATAATATGACATTTTTATATTGTAATTTGATTCAAAATATTATTACTGATATTTAAAATTTGGCAATTGTATATGAGATATCTATTATATAAATATAATATTGGAAATATTTTGTACTGAAATTTTGTATAGTGATAAAATGATCGGCTTTTTTCTTTAAAGTTTTCCGAAAAAAAATTATAATTTAATCATAAATGCTCTAATAAAATTAAATACTGCAAACACCATTATTTCTTTTCTTTATTATTTAAAATTTAACACATTCAAATACTTCGGGACATTGATCGAAAACAAAAATTGTTTTGCCAAGATGTCTATTTCACAATCAGTCCTATTTCACATTCATTTCCATAAATATGATGATATCCTCTTTTAATTCTCATCACTAAATTATTTTTTTTTATTTACATTATTTAAAACTTTTTTTTTTATTAACTTCGCATGATTTTCAATTTTTTATTTTTATTATTAAATAAATATCGTTAGGGGCCCTTATAAAATCAGCGCGCGAGGCCAAATTTAGCCCACAGGCTGCCTTTTTTCCCGTACCTGATCTAACATCTACTGACGAGATTCTAGCAGGTATATTTCTTGAAAATACCTTGATATTACAGAAGTTGACCTTATTTATCCAATTTTCTCAGTTTTAAATATCCAGTTTTCAAAAAAAATACATTCCACGATCAAAATTTTCACATGCACATACACATTTTTTTTTTTTACTAATACAACCCATTTCCGGACCGAAAACAACCATCTCCCACCGAACGTTTCGATTCAGACAACATTGCTTTAAATTCAACTCGACACCTCGACACGAAACATCCCTTTTAACCCCTTCCGGCCAAAAGCGACCTGCACGCTCGCCAACACACACAAACCCACATCGGCTGACATCAATCAGCCCGCAGCATTGGCAACACTGCGCATTTAACCCGCCGGTGGCTTTTGCGAATGCACCGACCGTAAGTAATGAACGCGGTCGCAATTCGTCGCAGTTTGCGCTGACGTGACGCGGAACCATTTGTCGATGAGGCGCCATTTTTTTGGCGCGGAAATGTGTCCGGCGTTAGGGGTTAAAATTCGAGGGATGGTTGGAGTTGTTTTTGGTGATGGTATATTTTAGGGATGTCATTACCGGTAAATGGCCAAAAAATGATTCGGAAATTTATTGGTATTTTTTATTTTAACGATAAATGAAAAGAGTTGCTGTTTTTTTTTTTTTTTTTCAGAAAATAGTCATCAGAATTGATGGAAAATTCGGTCTTTGTAATATATATGTTTTTTTTTTTCAAAATTTAATTTAACGATAACCGGTAATTAGAAATAATACCGGATTACCGGTAATTTTTTAAAATAAAATATTATATTAAGATTATGAGTCAATGTCCAAAAAAATGAATAAAAAAACACAAAAGTATAGGATAGCCACTACACTGAAGGATTTGATTTGAAAAAAAGCCATAACTTTTTTCATTTTCAATATTTTTTTATTTTATTATTTTGTAGATTATAGAACATCTTTTAAAGATTTAAATTATTACATATGATATCCAAATAATCAATCATTATATTTGTATTTTTTATTTTAGTAAAGATCAATTATTGAAAGTCAGAGATAACACCGCACAAAATAGTATTTATATTTTTTTTTGATGCTGATGGGTTTTCATGAAATTTTCAGTATTCCAAAATTAATAGTTTTGTTTGTAGATGTTCAAATGAAAGTGAGGCTCGTCACTCGTTATTAATTAATATTGCATTAAAATATTTTCACTGTTTTCTCTATGTTTCAATAATGGATTTTTCACTGGAATAAAAAAATTCATTGAGTTTTACACGTTGCTAGACATCATAAGTAGAGTCTTAAACGTAATAGAGCCTTGTACGTGATAAGCAGGGCTTAAAAAAATACTCGATAAAAAAAAATCATATATGTATATAAGTATTTTAATCTCTATAAGAGTTTTTTCTATAACGTGTAAAAAAATTAAATTAAAAACATTGAAAATGAACAATCTATAACTTTTAAAACCCTTCATAAAAAAACTATTTGTCTATATTTTAATTTCGATCACAATTTGTAAATCGTCACCTCGGACTTATGAGATACGCTTACTATGGGAACTTATCTAAATTTATATAAACATAATTTTATAAAAGAAAGTGTATTCAGAAAGTGTATTTGAAAAAATAGTCTGTATTTTTTATGTATTTCTTTAAACAAATGATTTGATATCAGAAATATGAACTAACGACGATATTTTTTCGTATCAATTATCAGCCATATTATTATTAGTCAATGTGAAAATATATATTAATCGATTCTTTTGATAACATACGTTAGCTAAGACGTTGTTTTTTTCATCTTATGATTAATACGATGTTTTTTAGATAAGATATCTTTTGATAAAATAAATGTATGACACTACATGTCAATCAACAAGCGATAAATGATAATATTATAAATGATAAGCGATTTATAAAACGAACAATTTTTTGAATAAGCTAACATGTGAAGAAAACCTATCATCATTTAGCGAGTTAAAAAAATTCCTTAATGTTTGATGATACTAAAAAAATCTTGTCAATGATGATAATAAACATAAATTGAATGATGAAATTGTTTTATTAAAAAATATATATTATTATTTTTTTAATATTTTTTTTATGAAACATAAAAAAAAAAAAATTGTTTAAATAGCATCCAATATTTTCTAACATTGCGTCATTACATAAATCTCATATGCAACTGTTTATACTTTTAAAACAATTACAAAACTTCGTGCACGCTTTAAACATTAACAAAATTTATTATTCATCAAGCAAACTTAATTAGCGAGATCAATCTGAAAGGTACACATATACGAAATAAATAAAAAAAAATCATACTAAAAAAGCAAAATTTTATTATGATTACAGAATTGCGTTCATGCATTAGCGTAATGAAAATTGCACGAAACGATCCAATTAGAACCGGGCCAATCCAAATCTAAGTGGGCGATAGTTTGTTTTTCAGATGAAATGTTTTCAGCCGATTCACTCGAGACCCTGAAAGCGATAAAACTGTTTGAATTGTACTCTGCAAAGTCTACCTAGAAAAGATAAAATTCAATGAACTTTCATTTGTAGTATTGTTTATTGTTGATGTTTTCATCAAAATTTGGACTTCTTTTTCATTACCTTCATTTCTGTATCCCCTTTTTTTTCATAGTCTTGAAAGTGCCAATGGTCAGATTATTTTTTTTAGTTTTAAAGTCCGATTGTTATCTAAAAAAAACTAAAATTTCGTTAGTTGGAAAAAGGACAATTAAAAAAAATGCTCAAATTTCGAATCATGAAGGCGTTTGGTTTTGAAAACATCAAAAAATTGTCACATAACTAATTTGTTCACATATGTATGATGCAATTCTGTTAAAAAATTATTTTTTTTTTGCAAATGACATGTAAAATACACATAATATAAAAGTAACAATATATTCTTGTTTTATTTCAATAAAAACAAAATAATTTTTTGTTTAGATAAATTTTCCAAAAAAAGCTTCTTAACTGATGGCAAAATTAATTAAATCATACAATCGTTGCACTTTGCCAAATATAATATTATCCGTGCTATTGTTTGTAGCTGAAAATGAAAAGTGGTAGGTTTAGGATAAAAAATGTGTGCACCGTAAGGCGCAATCTAATGTCGTGTCACAGCACTTTTCATCTTAACCCTTTTGAGAACGGAGTGTTCGCGTAGTCTTGTGCACGCCAACCGCTGAAAAACGTATGTGTTATTTACTGAAACATGCATGCACACATTGTGAGCACGTTGATTCTCAAACTCAGATGAAAAATTATTTCATCAGTTTTTTTATCATAATAATATCCTTATTCAATCAACGAGAATTTTGGGATTGTACTTATTTTCAAAGTAGTGTAAAGAGTCTTTATTAAAGACGCTATTCAATGTTTTGTATTATTGTTCTATTTTAACTGCCCCATTTCATCTTTTTTTTGTCATAATATTATCCTTATTCAATCAGAGAGATAATTTTTTAAAGTTGCTCTTACTTTTCATAATAATGTAAAGGGTCTTTACTAGGAACGTTAACAGTGGCGTAGCTAGAGTATTATGCACCGGGGGAGCAAATTATATAATTGGTGCCTCCCACCCCAATCTCAAAATATAAAAAAAAAAAAAAAGTTTGAATGAAAAAAAGTGTTGATTTGAAACAAAACATCGATCACGTATCATTGTAAGTAAATGAAAATTTGGCGCCACAGGCGAAATTTTTTTTCATTAATATATTATGGAATGATCTAAACCAAAAAATTACATGTATTTCAAATGGAATTTTTTTGCCCCTCTCAATTTGGCGCCTAGGGGTCTTTGTACCCTTGCCCCCCCTCCTAGCTACACCTCTGGACATTACACTTAACGACTTGAGCGTTTTAAACTGACTCAAAATGATCTATTTTTTTTAATAAATTTGGATTTTTAAAATGATAAAATTATTACAGAACCAAATCAAAACTAAACTATAGATAAAAAAAAATAATTCTAACTTTATTTTGAGACCAATTTCGAATAATTTTCTTAAAATACTGATAATTCTTTAATCAATGGATGTTCGTTTCCTGAAGCTTTATTCGTTTAAAATTGAATCTTTGATTTTGTAATATTATACAATCTCATCAAATTTATTTATAAACGAATTTCCCGAAAAAAAAGTTTGGAAAGCGTATGCGGAATTCGTTCGACTGGAAACCTTTTACGCGTCCGGCGAGCTCTCGAAGCTCGCCCACTTTCCCTCGCAAGTAAAGGGGAGATTGAGCTTTCTGGCAGCGCTAAAAGCTTCACGTGTTCGTTATCGCCAGGCTTGCGGCCTACCTAACACACATACACACACACACACGGACGGAAAATAATGCGAAAAAAATTACGCGGAACCGCAACACAAAACTATTTATACAATGGTGTTTTTTTCAATGTTCGCGAAATGTTTGCATAATTAAACTGCCAGAAGGGGGGTCGCGTATCGTATGCAGATTTCACGTGAGATTATCGTTTCAGCTGAAATGGTGAAGGCTTGATGAATCGCGGCGTCGTTGAATCGGACGTGAGTGATAGAAAGTTGTTTCCAAATGCTCGCACAGGGTGTTTCGATTGTTGTTGATTTGTGAAATGAATAAAGTGAATAAAATGTGAAAAAGGTGGTTTTTTTGAAAATTTTAGTTATTATTAAAAATAATTAGAAATTTTAATTTATACAAAAATTTTGATCTAACATACTTATGGATCAGTATGAATAGAATTATAATTAGTAATTCTCATATAATTAGTAGTTCTCAGAATTTGAAAATTTAAAATCTCTCTCTCTCTCTCTCTCTCTCTCTCTCTCTCTCTCTCTCTCTCTCTTTTCTCTCTTTCTCTCTGGCCATTACTGGTAAAACCGGTTTACGATAAATGACCCAAACAACAGTTTGATAATGTAATTATTCGAAAAGTACATGTTAACTTTTAATATTTACGGGTGAATAAAAAAAAAATTTCATGTTTCAAAATTTTTAAAATTGTTGTTTGCCAGTTTTACTTAATATTTAATTTACTGGTAATTAATAAAAAAAATACTGAATTACCGGTTAAAAAAAAATTACTGTAAATTTTACCTTCATAATCTATATATATTTTTCAGTGAAATTATATTTTCACAGAATACAAAAAGGGTTAAGTTAGATTGAGTAAATTTTTTTTTATTGATTTATTTGGCTTCAAAATATACTTTTTCTGATAGTACATTTTCACTATAACATATACAATCAACTAACTTTATGAATATCAAATTGCATTTTAAATATATTATTTTGAATCAAAATCAATATATTTCTTATGTAAATTTTATTATTTGATTAAACTGAATAAATATTATGTATTTTCGGCACCCTGAATATATGCATTTCATACAAAAAAAATGGTTTATTTGAAAACACGCTATTTCGTATGAGACGTTGTAATAAAATTGTTACTTTATATTTGACACAAACATTTTAATTGTTGATTTAGTACGTGCGCATATACTGATAAATAACCCCTTATTTGTTCAGCATATTTGTATTCGTCAATTTTAACGCCTGAACGTTACGGCAACGACCAAAAATCACGCATTACCTAAATTTATGTATTCCACTTTTTTTTTTTAAAAAAAAAGTACAACAAACATTTGAAAATCAAAATATTTCAATAAAAAAATCAATAAAAGGAATCTGATTATAAATTTCTCAACTTTCAATATTCATGGGACATTCGAATTTTTTCTTCTCGCGTATAAAATTCATATAAGGCGCTCGTAAAAAAGGAAAAGACAAGAAAATTCAATAGGGGCGTAACCGTCGTAAGTTTTCCTCGCGTGTCGCAACAGCGCACTTTTGCCGACCATGACTTTTCCGGCGACACGGTGAAAACGCAAAAAAAAAAAAAAGTGCAACTGCGGAAAAGGCGAGTTTTCCGACAGCTCGAGTACCAAGTGGCGAAAAAATGAGAAAAGAAAATGTGTACATGCATCCGAGAACGTGAAGTGCGTCAATGCGAAAGCCACAAGAGCTTTTTGGAAAAGTTTGAATATCCGCGAAAACCTATTGAGAATTGAAAAGCTTATATTTTTTTTTATTATTTTAATCAATTTCATTTCGAATTTTCATTATAGAACATATTCGGATCTATGTTTTGTTACGTGATATTTATGAAATCGCGTTTTCGTGAAAAACGCAAAAAAAATCTTGCATTATTTGTGAAATTTAACGTCATCTATTCGTGCGTTGTCCCTTTTTTTGATTATATTAAAATTAAATGTTTAAGGTCATCTACCATATATGACAGTTGATGTGTCTTACAATATATCTATACAAGGCTGAGAAAAATTTGTATTTCAGATACCAGAGTATCGTAACGTGGTTAAAATAATTTTGAAGATCACAAATTTAAAGCTCGGTTTTATAATCATAAAAGAACTCATTCTAGAATGTAGAAAAATAATTTTGATGAAGATATTAAATTTTGCTTCAATTTTGTCGTTTCTAAACTTTACAAAACTGCAAGATTTATTTGCGTTTTTTCAAGAAATAAAGCAATTACATAAACATTCTATAACACATATTCATAACACATATATATGTGTTATTCTATTACACATATTCATTCTATATATATTGTGTTCTTTTGATTAACCTGGCTTTTATACAGATATAAATATTACATATAAAAAAATTGAGATATGTATACTTTTTTTTTTTTAAACTATATAGGATAGAGTATCCCAAAATTCACACAAGAAGTAATTCTAACAAAAAAAAAAACAGGTTTATAATTCAAAATTGTTATTTTTTATTGATTCATAAAATATACAGTTGTTTATAATACCATAAACAATTATTTTTTTTCATTTCAAACCAAAAAAATCTATTAAAAAATATATATATATTTGAAAAAAAAAAACCCGATCGCGGATTTTGATCCACCCAACTCACACATGTGAGTCAACGCATGTACGGGAAAAGCTCGGGAAAACGTTATTGGAAGCTTAACGTTCGATCTTTTATGCTTCGGAAAATTTATGTGGCGTTCTATGTGACGCATTGGTGTGCACGTTGCATATCGAGCGCTCCAAAGGTTGCACACCTTCTCCATTTTGCATGAAAGGTCAACTTTTAACATCGAGGGTTTCAATTTTTCATTCGAGCTTTTAAATGCGCTTTTCGATGTTATAAAGGTAAGCTTAGAATGCACGTGAAGTTAATTCCAGTTTGAAAATGATTCAAAGTATGAAAATGATTGTTAAAGTTTGTTTTGGGAAGGGTTTTTTGAAGATAGAAGTAATTACCTAAATGGTATAAGTCAGTTAGGAGTGGGAGATGGTTGAGGCTGAAGGTTATTTTGGGTCATATAATGAGCTTTGAAGTTATATGCACATTTTTTTATGGGAAAGGAGATTATTTTTAGGGTACTTTTAGGTAAAGGCTATGGGATGAGTTTGAGGATTATATTGTAGTTGGGTTTGAATATTGAAGTAATTTTGGGGTGAGGATGAGTTTAAATATTGGAGTACTTTGAAAGTAATTTGAGATAATTTTAGAATAAGGATAAGTTTGAATTTGAGTAATTTGAGAGTGATTTGAGGTACTTTTGAGATGAGAATGATTTTACAATTTGAAGAAAATTTTGTAGGTAAGGGTAAATTTTAATTTGGGCGATTTAAAGATATTATAATATAGTATGGAAATGATGGTTTAAATAATACTTCCAGTATAATATAATAATAATACTAATAATTTTTCACTATTTCCAATATTTATTCTACTTGTTAATTCAGTATAAATAATTTATCACGCTCGTCTTTGATAAAACGAATTAAAACCAACTAATAAATTCATACAGCGCTTGCATTAAGGCACAAACGCTGGAAAGTACCGCTTTAAATCAATTTCTCGCACACTATTTATTTCTTCGGAATGAATAATAGAGTTTATTCGCTCCGCTTCTCGAAATAAAACAGACACAGCCGAGATAGTCCATTTGGCTGACGTTGATTATAAAATACAGCGGCTGAGAAATATTATACACCCTGTATAAGAGCGAACGAAGTCAGTCCGCAATTGTCTAGTTCTTGACTAGTGACTGAAATTTTTCTTTTTTTTTAATAATTTTCTCGCTATTGTTCGAATCGATTACGAAAACGTTCATGAAAAATAAAACACTATTCAATTTTTTTTATTTAAAAAAAAAAAAAAAAGTAAAATGATACAAATACATGAATATTCTAAAAAATAATAAATTTTATACAAAAAAGTTTAATACTCAATCGAAAAAAAAATAAAAAAAATACACAACTCTATATAAATTGAGTACAATCCAAAGATTCGGGACTCGGTTTACGGATAGCGAAAATCGCTTAATTCCAAGTCATGAATAAAGAACGATATTGCGGCCATAACGGCTAAGACGACAGCCATATACCGGTCGCTGAAATATGCGGGCATTTCAGCTATCGTATATACACATACACACATATATACGTATGTTATACGGTGCCCGCACCGAAGAATACCGTAGATCCCGGATAATAGATAAAATTTCTTTTGACCCCTCTTCGGTTGGCGGCCCTGCTGCCCTATCTTTGTAGCGCGCTTTGTAAAAGAGCTCTATAAAACGTGGAAAGTCTATTGAACTTTTTGTGCGGGATATTTTCCAGATCGAACGTTTCGTAATTAAATTGAATGCGCTTTAAAGTTGTATTTGCTGTATGTTATTTGGAAGAAAAATCTATATTATATTGTATACAATGTTGTGCAATGTTTATGTAATTGCGTTTTTTATGAAATTTAAACGATATTTGATATTTATATCATAATTATTTTTTCAACTGTTAACTCCTTTAACTTTTATCTTTTCGAATGAGCTCTTTCATCAATTACGAAACCGAGCTTTTGGTCTGTAGTCTTCAATGTCCTTTTAATCTCATTGTGGCACTTTTATATCAGAAATACAAGTCTTTCCTATCCTTTTATAGGTATATCGTAAGGCACGTCAACTGTCGTATTTGACAGATGACGTTAAACATTTAATTTTTTTAATACAAATAGGGTCACCCACACTACATGTGATGTTAAATATTATTTTAAAACGTCAGATTTTTTGTGTTTTTTTCACAGGGCTCGGAGCAAAGCAGGAGATTTTGCGTTTAAGCATTTAGAATATATAAGGAAATTCTTATTAAACAAAGAAAACTCACTACGAACAGAATTTTTTCATTTTGTTAGTCACTCAGGCTGATATCAATTTTTTTTTTTTTCTTGACAGCATAATTTTTAATATTTTCGTTCACTCATTTTAATATTACATTTTATTTTATGTTTTTTCAATACATTTTATTAAATATATTTTTTATATTTTTTAACATAGGTTAATAGTTACATACCAGAGAAATTTTGTTTTTTAAACATTATTTTTTCTTTATATTATATTCATAGAATACCCAACTAAACAAATGTTATTTATTAAAATATTATATATAATTTTTTTTAAGCATGTTTAAACACAACTTTCTTCCACCGCCCGATCAACCGTCCGAAGCCCAAACCAATTTCACAAAATCGAAAACCCGTAATTAAACGTCACTTTGAAAAAGGCATCAGCGATTGGCTGCAGACAAAGGCTCGCCGGAACACCATTTCTTCCCGTTCACCTACAAGAAATTTATCAAACACGAATCTAACGGCACGGTCGGAAATACAGCCTTTGTGCCCGGCCAATTGCAACGCGCACACACACACAAGTACTTATTACCAGGAGCGGCTCGTGACTTCGAAAATAGGTGGGGCATCAAGTTCAAAGACCCCCCTCCCTAATTTTTTTTCTCCGAAAAAAAATGAAAAATATTTTAATACGTTCATATATTTTTGAAAATTAAAGCATACTTTGTAAAATATAGATGAAATGTCAAAAAAAACTTGATGGTATCGTGTATTATTTGAATCGTATAGAAAATATATGCGACCGGGCAGACGTGCTTCTGCCCAAAAGAGAACTTTAGCGGGCAACGAAAAGCGACCTTCTGTATGCAAGAATACAGATCTTTTTCGTCTACCTCTTCTGACTGTTAATACAGTGTTATAAATGGGTGATAGAAGTAGTGAAATCCCACCGCTGCCATCAATTTTTTTATCATGGGTGATAGAAGTACCTAGTGATATCACACCGCTGCCACCAATTTGTTATAATGATTAGGGAGATGCTTCAGGGACAGTCCAAGGGTTGATAATAACAAAGCTCGTTGATTAATAATTTGAAAATGACATAAACGATTCTCTCGTGGAGAACGTCTGTCTATGATTTATCTTTTCTTGTTTATTGAGTTATTTATTGATTACATTTTATCATTGATTAAATATTATTAATTATACAAGATTAAATATTGATTACATTTCATGTGTACGTAGACGTGTCGAATTTTAGTTAGAAAAGTGATTAAATTAAATTTGTTAATAAATCTTTGGAAGTAATTGATTATAATGAGTCTACATCACAAAGAAAAAATTAATATATGTAGATCAGTAAGAAAAATAATAAATAGCTATATATACGATATGTATTCAAGTCACACGACTTGAATATGTAACAAAGAAAATAAAATATATTAATTTAATAGGAATTGATATTGAGGTGATAACAACAGTACCGCCAACGTCTCGCCTCTTTCCCCATCTGGTTTCTGCCCTTACATACCGGTTCTGCTCGTCACAAGGTTGGCTCTATAAATAAACATTATTGATATTTGACGCTATTAAAAGCTATTTATTCTAATATTTTAATTTAAGAAACATGTGTGGGACACTGCCCCACTTGCCCTTAAAGACGAGCCGCCACTGCTTATTACGTAAAGGCCACTCGCAGTACGTAACTCACGTACGTAGAACGGGCTGGCCCGTAAGCGATGTGGAGGCTTAACTTCACAGTCCTTTCGCCGAGCATATAAAGGACCTTCTTGCACGGCTTGTAACACTTCGCTGTCCTTTGTACTCGAGGTCCTTTCCGACAAAAATCCCGTATACACGTTTTGTGTAGACACATTTTACATACATTTACGTCCGACACGTTTTACGATCGCCCCTACATGTTTTTTTTTATTATATATCTCGATGTGTGTGTGGGAATTTTCTTGTTTGGTTTTTTTTTATTAACGTAAAACATCTATGGAATGTGATGATATTTAAAATATTTATTTACCAATTGAGTAAGGTTCTTACTTCATAATGAGTTACGATGATAACGTGAATTATGTGGTATGGAGTCTATGGAGCACACTATAGAGCCCTGAATCATTTCCAATAACAATTTTTTTATGATATTTTATATACAGCTTTTTACACACCAAATTCAACCTTATGATTGATTTTGATTTGTAAAATATTTAATTTGATGTTTAAAAGGTTTAATTTGAATTTTAAAAGATTGCATTTGGAGTTTAAAACTTTTAACTCAATAATCTTCTCTATAACAGCTTTTGAAACGATTTTTTTTTTTGATGATAAAAAATTACTTTTCACATTGATGTGACAAATTGTCACTAGTTTCAACGACAATAGTCATTAGAAGTTGTTAATAATTGTGACAAATAGTTGTCGTTTGTCTCACTTTTTATTTTTAGGCAACATTATTTTATTCATTAAAACGCTAAATTGCCCATTTGAAATTGCAACGACAATATTTCGCTCGTTTGAACTCGAATGTGTAGTGTAAACATAACAATAAATCTGTCGCTTAAAAGTTGCTCAGTTTCTTTAAAAAAAATGTCAACTATTTAACAGATACGTGCATTGGGAGATATATAATACTTCTAATAACAGTATTTCGTTACATATATAAAGTTATTCACGCGTTACCGTTGCGCACCATTTTCGCTCCACAATATGTATAACTGGCTATATTCGGTTTATCCATGAACGAAGCAAAGAATCTTGCTTTGACTATGATCTTTAATATCAACTGGTGATGTATTATATTATTTAAGCACCATATAGCATACTCTTACACGCATCATTTGACATTTTCTGTCAAATATGACAGTTGACGTGCCTTACATAGTGATAGCGAACCTTTTTTTTCGTTCACGTCAAAAAAATTACAAATATTTTAATAAATATCAAGCTTTCCAAGGTAATTTTAATGACTTCCATAAGCATTTCTGTAAGACACGTCAACTGTCATATTTGACAGAAGTATATAAATGATCTACACCATATGGCACCTATACACCACAAAAATTTTATCAAATTTCATCACCAAATCAAAATTCTTCGCTTCCTTCATAAACGACGCAATCACACAAACATAATTTCAAAAAACTAAACTAAAAAATTACCCAACGAAATAATCGCCTACAGATTCCTAGACAACCCACGCCCAAATCGATAATATACCGCCAAAATGGACTCGACTATGACGACTGTCGACACGGTCACGAAAAAAAATTCGCAAATCGCATTATCGCTTCTGAACAGCCGGGGTAATCTCGACCGAAAGTACCGGCCCTCTAATGTAATATAAGTGTCAGTACACGTCTATCCGGATTATCTTGAAATACGGGACACGGCGCCGTCTCAAAGGACAATTGATCTCCACTGAAGATAATTCAATTTATGTTTTGTATGGGGATGAACATGTGCTGCTTGTGTGTCGGGTGGATGGTGGGCATGTGCGAGGTTGTTCGAAAAGTAATTTTTTTTTTTCAAAAATTGGTTAGAGATAAATAAAATTTATGTATAGTATTTATTGAGCCAAGTATTTTTTTAAGGAGAAAATTGAGCACTATATCAATGTTCAGCAACATGTATGAAAAAAAAAATTTATGGAAAATTTCAAAAAAAAAATGTGTATATGCCAATAAAGTAATTTAGCCGATATGCTATTTCACGTAACCCTATACTGTATACTGTATGAATCAATAAAAAAAATTACAATTTTAATTAGAAATCCGTGTTTTCTATCAAAATTACATCTTGCGTTAATTTTGGGACACCTATATATGATATGAGCCGTTCATTGCACACATTGATTAACTCCATAAAACAAAAATTGAGGAATGCGATGAAACAATGTACTTCAAATAAATATTATAGAATGCATAAATACAGACCTAATGCATTTGAATTGTATCATTGCAATAATTTGCTTTAGAGTATGGAATTAATCAAAATGGCCCTGAAATATAATAAATTATTTATTTTTCAATGGCCAGAAAAAAAATTTGTCGTTTAATTATGTTAATCTTTATTATTCAGTAAAAGTTATTTTAAACATAAAAAGTTATGGCTATACTTAAATTTAAAAATTTTCAAAAAATTGAGTTAATCCATTTGTGCAGTATAGCTCATATGTGATTTTTTTTATTTTGAAGTTATGTGCAATCGAAGAATAAAAAACGTTTGAACTATCCATGTTTCAGGTTGTTGGGTATTCTTTATGAATTTCAACAATTTGTTTTCAAATCTCATTTTACACAATGTGTTCTTTACCCTTGTGTTTTCATACCCTTCATTGTATGAATTTTTCGATGAAAAAATTAATGTTTGGTTTGTACTCTATATGATGAAAGAAGAATAATAATCAAAAAATTATTATTATTTTCACATTTATATAATCACAGAAATATAATCACATTTTAGTAGTTGTATCAAATTTGCAACAAAATGTAATGAAAAGTTAAGGCAAATATTAATGTGATTTGGATTTCATTACATATGTATATTGAAGGGAAATAAAATTTACAATATGGATGAAATAATTTCAACAGTCAATTCAGCAATCGATTTTAATCCGAAAATGTTCCAGTTTACTGACAATATTATTCGATAAACGTACATATTATCTTTTTTTTATCAAAGGATTTGATAACAAAATTTTGTTGATAAGCGACTTGAATACTGTTAAATTTGGTTAAAAAAAAGTACAAGGACAGTCATTGAAAAATAATTCCGAGAATACACTGAGATAATCATAATATTAACGATTGGGTTAAAAAAATATTTATCAAAATGACCATATTCTATTATAAAAAATTGATAATACAGTAAAATCTCGATATAATGAACTAAATATTCGGTTAAATGTCGGGCCTTGGTAAAAGTTTTTTAAAAATCTTTTTAATATTTTACGTATTCAATCCAAAGTAACGTTGGAAAAAATGTCCCACTTATAAACAACGTTATATACAAATAAAGTGTATTTTTTTGATAAATATTGCAGGTTTATTAATTTTTATTTTATGGCTGAATTTTTTCTCCGCGAATTAAAGTTTTCATAAAAGCTTATCATTGTTTAAAAAATTATCTAATATATATTTTACATCTAATTGTGGACAATTCATTGATCTTATATTGTGCCATTTATTTTCATAGTAAAAAAAAACGCATTCAGAAAATTTACCTTTATATAAAATCAACAGATTATTAACGAACGCTTTTTTTACCCATATCGAAATTTTACTGTAAACCAAATTATCACAGAAAAAACGACGATTTATACAAAAACTCATATTTCGATCTCGAAAGTATTGCATTTAAACTTAAAGACGTACCTTCGTCGAAATCTCGTTAATTTTCAATTTTCGCTACCGAGTAATCACCTCTTCGTAATACGAGCGCCGTTTCTCGTTACGCAAAGTGCGTCTTCGAATGTGATATAATTTCGAGAAAACTTTTGATGGGCTTTTTTTATTTCCTCCTACGACATTTTTTCCCCGACCGAAAACAACCGAAAAAAGTTCACACGGATCGCTCAGAGATTTTCGCGTTTCGTCGCCGTCGTTAACAATCGCTGAAACTCGGAGCTTAATGACTTTTTTTTATTACACGACTGCGAATGCTACAATTCGTACGTATAAAACGTATTTCAGACACATTGACATTTTATTATTATGATTTTTTCGGTGGACAGATTATTCATTTCTATAAAATTACCCCCACCTATAAAAAAAAATTACCCACACGAAAATTGGTTCTAGAACATATACCCCTGGACATATACTCTTGTGAAAAAAAAAAAACCTCGGCCTTAACCCCCCGTTTAAAAAACCTTCTTGACAATTAACCCCCCGCCATGGATAAAAATTGCTTGAAAATAGTAATAAATAAATATCTTCAAGTTTATCTCAAATTTTTACGATCTGGCCCTTTCCTAAATAAATTTACCGATCCCTACCATAGATAATCATTAGTCATTCCCTGTTTTTGATATAAAAAAAAAACAATCGTTGTCTTCAGTAGGTATTAAAAAAATCTATATCATTGTAGAAAATCGCTAATTCAACATTATGAAATATCAGAAGCATAATAATTTTATATTTTTTAGATGAATCGAAAAAAACCGCCGCAAAGTAAAAGCGTCCGTTTCCTTTGAAGTATTACCCGAAGTTTGTCCGAGCTTTCGGATAACTTTGTTGTTTGTATCGGTTTGTATTATATTATATTTTGTTTGAACCATTCGTGGCATTTTGAGTTTTTTCATTACTTATTTTTTTTTTATTCAGCTTTCTTCGAAGGAAAGATTTATATTGAAACAAAATCGACAACTCTCAACAAGCAAACAGAAAAAATGAATCTTATCCGATTGCTGATGATCGTTTTCATCATATTCTTTCGATAAATAACACTTGTTACTTTAATATAATATTTTACATTAAAAAAATATTTTTTATTTACTTAAAACTTCTTTAGGAGCGTAAGTAGGAACCGAATTTTTTTTATGTTATTAAAAAATATTTTTTCTGATGAACAAATATTTTTCTCTTATACAATCTTTAGAATTTTCAAATCAATTTTATATAATAGTTCATCATTAGATATATTTATTTCAGTTCGAGTTCAGTTCGAATTCAGCCATTTTCAGATGATTGGGTCCGATTCCTTTAATAATTATCATTAGTCCCGCGAGTGCGAGGTTTTGTATTTTTTTTTTCTCTCCCGGTCAGCCTTCGGGATAATTAGTGAAATGTGCTGCCTTAGGGATCCTACACTCGTCCTACGTGGCCGGGACTTTGTCCCATCCCGAACGTGAAACCTTTTTTTGTCCGCTGAATATCGGTCACGTCGACGCTGAAAGTGTATGAGGAGCAGAACCTCGGTGTGTGTGGCCTTTGATAGATTTTGAGTTACATTTTCGTGTTCTTCAATATTTTCGGTATGAATAGGCTGTAAAATGTATGTATCTACCGAAAATATCGTAGATGTTACGTTTTCCGAAAATCGTAGATAAAAAAATATATTGCGTCGCAATTTCGGTACAAAGTATATCGTATATTTCGAACGAGAGTTTTATCAGTGGAAAAAATATATTTTTTCTTTATCGAATTTTTTTATCAAGTGTGTGATTCAAAAATATTCATACTATCATTTTATTGGGTGTAACTTGTATGTTAGGGTAAAAAAAAAATTATTTGATATAAAAAATGAAACATTTTACTTCTTTTTTTAATAATTTGAACCATTTTTTTTATTTTAACTGAATCTGGTTGATTTTGATTGAAACTTTATAAAATTGGTGATACAAAATTTCATAAACAATACACAATATTTATTCATAATTATTTATGAGTCTTTAACATTTTTAAAAACTCAAACAAGTTTGAATTTAATATCAGTTAAATATTATAGTGGAAAACATTTGATACAAAACTGAAAAGACCAAAATTTTTTTTTTGTGCTCAATGAACATCGTAATATTTTTTTAGGACTGCAATACTATTTCTCGTTAACCAAATTTTTTTCATATTAAACGTTTTCACGTTAAACATTCTTCCATCGTATTTCATAAGTACGATAATTTTCCATTTATAACTTGATTTCTGAACTTTTATTTATAAAAATTTTTTTTTTATATTATACAATAACCGATTTCCATCTGTTTTTCATATCTATTATATGATTATTTCACAAAATGAGAACCTTTCAAATCATATTATTTAAAAAAAAACATTAATTCCAACTACACCTTCACGAAAATCTTACAACAAATCCGATTCTCAATATCTCCGATATTTACGATCACTTTTTCCCTACCACTGAATAGAAAACCTCATACGGAAAATAGACCGAAAGAAAGCCTCAGGTGAACACATAATAAAATATATATATAATAAAATAAGACCCCACAATGCGGCACAGATCAATGCCCAGCCAGGAGAAAGAGTACATACACGGACGAAATTGCCCATAACTCTCCATCTTCTATATTAAGAGGCCACTTATGTTCGGGGCCCCAGAAGTGAAAATCCGGAAAATGCCGGAAAGGGGCCCGGTTTTTTTTTCGCCGGTTTGACCGTCGACAAATAATAAATGTCAACAATTTCCCGTCGAAGGTTTTGTCTATTGTGTCGTCGACGGGTGCGTGTCGCATACGATTCGGTGCCTTCATATTGTTTCGCTTGCGTCTGTCTATTTGTTATTGTCTTTGCGATATTTGTCTGTTTTTCTCTATTTTTTTTTTTTGTGAGCGTATGTTTTTTTTTTTTTGTGTTGTGCTTGTTCTGGATGTGTGAAAGGACTTTGAGATGTGTGCGTTTGAAAAAAATAGGTAGAACTGTCGCTTGTTGAAGATGAAACTTTTATCGTCAATTTTGTGGTTGCTCGGAATTATCATCCTTGAATTATTCGTATTATATTATATTATAGTTTTTTGTAAAAAATTGACGATTATGAAGATGGTTTAACAATTTGACGAAAATTTTTTTACTTCAGAAACCGTAAATTCATACATATGTTATGTAAATTTTGTGTAATTGCGCTTTCCATGAAAAAAACGCGTATTTTGTGAAATTTAAACAGCATTAAAGCAACATTTAACATGCGTATCAAAATGATTTTGTTTAACTGTCGACTTTATCTACTAGAATGGGTGTTTTATGATTTACAAAGCTGAATTCTAGGATATTTGATCCTCAACGTTTTTTTTAACCACATTGAGACAATCTAGTATCAGAAGTACAAGTTTTTCCCAGATTTCCATAGATATATCGTAAGGCACATCTACTATCACATTTAACAGATAACATTAAACATTTAATTTTTAATAACACCAACAAAAGCGACGAAAACCTTCTGACAACGTCAAATTTCACAAAAATCGCGAGAAATTTTGCATTTTGCACAAACATCACGTAACACATATAAACATCTTCATACTTACTTCGAAAATCATTCGGCTGTTCAAAACTGAAAAAATTGTTCAACCACTTCGTTATCGAAATTTCAATGGAAACGAAGCGTATTTTATCAGCACATTTCACACTTCAACTATATCATTTGTGAATGCAAGTCGAAGCCTATTAGCTTGCCACTAATTACGGCGTCCATGTAACGAACCCAACTTCATCATAAAACCAACTCGGATCCGGATACGGTTTCAATTAAATAATTATATAACACGTTTTCAGAGTAAACAGACTGCCGTTGCAATTTGCACGTTGACGGTTTGACGACTCCAACTGCATATATTCTAACATACATATATCAATAAATTTAGTCAAATATCGATATTTATATTATATAATGATATGATAATATAAGATATTTGATTCTAAGTAGAAAATTTACACATTAACTAAAGATAAATTTCAGTAAAAGTGTAAAATCAAACATTGATACAAAATATTACATTTTTTTAATAGAAAATTTACACATTAAATTAAGTAAAGTTTTAGTAAATGTGCAAAAAAATTTTAAAACTATAAAATTTTCAGCAAAAGTGTAAAATTTTCAGTAAAGTGTAAAATCAAATATTGATACAATATATTGGATTCTAGATAGAAAATTTACATATTAAATAAAGTAAAATTTCAGTTAATGTGTACAAAAAAAAATCAGTAAAAGTATAAAATATTCAGTAAAAGTTTAAAATTTTATAATAAAATTCGCAGAATACTTGAATACATATATCACAGCGCTTTTTTTGTATTAAATTTCCCAGATACGTTTCGCACGAGCGTTTATTTCGCACAAGGAAACGTATCAGTTACATGCGCCAGACGTACGCCGCATCAAATATTCATCGCGTCGTTCTTCCCGAGTTTGAATTATGAAAGTCGCGAGATTCGAATCCGAAATATTCGCGTTATTTCGGTCCCGTTCAATTTCGAAACGGTGTAAGTGCTTGATTTATTATGACGATGCGAAACGCGCGTTACGATTGTCGTTCGCAATATGCGATACTTTCCCGCCGTTGAATACAAAATGTCGCGCGTTTCCGAAACGAGAATATCAAATAGTTCGTGCGAAATTTCGCGATATAATTTCCGAAGTTTTCCGTCGGCAGGTCGGATTTGTTCGAATGGAAACGTTTTTGATAGAAGTTTTCTGTTTGTCGTTTTAAAATTTAAAAAAAAAATCGGCTTTATGCGACATCAATCAATTTTTTTTGATACAATGAAAATAGCGATTCAAACGACGCGAAAAAAATGTCGCTTTTAAAAACGGTTCAAATAAATTGAGTTCTGGGAAAAAATAATTTTAAAATTGATCCGTCATTGAAATGTTTGTTCGAACGTTTTCGAATTCAAATAAATTTTCAATATGCATGCCATAATATTTGAAATTGGCGTATCTTCATTTTTTATGTTTCGATATATGTATAATATTTAAAATTTTGCGTTTTTTTTATTTTTTTTAAAAAAATACTATTGATCTGTAATTAATTCATTTTTCTTTTCTGAGATTTTTTTTTTTAATATAATATATCAAATTTAAAAAAGTAATTAAATTTTTTTAGATTAAGTATTAAGTGAAACAGTGTTTTTGGAACTGAAAATTGATTATACCACTTTCATTTATAACGAGTTGAAAAACATTATAAGCTGTTATATATGAAAGTGGTTAAGTGGTTAGTGGTTAAACACTAATTATGAAAAAAAAATTGGTTAAGCACAGATTTAAGTTAACATGGATGTCCTCTTAATATGTTTATAATAAACAAATTCAAAACAGTATTTGACGTTTTGAATGTGGATTTGAACAAATTCTATTCATAACAAAGTGGAATATATGATATATGTATACTATTTGTTGTACATGTTATGTAAAATTAACATTAATAATAGTTTTTTATTCAAGTTATGAGTTCAAAATTTTGGACACATAATGTCGAATTTCAAGTGAAATAATATGTGGTAATTCAACAGATATGCAATCATATTTTACAGTGAAATATCTTTCTTTAATTCCATGGAGGTATTATACTATGTTTGTTAGAAACATACAAAGAGCATATCTATGTTAACTCAAGTCTAGACTTAACTCATTTTTTCCAAAATTGGCGTTTACGCCACTTTTCGCATATAACGGCTCATATTATAAATTCGAGTTTCAAATGCAGAAACTTTCGAAACTGTATTATCGTGGAGCTATTTGAAGCATCGAGAATAATAATTATAGCCCGAGTATAATGTGTGCTCTGCAAAGTTCAAAATCGAATTATTCAAAAGATGCCTTTCGTATGCAGATGACGATGTTTTAAATTATCGCAAATTTTCGACAAACTTCATAATGTAAGTTTGCACTTTCGCCATTCGAAATAACGACGCGAATTCGCTGAAAGCCGTGCGTCTAAAAAGTGTTCGGATATAATAGAAACACATGTTTCAGCTGTTCAAATATGTTTTCATTTAATTATTTTATTGTTTCCATGCGATTAAGTTCATCGATGGTATTTCGCTGCATTTTCTCATGGGATTGCTGGAAATTAAATATTTATTTGAACAAAGGTAAAAAAATTAAAATATACGATTTTTGAAATTTTCCTTACGATGGTGCCCTCTCCAATCTGAATCCTCCTTTTGGTATTTCTATTATTCCATCGCCATTATCGCAAATCAATCTAGAAGCTGTAACTTTTCTGATCTCGAATAGTTGGTCTAATAAAAAAATACGATATTTGTCAAATATTTTTCAGTTTATAATTAAAAATGATATTTTCTACCTAAAGTTAGTCCAGAAGATTCATTTTCGAACCAAAATCTATCTGATCTTCTTGTTCTAAGAAACTGTTCATTCAAAATGCACAAATTTGTAGGACCAACAAGTGCACCTTTGACCAAATTTTCTAATCCGCCTCCAACACTTAAATCAATATCTGCGTAATTTTTGTATAGAGTTTTCAAAATTTTTACGTTCTGTAAACGAGAATTTTATAATTCAGATTATAAAAATTATTTATACTATATTTTCTTATTAATATTATATTTACATCAGGCGACATGTATTTAGAATAATCGTTGAAACTTTTAGCTGGTTTCAATCCACAATATTTTCTATATTCGTTATAATAATTTAAGCCATGATCTCTATCTCTTTGAATATCATGTGCTTTTAGATCGATTCCAAATTTTTTACCACATGAAAATAAACGGTCAGTAACCTAAAAAAAAATCAAATTACATTTATGAATACACTTCCTATATTTATTTTTTAAATACTAACATCTTCGACTAATAAATTATCAGTATCTTCCATATTTTGCACCAACATCCCCATAATCAATTTATTTATATTATCACCATTTTCGACCATTTGAGGCCTATTGAACGTATCGCTTAGCAAAAAAGATGAAGTTTTCTCCCGATTTTTACCATGTAAACTGAATGAATCAAATCGTATCATTCGAGAACAATCTTTTATATTATCTCAAATATATTTACTTACTGAATAGTCCCAACAATATTAGAATGAAAGGTTCTATAAGCGCCATGAGCGTGCTCGTTCGAAATCGCTGGATTCAAATTGGTATCGTAATCGTTGACAAATCCTGTTTTATTATAAATGATGTTTTTGTTCAAAAGGTTCTTTTCCCCTGCAAAAATAAAATTTCGAAGAAAAGTGAAATTTTTCCTTCGGCCATTTTTTCGGAAAAAAAATGTATAATTTAGTGTTATTGCGGTTATTTGTTATTTGTTTGTTAGTTACGCCGAATTACTCTTTACGTTACTTCATTATCTATTAAAGATGGTAAATCTTGTCTGGGAAAAATCAGTAGCTTAATTAAACAAATGCAATTATTTAAAAGTCGGATTGGAAATGTAAAAGTGGACTTTTTTGTGTGTTCTCCGATGTTTCAGATTATCAGATTATCTGATGATCTTGTCAGATTCTCAGATAATCTGATGATTCAATTTTGAATATTTGAATATTATATTTATGATTTTTTTATCGCTCGTTTATCATAAAATTCTATATAAAGTGATATGTCTAATAAAACGATTATCTTAATGAAAATTAAACTAAAGAAAAAAATCACTATTCATGAGACCGTATGAAAATAGATTCATACAAAATTATTTTCGACATTATTTAAAAAAATGTGTGTTATGTCTGGGAATTATAGATATCGTTATTACCAAATTGTTCTAAAAGATTTTTTTTTACATAAAAAACAGTATTTATTACCCAAAAAAATCGGCATCCATTCATAATAACTAATTTTCTGATAAATGGCAATCAAAATCCTTCGAGCTTGTTGAAATAGCATTTCATCATCCCATCCAGGATTCACTTTCTTCAACTCGTCAGCTATTCTATTATGCTCTTTTACAAATAAAATTTGTAATAGTAATAATTGTGGATTCTGATTCGATCTCGAATCACCTGCAAATTAAATTAAAAATATATTTTAATCAAAAAAATTTTGTATAATGTTATAAAAATCGCAGTTAATTATACCTGTTTTGTAACAAACATTTTCCCCGGGTAAATTACATTTACAATGTGCATTCAAATCATGTTCTAGTGGAGGAAATTCATGGTTATTTCTCGTCTCAGTAATGAGTTTTCCATTTTCAAATGTCCTCAATTTGTCGCAATTTTCCTTATTCAAACCGTAAACGTTTGACAAATCTAAATATGCAGTCACAGTATTTATCTAAAATGAAATATTTGCTCATTTATATTAAAATTTTTTTTCATATTAGTTAAATTTATTTACTTGTTTAGCTGGAATATTTTCAAAAGAACATCCCATATCTCTATCGGTTATAGTTCTTGTGAAATTCATACATTTAATTCCAGCTGCTCCCATAGTTTTATCATCCAACGGAATTTTCACAGGAAAACAAAATGATCAACACCCGGTTCATAGTCTCCATCTGGAGTGCAACACTTTCTTGCTGAAAAATTAAAATTATGAAATATAATATTTTACAATAATAAATTTAATATAATTTCAGTATTCACTATAGAACGTGGCCTTTCTATAACAATGTACAATTATAAATTTATATAATGCAATTTTTTTTTTATGAGATAATAAAAAAATATGCTTTTCAATTAGTTTAGTACTTTCAAATCAGTCATATTTTTTTACTAGAAAAATTTTACATAGCTAAAACGTCTACTGAACATCATAAATATATACCGAAATAATATCTTACGATTCTCTAGATGACTCATCAAAGACATATCATGAGCCATGAACTGTCCCCAAACCATGGAACACAAATTCCATATGTGATTTTCCTTTTGACCAGTCGGGAACAAAGACGTTCTCAATTCTCTAGCACTTGGCAAAGAACTGTTATCGTGAGCTATTCTGGGAGATGAAACCCCTAAAAATTATATAATTTACATAAATGATTATTGTTATAAATTAAATCCAGATCGATTACCATTTCCATAAACTGGACTCAACAGATTCGAATATGTAGAATTCGGCACTCCCCAATCTGAATGTTTCAGATTATTACAGGATCCATCAAAAGTTCTAAAATTTGTATTTGTATTGCATAGGTATATTTTGAAACCGCAGGAGGGAGGTAGGAATTTTTCCGCTCTGAAAAAAATTTTTGTTATTTTCTGATTAGGAATAAAGTTAAAAATTAGATGTTCACCTTTTTAGAGGGTTACATATTCTCATTCTAGTATCTTTTGTTTCAACGGAATTTTCAGGTTTAAATATGTAAGAATCTACATATTTCGTAAAACTAAATGATATGATAATCAAAATTATGCAAATTTGATTACGCATTTTGCAGCTCGATTGTTGAATCGTTACTGTTTTCAACAAGGAATGGTTGTTATGTTACATTATTGATTTATTCAAATGTGTTATACATTTTCAGGAAATGTTTTTTTTTTTTTGTTAAATTAGTTTAAGATCAATTCAGACAATTTAAAATATAAATGTAATAGATTAATACCCAATTCTTTACTTAACAATTTTAGAACCAATTTTATAATATTTTTTTCAGTTTTTTTTTTTAATAATCACAATCATTGATAATGTCTGTATTTAACAATTATTATAAATCGAAATTTTATTTCAACTGTTCAAATATGATATATTCGTCAATAAGATAAATGTGTATAAAAGAGACATGCACAAAATTAAGACAATGCTCAATAAAAATAAATTATTGTTCCATAACCTCATTAAAAATGATATAATGTTTTTTAGTAATTAATCATTCTTAATCATATAGACTTAATATGATTTGTTTCAATCTATATTAAGAAAAAAATTACTCATAACAAGAATAATAAAACCTTTATAGAAGTAAATTAATTTAAAAACATTATATAATTTTTGAGAAATATTCAACACTAAATATTCAAATATTTATTCAATAACTTCTAAGGGCCGATCTTTCAATCGTCGGTTAAGAGTTATTCTCGGAATAAGCCTTTTAGTTTTTATGGTTATTCGCGGCCGGTCACGGATAAAGTCACGTATAAAGTCACGGATAAAGTCACGGACAACTAGCTTATAGTTGTCCGTGACTTTATACGTGACTTTATCCGTGACGACCGTGAATAACCATAAAAACTAAAAGGCTTATTCCGAGAATAACTCTTAACCGACAATTGAAAGATCGGCCCTAAAAGTTTCTCGGGCGAGATTGAGAATTAGTGAACACATACGCAAACCTTATAACTCGCTAACAGCAATCTGACTTAATATCGAAATTCCGTCATATTAAATTAATAGTCGAGTTTGAATAATACGAAAAATCATTGTGTTAATATCACCAAATTTACCACCAATTTCAAATAACCATAAAATTATTTTCTTCAAATGTATGTATGGCCATAACGCTTGTTAATAAATCACTCTGTTGATCAATAGAATTGATAATTTCACAGTTTGACTTATCGGTAATGTTCTCATTCTGGCTAATGACTAACTGTTACTTTAGTTAGTTTATTTAAATGATTTTTAGAAAGCATTCAAATATTTTCACCGTTCTGGCTAACTAATGAAAGCAAATAGTCGAATAACCATATTTAAGCCAACGAAATAGCTTAAGTTAATTATGTTTTATGTAATATTTTTGTTAAGTTGGCTTACTGAATTACCAAATGTCAAAAATTTTAAAGTAATACTTCTTATGACTCGTAAAAAAAATCGTAGCACAAATACATATACATATATAACGCGTATATGTAACATGTGTAACGAAACACATATCTGCAAGAACTTCATCAAATAAAATTAAACAAACAAGCATATTTTATTTAATTGAATACTTACACTTATATAAAACTCAATTATAAATTATTAAACGTGAAATTACCCACTAAAAACCTCAATTGGTCAAAAATAATAATTCAGCCAATCAAATGGCTATAACTAAAACGAACATAAACGACATATTACATTTTTTTTAAATATCCGTGATATACAAATTTAGCCATTTGCAAAATAATCGTTGATCACGGAACATTCGAGATCATGATCATCATTACGGCGGCTCTCAAACTTTTCACCGTGGCACGTACCGGCCGTAAAGGAGCCGCGTGTTTACGATGTCGTAATTTCAAATCAGCCCTTCTCCAACTGTCCCGAAGCCGGAGGGGCTCATAACCTTAACCGGACCATTAAACACGTCGTGCTTGAGAAATTGAATAAAGGACATTAAGGACTCCCGAAGGCGGGAAAATCCCTCTTGAAATAGTATATTTGTACAATGGAAAAGTGCGGACTCGCAGCGCCGTGTATTTTCTTTTATTATACATTTAATAATGTGTGAATGTTTATGTGCCGAATTTTATTGCATCTCCCTATTTGTATATGTATTTTTATTATTTTCGCATCTTATATAATACAACATCGAATATTATATTTTTAGAATTCTCATTTTTTCGTTTTGAAATTTTTGATTTACACCTAATCCTTTTTTTACATTGGAATACTTTCCAGAGAATACCGTGTTAATAATTTTTTATTTACAATTTATTATTTTTTTTTACACGGTTTTCCGTGTAAAAAAATGTATGGTGACCATACAAAAATTGGAGATACGTTCCATCACTATATTTGGATAGAACGTCCATCTAAATGTACTTTTTAAAAAATGTGTAATGTGAAAAATTTTCATCATGTAAAATCATCAAAAAACATCAAAATTTTTTATTTAATAATTATAATTACACACATATAATTATATCAGTATACTCGCCTGCACCGAATCTTACCATTGTGGCATAATAAAACATATTTTATTATTTTTATATCGTTTTTAAGTGAAAAATCCGTGTAAAAAAAATGATCGGTTCATCTTCCTTAAACCGTGTTATTTCGGAACCGTGTAAAAAGAGGATTAGGTGTATTATAATGTTGATTTTCTTTTCAAGGATGTACGAAAATTAAATTTCATCAAAACTTCTTAAATTTTCTAATTTTGGAATATAAAAAAATATATATTTAACTTGACTGGGTACCAACAATACTACGGGCGCCACATTTACATTTACTAGGAATTCTATATTTAACATTTATTTAAGTAATTACAAAAGGCTGTTTTTTTGGATGACATACAGAATATTAAGTCAAAGAAAATGTATCTAAAAATTCCTTTTAATGAATTAACCTTTTTAATGATGGTACAAAACACACAAAAAATTGATTTTAAGGAAACAAGGTCAATATTGGAATATGGAGAGTGATCTGATATAATAGTTAAAACTGTCAATTGACAATAAGACTGTTAGAAGTTCTAACCTTTTAAGAAGAAGTTTTTAGTTATTGTTAACAGTTCTAATTATAAGTTAGAAGAAATCAATCTCCAAATTTCAATATTGACCTCGTTTCTTCAATTAATGGCCAAAGTATGTATGTAGTGTCTTTTGACAATTTTCACACCACTAAAAAAATATCCAAAAATTCACATATACCAAAATCAAAACATACACATTGAAAACACATAAAAACGGCCAAACCAAACGAAAACCCCGTATAACGATATTAAAACGCTTTTAAACCAATCTCCATAATTACCCCCGGTATCGAACAGACGGATCCGACCCCGAAAGCGGATAAACATAATAAAATATCGCTCGGCTTTATTATTTGCACAGATCAAACGAAAAAGGCATTACGTCACAATATTCCCTCTAATGTAGTATAAATAATACTCCGTTCGATCGTAATAAAAGGCCCCGTTTCGGGGGGTAAGAGGAGGACTTCGCCCCGGCTGAGGGATTGTACCTTCGAAAAAAAGGCTTTTGAGGCCTCTAAACGGTGTTGAGCGAGGTCTTCTTTTATCTCGCTGGCAGCCGTTAAATATTTGTTCTATTTCGAGAGAGAAAATACTTAGAAGACGCTCGGGTAGGGTGTGTGTTCGTTTCGATTTTGTGGGACTGTCGGTTCAATGTTGGTCATCTAAATTTTAAGTTATTGATTCAATTTTTATGTTGTCGAATTCAATTTTTTATAATTTATATCCAAATATGAGAAATGTATTAAAATTTTGAAAAAATTTATAAATAAACATAAATTAATTTGTTGTGATTAATGTAACACAATCCATTCTTCAATTCGACTATGATAATCTCAGTTGGTGATTTTTTTTAAATTTTTAGATGCAAAATTTATTACAACTTTTTTATTAATCAATCTTATAATAGATACCATGGATATTAAGGATGTTATTACTGGAAAATGACCCAAATAACAGTTCAGTAATTTACCGATAAATTTTCAATATTTCGAATAGCGTACGGGTTATTTTGGAAAAGTGTTTTTAGTTTTACGATTTTTTCGGCTTTTCGTTATTTTTTCTCGATTTTTATTTAAAATTTCATTTACCAGTAATTTATCCGGTAATCAGTAAAACAATTCCTAAATTACCGATAAATTAATTTTTTTTAGTAAATCTGACATCCCGTGTGTATCGTCTCTCTTATTATATATGTATTTTTTATGAAATCGTGAGAAAAATAAAAAATGAATGTAATAAATTTACGACAGTTCAACTTTTTAAATGATACGTTTAATTTGAAATTTAAAAAGTTGGATTTGAAGTATAAAAATAAAAATATGGTATGTACTAACAATAGGAATACACCGAACAATTTTGATTTTGGTACCGATTTTAATATGGGAGTAGTTTGGATTATTTTGGAGTATTTGGGAGTATTTTGGAGTATTTAGGAGTATTTTGGAATATTTTGTAGAAATTTGGAGTAATTATGGGATAAAGGATCCCAGCAAAAAAACAACACTTTCAAAAATTCTTCCCACTAACTAAACATACAATATTCAGTCCCGATTTTTTCCACAGCGCACATACACACCCCCATCTATCCCCCCTCGCTCACACCCGACGTACAAGAAAGGTTGTACGAGCCAACGTTTACAAATTTTATGCAAAGTCGATCCTTTCTTAGCGAGTTGCCGCTCGTTATCCTGGCGTTCACGACTTGCCAATATTACAGTGCCTCGATCGACTTAATTTGAATAATTCGGAATCGATTCGGTGCCCGGATGTGGAAAAAACAAACGGAAACACCTTTGGGAATCGGAAATCAATCTGATCCGATGAGTGTGCCCTGATTTTTTCCCGATCCGGAATGGTTATGCGCTAAGTAAGCGTTGCGTTCCGATTTGGTAGGGTGAAATCGGTTTTTTTGTTACTTGGATGATTTTGGTGGAAAATTTTGTTGTTGAAACGTTTTTATTGAAGTTTTCGTAATATCAGTTTTTTTAGTAGTTTGTTAAACTTGGAATGATTGAAAAAGTTGAATGTGTTCGATTTTTTGCTGCCGTTATTGTTATTCGGTCCAGGTCTAATAATGTAAAGAATAAAACTTTTGATGAAGAGTAATTTTTTTTGACTTCATTTATAATTTCACTTGACTTGTTATATTATATTCTGCTGATAAAATTCATGAAAAATGAGTTATCTTTTTCTCTTATTGGTCATTTTAAATAATACATATTATATCTATTCGTATACATTCAATTGATAACATCATCTCAATTGAATGATATCAATATTAATCTCCATTGAATGCAAATTTCTTTCTGAAAAATTTACGAAAACATCCTTAACATTTATTTGATCAAAAGGTTATTCCATGATTTCTCAACTATTATATTATGAAATTCAGTGCACTTTTCATAAATGCTTATATTTTCACACACATCGAATAATATAAGCAAAAAATAAACGTGAGATATAGTGACCATAATAGTGAATGCAATTTTTCACGACAATGAAACCATTAATCAAAACGGCAATCGTACAAGAACATATAAACGTAAAAGCATCCGAATTTCTTCTCATACTTTTTCATATATACTCACTATGGAGTCTCACCCTAAAATGAAGTATCGCACACGAAAAATCCAAGTAATCGGGATTTGAAAGAATTTGTTAGAAATTAAATTAAATTATTTATAAAAAATTTTGGTATGCATAATTATGCACACTACCCTTAAGTATCTTTTAAACGTATTTACAGTGTATTTATTTTAACTATTTTTGTTCATTTGATACTGACAAAATTTGTGAACATAAAATCACCATGATTATGTATTCATCGGTTCCCAAGATAACAAATAATGAAGTCGTTATTTTTAACGCTATCTATGAAAAGTTTTTAACATAAAAATTATTTTGATTTGTATTAAATAATTGTTTTTGAAAATAAACTATGTTATTACCGCTTTATAATCTGTAAATATTATTTCAAAATAAAATTCTTGTCGGGTTTTAGTTTGATCACCTTCATAGTCTGTCATGAGTTTGTATAATTTTGTTACATATTCATAAACTTTTGAACGTGTGTTATTTAAAAAAAATCGCAAAATCTGCTATTTAAAGAAAATTTTTTGATGAATCCGAATAATAAAGAATCTACTGTATATATTCAAAAATATATTTTCTTTCACTTCAACAGAACAAAAGACCCAATAAAAATTTAAACCCTTCGTGCATTTCGAAAGGGAAAGTTTATAAATTCACTCTCATCCCAGAGTGCATTCATGCACCAGTGCATTTTTATTTTTAGAATGACCATACACGTCACACACAAAGACGCTTTGTGTATGACCGCACACAACACGTACACGTCATTTCCATAATGACGTCGCGGCCGGCGGATGAAATTTTAATTGCAATTTCATGCACACCGGATGCATAATGGCGCATCGCGCATCGCTGGGAAAACCGAAAATAAAAGAAAATTTCGAAAGCGCACGTCGGACATGGACTGGATATAGTGCACTGGTGTGCTAATCGAGAAATTCGTTATTAAAACGACACGTGAAATGTTGTGGTTCTTTGTTGTAACACGTTAATAAAAAGCTTGAAAAATATAATTATGTTGATGTAATTGTTTCATGTAAGATTAGGAATTGTATGGAATAATAGGATCGATTGATTATGTTTCACTTTAAAAAAAAACGGCATTAATAAACTATCTATTATTTGCTGATTATAAAAAAAACCTTTATGTGTATAAGATTATTGGAAAAATTGTAATAAACGACAGGTTGGGTTAGGTTGGTTGAGAAATTAGCAAAAATGTTTCCCATAATTGGGTTAGGTTCACGCGAATTTGTTCATCTTGCGATGACAGGTTGGGTTAGGTCTTGGGTTAGGTTTACGCGAGTTTATTCATCACACCACGACAAGTTGGGTTTGGTTGGGTGGGAAATTCGCAAAAATATTTCCGATACTTGGGTTAGGTTTACGCGAGTTAATTCAAATTGCGACGACAGGTTGGGTTACGTTTAGTGAGAAATTCGCAAAAATATTTTCAAAACTTGGGTTAGGTTCACGCGAATTTATTCATCTTGCGACAACAGGTTGGGTTAGATTTGGTGAGAAATTTGCAAAAATATTTCTGAAACTTGGGTTAGGTTCACGCGAATTTATTCAACATAAACGACAGGTTGGGTTAGGTTGGATGAGAAATGTACAAATATATTCCGATACTCGGGTTAAGTTTACGCGAGTTAATTCAAATTGCGACGACATGTTGTGTTACGTTTAGTGAGAAATTCGCAAAAATATTTCAATAAAAAATATTTATTTCATTGAAATATTTTATTTTTATTATATTATTTCAAATATTCGAAAAACTATAATATTTCATCGAAAATTTATTTTTCAAAAATGCTATGAGTCCGGGACTCCAATCCTCTATTTTTCCAATCAGGGGGTCTAAGGCGAGGTAAATCCACCACTTAAAATACCTAATTTTCCTACTTTCACAAATTGGTAATACTAAAAAATATATTTAAATTATTTTATTTTATTTTAGTAGATAGATCCAGATTTGCACGAAATCAAATAGATTCAGTTGATAATATTTTATTAATATATTATAGAAACAGCATTAATGGGCCATCATATTCATATATAATAATTTTCCTTATTTCACACAAATATATGAAAAAAAAATGAATGTATGTTATAATACAAACATCGAAACTATCATACATTTTTCAAATATGAAAAGAAACACGCCGAACGTTACACGGAACAGCGCGCGTGTGTACTCTGCTGAAAATAATATTTACATGTGTTTCAAACGTCGTTTCCGTTTCGAAATCTTTTCACGGTCCAGTTTTAATATTTCAGAGGGTAGGCGCTGCACAATACCCACACCCCGTACCTCGAACCACCCTGTAGCGAGTTTCGCATTGTGTAGTTTCTCCTAGGGTACTTCGAGTGGTTGCGGGCAGTCTCGTTTGTTGTCTTCACTGTTTGCTCGCACATGCTCGCTCTTTATATGTATGTATGTGTTTGCGAATTTCGAGCAGTGGCGTGCTTTTGTAGTTTCGGTCATAATTATGGGGTGCTTGGTTTTCATTATACGAAATGATTTCCGATTTTTCATTTGGAAATCATTTTTTGTGAGAAATAATATTTTTTTATGATTGTTTGGTCAATGTATAAGTCATATGCGCAATTGTCGTATGTGCAATTGTCATATGTACAATTATCATATATTCAATTATGATTCTAACATTTCTTATTATTCTCGGAAAATTTTTCTTTGCGATTACTTTAATAAAAATTAAATGTAAATGAAGTGCCCATAGTTTCGCTTACAAAGATAAGCCGCGAGGTGGGAAACTCAGATTTTGATGAAATATTGCGATCTGATAGTTTACCTTTATAAATTTAACATGTCAAAATTTTAAAGCTCAGTAACCGCTTGATTTTCTTAAAATTACATTTAAAGTTTGGATCATGAATCAGGAATATTTTCTAGTACGACATCTAATAAGATTACTAATGTTAGTTAGTTATTAGATGTTAGTGTTGTTGGTACAGCGATACCCAACTAAACACATAAAATAGGATGTATGATGGACTTCTCTTTGATTATGTTTAATCAATAACCGAAATCATATAACATATATGTAAAAATATAATTTAAAAAATTATAAATCAGCTCTTTATTAATTGTGTTGTTGGGTAAAAATGTTAATCGCATATATTTTTAGACAAATTGTGACTAAACGACTAAATAATATATAGACAGTTTATTACCAATTCAGCCGAATAGTTATAAATTGTCTCCAAAGTTGACGAAAATGAAATTTCTTACTAGAAATTTTTACAAGAAAACAAATTTTAACCCAAATTTCAACAACACAGATAATCGAATCGATCACTACCCCAACAATTAATCATTCATTAATAAAATAACACCCGAAACCCATCTAAACGCGACACCACAATCGCTGAAATACATGCAAATTCACTCAACGGAGAAAACACGCAGCCGAAATTATGACGCGTGAACGACCCGAATCCATGACAGTGCAACATCACCTAACAAATCGAATTTGTCCATCACGCGACGCCACTGCCATTCGCGTGCCAGTACATGAAAGCTTGAACATAATGAACAACTCTCATACTCGTCGACTCACCTGGCAGAGACACTTTTTTTTCATACTTTTCAGCGGCGAAAAATTGCGACGCTCGTGAAAAGTTGCACTAAGCATACCCCGTATACTAGGACAGATGTTATAATATCGCGAAATGTAATATAATTTATTTTGTTTTTTCAGAAATGTGTCATTTTTCTTTAGATGGTTTTTTATTTGATGGTCGTATATTATTTTTATTTATTTTATATGTTTTCATTATTATTTAAATATTATAATAAGATTTCTGTATCTTCTGTGTTTCTATATATGTATGTAACTTTATGTCTATATTTTTTATATTTCTGTATTTATATACTCGTAATATATTTAACATCATTTATTTTTTCACTCATAATAATTTTAATGAAAAAATAATTAGGATTAGCACTATTTGATTCCGTACAAAACCAAATCTAACAACTGGAGGAGCGATGAGCACTAAAAAAATTGAAAAAAATTGGAAAAGTCATACTTGTTAATTTCCAATATTTTTATAGGTTATAGAACATTTTTTAGAGATCAAAATGTCTACATACGATTTCTAGCAACGATTAAAACTCATCAGGTTTTTCTATTCCAGTGAAAGATAAATTATTGAAACTCTGAGTTTCAATATCGGCAATATTTTATGATTTTCAATAATTGATCTTTCACTGGAACAGAAAAGCTCAATGAATTTTTTTTCATTACTAGACATCATACGTAGACATTTTAATCTCCAAAGGTTTCTCTATTAGTTGTAAAAAAATAAAATAAGAAGATTGAAAATGAACACGTTATGACTTTTCCGAACCTTTCAATCTTTCAGAGGCCACCTGTATAAAAAATATATTTTATTTGATAAAAAAAGTATAACCATTACATGTATTAATACTATAATATTATTGAATTGTAATCCATATACTAAAATACAATATTTATTCTTGCGGGTAAACCCAGCATCGCACGCTAAACACATTGAATTGAAAAATATCAACCAGTGACGGATTTACTTATAAACGGTGGAGCCTCTCGCATCAGAGTCCTCAATTGGAAAGGGCTTTTACTATTTAAAAAAAAGTATGAACTATTATAGTTTTTTAAATTAGTACAATAAACATCATAAAAATTGAATCACTTTCTGAAGAAAAAAAGCATTTGTTTGCACAAAAACAAATTTTATTTTCTGCAATCGCCCATTTGACCTTTATTTCATGAACCGACTATTAATAATAAACGATAAAATTTTCGCCTGTGGTGCTACTTTTTTCCAATATCTATAATTTGTGTATAATGAGAAGAATTTAGAACCTGAAAATGTATATTTTTATCATGTACAAAAAGGACCTCAAAATTTTTTGACGCCTCGGACCCTTAACAAAGCAAATCCGCCACTTACTAACAATACAAAAACTCCAACAACCACCCATTCGATCTCCATCAATAAAATGAACAAAACAGCAACAAACACATAAACAACTACCTCCATTAAAACCCATAAATCATCACACACACGAAACTACAAACGGCACAATCAGGTGCGTCCACCCAACACCCAGGTGACGTTCAGTGGCGGGAGCGCAAATTAAGAGGCTGCACAAGTTCCCGAAGCCAAGTTAACACACTTGGAACCTCGCAGAATGTAGACGTTTCGCAGAAGTTGGCCGTTTCGGCTAACGACGGTCCGTTTCGGGCCCGGCCACAAAATTGCCGGTCCATGTATATTTAATGCATTTGATATTCAAATTTGATCCGGTGCCAAGGGCTACAAAGTCCGGAATGGTGTCCTAACAGAAATTGATGACGTGATTGCCTTTCTTATTTTGTTTTTGGGTGTGAAAAATTGTGCGAATTACAAATTGATGGCGATTGAGATAAATTTGAATATGTATATGTGCAGGTAGTTCTCAATTCACACTTATGGCCGAAGAAAAATAATATTAGTATTTTTTTCGTGTTTTTTTTTCAATTTTCGTTCAATTCCTACAATTCCGCTAATTATTTTTATTTGGCCTTTTAAAAAAGTATGAACCAGATTTTAATATACAGATAATCTTTGACTTACTTTGACTACGACGGTTCATACATACTTACTATAGAAAGCAAATTATATAATATATTTTTTATTATAATTAATTTCTTTTCAAAAATCACGATCTGTTAATGCATTTCGAAAAAATATGGATTCGTTCGAATTATTATATTAAAAATGAAAAATTTTGATATACTCAATTGTCCTCGACTTACGACGGAAATACGTTCCTTAACCTCAGTCGTAAGTTGAATCTATACAAAAAAGAATCAATCAATTTAATTTATATCAAAATTTTCATTTTAAACCTGTATCCTACCACAGTTAATACAATAATAATATAAAATATATGTTACCAGATTTATTTTTCAATAAGTAAGGAACGCATTCTAACCCAAAAAAGAACGAAAAAAATTTGGTAAATAAAGAATAATTCGAACGAGTACATATTTTTTTCCGAAATTCATAGACTAGCTAACGACAACTAGTGATTTAGTAAGTAATTTTTCAAAAATAATTAGTTAAATTTTTTTTCATTTGTAGTGTGAGCCGTCGTCAGTCGAACCGTTGCACGTTGAGAACTACATAAAATATTTGATAATAAAAAAAATTGATTGATATTTTTGTATGGATCAGGAACGTACGTTAAATAATAACTAACGTACGTAATGGTAGTAAAAAAAATTCCAAATTCACAACCGTACGTAACTAATAACTAGTAACGTACGTAATGGTAGTGGAAACAAATTTCAAATTCACAATTTACACAAGCCACTTTTATTATACAAACGCATACACCCGTTTATAAATATAACCTACTCGCCAAACAATTAATTACCATCACAATCGACTATCGACCCGCCTTCCATCCCTACCATCCCCCTGACAGCGAAGCGTACACATCATCAAACGCAAAATATTCAATTCGGCGCTCGTCAATGGCCGACCATCGGTCACAAATTGCGACCGGTCACAATTGCAATTGCGTCCACGGCGACGCAATTACCGACCGGGATAATTGAAAACGTTCGCGTTTGTGCGTGCGGCCGAGCGATCGGGGGCGCACTGTACCCCGGATCGGTATGCAAATCGGACATGTCACGAGCCGATTGTCCGTCGGCGTAATGCGTGTTTTGTGGGATTGATTGGTGTTTGGTCTTTGGATGATGATCGTAGATGGTGGGTGGGTTTCTGCGATTGGATGTGTGTAATGGTTGAAGGGACGGATCCAGCAGGGGGGTGGTTGCCCCTACCGCCCCCCCTGTGGATGGAAGAAAAAAATTCTGAAATCACGCGTTTTTAACTAGAAAATGATTATCGACCATAAAAACATTATTTTTTGCAAAATAAACACGAAAAAAGCATTTTCAAAAAAATATTTTTCATATTGTAACCCTGATTTTCCAAAAAAGATGGAAAAACTTCAATATTTATACATAAGCTTATCCTGTACTTACTCTCCAGATCTTACACCATCAGATTATCAAATTTTTAAGACATTACAAAATGATTTAGATATGAAAATTCAAAAAATGCAGAGGTGGTGAAATAGGGACATTCCGAATATTTTAATTCATAACCGACATAATTTTACAAAAAAGTTATCGAAAATTTAATAGAAAGGTGGACAGAAATGTTCTATAACGGTAGAAATTATATTTTAAAATAATAATTAATAAATAATGTTTTTATTAAAAATTTCATCTGTCATTCGAACTTGTGAACCGTGAACCTAACCCAAGTTTCGAAAATATTTTTGCGAATTTCTCATTAAACGTAATCCAACCTGTCGTCGCAAGATGAATAAACTCACGTGAACCTAACCCAAGTATCGGAAATATTTTTGCGAATTTCTCACTAAACGTAACCCAACCTGTCTTCGCAATTTGAAAAAACTCGCGTGAACCTAACCCAAGTTTCGAAAATATTTTTGCGAATTGACACGCGGTACAATGACTGACCCGTTTGACAATTTCTTGTGACTCGCTCGAGTTAAATGGTTAAGACATTTTTTTATAAGTATGTACCAAAAAATCTTTTTTTTTTTCAATATTTTATTTTTGAATATGCGAATATGGGAGAAAATTACAGGAAGAATCTTGTGCCGCGAGAAAATACAGAGAAGTGTGGATGGGTCAAAATGGGTAACAGATTAGTTTAAATCACTAATTATTTTCTGAATAAAATTTATATTATTATTTACTAAAAACTGTTTTAAAATGTACTCATCGACCCAAACATCTTCATAAGAGTCACATTTTGGTTACTTTTGACCCAGAGCCAAAAAAGGTTGCCGACGCCTAACACCACTAGCATCTAATAATTAGATGCTAGTGGCGAACGGACTATGGATGCTGTGGATTTATTTTTGGTTATTTTTATTTATTTATGGATTTTGTACGTTTTTGTTGGTGTTCAGTCTTCGTGTGATATTTGTAAATGTTTTTTGGATTTTTTCGAATGTCTTTGCGGTTGAATGTATGTAAAAATTGTTGTCAATAATGTGTTTACTCGCATCAACAATTTGTTAATATGAGTAATTACAGATTTGATCAAATTCTGATGGATTCCATATTGTATTTTTTATAAATTTCATGTTTTTTATACTAATTAATTTAAATTTATTATGATCGAGTTAAAGCGACACTGTGGTAAATCATTTGATATTACAAAAATATTCAACTTGTTAGGGAATTTTTAATAATGTACAAAAATTATTTTTCATGTGAATTCAAAATCAAGAAAAGAATCTTAGTTTTAATGTAAAAATAATTGAATTGACTTTATTTAATTATATCTATTCAAGTTGAGTGACAGATGATATATTTTGTCACTTAAATAAGAAATAAATTCCACTTACAACCAAATAAAAAAAAACCTCAATCTTCAATGTAATCAAAAGGTCTTGTCCTGCAATTGACATTATATTGACATCGTATAATGATATATTCCCTTGTGCATAAATTTATGTGTGCCCATTATGTGGTAAACATGTTTGCGAGTTCCCCGACAAGTTAATAAATCTCCAAACTATATATGACACGAAAATTGTGATAAAGGCAAAACTCCACAATGAGCAAGCGAAAACGCACCAACTTCAAAACAAAGCAATCCCTACCGTATTCATCCAGACCACATTTAAAAAGCACACTAAAATTTGACTTTTTATACCTACAAAATCCCCCCACATTGAATCCCATCATAAAAAGGCGGCATAACTCACGAAAAACGTATACGAAATCTCTCCTTGAGTCCTCCATCAAATTTATTAGCGAAAAATCCTCGCACGCATTATATCCCCGAATATACTGCCCCACACCATCCTTTTCGGGAAAACCGGCGGGAAATTCGCGGCTTTTCTTTCCCCATACACGATTTTTTCTTTTCACTCTCGCGCGATATAGGCGAAATCCGTGGGGTCATAATAAATCAATGATACACTCGCGGAATCTCCCCCCCTTCACCCCCGGCCCCCCGGTGGGAGAGGGGAGGCTTTCGTCGGGAGAACGAGCCGAAAATAAGCTAGATAATACGCTTATGATTATCCCCGGAAACCGCCCCGAGACCAGGTTCTGATTTATTTCCTGGAGCGAATACTTTTCAGGCAATTATCTCCTCCCCGGGGATATCGTTAGGGAAGAGCGGCGTTAAGAGGAGCTGAAAAAATCTCGGCCCTAATGCTTTTGCTGGGTGGTATTATTTGGTTAATGTTGTCGTTCGAATGTCTGAGGCTTGGACGATTCGTTTGAGGATTGACTTTTGAGAATGTTTGTCAATCTGTAAAATGTCAGAGTCCAAAGCGCATTGATCTATAGAATATCAGTCAGTATGAATTTTCTGGTTAATGTATGATTTGATTAATTAAAATAAATGTGGAATTTAGTATTGGCAACTAATTATTTGGCTGGTTAATAATAACTACAATGATCAGTTAAAAATTGTTAAATGATCAGTTAGGTTAAGTTTAGGTTAGGTTAGGTTAGCTTACTACTACGTGTGACTACATTGAGACTTGATCCAACAAGTTCAAACAGGTTTCCACGTGCACAGAACCAAATAACAACCATATACTTTGTTTTTACTGATCAAAATAGTATTTTTTTACTGATCAATTAAATACAGGCCTTTAGTATTGTGAGCTTAGTTAAAAATAGAAGTTGGTATATATGTATGTTTGTGCAATCGCTTCGTCCATGAAGGAAGGGAAAAATCTTAAAATTTAACATCTGGTAATGAATAGGCAACAGTTAGTGTAAGCGCATTATATGTGCATCATTTAATTTTTTTTGTCAAATGTGGCAGTTAATGTTACTTACGTATGAAAGGCATTAAAATTTCCTTGGCACACCTGATATTCAGTAAAAAATATTTGGAAATGTTGGCACATGAACGAAAAAAGGATCCCGACCACTGTCGTAAGGAACGTCAATTGCCATATTTTACAGAATAAGTTAAATGAATCGCCTATACACCACCATTGTTAAATTTCATAGATAAAGCAAGATTCTTTGTTCATAGACGAAGTGATTACTCAAACGTAGCGTAGCATATACATTAACTAGCGAAAATACACACTACATTAATGAGATTGAACACTTTGATTGAATACTTTGACTACATTGATCTTTCGAAATGACAATTGGGCTCTCGAAAAAATCTAAAACACCCAGAATTGGGTACTGGCATATAATTCAATCAATTATTCAAAAATCAAAATCATACCAAAATTATCCTTTTTTCCTAAATCTATTGTATGGTTTTGATCAAGCAAAAAAATATTTTTTATTTATTTTATTCACACATGCTACCAATACATCTTCCAAAACTAAAAGTGATCCAATTTAAAAAATTCGTATCTTTTACACATTTGTAGTGTACCAAGTGTTACCTAAATCGATGTTACCTTTTAGTTGAAATAGCACAATTTTGCACCTTAATGGCAAACTATTCAGTACATCAAAAATATATTTTCCTAACTAAATTAATAATATTAAATTATGTGTTAAACTTGTGTCAGTACTCTGCTACTTTTTTTCAATTATTCTACATAAAATTATAGTTTTATTAATTTTATTAATTTATATTATGAAAAAAGTTGAGTAATTTGATATAAAATTAATGAAAAGCATAATTATAATTGACACTTGTTACCCTAATACAAATTGAATAACCTGAGGATATGCGTGCGCAGTCTTCTGTAAAAAAAGTGTCTCCTGGCTCACATATAAAATAAATGAAACGGCAATAAACGAAATTGCCGCTGAAAAAATGAAACTCAAAAGCCATAGCCATGGAAATATAAGGGAAATATTATGTGCTCCGTTTTTAGAATAGTATAAATAGAAAATATTCAAGTTTCATTGAATACTAGGTTCAATTATTGTAAATTTTATTGCAATATGTTATCAACACCAGTTGATAAGATTTTATCTTGCAGTGGACATTTTACGGTTGATAATGACGATGATGATGATGATGATGATGATATTAATCGGTCAAATAATTATAATATGGAATATGTCTTATATTCAGGAATGTATCCAAAGATTTTCCTAAATTTTTCAAATGATTTCTTATGGTAAATTACACGATTTACAGTAATTTCCAACGTTAATAAATTTTAATATAATCTTAATTATTTTCCAAAACTTATATTTATTTCAACTGTATAAAGTAGCAATCACTTATACTTTAGCTGTTTATTATTTTTATATACATATGTAGTACTGTAAATAAATAAATTCTAATGTTACTGACATCTATGAAAAAAATTACAATATTGTGACGGCAAGGTTATTTTAAACCACCGAATATTTTTTGAAATTGTGTAAGAATTATCAGGTAATTTATAAATAACACCAAGAGAAATAGTGAATTTTTAGAATCATGCAGCAGATTACAGATTTGAATTTCGATTCAAAATTAATTTGAATGTTGTTTTTAGTTAATTTCATATTTTTTTCAATGCAACACGTTGTCGCCCGACGATGTCGACAATTTATTATAACACTAATTGTAAGGCGAAAATGTGTTAATCATATATAAAAATAAAGCCAAATGTATTGTATCACCGAAGATTGTTCATGCAATTGTTAAAATGAATGTTAAATTTTTATTGACTAAAATCATATTTTTCAAACTACAAATTCGATCATTAAAATTAAAAATAATAATAATATTTGCAGCGTGGTGTACAACTTCATATAAAACATGCAGCGTTTTGGCTATTAAATTAAATAAAGCATGTGTTTCACTCCTGTCACTTCTGTCAGTGTCAAATTATAAAACAGTCCTGTCAAAATTGTTGATATGCCATCTGAACAAGCGCTGACTTCAGAATTGCTTTCTGAAGTTTTAAAATCCAAAGATGGCAATGTCGTGTCTTTTTTGCAAGAAGTTTTCGAATTTTTGGCCACCAGGTATTTTAAATTCTAATATTATTCCCTCACAATTTCTACACGTGTCAATTAATCACAATTCTTCACCAATGTCGGATTTCAGAACGAATTTTTACCAAGTATCCACCTGTGAAGAACTAGGATACCCTCCGGGCATTGCTGAAAAAATAATCGCAGAAATGTTCAGGTTTTGTGATCCGTACAAGCAATACCATAGAGAAAACATATTCTTACCAGCTACAGTTGCCGAAGAAGTCGAAATCTGTACGTATGAAGATCACGACATAGACGCATTTTCTGTTGAGATCATAAACGATGCTGAAAACACCTACAGTTCTCCCGATGTAATAAACGAAGCTTCATCTGTTAATAATTCTATTGAATGTGTTGATAGTTCAACGGAAAATATTAATTTTGAATCGTTAAACATCAACAGTAACAGTGAAAACCATTTTGATTCGAATACTCCAAACGAAAATGAAATTGAAAGCAATCCTAGCACTAGTAAAAAAGAAACCACGGAAGAAACCACCAAAGTTGAAAATAGTGAATCTTTTAACGGCGCTACAAGAGATTCGTATAGTTGGTCACAGAATATTTGCGAATTAGGTAAATATTTCATTGTTTCACTTTATAAAATGTTATGTACTAACATGGTATTTGCCTTTTTTTAGATGTCACTGTAGTAATACCCGAAGGCATTGTCTCTAAACAATTAAAAGTCAATATAACAACGGACTCAATATGTGTCCAATATCGTTTGAATAATGAATTAATATCTCTCATTGACGATAAACTGGCGCAAAAAATCAAACCCGCCGAAACGCTTTGGGTAATGAGCGAAGGACGTGTCAGAATACATTTAGGTAAATAATAATCAAATTGTGTATTACCATTTCAATATAGATATTGGATTCAAATTATATTTACGTTTCAGAAAAGCAAATTGAAAGATGGTGGGATTCACTTATAATTGGTGAGCCTAAACTAGACACATCTCAATTGAATTGTTCTCGACCTTTACACGAACTACCCGAAGAGCATTTAGCTAAAGTTAGAGAATTGCAATTCAATCATTCACAAAGGCTCGCTGGGTTGCCTACTTCGGACGATATTCAGAAAGAAGAAATATTAAGAAAAGCATGGAATCTTCCAGGATCTCCGTTTGCAAACCAACCTTTTGATCCAAATGTATTCAATCCATAAATAAATTAATACAATCCTGAGACTAAAAATATCTTTCATTTTGAATATTTCGTGCAAAATGTTTTATTAATACACAAAATCATTGTAATACGATTTAATCATGTATGATAATTAAAGATGTGTGTACAGAGCCAACTGATTTTTACTGCAGAAATATAAAAGAAAACCATACATCAATTGCATTCAAATAATCATATTGCGGCATCGGATCATTCTAGCCCTTTTTTTATATGAAAAGAAACTAAAGTTGTTCATTTGCTTCAAAATTTGCTGACTCCAACCTCAAAATAGATTTTTACCTTACAATTAGCTTCAGCTCCAACTCCTGCTTCAGTGATTTTAGTATGATCAAATATTTTTACCAACTATAAAATTGATAGTAGGTAATAGATAATAACAAAATAGTTACCCCAAACTTTTATATTTTATCACAACGATGAATCAATTAAATTTCTGAAGTGTTTAATATTGAAATTATCAATTCATTTTCAAAAAATATTATATTTATGTTAAAAAAAAGGCAACCAAGGACTATAAACATGCCAACGAAACATATAAAATCTTTTTTTTTGACAATGCATATGTAACGAAGGAAACAATCAGTCTTAAGCATAATATTAAACAAAATAATAAAAAAGGAGTCAGAATCGGTTGATTTTTTACGACTCCGACTCCACACAAAAAACTACCGACTTCTCGAATACTGCAGAATCGGAGTCAAAATCAATACAGCACAAATCCTGAAAAAGACAGCACAAATCTTAAAAATACATTTTCGAAAGGTGCTTTTACAAATGATCCATTAAAAGGGTTGATAAATAAAACAACATTTAACAACAATTTTCTCTTTAATTTGTGCATATTTCTTACAATAACAACAACAGGAAATACTTGGTAATAATATTACTTATAAGATATTTCGTAGATTTGCATTGACTATAAAAACTATGCGGACGGCAAGTGCCCATGTTCACGACGTCCATATAGTTAAAGCAATCCTTTAAGTTATTTGACACAAGCTATGTATGCACCGTGTATATTGAATACATCACAATTTAAATGAGTTATGAGATTTACGCTAAATATTATTTTTTTTTAAATAAATAAATTAAGTTTAAAAGCTTTGACCACGATAACAAAAATAATCAGACTATAGTAATACCAAAGTCATACCGAATATTAAGTAATGGACAAATCACTTCGACTTTTAAGGCCTCGCAATATTACCAACAACCTCGTATGAATGGAGCGAACATCGATCGAGTGGGAGCGCTCCATTTTTTTCATGTTTGCCTTTACTTCGCTTAACCGTAGGTTAAAAAAATATCTTCAGAAGCCTGCACAATATTTTTACTATATATTACCGATGAAAAAAATACAAATTTGGTAAATCTAGCATAATCTGAAATTTATGAAAATATTAATAAACAGATCGAGTGTTCTGCTAATAGCGAGACGTTGCGTTTTCGCATCGTTAATAAATCGCTATTTCAGTCTGAAGACCCTTTTTCTTGATTATACCGTTAAGAAATAAATACTGCAATTTCGTATGTTTACAGCACAAATATACGTATATACTTTCAGTTTTATAAAGGAAAATAATCCATGTATTAAGGAGGCATCAATTGAACGACAAGATATGAAAATTCAAAGAAATTTTATAACTGAACAGAGAATATTACCAAAAATATATCAGTGTTTTAGAAATTGAAAAAAAATGAGATTTTTCATTTCTTATTTAATGTTACAATCAAAAAGGCACTTTTGTAATGCTTACAAAGTATTTTTGCAGTTTAATTTACTTACAATAACTATTTATCGCACCCTATGTGACTTAAAATTTACTCTTTTCGACTATAAGACAAAACGAATTCAAATAAATATTATTTCGGTTAGAGATAAATATATTTATTGCTCTATTTTCGAAGGAATGACCGGCACAAAAATAATACGCACTTCAAACTAAATTCGGGAAAATCATAACAAAAATAGGCTCAATGCCTCCTTAGGACATGTCGAATCGGAAATTTTATTTTATAAAGAATAGCGAAAGATCTATTATTTCAAAACTTCAGATGAATTTCTAATATAAAGCAAATTTTGATAAAAAATTGTTTTTATAATAGACAAATTTCAAATTTTTCTTTCTACCAAAATATAAATGAAATTCAATACGTTTGCTAAAAATTGTTATTTTCAAGCATCAGGTGTATTAATCCAATAACATACTCAATTTTTTTTTCAATATACGGATAAAAAATGTAAGTATATAAAGAAAGTATTGTCGAAACAACTAACTGTCACAAAAGTTTTATATAGTTGTATATATAGATACTTAAAACAACATTGTTATAACCGGAAAATAACAATTTTCAAATTAAAAACATTACAAAAAATCAACAACTCATCGAACATTTTCTCAGACAACAGAAATAAATACAATAAACCGAAATCATTCATAAAAAAAAACACTAAAATCTCGTAAAACTTTGGCAATTCACTCAAATTACATTAAAATATTCAGTATCTGTTAAAACCATAATTCAGATCTCGATGAAAAAATCAACAACTCATTACAATATTCAATTTAAAGCGTTTCTCGAAAACAGGCATAACGCTACATGAATGTCCTGAATCGCTATATTCAAGTTATGAAAATTAATCCGTATCGGGTGTTCGAAACTGTATTGTGACAGTGCCTCTCTATAATTTTTTTATTGTATTCATAAATTATAATAAGACTGGCCGAAGCCAAATTAAGACTATAAAGTGCTCTCAAATTTTAAACCGGCTTTCGTCAACGCCAAACGGTATGAATCTAAAGATGAACGGAGAGTTAAGCAGAAGCCCCTACTAGCTGGAATGAGCGGATACTCCGGTGCCTGAAGATTGTACGAAGCCGTGTCGTTGAGTACGGTGTCTGGCGTCAGAGGACTCTCTGGATGCCGAGCATTGTGCTCCTCCGACATGTGCATCCAACGTGTGAGTCTAGTGCACAAATTATTCGCGTGGAGACTTTGGTGTTTGTAAATTTCACTTTTGAATATGTCGGGCGGGTGACCGATCATTTTGGTCAACGACTGAACTAGTTTCAATAAGACCATCTCGTTGTACATACGCGAATTTTCTCTACCTTGTTGCGATCCTGAAAAATTGTTATTATTGTTAATACAAATTGTATATACTATGAAGTAAACTAATGTCACAAAATTAATAGTTTTCGTATGTCTGTGTTACTCTAAGTTTATGTAATCATTTCGTCCATAAACGAAGCAAAGAATCTTGCTTTGTCTATGAAATCTAATAATATCTGGTAGTGTATGGGCACCTTTTAGTGTAAGCACATCACTTAACAAATATGACAGTTGGAATGAATTACAACATACTCATGGAACAGATATTCAATAAAAAAAATATTGGGAATTGTTCACCGCCACTGTTGTAAGACATGTCAACTGTCATATTTGATAGAAGACATTAAGTAATGCGCCGATACACCACAACATGTTTAATTTCACAGACAAAGTAAGAATCTTTGCTTTGTTCGTGAAAAAAAACGATTACACAAACGTAGCATAACATATACATATTTTCTTTAGATACCTTTTTGTTTTTCAAATCCTGCTTCATTAAAATAAGGTTCCGCGCATAATATTAGCCCTTGTAACGACACTATGACTTGCAAAAGAGAACTATCTTTTACCCCAAACTTCTACTCCACGTCCTGACCATGTACCCAAGAGTGAAACGCATACCTAAAAAATAATAAAATGAAACCAAACTGAATAATCAAAGACAAAAAATACCTAATAATCAAAATCGCACTTTTCCATCTTCGTAAAGATTGGGATTGAGTCTATCTGAGCAATAAGATATATAATGACACAAAGGTGGTGCACGAGGGTACTCTCCGCCTAATTGAACATCGAACAGAAACAGACCGTCTTCATACGGTGTTTTAGCTGGACCAGCTATCATTATCGACAATAAATCCATACGATCTTCATATCCTTTCACCCACACCTTAAAAATTCATAAATGATGTACTATTTAATTTTCGTAAGTATATGAAGTGATTAGAATAGTAAATCACCCCAGGCGGTAAATCTGATTTGAGCAGTTTTATCTCTCTTCCGACGGCTTGGTGAAAAATTCGAGGTTCGCTAGGTTGCAATAGTGATAATCGAAATCGATGGGATATTGGTGCACATTCTAAAATTGTAAAACCCTCGTCTAATTCGTTAACCGCAATTGTAGGGACACTCTGTTCTTCTGTAATAAGTTTTAATTCTGTAATATGTTTAATTATAATATGAATTGAATGAAATATTTGTCAAAAAGCATACCAGTAGTATCTTGAGTATTTTCAGTTTCTTCGTTTGCCACTGGACTAGTTTTAGGCTCGGTAGTGTCTACATTTTCACTAGGATTTTTAGTTTTATTGTCTTCATCTTTTTCATCAGTCATTGTAACTACCAAAGCATCGAATTGTCTGAAAAATTTTCATTCTCATATAAAAATATGACTTATTACAATAAAAAAACACACACACAATTATTTCATTTAATGCTGGATTAGTAGCAAATAACAGTTATGTTATATTATTATTGAATTAGATTCGATTGATAAAAACATCACTGTATCGTAATGATAAAATTTAAGTATAGAAACATGCAGTAGTTTCAAAAAAATGTTATTATCAAATTATTTCAATATAGAATAGTTAATTTTATATATCTTCATATAGACATGACATGCATTCTCATACCAACAACTTCAATACATTCTTCGAATTACAGTTGAGAATAATATTTCACAATTTAATACTAAAACTTAATTTATGGTGATATGATAAAATGTATGGTGTCGGAAGCTAGTATGCATGAATCTGAAAATTTTTAACTGTTACATCTACCAGCAAACAACAATGAAAACGGTGAAAATCAATTAACTCTTCCGTTTCAAACGTTAAGTTGTTATAATGTTAAAAAAAGTACAGTTAGAAGTATTTTTCAACCTTTTTATTGAAAGAGTTAAAATATTCACCAAAAAATAACAAGACATAAGCTACGAAAATAAAAGGAAATGCTCACACAGAAAAGCGGTATGGCAATTTGGCCCCTGTAGCATTTTTTTCATTCATTAATCTGTTAAGGAATGGTACGTACAATGAATTTCTCCTCCTGAAATCGAAAAATAAAAAATAGCTACATGCAAAAATTTCAACAAAGACCAAATCCATGCAAACATAAAATGGCTTAAGAATTAGCTGAAATAAGAAAAATTCAACACAAGGAAATACTTCATTAAGATCTTGTTGTTTTCAGCGAAATATCTATCACCATTATTGAACGCATGTAATATGATCTGTACTGGATGAACATTTGAAATTTTTTCAATTATTATAAAGTGCATTTCAGAAGCTACTACACTATTGATAAAATGTACATTTTCAATATGAACAGTTTCGACTTATATTTTCCATAATCATGAGCGGAAATCAAAATATAACCTCTATACAAACAAACGGTGAATAAATTTACAAATTTGATGTGTCGAGTAAAACTACAAAAATATAAGTTTTACATGCAATTCTTATAATTATGAAGGCTTCGAAAAGAGTGCAGTATTTTTTTTTTATCGAATAGACCTAGCATGAACAAAGAAAGTGAACTAAATTTCAAATGAATTTACCATGTGTTGAATAATTATTGAATCATTAAAAATGTAAATAACATATTCAGATGATGAAAAAATATCGGAGAGTTATCTTTTCGATACAAACCTACTGACTTCAGCGCAAGCTTTCATGAGTTGGATAGTAATCAAAGAACAAAGTTTCAAACACACGTTTCTATTCGACAACGGATTCTCAGAAGTTGAACTTGAATTTTGTGCGACTAAAAAAAAGAAAATACATTAAAAAAATATATACAAAAACCAATCTCAATCACTGAATCGATTCGATACCTTCGTTTGTAACTTTCGAAGCGTTCGAACGTTTAGAATTAGACTCACTACTCATAGAACTATTATTCAAATCACAGTTAGAAGATACTTGAGTAACATTTATAGAATTCGATATAGACAAAGATTGGCTATCCACTCCCGAATCCTCGTTTTTATTTTTGTCTATACTACAATTGGGACTCTTGTCGATTTGCATCGTCAAATCTCCCGTACTGCCGACAGGTGTAATGTATTTGCTTAGAGAGCCTTCGCTAGACGGAGACAACGTTTTGATATCAGCAGTCGGTTCTTTGAGATTACAATTCCCGTCGGTGCTCAACGAAAACTTCTTATCGCTGTCAACGTCCATTTGAGTTGTTTCTTCTGCCGGATTTTTGCATGAAACTTTATCTTCGGTTTTATGTTTTTCTATTGTGGTAACATCAGATTTTATAGGTTCTAAATTACTAATTTCTACATCAGGTATTGATGAAATATTTGTCGCAGTCTTTTCTGAGATCAATGAGTTGTTTGTTTCGCTATTAATTAAACTGGTTGTTTTACTCTCCGACATAATAGTATCTAAAATTATACAACGATAATAAGTCACAAATATCAACGTGATTAATAATTATAGCCAATTATAGCTTACCATTATCGATACTATCAAAATCATCTTTTGAAAAAAGCCTCAGTACTTGATTCTGGGCACGACGAACTCCTGCCCCGCCACTCGGAGATTCCCGATTTCCACCTCGTTCACGGACCCTCTCAAGCAATCCCTGTTCATCAAAAAACAAATGTAATGAAGAACATATTCCAATAATAAATATAAACTCATCGAAAAAACGTTACCTGAAAATGATCTTCGTGAAAAAAGGAAGTGCCCATTAATCTATCCAAAAATCTACAGTCTTTATAGAGAGCTAAAAGTTTTCTCATTATCTGAAATGAATAAATGTAACGAATATTATAAAAGTAAATCGGTAAATCAAATAGGTAAAAAAATAATTTTTACTTCGTTGCTTTGAAGTGATGGATTTTGCGATAAAATTTCTTCCATTCGAGCCATTGCGTGTAAACCTCGTTCGATGTGTATTGCAGCTCTCGGTTCTAATCCTCGAGGTACTTTAGGTAATTCTCCTACAAAAAATAATTTATAATTAGTTAATCTTAAACAAAAGTATCAATTTATTATAATCGAAAATAACTACCTTTTGCTGAATTAGATGAATTAACCAGAGGAGCATCCAAATCAATATCCGGTAATAAAAGACCATCATCTACCTCGCCAGTTTCTTTGTTTTTCTTGTCTTTATGCGGACAAGCACATGAGTCTCCAGCCGATGACTGTGTCTCCCACGAATCTTCCGAACTGCTTCCATCGTCGGCCCAAATATCACCTTCATCAGAATCATATTCTCCGACCTGCCGAAATCAATAAACAATTACTAGTTAATGTTCAAAATAAAATAAATCTCACAACAAATTATAAATATTACCTTATAAAGATCTTGTGGCCAGCACATACTAGTATGTCCGTCAACCCAATACACATTCACTTGACCAGAAGGAAAATTATCCATTACCTTATCAAAAAATAAAATATATAAATTTTTCATATTAATAATACAAAGAAATATAAAAAATTTAATAACACCTGTCCAGCAGTACATGACGCTTCACTTCCAGTAAAATTTGCAACTCTAATGACGACAGTTCCGGGACGATATTGAAAATCGGGATGATCTTTCAAATCGTACACACTGACTTCACTTTCAGAAACCAATTGTGGACTGTAAATACAAAATAAATCATTATATTTATACACAATGATTCTAAATAAACGCTGAATGATAAAAAAACTAACACTGGATCTTGGCAATTAGTATATGTACGGAACCACTTGACAAACGCAGTGCGCCCATAATGATCGACCTTTTGTACAACACCGTAATCTCTGTGAGAAGGAGAAGCTTCGGAACTGGCTCCGCTTATGACGAAATCGCCTGGAAAGCATTCTTGTCCGTCCAAATGATGGATAGGATACAGATCGGTCGACGGTATTCCGAATTCAATAGTACCATCTTGCCAAACAACATTAGCTTTACTTTTAGTACATAGAGTTTCAACGACCACTCTGTCGCCGGGCTTAGGCTGAAGTGTTACGGAATTCCTACGAGCCGTTTTTTTTAATCGTTTCCCTTTCAAAAATTTAGTAACTAAAAGAGGGGATTTCTTTCCTCTTCCGGACGTCATCGAATTGTTAGTACTCGACGAGCATTGCGAGGACCAAGTCGCGCAACTATCAGTGTCTGTTCCTTCATCCGAACTCGTATCGCACCAACTATCCGACTCTTCCAAATCGCCGTGATCCGATAGTCTATATTCTCCATTGAATATGGCAGGACTACTACTTCTAGATCGGTTTGAACTCGATACTTTGGTTTTCCTAAATTTCTTTTGCTTCTCTGATCTTTCTATATTTTCAGGGGAACAAGACCGATCAGACGATGTGTTTTTGCCATTACATGCTTTATCAGGTACGTCAAGATGAGAACCTTCATCGCTACGTTGAGGTGAAATTGAAGCTTTTATATTTGTGTTTTTTGCACCTTCTTCTTTCGGAATTGAGTTTATACATTGATTATTTTCATCGTTGACTTTAAGACTATCTTTTCCATCATCAAAAATTACTATATCGACGTCCATTTTCAATTGTAAATTAGGGTCGTCGTCCTTGATGTTTTCAGATCCTGTTTCTTTAGACGCGATAGAAATATGACTTTTGTTATCGTGACCAGTTTGCGATTGTAAATTGTGTACACAAATAATTTTTCCATCTCGTATATATGCTGAATGCCTCCTTTTAGATTTAGATGGTATCCTAAATGAGTGATTAGAAGACGGATTAAGTTCTTGAGCAGGCAAATTACTACTATTAGATTCCTTTAATTCGGTTTCTTTAGATTTATTCGAACGAGGTATTCGAGTTTGTTTTCGTAACGCTCTATAAATTTTATCTGCAAAAAATTATTTCATAATACATCAATAAAACGAATGAAAATAAATATTGAAATTTTACAACAAATATTTTACTTTGAGTCTTTTTCCATTGGGCTTTGGTACAAAAAGTATCATCGGCTGTTAGAGTAAGAAAATTTTTAGCACCGACTTGAAGTGTGCACGGTTCGAACAGATTTAAAAGTTTCAAACGACGAAGATCTTCCCCTTCAACTAAAAATCGAGGCTGTATTGGAGGGCCGGCACCCGCTTGTTCACCTAACGCACGACACTGCCAATGCACACCGACGCTTTCAGTTTCAACACATTCCACTGAAAACTGAACAAACACAATCCGTCAATATCGAGATTCGAACATGAATACACCTCATTAAACAAAAAGTACCTTGTGCTCCCTCATTTTTTGTTTCCTAGCGGCTTCCATTTCTTTGGTAGTGTGCAACCATATGGCGTGATCTAATGAACCTAAAGGCCCTACGACTGTCTGTCCCGGGTAAAATTCATTGGCTGCTTGGTTATCTATACCGCTACAACGACCTCCGCGGCGTCTACGCTGCACACAATCTTCTAATAAACAGAGATTCACATCGGGAAACACCAATTTGGAACCGTCGCTCGAGGACAACCTCAATTTACTGTGCACTATCTAAAATTACAAACAACGAAATGAGTTAACATGAAAAATATCAGTGGCGGATTTACCTATAAGCGATGGAGGCTTTCGCTTCAGGTTCTCTGATTGGAAGGGCTCCTAGCATCTTTGAATGATGAATTACTATAGTTTTTATATACTGATTCAATAGATGTTATGAAAATTGAATCACTTTCTGAAGAAAAAAAACATTTGTTTGCAGAAAAGCAAATTTTTTTTTATAAAATTGTTCATTTATTCTCTACTTTATGAAACTGACTAATATATGTATATTAATATTTTTTCACAAATCTAATAATTTATATGTGAGAGAAGATAAGTTTGGAACCCAATCTTGTATCATACATTTAAATATGCATAGTTTTTAGTATTGTATAATTTTTAGTGCCTCAAGCGCCTAGCGAAGTAAATCCACCACTGAAAAACATCATAAATGTCATGAAACAAAGCTCGAAATTTTCACCTTGGTGGTTCCGACCCATGAATCCAAACAAACAGCCAAATCGGCAGTAAATTCTTCTAAGGGTTGAAGCCTTTCGCTCGGCACGGCCGGAAGTACGAGATTCGTACCAACCACTTGAACCGCTCCAGTGACAATAATATCTCGACAATAACCTCGTTGAGTATCTTTTCCCTTGATCATGCGTCGCACTACATCTCCAGGCATCAACGCACGATCGGCCAAACCAACCTGCGAATGATAAAATTTTTTTTTTAAAAAACATGATTATTTTGATTCAAGAAGATTGGAAATTAATTCTAAATTATTCGAGATAAACGGTGTCGGTAGGACAATAATTGTTGATCGTTAAAAATATTCGGTTTCTATATTTCGAAATTCATTTTGATAAATTTAAAATTAATGTGAAAAATCAGTTGACATGAAATAATACTGCTGAAAAAATAATATGTACGTATATTAAACGCTCAACATGAAATTCTTTTAACACAAAAAAATATTTCGGTGTTTCAGTCTCGTGTTAAGCATTTTTCACTGTAATTTGAAGTAAATAATTTATATTTGAAATCTGGGAATTACAACGATACTTATAGGTCAGGTAAAAAAATATTTATTTATTTTTTTAATAAAGTACCTGAGTCATGTCTAGTTTTATGTTGAGGAGAAATTAAACCATATTTGAAAATACGAAATTGATTCTTACAAGTCGCACTTCAATATTTACATTACATACTTTATCAATGAGAAACAGTATTGTATTCCTTGATTTTTCAGATTTATTACAGTAAATAGTAAAATAAAAAGAAACTATTATTTAAATTAATCACAACAGTTACGTGATGAATATTTTATAAACCAACTATATGCGAATAATATCAATTCTCGTCTTCGGTAATTCAAAAAGAACATACACTTCATTTTCCTTATTTAAGTGCATCAATAATGATTTCCTATGAAATATAAATATTTTCTTTTAATCTCGAGATATATTTGTGTACATTCGGCATGACATTATCAACGAAAAGATCAATATTCATGAAATTGTACAATCAATCAATTTCTCAACAAAAATACAAAATCAATTGAAATACTGGACACAGTCTTTTCATTATACATTTCAAAGATTCTTGTATCACCTCGATGGTTCAGTACTGGATCTTCAATCAGATTACTGTATCGTATTGACCTATGTATTTATGAAATTGTACAATCTGTCAATTTAAAAAAAAAATGCAAAATCAATCGAGAAACTAGACACAATATTTTCAAAAATTCCTGCACCACTTCAGCCATTCAGCACTCGATCCCTTACCAGTTTCCTGTATCATTCCAACCATTCAGCACCGACTACCTGACCAGACTTTGACTTGATTGATTCAAACGGAACATCAACCCTCTAGAGAAGTACATATACAATAGAGAAATTGAACACAATCTTTTTATCAGAAATTTCAACGATTTTTGCATCATCAGCACTGACTCCCTGGAATCAGGCCTTGACTCAATTGATTAAAATGGAGCATCTATTCTCTGAAAATGTCCATATATAAAAAAGAAACTGAAAATGATCTGTTCATTTCACATTTAAAAGACTTCCAAATCCCTCCATCACCTTGATCGTTCAGTGTCAACTCCCTGACCAGACAATGACTCAATCAATTAAAACGGAAAATTAATTCTCCAAAAATATCCATATATAAAAGAGATGCTGAACACGATCTTTTCATTACATATTTGAAAGACTTCTGAATCCCTGATCAGATCCCTGTGTCACCTTGACCCTTCAGCGTCGACTCCTTGACCAAACAACGACTCGATCAATTCAAATGGAGCATCCATTCTCCAAAAACATCCACATACATATTAAAGAGAAACTGAACACAATCTTTTCTCTAAACGTTTTAAGATTCCTACACCATCAGCACTGACTCCCTCGATTCGTTTGAAGCACTTATTCCCTAGAGAAAGTGCATACGAAAGAGAAACTGAACGCAATCTTTCGTCTAGACCAGGCTTGTCCAACATTTTGGTATGCGAGGGCCACTTTGGCCGAAACAATCGTTCACGATTGATGTCGATTTGCATTTTTTTTTATTTAAAGATAAAATACATATATTTTGATTAGAATGTACTTGAAAAAATTGATTCTTCAATAATTCAAAAAAATTATATTAATTTTCCTCGAATTAGAGAAAAATTCGTAAATTGTTATGTATGAAAAGTGGGGGCCAGTCGCTCGAGCACTGGGTCCCAATTTGGCACCGTAGTGACCCTTTGGACAAGCTTACTTTAGATGTTTTAAGGACTCTTGCACCATCAGCACTAATCCCCTTTATTTTTTTTGAAACACCTGTTCCCTAGAGAAGGCATATATGAATGTGAAACTGAACACAACCTTTTTTCTAGAAATTTTAGATTGCTACATCATCAGCATTAACTCCCTTGATTCGTTTGGAGTACCTATTACCTAGAAAATAGGGTTGCCAGGCGACCCGATTAACCGGGACTGTCACCGGTTTTCAGCCTCGTATCCCAGTGTCCCGAGTGAACCTCTCGGGATGCCCAAAAGTCCCGATTTTCAAATTTTTCTATTATGAACACTTTTTAAGCATTTTTGTCTATCGTACATACAGATAAAGTTTGTGCACTGGGACGGATCCAGAGAGGGGGGGTTGTAGGGGCAATCACTCGGGCGGATCATGGCAAAATTTCAAAATTCGTGCGTTTTCGACTATAAAACAATTATCGACCATAAAAATGTTACTTTGCAAAATAAACGCAAAAAATGCATTTTCGAATTAAAAAAAATTGATATTGTCACTCTGATTTTCTGAAAAAGATGGAAAAACTGCTATATTTGTATGTGAAAAAAATAAACAAATCTATTGGCTGTATAAAAGTGAGGTGACTAATTCAACTGTACTTGCTATTGTGGATGTTTCGGGTAAAATGGCTAGTTGAAATATATATCGAAGGGGGGTGTCCCGGTTTGACTTGCAAGAAATCTGGCAACCCTACTAGAAAAGGATATATGAATGTGAAATTAAACACAATCTTTTCTTTAGGTGTTTTAAGGATTCATATACCATCAGCACTAACTATCTCGATTCGTTCGAAGCACCTATTCCCTAGAAAAGGCATATATGAATGTGAAACTGAACATAATCTTTTTTCTAGAAATTTTGAGGACTCCTACATTATCAGTACTAATCCCCTCGATTCGTTCAAACCACCTATTCCCTAAAAAAGGCATATATGAACGTGAAATTGTACAAAATCTTTTTTCAAGAAATTTTAAGGATTGCTGCATCAGCACTAACTCCCTCGCTCCTTCAGAAGCACTCGATCCCTATACAAAAAGCATATACGAAAGAGAAACCCGACACAATATTTTCTCCATACATTTTAAAATTCCTCCATCAGCACAAACTCCCTCGCTCCTTCAGAAACACTCGATCCCTATACAAAAAGCATATACGAAAGAGAAACCCGACACAATATTTTCTCCATAAATTTAAAAATTCCTACCCCATCAGCACAAACTCTCTTGATCCTTCAGAAGCACTCGATCCCTATACAAAAAGCATATGCGAAAGAGAAACCCGACACAATATTTTCTCCATACATTTTAAAATTCCTACCCCATCAGCGCCAACTCCTTCGATCCTTCAGCAGCACCTTTCCTACATCATCATCATCATCATCAATCCCTAAAGAAGAACATACACATAAAAACCACTCACCGATCTATCGGAAACGACCCTCTCCCTCCCCGAGGGATGCCACACGACACGCAGATCCCCCCTCTGCAGCTGCTCCCCGTCCGTGTCGCTGGAGCTCCCCTCGCAGTTGTCCAGCACCAGCCCGAAGGCGACCTGGCCGCGGCCGTTGACGCGGTACACCTCGTCCTCGTAGAAGTAGCTGTGGTCGCCGGGGGGCTGCGGGGGCGCGGCGCCTCCCGCCCCCACCGGCGCCCCTCGGCGCGGCTGCCGCGACGCCCCGACATGAGCCAAGAAGCGGAGCGCGGCCGGAGTTGCGGAGCCCCGGCCGAGGCACCTGCGCACTCCGACGGCCGAGGAGCGCGCGGACGGCGGCCAGAACCCGCGCAATATGGACACTTCGAGACGTCAGGTGCTTTTTTGAGGGTGGCGGGGTTTTTGAATGTCGGGTTTTTTGCGGTGATGTGTTTTTTATTGGAGTCTTCTTTTTTTTGGGTGTTATGCTTGTGTTTTGGGGGCTTGAGACTGATTCGCGCGCTGGATTTGAAAAAACGGTTGTTAGATGATTTTGTTGTAATTTGGACGTCAGGTGCTTTTTTGAGAAATGGCGAGGTTTTTGAATGTTGTTTTTTTATGAAGATGTGTTTTTTTTTGTCTTCGTTTTTTTAATGGTTGTGTTTTGGGGACATGAGACTGATTCGCGCGCTGGATTTTAAAAAATACTTGTTAGTTGATTTTGTTGTAATTTGGACGTCAGGTGTTTTTTGAGGGTTGGTGAGGTTTTTCAATATTGTTTTTTTATGAAGATGTGTTTTTTTTTGTCTTCGTTTTTTTAATGGTTGTTATGGTTGTGTTTTGGGGGCTTGAAAACAATTCGCACGCTGGATTTGAAAAAATTCTTGTTAGATTCTTGTTTGATGATTTTGTTGTAATTTGGACGTCAGGTGTTTTTTGAGGGTTGACGGGTTTTTTATGGTGATATGAATTTGTTTTTTTTTTTTTTTTGAATCTTTGTTTTTTTAAATGGTTGTTATGGTTGTGTTTTGAGGGCTTAAGACTGATTCGCGCGCTGGATTTGAAGAAAATGCTTGTTAGATAATTTTGTTGTACTCGTAATTGAACGTCAGGTGTTTTTTTGAGGGTTGACGGGTTTTTTATGGTGATATGAGTTTGTTTATTTTTTTATTTTTTTTGAATCTTCGTTTTTTAAATGGTTGTTATGGTTGTGTTTTCAGGGCTTGAGACTGATTCGCGCGCTGGATTTGAAAAAATGGTTGTTAGATGATTTTGTTGTAATTTGGACGTCAGGTGCTTTTTTGAGAAATGGCGAGGTTTTTGAATGTTGTTTTTTTATGAAGATGTGTTTTTTTTTTGTCTTCGTTTTTTTAATGGTTGTTATGGTTGTGTTTTGGGGACTTGAGACTGATTCGCGCGCTGGATTTTAAAAAATACTTGTTAGTTGATTTTGTTGTAATTTGGACGTCAGGTGTTTTTTGAGGGTTGGTGAGGTTTTTCAATATTGTTTTTTTATGAAGATGTGTTTTTTTTTTTTGTCTTCGTTTTTTTAATGGTTGTTATGGTTGTGTTTTGGGGGCTTGAAAACAATTCGCACGCTGGATTTGAAAAAATTCTTGTTAGATTCTTGTTTGATGATTTTGTTGTAATTTGGACGTCAGGTGTTTTTTGAGGGTTGACGGGTTTTTTATGGTGATATGAATTTGTTTTTTTTTTTTTGAATCTTCGTTTTTTAAATGGTTGTTATGGTTGTGTTTTGAGGGCTTGAGACTGATTCGTGCGCTGGATTTGAAAAATTGTTTGTTAGATGATTTTGTTGTAATTTGGACGTTAGGTGTTTTTTGAGGGTTGGTGAGGTTTTTGAATATTGCTTTTTTTGTGATGATGTATTTTTTTTTGAGTCTTCGTTTTTTAAATGGTTGTTATGCTTGTGTTTTGGGGGCTTGAAACTGATTCACGCGCTAGATTTGAAAAAATGCTTGTTAGGTGCTTGTTTGATGATTTTGTTGTAATTAAGACGTCAGGTGAGGGTCGGCGGGTTTTTTGAATTTTGTTTGATGATTTTGTTGTAATTTGGACGTCAGATGTTTTTTGAGGATTAGCAGGGTTTTTGAATATTGGTTTTTTTGTGGTGATGTGTTTTTTTATTGGAGTCTTCTTTTTTTTGAATATTTAGCTTGTATTTTAGGGGCTTGGAACTGATGGCGGTTCGCGCGCTAGATTTGAAAAAATGCTTGTTAGTTGATTTTGTTGTAATTTGGACGTCAGGTGTTTTTCGAGGGTTGGTGAAGTTTTTCAATATTGTTTTTTTATGAAGATGTGTTTTTTTTTTTTGAGTCTGCGTTTTTAATGGTTGTTATGGTTGTGTTTTGGGGTTTTGAAACTGATTCGCGCGCTAGATTTGAAAAAATAATTATTAGATTTTTGTTTAATGATTTTGTTGTAATTTGGAAATGTGTAATGGAAGGTGTAATAAAGATTTTTTGGGAGGAGGCGAAACAGCTTTTTGTGTGTTTGCGATACAAATGTGCAGGGGGGGGATTGTTTATTGGCGGTGGAGAAATTTGCTTCAGGGTCGTAAAATTTTTTTTAAATAAATTTTCGATTAATTGTTGCTGTTTTTTTATATCGATCCAATAAATGTCAGAAAAGTCGAATCAATTTTTGATGACAAAAAGCGTTCATTTGCACAAAAACAAATTTTATTTTTTTAAATTGTCCATTTTTCAAGATTTATATTAATTTCAAGCTTTTATTAACTTCACTTTCTGGATATGTTCGCTTTAACAAAAACAAAGATCGAACTCGATCTCAAATATCACATCTCCAATCGATTTGAAATTTCGTACAACTGACTAATAATTCGCAATTATACGATATTAAATCATCTCCGGCACGAGGCTGGAGGAATTTTATTTATTTATTTTGTGACAACCAATTAGTACATTAGGCTTATCCATAATTTCGGGGGCCATTAATATATTTATAATATTACATAATATTTTTTATGTACGGGGATATTTATTTACATTTATAGGGACACCCAAAAATTTTAGACGTCTCGGTTCCCTGGCAAAATACATCCGCCACTGAATATGCTGTCGTTTTTCATTTAAAGTTTAATATGTGTGCGTATTTAAGGAATTCAAAGAATTCATTCAAATGTATCACGATAGTGTGACATAAATGTTTATTTATGTATAATTCTATATTTTTTTATAATTTAATGGGAAGAAGGACCCCAATAGCTCTCCCCTGGTTACAGCCGTATATATTGAATCGTACGTGTTATCAAATTGTCCAAATAATCATAGAATGCCAAATTATTTACCCACAAAATAAATTCGTACTTATAATTTGCACCTGAACAAACCGAGAAACGTCACGATTAAAAATGTTTATTTTTAAAATTTCGCGCGCTACTAAAAAACTAAACCGACAATATTACGAATCGATCCATATATAAAATGCATAATTTTCCATTTCTACATTCGCAACACTTCAAAGCAACAATAACACCGCTTATCGAAACATTCAACCGATAACTTGTATAGTTAATTAAACATTCAAATTGCACGATAAAAAAATAATATACAATTAACATTGCGCAATAATAGTAACGACAAAACTACACGTACCGGACGCATGTGCAGAACGAGCCATGGAACGTCAAATTTTACAGCGATCAATATCCTTATCGGTGGCATTTCAGCCGTTTGTGAATTTAACCTTTCCGTGTTTTGAGCCTTCAGAGATGTAATTGAAAAGGACCCGGAAGCTCCGAAGATGCCGATCAGCAACATATTCAGACGAGCCTCCCACTACATATTAGGAGGAGAACCTGAAGGAAAACAGTTCGAAGACTACGTGGACAACGAAATCCTCTTTTGCAAAAACAATGTCTGCGTACATCCTCCTACGCTGGTCCGCCAGGAATATGATGTCATCCATCATCCTGGCTATCTGACTGTCAACACGAAGATCTTCACCGACCAGCACAATAATGTGAAACGGCCCACTCTTTACCTCAATTGGATACCTAATTCTACTCTGAAACGATGCCCTTCTACTGTGGAGAAGAGCTCGTCGATCGATAGCAGGAATCATATGGAGGATAAGTTTTTGGATAACAAATTCTCGTTTTCGGAAGCGTACAAGAATCTGAAAAATGTCGAGTCTCTGAATAAGAAATATGAAAGCAATGGGTTCTCTGATGCTTCAGAATCTGCTAGTCTCAGCTCCAATTCGGATAAGCTCAGTTTGCATTGTAATGAGTTGAAATCGAATATTGAAAAGTGTGATAGAGCCAAAGATGCTGTCGATATGGATTCTGAAATACAACCGCTGCTCTCTGAAGAAACCAAAGTTATTAATCCTGAAAAATGTACCAGATCGCATTCTATGACTTCCGTGAATATCACCATAGCTAATCCGACTATTGAAAACATTGACCTGACTCCCGATGGACAGATGTCTGATAGATTCGTGAGATCTTTATCTCTGAGCTCATGCGATGAAAGCAACCCTAATTGGATGTTGACTCCTGAATTTCTAGCGCTGAAACATAACCTTACATTTCCTGAAAGCGTCACGGCTTCTCCGATTGTTCACAGAAAATCCCCACCGAAATGTCGAAGGTAATACATTTATTGATTTTGAAAAAATTGGCACGCGTTCTTGATATATTATATTAAAATGTATATTTACCTAAAATTATGATTTGATTGTCTGATTTCGAAATATTGAAACACTTGTTTAATTTCGGAATATCTATGGCAACGTAAATTAAATTACCAGTTTGAATTTTTTTTATCGATAGTACATTATTGTAAAGTCCACAACCGCACCACTTTTTGCTTAGTTAAGTGACAAGTGATGCGGTCAGAAGACGGATGTGATCTGGAAGCACTTTGAAAAGACGGTTTTTTTATTGCATAAACTCCTTGCAAATTATCTTTTCCGAAAATGTCCGAATTTTCGATTGGAAAGACTTCATCTTGCAGTGGACACTATATAGACTGCATACAACGATGATGATTATAAGATAGTTCGTTAAAAATAATCAAATTTGATTTAATCCAAAGATTTGTATGTGCTCTTTCAAAATATGGTTTGAAATTTCAGATTTTCAGTAGACCTTAGTCAAATGAGATCCTTGAGGTTGTTTTTCAATGACGAAAGCTGCACTTGTGGACAACTAGTGGTAGCTTCTCGTGAATCTCAATACAAAATTTTACATTTCCACCATGGAGGACTGGACCATTTGGCACAGGTTTTACATCAATGGCATTCACTCCTTCATAACATAAGACTGACGCCAGGTATTTAAAAAGTAAAGAAAATCAAATTTTAAGCAAGGATACATCAATTATATTCGATTTCAGGATGCGACGAGCCTAATTTGCCTTACCGACATTTTATGGTGTGCAGACCCGAAGTGCAAAAGTCCGAGCTACATCCTGAAGAAGGACAAGTTTTGAAAATAACAACCGATGTATTCTTCGGCTCCTTGCTCAACATAGATGGCCAGTTGGAGGACGACCTCACCTTAAGGAAAGGAGTGTTCTTCGGAGGGTTAGAGAAAGATCTGCGCTCGTTCGTCTGGCCTATGCTCCTGCATTGTTTCCCTACTAATTCCACGTATAAAGAGCGAGAGGCTTTCGCGGAAATAAGACGCAAAGAATACTACGAATATAACATGAAAAGAACAAAGTTTATGACTTTGGAAGAACAAGCTCACTTCTGGAAGTCTGTTCAGTGCGTCGTTGAAAAGGATGTAGTTCGCACTGATCGTGGAAATCCTTATTATGCTGGCGAAGATAATCCAAACATCGAAATAATGAAGAATATTTTACTGAATTACGCTATATTTAATCCTAGATTAGGGTAAATATGTTTGAAAATATATTTGATATGTTTTATGTCAATGATAAACATTAATAACAGTCACCGATGACCGACCTGGCATAAAACATATTTATATTGACTAAAAAATTTGATGCTTTTATTTCAGATATACTCAAGGAATGAGCGATCTGCTTGCTCCTGTGCTCTGTGAAATCAAAGATGAATCAGACACGTTTTGGTGCTTTGTCGGTCTTATGCAACGAACAATTTTCGTTTGTACTCCTACTGATAACGATATGGATATTAATTTGGTAAAAACCATTTCATTTCATCCACAAAATTTGCATGTAAATTTTAACATCAATATAATTTTCAGAGTTATTTGAGGGAACTGATCCGCGTGATGGTTCCACATTTTTACAATCACTTAAAAAAGCACACGGACGCTTTGGAATTGTTGTTCTGTCATAGATGGATTCTATTGTAAGATTTCAGAATCTTTATAAAATACTATTAGATATCGAAATTATTTATGAATTAATTTTCAGATGCTTCAAACGAGAATTCACCGAAGCCGTAGCTTTGCGAATGTGGGAAGCATGCTGGGCAAATTATCAAACGGACTACTTCCACTTGTTTTTATGTTTAGCCATTATTGCTGTTTACGCTGATGATGTTATCGCTCAAGATCTGAGAACTGACGAAATGCTTCTGTACTTCAGTTCTCTCGGTGATTATAATAAAAACATCCCACAAAACCTTTCCTGACAATTATAACCTAACTATTATTTGACACAATACTATTGTTTAACTAACTAACCTAAATATTATTTCAGCTATGTATATGGATGGGCAATTGATATTGAGGAAAGCGAGAGGTTTGCTGCATCAATTCAGGCAGTTGATCCGGATTCCATGTTCGCTGGCCAATTTGTGTCAACGCTGCGGTCCAGGTATATGGGATTCGACTCATCAGCCGAGTATCGAATGTATAGGTCATTTGAACGGTGTGAACTGTGAATACACTGTTCAATGAAATCAATCATTGATGTTTACACTTTAGTTGAATTTGAAGATATATAATTTTTTTATTTAAATATTTATATAGATTGTAAATCTGCACAAATATTCATCGCATGATGGATCATTGATGTAAAATAACTAAATTGTATCTAATCAGAAAATGTAATTATGTCTGAATATTTAAACTCGTTATTTGTTGAATGTTGTTTTTGAAAGTCGAATGTTTAAAAATATTTGTAACTCTTCAAAATGAAAAACTATGACACTTTCAAAAACAATTTTTCAAATCAATTTATATACAACTGTGAAAAACTATCAATACGTATATAGCAGTTACAGAATAATTTATATTTCAAGTTTTGCATTTTACTTTTACAGCGCCTAACAATAAGATTAAATTAAGAATCAAAAACAACATTAATAAACAATCCAGTTTAATATAATTTAAATATTTTGTTTTACACACATATGTCTTTAAATAAAACCGCAAGAACTCTTACGAATTTACAATATTTAAGTAACATTTTTAAAAATCTTAGTACAAATGAGATTATATAGATAAATTTTAAATATTATATTTCGCCGTTGAAGAAAAATATATCAAAATTACAATTGTTTAACATAATCAATTCAAACTTTTGAAATTTACACCAATTTGTGTTCGGGAATATTATCAAAATACTTGTTATCAAATGCTATTTTGCCAAAATTTCAAAACTAATAATTTACGATATAACTGAATATAATGCTCTAAAAATATATGGTATTTGCATGAAAATAAAAAAAAAACATATTTATAGTTTCGCTTTTGTGTAATGAGAACTGTTGTATGTTGTGTGAAACTGCACGATCTCTAGAAAAATACGATTACTTTAGACATTTGTGGCTATGCAATATTGATTCAAAAAATAAAACTTGAATTTATTTTGATATTGGAAAAAATTGTAATCATAGAAAAATGCTTTTGTAACTTATATAAGGAACATGCTATTTTCAAATATCTGACAATTATTGTTATATACGAAATATGTAAATGTATATTTAAAATTAAATCTATCTGATGGCAATTATTAAATGTTTTTTTCTAATGAACACAATTCAATATAAAGTATGATTATCGAATTCGTGAATGCTTCAATATATTATTTATACCATAACCAGACTTTTATAATGGAAATGATTTCAATGCTTATCTAAAAATGCATCAAAATGGAAGATTACTAAGTATTTATTTAACATTATACAATATATGACTAAAATACTAACACTCATAATTTGAAAAGTCTTATACAATCTTAAAAAGCCTATAAATAATCAAATCCCGCAGCAAAAAAATTTTGTATTATTAAATACAATAGAAATTCAACACACATGTTTTAATTTCTAACAAAATTATACTGCGGAATTAAACTATATATAACCCTTACTTTCATTTGAAAAAAATATATTATTTCAATTACTTCACAACATATCACAGTTATTTTCAATAAGAAATGTTTGTCAAGTTAAAGTAATTGAATAACATCATCAAATTTCTAATATACATAGGATTAAATACATCGATTTTTATATTGTCGTTTCTCAAAAATACACCATTATTAAAAATGTGCGTTCAAAATAATATCGATTCGAAAATAATTTCCAGTCAAATAAAATTAAAACACCAATCGTACAGCATGCCGTTGAACTAAATTCAACGACACCATAATAACGCATATCACTGCCCACGATAAAACAAAGAAAGCCCAAAACACGTGTTTGAAGGGACTTCGATACGGATTAATCATGTTAGACGGGAAGATTTCATCACAAGTCTTTCTAGCGTTTAATACTAAAAGTGTAGGAATGACGTACTGAATACCAGCACCGGCATAAGATCCGGTAAAACTCACCAAGACTGATATATCTTCGAAAAACATCGATATCAATATAGGCGGGATCACAGTGACGATAGGAAACAGAATTCTTCTTAAAAACAAATTATACGAATGCAACTGGGCCGTGTCTAAAAATAAACCTTGTATCGTATTTCTTAAAGTGATAGCCATTATCGGAAAACTCGCAGATAGTGTAAAAACAGGAAAGAGAGCCAAAAAGTATTGTAAAACTTTCAAAAATATCGTATCGCTACCGCCTTTGGTGGGGATGAAGTTTAACGTGTATAGATCTTCTAATTTTTCAAAAGCGAATATTCCGGTTAAGGCTAGCAATAAATAAAACATGCATATCAAAATGAAATCGATTGGTATGAATCTTCCTAGTTTTTTCTTGGAAGTTATCGGAGCTATCATGCCCGGCAAGGAATGGTGGCACATGAAAGAATAGACGCACGCGCCGAACAATGCCGGGACTCCGGCCATCTCAAAAACGGGCGGTTTTCCTTTGACTCCGTTCATTATCAATGACCTAACAGCTAATGAGATCATTATGATGAAAGCTGAAAGAAATAATAGTATAAATATGAAGTCGAGATAGAAATGTATGTATTTGAACTGATTTGTATAGATTTATTACCGAGCCATCTCATAACTGTTGTTATGATTTGAAGATATTTTGTTTTTTGCACATTGAAAAATACGAATGGTCCTAAAATTAACAAAAATGTCAACAACGAAGTACGATAACATTCAAGTCTTGTAAATGAAGAGTTTTCTGATGTTTCATTGAAACATGGAGTTTCGTCGGGAAAACTGTTTCCTGAATGATTAGCAGTTTGCAAACTAAAAGAAGAAAAAAATAAATGATTAAACTTAACCATATAAAAAATCACATAACATACATATATCTATTATTAAATCATTCATAATTTATTTACAATTAATAAAGCATTATTTTATTTAAATTGCAATAATTAACATATTCAAATAACATATCAAAGGTTGAGTCAATAAAATAATCAGTAATAATATCAAAATTAGACTCAATGAATTACCAAATAACGTCCATAGTAGATTTTGCTATAGCGGCAGAGTATATGCTCAAATCGCCGAAAAGATACGTAATCATCGCTAAATAAAACGCAATTTTTCCAAAGGGAGAAAAAAATATAGACGCCATTTGCCCGAGCTCTATACGATGATCCAAGTGATAGTAACGTGACGACGTCGCAGAGAGGAGTCTTTCTTCTTCGTTACTTCCAGAATCGGGAACGGTCCGGTCGCGATTTATCGGCGTATTTTCGTCGTCACTATTTTCAGTATCGGCCGCATCTTGAATGGACTAAAGCGACGAATTTAATTTAATAATAACAAAACAGATATTATAATTAAAATTTTGTAGATACTCACGATGGGTACGTTCGCTATTCCGTAATTTCTCCATTTCAATATGGCGTTAGCGCAGGCCATGCATTCCAAAATATACGTCGTGTTTATAAAACTCATGAATGCCAAGAATATTATAGAAATTGTGCCTAGAAGCCATCCTGCTTTAGAAAATGCGGCTGGTAATGTGAGAGCGCCGGTACCGACGATTACATTGAATACAAAAATAAGTCCCACCTGAAAGAGCGGTCGAATGAAATATTTAATAAATAAATATTCAAAAAGGTGTATTTATAAGTTTTAAAAATATTTTAAGTATTCAGTGAACATATATAAGTCACAGTCCATGTGTATTTCAGTCCAAGTGTATTTAGATCGATCATAAACACATTGTTGAGGGTTGGGTTAGGTTAAGTTAGGTTGGATTAGGTTTATTTTGGAAATTTTATTTGTTTTATGTGGATTAAAAATATACATGGTCTACAACATATTTACAAAACAGGATATTTTATTTTTGATAATATGTAATCAGCTGAAAATTTTTGATATTTCATAAAGAATTTATAAAGGAATATAAAGAAAAAATAAGGATATTATACAATTTCTATACACTCAAATAAATATATACCACTGAAAATCGTACAAACTATTCTGGATTCATTGTTTATTGTTAGAAAAAAAAATACTCCATTGTTATGGTTGAAGAATGATAATACATAACAAAATATGCCTATTTTATGTATTTTAAATCCATTTTATGTTTTAAATAAATAAAAATTCGATTAACATACCAACAAAGAATATCGAGTATCAATCTGAGCGGGCATCGTACCCGAGAACGGTATCAAATGTTTTGTTTTGAGTTGACTCAGTTACGCGAATGATATACCTAATCATACTTCCTAGCTGTCACTTTAATGTAAAGCTATACTGTACCATTTATTTTGCATGTATTACACCACTGTTTTTATTTTTTATCAGAATGAAAATATTTCAAATCCGATTATATTACAGGTTTTACGGTACAAATTCAACCTTTACAAATCAAATCGAATCTTTTACAAATCAAATTAAATCTTTTTAATATCGAATTCAACTGTTTATAAATCAAATTCTACTTGATTGCATATTTGTAACCTTTTTTCAGATTATGTTTAATTGTAACTGAATTCAAGTATTGCTGTGTTTACCCAAGATATATTCAACTATCAAGAAACCTTAGAACACACGACAGTTTATTTTATAAAAATTATATCCGATAAAATTCTATTAAATTTCTCTTACCATTTCAGCAAAAATATATAACAACTAAATCATTCCTTATTATTTTTCACAATCAAGCTCTTTTTCAAATCGATTTCTAGACGTTTCTGGACTGGCACTCACCAAGCATAGAACTCAATCCGTGAAATATTGAAATAATTTATTAATCAGGTCGTTTATTCATCATGTAGTCCTCTAATTGTCCTAAAACTGTCCACGTGTGCCAGAATCTTATGTGCCAGTATCGTTTGGGCAAACGTCTGCCCACCAAAACATTTGGACCATAAAAAACATTTTCGTCTTGCATGCACAAATTTGAACATGGTCGTATTTTCATGTCATTAATTAGAAGAAAATTTTAAATCTTCGCGTAAAATGTCCGAATGCGAAGATTACTCTTTCGCTGATGATGAAGAAGCAGACCAAATTTCGCAAACTCAAAATCGAATGAACATCAGTCCTTGCACTTCCAGCATCATATCCAACGAACCATGCAGCCAAAAAACCCAAAACATATTTCAGCTTCAGAAAGGTTCAGTAAATGTTTCAGTAAAAGTCTAATGCCTAAAAGATCTAATGTCAAAAAAGTCCAATTATGCACCAATTCTAAATTTGATATACAAAAATATTTTTCAGAAACATCCACTTCTACGAATGATTACAAAACTGCTTTGAATCAGAACGAATCGAATTTAGATATAGAAATCCTCCAAAATAATGTTATTAATCTCGATGATGATATTGACTCAGAGTGTGATGAGGTATAAAATGAATTTTCATAAATTTTCATAGATTGAATAGTATTTAAAATGGATCTATATTATTTTGAAGGTCATTATGTGTGTTTTTTGGAAAAATGGAAAATTTGCAGCCGCTTATTATAATATTGCAACGTCTGAGGTGAAATGTTATAATATCATAACTTTTTTATGTATTTGCTTATAACTTGATTTGTTGCAGATAAATATTTTGAATGAAGTGATTGATATGAAACCCGATCATAAAATGTTGATAAATTTGTATAAACAAATCCAACCGATTATTGTATTGACCGATTCACGTGCCTCTAAAACTTTCATCGACGTTTTAAAAATGTTAATAGTCGGTGAAGAATCGTCGAATTTTGCAAACTCTGAAGATAATGCAAAATCATTCAACGGAATACAGTTTCTGCCTATAAAAGAATATAGTAAGTATCACAGATTATTGTGAAATTATAAAATACTAATTTTTCTTTAATACTCAGGTTTTGAATGCTGCAAACGACAAATTTATCTGATGAAACTTCCTAATGAACCGGAAAACAATTCAGAAGCTAACCACGAACTGTTTTTGCATTCTATCGTAAACTTTCATTATTTATTGACTGTTCATGCAATGGGAGCGTTGATCAAATACTTAGAAAAAACATGGGGAACTCTAAATATCAACTCTTGTTCGTCGCCTTTGTATCTCGGAGTAAATATAGTTTCTTTGTACGTCAATATTTTTCTTAATATTCATTTAATACAGCTTTTCAATCATATACAAATCAAATTCAACCTTTTGAACTTCAAATTAGTATTATTAAGACCGTTGTTATAATAATTGTGAAGTATACGATCTATTCTTCAATTTGACTTTCATAATCTCAGTTGGTGATTTTTACAATTTTTTTACATACGTAATTAAATAATTTTTTTAATAAATTGATCTAAAAATAGGTACCCTGAATATGTACCTAAAGTTTGTTTAATATTTTACATGAAATTACATAAAAAATTGAAATAAATGTCGAAAATAAATTTGTGATGGTTGAATTTAATTTGTATAAGGTTGAATTTGGAGTGTAAAAGCTCTGTATGAAAATAATAAAAACTCGTAGGAAAGACATTGTTTATTTGGACGACGAAAGTTATAAGGCTTTGCAAATCTTTAACAAATTACCTCATCCAAGTTGCTTCAAGCAGGGCATGGCCCAAAGTTCAAAAGAAGGATTGAGTCTCTTCAGCATATTTAACAAATGTAATTCGAAAATTGGAATGCAACATTTGAGGTTTTTCATGATCTTATTATATTAATGATTAATATAGTCAAAGCTTAATATTTTAAATCATGGAAAAAGGATGATGCTTCAAAATCCAACGAATAATATAAAAACGTTGAAAAGACGACAAGACACTATAGATTTTTGTATTAAAGCCGGAAACGAAGAAGTCATAAAAAATATATCTTGTTCTTTGAGATATATCAAAAATGTTAACGTAAGTTGATTATTAATAATTAAATTTTTTATTGGAAAATATTAATATTGATCATTATACAGGGTATTATAACAAGAATTAAATCGTTACGAGCTGCTCCGTATGAATGGAAATTGTTATTCAACGTAAGTAAATGTTTTACTGCTTTATAATTTTTTATAAACATTAAAATATTCGTTAAAATTCAGACACTGTACAACGTTATACTGATTTGTGAAACATGCGAAGGTCATCAAGGACAATCTCAGCTAATTGATGATTTGGGTTCCAGAAATAACGATAATTTATTCCAGGTACTTGCTCAATATATCATAACGTATATTTTACATTAAAATAAAGTGGCGGATTTACCTATAGAGAGTGAAGGCGCTCAACGCTCAACTAAGGGCTCCCAGTTGAAAAGAGCCCTTAAAATTTTTAAAAAATACATTTTTAACTAATTATTATAGTTTTCTATATCAATCCATTAAACATAAAGAAAATCGGATTACTTTCTGAAAAAAAAAAGTGTTTGTTTGCAAAAAAACAGATTTATTTTCTAAAATTGCCCATTTGTCCTTTTTTTATTAAACTAACTACAAATTACGTAACAATAATTGATTAAAAAAATCATCCACGACGCTAATTTCCTTTTTTATTATATTTTCAAAAAAATATCTATTCCAATTGGCCTCCAAAAAATTGTAACGCCTCGTGTCTCTACCGAGGTAAATCCGCCAATGAATATAACTTAAATATTTTAATAAATTCTTCCTCCAGGTTGCACATCACATGAATCGTGTGATTGATTTCGATCTCACCATCAGTCAAGGTAGATTCACGGTAAAATTAGGAATAGATCCAGAACTTGATAGAAGTATGTTTTAATATAGTTTTCCAGCGTTCATTCTTGTTTCGTGTTTAATTTGTCTATTTATTATCCTTTAGAGAAACGAATAATGATGGATTTACACGATTTGATGTCGTCTACTGCAAAATTTGAACTGAAAAAACTTCCTGATTTCATAGATGAATGTACTATGGTGTATTTACCCAATTTGGGATATTTATTGGGTATCAAAGCCTGGAAGGAAAATTTGACAAAACAAGAAAAATCGTTACCTAATTTAAAGTTTATGGTGAGTTTTTCAAAATTTTATTCTCGATGCTGCAAACTTTTAATAGAAATTATTATTTTTTTTCAGTTTCAAAATCAAGATTATGTATACTACAAAAGTAACGGATGTGATGGTTCGTATACTTTTGTTGAAATATCACAAATTCATTTTAATAACACTATCGTTTTCTTATTAAGAACTAGATTCCCTCATCGGAGATACCTATCCGGAAATATTAGCGCACGAAATGCGAATAATGATGAGATTGACACAATTTATTTTGAAAAACTTGAATTCTCTTTCCACCGTCGTCAAATTGTGTACTGAATTAGATTGGTGAATATTTAAAACAAAACCTTTTTTCTACAAAAAAGCACAAAAAGTAAACATAAATTAATTTCAGTATAATCAGCATAGCAAAAGTATGTAAAGAGAATGATTACAAAAGACCGAATTTGGTATCAGAAAAAATTATCAATATCAAAAACGGAAGACATCCTTTGCAAGAATTGTGTGTGAATACTTACGTGCCCAACGATACCTACTCGGGTGTGGATAAAAATTTAATAACGTTATTAACCGGTCCGAATTCCTGCGGAAAATCTATATATCTCAAACAAGTAGCGCTAATAGTTTATATGGCACATATCGGTTGTTTTGTACCGGCTGATTCCGCTACAATCGGATTAATCGATCAAATTTATACCAGGATTCAAACGATCGAAGATATATCTACAAGAATGTCAGCGTTTTTGATAGATATTAGACAAGTATTTTCATATCTGTCGCAGTCCATGTATATTATTAGTCCGTTTATATTTGACCCAACCCAAAACTTCGATCAAATAAATGAAATTTCTAAAAAAACCTAACCCAATCCAATCTATCCTTATCTAACCCAACTCAACCCCCAAAAATGTGTATTTATGATCGTTCCAAATATACAATGACTGAAATACACTTGGACTGTGACATACTAATTTTGTCATGTAAATGTATCAATGAAAATTATACTTTTGGCTGTTTTATAGATGTCAAATGCGATACGAGGCTCAACGTCATCCTCTTTGATAATAATCGACGAATTCGGAAAAGGAACGGCCGAAGTGGATGGTTTGGGTTTGCTGGCGGCTTGCGTAAACAATTTTCTTTTTCAAAACGAAAAATGTCCGCACGTATTCGTATCTACACACTTTCATAACTTGGTGTATAATTTGAAAGAATCACCTTTTTTGAAAATGATGGTGATTTAAAAATTTCGTTTGTCTGTTAAGGAAAGTGTTACTTATTTATTAATGTATTTGTAAAATTTCAGTCTTTGGAATATGTGTTTCAAGATGATATGCTGGTAGTTTTTGTACAAATTACGTGAAGGTTCTACAGAAAAGAGTTTTGCTCTTGAAGTCGCTCAAAATTCGGGAATCGATAAAAAAATATGCGACAGAGCCAAAGACATATTGGCAAATTTTATGGTATGTTTTAAAATGTATAACTAAACTTGATTTTAGCAATCACAGACGTTGCTCAAATGTTATAAACTAGTTTTAATACATTTTGCAAATGAATTATATATTTAACTTATAAAAATTATGAAATAATTTCAGAACTTTTACCCGAAGGCAGATAAAACTCTGACAAGATACAAAAATCAAAGTCTACACGAAAAAAAAACTTAAATAAAATATCATCCATTTATTAAAATAAATACGTACAAAAATTTTGATCTCTGAATTGCTGGAATGATCATGTAAACAATAAGAATGTTAATAATACTTCCTAAAAGTGTCCTAAACAACATAGATATCTTAAAATATCAAACACATCGTATAAGCTTTATCAAATAAAGAAAATATTGCACATTCAATATTTTTATATTCATTTTTTGTTTAGTGAAATGTTAACAAACATAATGCGAAGGTTTTTTATCAGCCTGAGATTATAAGTATTAAAACTAAATAAATATAAATACATTTCAACCGATATTTTTCATTTTCGCCATCAACTCTTCGAGAGACAATTCAGTAGCCGCAGTCGCACCTCCAGTGCTAGATTCAGGTGTGCAGTCGTCGATCGGTAAAAGATAAGCAACCTTTAAAAATTAAATATTGATATTATATGACACGGTACAACAGAAATATTGATATAATGCAATGAGATGATTGTGCAAACATTCACATGTTGACCATTCAATACCTGAATTCCTTCTGCGACCTTAAGTGATGACTCGTCGGATGTATCAACAGTTTCGTCCACAAGAGAAATACCTGTTAAATGATTTATATTAAATATAGTGTTTATCTAATTAATTGTATACGGTTAAATGTACCCCATTCGTTATCTTCGTGTACTGGTTTATCTTCTTCGGGTGGAGTTTCAATAATTTTTTTCACAGGTCGAGATTGTACTTCTTTTTGTCGTCGAAGACAAAAATGATCATCGCATGATGGATTAGGCTATATAAATTGAATTTTATATTATATTTTAACGATTTTTAAAATATATTATTATATTATTTAAAGAATCTTACCTTCAGTGACATTGTTGGGAAAAAATCGTTCAGTGCACTATAGCCGAGATAGTGCGTGACATCTCCGAATTTCAGCAAATACTTCAATGTGTTTTGAACTGAAAATGAATAGAATTTTTAATTTTTGATGAATATTTATTTAAAAAGACTCATTATTTCGATCCATATTTTAATTCACTCGTAGTCAGTATTCAAACATTAATACTGACCATTTATATTAAATAGTCTGTATTTATAGTATTTTTACTAAGGGTTCAGTATTCATCATCAATATTTATAATAGCACAGAGAGACGACAACTTTTTGCATCATTACAAGTTTATCAGAATATTTTTATGAAGCACGCTTTGTTGGTACGTCGCTAAATATTTTATACGCGTTCAATTTTGCAAATGTATTAGTTCGCTAATTAATATTATGTATATAAACATGCTTCAATTTTTGATTATTGCTCACATTACTAGTTCTCAGACTTGATTTAACTAGTTAAAGTTAGAATAACCAGTATTACTATAATTTATACTGACCACCTAATAAAATAATACTGATTGAAATATTTTATTCCCTTAAAAAAATTTACTGTTACCTAAAAATCCTGCAACAATTCCCATTGTTGTCGGTAAACTAGCAGCGCATACACCGTCCCTTTTCAATGTTTTTTCATCGATATTAGACGCAACGACTAAAGGAGGCGCACACTGAAAAAAATCACACATTTAATTCAACCACATCATTTAAATATATTATTAAAAAAAACTTACAGCAAAACACGCAGTTTCTCCTGGCGAAATGTACTGAATATGTCCTGAAACGGCATTTTCAGATACACCAGATTCGAACCACTTTTGATTCAGTTCATTACAAGCAGTATTTATAGCCATTCTAGCTTCGAAATTATCGACACAACTCAAAACTAATTCTACGGGACCACCATTTTTACTTCCAGTACTATAAATTTATTTTAAAAAATGATCAAGTATAGAAAAAAAATTAGAAGGATATAATTTAAATGTTACCTTATAATATTCATAAATTTATCAAAGTTGTCGACTGTTGTGATATTGTAGTTGTGGGGTTCAATAATAACGTCTGGATTGATATCTTGCAGTGTGAAAGCAGCTGCTTCTACTTTATTCAATCCTGCTTGGTGCGGTTGGAAAAACAGCCTATTCATATTCGCTAATTCGACTTTATCGTAATCGAACAATATGAGCTGCAAAAGAACGTTCATTAGTTATTGAAAATATTGTCAAATTTTAATTTGAGGATTATTTACTTTTCCGATGCCACATCTAGTTAACATTTCAGCTGTAACACTACCTACTCCGCCTACTCCGACAACGGCAACAGTATAATCTCTAATTTTCTCATAGTTATCTACGATACCCATACGTTTCAAAGCCATCAAACGACTAAAATATAGAATATCTAATTTAGCTACATACATAAAATAAAAAGTGATAATATAGTTTTTTTAAGAACCTGTATGGGTTAGAATCAACAACTTCTGATGATATTTCTGCGATTTTTTCGCGAACGGGACCTTTCCTTAGCTTTTCTCTCGCTAATTGATTTTCTAGATCTTTTATTTTGTTTAAAAGCTCGTTGACGCTCGCCATTTTTTTATATATTGGTGTTTTACTGTGGAAAAGTATTGAACTTGTTAAATTGTCGAAACGTCAACACATATGGTGACAGGACACGAATGCACGATTTGACAGCTGACTTTCACGCCGCAATTTGGAAATAACGGTCGAAAATATGTGCAAATATTAATGAATTTGTAAAATAAAATTACAGAGAATTCCCGTTTTACGTGCTCGGAATTCACATTTTTCTGCTATTTTTGTTCAGTTTTTGTAGACCCGTTTCATTTTGGTACATTTGATACTCGATTTTACATTTTTATTTTCAGCGATTTAAATATGTACTTAAGTACTTTATCTGATTGTAAAATATTTAAATTTCGGTGGCCAGACATTTGCCTAAACAACACTAGCACATACGCTACTTTTTACGACGATTTACAAGATTACATGATGGTTAAATGATCCGAATAATGTTTTATCATTAATTTTATAATTCTGAAATTTTTCACAAATTGTGTTCTAGACTCACAAATATTTTTAAGGCTATGCGTTCTAATGTCATTTGAGTAAGCATTTGGAAACTATTAATTTGTAATTTTTCTGTTCTCTTGATTTTTTGTTTGCCCTTATTCGAATGGTTTTTGATCGTGCCTTCAATGTGATGACATCGAATGTTCAAATCCATTTATATCATTGAAAAAGCTTATATAAACCCAAAAATAAGTGCCAAATGTATGTTTTTTCAATACAAAATAATTTCCACTATTTTTCTCAAATATTTGAAACTCTCAATTTACATTTCCCTCTAATTACGTATTTTTTCTTGGTCCTCTAAAAACGTGAAAACGGAGTTTTACTGTAGTCTGTATAAGAAAACAAGAATTATATTTCAATGATTATCATTCGAATACAAATTGGTTTTCCATATATTCTAGAAGAAGTTTTTCATAATTAAAAAAAATACTTTTCGTGATTGGATAATTTTTGGATTGTAAATAAAATTTTAGTCTGTATTTAAAAAAAAATGAAGAAAATAAATAATCCTAAATTAATTTGATTGAACGAAAATCAAATAGAAAAGTATATTGAATACATTGGCTATTTAACGATCGCGACACGTCTGAAATCTGATACACGTGAGTCATGGAAGTATTACAATTTCCATTGAATATACTATTACTTTCGAAGTTTTTCAGGCACAAATTAAACGTCTGATATTTCAAAATTGTAAATAATTTTCACAATCTTATAAAAAATATTTTCTAACTCCATAATCTTTTTCAACGAATTTACAGTCCAATAAAACAAATATTACCTAATTGTATATTCAAAATTTTGATGACTTTCGCGTTGTATTAATTTAGAAATTAATACAACGCGAAAGTCATCAAAATTAGAATTTTCATTTGGTACTTAATGCAATATTTTAGTTAATTTAATAAAGGATTGATTTATTTATTATAGGATATAATTTCCAAAAATGATCCGTTTTTTCAAAAGAATCAAATTTTTGTATAAATTTATTTAGAATTCGTTTAAATTTTTAATTAATCAAAGTTTGAACATCATCGTTATCAAGTTTGTTAGTAACTTGATGAAGTTGACATGGCTTCCTTGTGGCTTCTCAGTCAGTCTTGTGTAAATTATCATAATGTAAACATCAAAAAAGTTACACTATCAGTTGAGAAATAGTTTTAATTGTTTCGGAGCATGTTCTTGTAAGTAATGTTTCATTTTGAACCCATTTTTAAACGAATTTCAGTCACAAATACTCAACAAAAAGTTTGTAACTATCGAACATTTAAAAAAAAATAAAATACAATACAACATCCGCGATACACATTTTTTCCATCTGCATCTTTCGTCGTCCAAACAATTTAAATATTATGTAATATCAACACGACATTGAAACATTATATAATTTTGGGAACGCGTATTTTTTTCTATCAAAAACTGGTTCCAAAAAATTACTATTTCATCGGAATTACATTAATTTTATCATTCGCATTCATTCCACTCGATGAACATCTTCTCGACACTATTAGAGACCTCAAATCACTATATCTAAACCGAAATATGGTTTATAAACCGATATAAATTTGAAATCTAACAGTAAGTATACGATATAATAATAGTAAGTATAATAATACTAATACTAATTAATCTCAACACTAAAAAAATACAATTCCGACATTGATTTTTGGGGCAGACGTTCTTTGACATCGCGACTTTGTCACGTTTCAGACACGACTCGTCGACGGCTGAAATTTGAAAAATCACCGATCGAGGCGGGAAAATGGAGCCACAACCTTCGACTTCGGAGCAGACGCCGCTCATGAGGCCGAATGCACCCACTTACGTCTTCAGCTCGGTGTCAGCTCGACAAAGAAGAAACAGATTGAGGAAAGTCCAGTGCTGCATATGCTCAACCTTCTTGTGAGTTGTGGTTGGATTGATTTTCGGATTTAATTTTGGAAATTAGGGTGGAATTTGAGGTTTTTGGGGGCGTAAACGTGAGCGTATCTCTAGGAGTGAGTTTATATCATGTGTATTTTTAGTGAGCGTGAGCGTAAGCGTGAACGTGAGTGAGAATATTTCATCATGAAAGTATGTCAACGTGAGAGTGTCTCATCTTGAGAGTGTCTCATCGTGAGAGTATCTCATCTTGAGAGTATCTTATCATGAAAGCATCTCATCATAAGAGTATATACTGAGTATATCATTATGATAGTATCTCATCATATTTACGTTTACTTACGTTTACGCTCAAGCTCACAAAAAATATGCATAAGATACTCTCACTCATTTTTACGCTCACGCTCATTAGAAATGTATATTTCATGTATCTCATGTATATTTCTATTTTGCTCGAACTTATTGTGTCGTTCTTGAATAGCGAGATACGTTTACGCTTACGTTCATCATAGACTTACATTTTAAGTATTTAATATTTAACTTTAAAATCTTTTCTTTCATTTTTTAGAGCGATATACACGTTTTAAAATTTTTAATGATGCACTGAATATGTTTTACAATTAGAAGCACCGACATATTTAAAATCAATAAATGTTTTGAGGAAAATCACATTTATATACCTAACCTTTTTTCAAAATTAAATTAACAAAATGTTAAAACTAGATGGACTTTTATGCGACAAATTCGAAAAAAAATGTATAAATTTAAATTCTGATTGCATCGATAATTTAACATGAATTTTTATTTGCCTAATTTCCTGATTCAAATCAAAATTTTTATCGAACCGGTTTCAACCTTAAAAACTTAACAGTCAACTTCTAGACATTATATAATGGGTCAAATTTTGACTTTCCTGAATCAACACCATATCACGTTCCTATTCTAAAATTGAAATTTCATTCCTAAACATCATCATATGAATTATCAATTCAAAATCTCGATTCGATCTATAATCTTCACATGAAACATTTTATTTATATTTTTTTATGCAACTATGTATTATATCTGCATTCCAGAACTTTACATGTAAACTCATTTGTCTGTAAAACTGAAACGAAACATGATATGAAGAAAAGTTTAACCGGGTTTCAACTTTTCGCGGTCAGACACTTCGTATCGAATTACTAATATTATACTTTCCATATAGAAGAATCGATTTTCACACACAAAAGTGGACATAAATACGACACCCACGCCTCACATTTATTTTTCAAGTCTAATAAGATTTACTTAAACGAAAATCCGCAAACTTCAGCCGATTTAAAGAAAACAAAACGTGGTGTGGCACTCTCGTGAGTCGGAAGTGAAACCGTCATTTTTAGTGCCGATATACGTACAATACGTTCGATGCTCTTAGTTTCGACATATTCAAATTAAATTTCTATATAATTTAATAATAATTCTGTCGTTAGTTAATCATTGAAATTTCTTTATAAAAGAAAGCAAACTGTTAATATTTTGGGCTTTATTTGTCGATTCGAATTGAATTGTGTTATTTTACGGTTTTCCAATGATGCTTACATATATTTTATTTTATTTTTTATATAATCAACGATCAAACCAGAGTTATATGACAAATAAAGTAGTCAGTATATGTATTAGTGGTAGTATATTCCCAGTGAAAGTTAATATTCAATGGTGTTTTATAACTTTCATTTGCAAATAAACGAATACATATTCACCGATAGTGAGCAATCTAAATGCATGGCCTCACTACCGATTATTGTCATCGTCAATAATGGAAATATCCTTTAATAAATTTATCGTTTAGTAAAGCATTGTTTTTTTTATATTAAAATCCTTAGTATTATATATTTAAAGGTCAAATATTTAGACTGTTTACTTTCAGTGACATATGAATATGATTATTTTGAGATTATTTACTAATGAAAGTTATAAAACTCCATATTATATACTTTTATTATATCCAAATACTTTTATTAGAAATATACAGCCACTATGATATATGAATACGATTATTTTCTAATTAATGGCTTTTAATATTCGAATCCTTCTATAGATTTCAAAAAATATCTAAAATTCTAACGATATTCAAATTATCAATATCACATATTCTGCATATGAATAAATGACACATTTCAATTAAAATAATCCCTCAATTTCAATAATAATAATAATTTGAATCTCATACGTAATAAGCAGGACTTAAAACAATACTTAAAAAATAAAATAATAATCAGATTTAACTAACAAACATATTTTTAATCACAACCAAGCGAATTTACACTACCGCGCCCAAAGAAGTCTTCACTTCACCGAACGTTCATCCACGCTTAAAATCTCATGTTTTTCTTTCAAAGAAGCAATATTTGCTCCGAGATTGCTTATTTAATTTCACGTATATTTTTTTTTTCGAACAAGTAATATTTTCGCGGTCGCCGCGTCACCCGTCCGATTCAGAAATAATTCAACTGATCCTGCAACCGTGTCAGGGGCGTCTATTCAAAACAATGGCACACTTTCTACTCCATTTTCACGATGCGAAGATTCGCGTTTTCAGGCCTGAAAAATCCACGTCGAAGTGTCGAAGACCGTTTTCGCGTACGTCGAAAATAACACTGATGTAACGGGTATTTCGGTGAAAGCTGATGCTGCAGTGTTTTGTCGTAATCGTCTAGTCATGGTTTCGATGTCTGAAAGTGTCTTTTTTTCAGGTTGGTCTTCGTCGTGGCACTGATCATTACTGTGTCGTATGATATAGATCATCCACCTCAGGATGACAATTCGAATTCGACGGGAAATTTGACGCAGAGTGCATTTATTTTGGATACTTTGCTGGCGCTTTCGTGGCCGAGAAATGGTAATTTATTTATTTATCAAATGCATCGATTATTTTTTTGTTGGCCTTGATTGAATCGAAATAAAAAAAAAACGGTAAAGATCTTGTCTTTTATATAACTAAATTTGTTGATTTTTAAAAATAAATATATTGTGCGTTCATTAGCATTTTCATACTTGAAGTAAATTTGAGGATGTTAGGTAATGATCGATTTTTTTGCTTGTTTTATTTTTGTCTTATGTATATTGTTTTACTTTGTATTTTGTTCTCTTTTATTCTGTGTCTACGTTTTTATTTTTTATTTAAAATTTGATTGTTTTGAAGTTATATTTCTGTATGGAAGAAATGTACTGAAAATTCATATATTATATTATACGTATCGAGTGTTTGGGTACTTAATTTTTTTTGTGAATATGGATGGATTTTGTGATAGGAAAAAGGAAAAAGTATAATTTCCACTGCATATGGCAGCTAAACACTCAATTTTTTATCAATAAAAAATATTGTTGTGTAAATAAAAGCATTTCTTAATTTAATGATCAAACAAATTTACACTACTACACAACAAACAAAAAAAATTCACTTCACTTGAAAAAACGCTATCTTATTTTTGCTCTTACTTAAAAATCAAAGTCTATAAATAGATTTTTTTTTAATAAAAATCACAAACACTTTTCCAGACAAAAACATGTCCGACTGGGAACTGCCCACACTGGAACAAGACCTGGAAGACGCCGGAAAAGCAGGAGCCGACGCCATAACCGCCAGGACCAACTACGAAGCGAAAGCCAACTACCTACAACCAGGAACTCCGGCCCAGTTGGCCCAGTTGGCCCTAGCTGCCACCCCCCCTTCCGAACGTCTAGCCAAATCCGGATATGGCAAAGACCATGCCACGAAGCACTTCGTCAAAAAGTCAGACATCCCACTGTCATAACCAGTGGTGGATTTACTATAGGCAGCGAGGTTCTTGCTTCAGGGCCCCGATTAGAATACCCTTTTCGAAAAAAAATGTTGAATTGTTATATTATAGTTTTTCTATATCGATTCAATAGATATCGTGAAATTTGAATCACTTTCTGAAGAAAAAAAGCATTTGTTTGCATAAAAGTAAATTTTATTTCTTAAAATTGTTTATTTATCCATTATTTTATGCATCTGACTATCAATAATAAGCGATAAAATCTTCGCCTGAGGCGCTATTATTTTTTTGTGTTACGGGTAGAGGGAACTAGGGAAGTCATTACCGGTAAACTGGTTTACCGGTTAAATAGTAAATGGCTCAAATAATAGTTCAATAATTTACCGATAGATTTTTTTAAATTTTTACCGATAAATAAAAAAAATCTAAATATTTTTGAAAAACGTTGTTTTTTTTGGAAAACATTTTTGAAAAAATGTCAGGTTGTGTAGGTGTACGGTTTTTCATATTTTTTTCGATTTTCCACGGTTGTTATATAAAATTTAATATATCGTTAAACTGGTAATTAGTAAAAAAAAAAAAAAAATACCGGACTACCGGTACATAAAAATTACGGTAAATTTGGTCTCCCTAGAGATTAGGTTTAAAATCTAGCCCTGAATATTTATAAATTTAAGGGGCCCTTAAAATTTTTATCAACTCGAGCCTCTAGTGAAAATAACCCGCCACTGATCGTAACCTTTCTCTCGATGTCGAATAATAACAATGCGTGTTGGCTTTGCAGCAAAACGTTCAAGGCGGATTGGTGCATAGGCAGAGGACCGACTATAAACGCTTCATGGACACTTCCCGAATGTTTCGAAAGTGGCAATACCTCATGTAGGGTGTCCAAATATCGCACTTTGAACGGGACATGCAACAACCTCGAGCATCCGCTAGACTGGGGTGTTTCGTTTGTGCCGTTTAGGAGAGTTTTGCCTCCTTCTTATGCAGATGGTAATTTTTTGTTTTTTTGGAAATTTTGTGTTTAATTTGTGTAGTTTCCGATCCGGGACAAGGTCTTTCTGAATGTATCAAAGGATCTGTATTTTTTTTAAGAAAAAATTAGTTATGAAATCCTTGAATTTGTCATATGGTTGGATGTGATGATGTGATCTGAAATATTGGGATTTTAGTGGGACTAATCCAGGAATCTCAAAATAAAATCTAGGCAGGGAATTTGTAAATAAAAATCATATTTTGACTTAAAATTAAGTCGATTTAATAACATCTATCTATTGACTACGCCATTTTTCGCTTAACTTTATTGATCGGTGAGAACCGGTCGAGGCTAAATCGATGATAGAATCTTTCATATTTTTCATTTTATTTACAATCATATTAATTGTACATAATTAAATACGTTTACATACAACATAGCCTCGTCGAAAGCAGTATTCACATAGATCGCCAAAGTTAAGTTATGAGTAAAGTGATTAGTAAAAGATAAGATCAATATAAAAACATTTAGCAAATGATGATTTTATAACTCCTTGAGATTTACTTTCAGTGGACACTATACTCGTATAAACTGCATACGATTTTATTTTTAAATTTTCAGGAGTATCATCTCCAAGACTGGCCAGCGATGGCACTGAACTCCCATCTGCCAGACAAGTCAGTTTACAAGTTCACAGACCAGAATACCGAGAAGATCCAGAGTTCACTGTAGTTCTAGCAGTTTGGGGACAATTCTTAGATCACGACATAACAGCAACAGCGCTTAGCCAAGGTTAAAACACAAATAGACTAGTTACCAAGAGTCGAGGCCTTATATGGTAATCATTTCGTATTCATCAGGAAACAATGATTGATTTGAGCCATTTTAGGTGCTAACGGTGCTGCGATATCGTGCTGTGATGCATTCATCACTCCAGGTCTAGTTCCTCATCCGGAATGCTTCCCAGTCAAACTAGAAGCTGGAGATTCAAATTTTGATAAATACAATGTCACTTGTATGGAGTTTGTTAGATCTGCACCTGCACCTTCTTGTTCTTTAGGTAATGACATAATTAAATTATATTTTTATAGCATGTTTTCAAAATGTTATAATTTTAGGTCCAAGAAATCAATTGAATCAAGCCACAGCATACATTGATGGTTCTACTGTTTATGGACCATATAATTCTTTAACTGAATCGTTAAGGACATTCGAAAATGGTCAATTGAAAATGATGACTACTGCCGATGGTAGAGAACTATTGCCTGCTTCTCATGATGCAAAAGATGGATGCAATGAAGTATCAATGAACAAACTAGGAAAATATTGCTTCCTTTCCGGTATGTGATTTTTATCGAATAATATTTAATTTCAAAATGTAATGTCAATTATTTTCAGGTGATGTTAGAGCAAACGAGAACTTGCATTTAACAACAATGCATTTGATATGGGCAAGACAACATAACAGATTAGCGAAAATTTTGCAAAAATTGAATCCCCATTGGGATGATGAAAAATTGTTTCAAGAAAGCAGAAGAATTTTAGGAGCCCAAATGCAACATATAACATATAACGAATTTCTTCCTGTGTTGCTAGGTTAGTTTTTTTAGATTTAAAAAAACCATGACAAATATCTTGTCTATCCAATTCGTGATAGTTTGCCGTTGTTGAACTATAAAAGAAAATTTGCAGGCGGTATGAATCATCGGTTGAAAAAAAAAATCGGCAATTTTCCGCCTACTGTTCTGATCTGAATATGATTTGTCATAGAACCAAAATATTTGGAAAAAAAGATTGACGAGTATACCAATTTTAACCACTTTTATATAAATATTCCAATTTCCGCCATAATTTGTTTCTCAATACAAATTTTTTTATATAAACTTTTTTTATCAACTCGGACATGTTTAAATGACATATTTGTAAGTAAAGCACTTTTATCTTTGCACTTGCATTTTTAATAAACAATTTGAATATGAATCAACCTTGATTTGATTTAAAAAAAAAAATACAACTCTTCCAAACATTACTCAAAATCACGATTTTTCATGTCTTGGTTATAAATAATTTTATAAATAGACAAATTTATAAATATCGCGCACTGGGTGACATTTTATTAATAAAATTTATATAAGAAAACACAATCGAGAGAATGTTGCCCATTGTGACGTTCCAAAATGGAATCGTTGAATTTTCGACCCACACGCCAAAAAATCAGGGCCGGACATAGTTATGAGCCATCGCGAAAAAATCGTCATCATCGAGCTAGATTACTATTTTGAATTGTATATTTTCGAAAACTTCTTATTGTACGGATAGATGAATCTGCTCAATAGTTAAAAACACTCTTGTTTATCATTGAACGTGATGTAATTATCATTACTGATAAATTAGTACTATAAAAGTTTGTAAAATTGGTGTATAATCGTTAGTGCTGCATATTGTCAAATTTATTAAATTAAATCGATAATCTATCATTTATATCTCGAATTTAATCTTATACAAATCATATTCAACCTTTCGAACTTCTAATTAAACCTTTTGCAAAATAAAATACTTACAAACAACGAAAATTTATTTTCTTCATTTTACTATTTTTTTTATAATTTCATGAAAAATAGAGAAAAAACATTAGATACATATCCATCGTACCTATTTCCAGTTCGATTTATTAAAAAATGTAATAAATTATGTATGTAAAAATTTGTAAAACTCACTAACTGAGATTATCAAAGGCAAGTTGTAGAATAGATTGTTTTTCATTGATTATTATGATAAAGATTTTAGTAATACTTTGCAATGGTTGAATTTGATTCAATCGTTGCAAAAGTTGAAGGCATTAAAAGGTTGAATTTGATTTCTATAAGATTGTTTACGTTTCAACGTAAAAGCTATAACATCATTTTAAAACTAAAATTTTCACTTCCAACATAATTTAGACTAAATTTTAGAGTAGCACACAATTTCTAAATCACATTATGTCAAACTAAATCAATAACATTTTCAAATCGGCCAATCCAATGCTGTTTTCAATTCAATTAATCGATTTATTTACGCGCGATTCTTTGGCAGATAATCATGGCGTTCGATTGCATTTATCCAAACATCGATTTCAGGTCCGCAGCTGATGAAGAAATTGGAACTGTCTCCAAAAGACGAAGGTTACTATTCTGGTTACAATTCTTCAATGGAGCCGAACATCGCCAACAACTTCGCTGCATCAGCTTTCCGTTTTGCACATACTCTTTTGCCTGTAATTAGGATTTTTTTTTCATTCAAATACGACTTTGCCTAACATAACCTTTTTTGTCTAACCTATCCTTTTTGTCTAACATAACCTTTTTTTTCCCTAACCTTACTTAATCTAACCTGTCACATGATTGATAAGACCTTGTCCTGCAGTGGGTAACTAATGATGATACGACTTTGTGATGCTGAATTTTCTTTTCAGACTTTGATGAAGGTGGCCAACAGTATGTCGAAGACTCCAGAGTACGTCCATTTGCATAAAATGCTCTTCAATCCGTATTCTCTGTACACAAAAGATGGACTCGATAATGCAATCAAAGGAGCGATGCAAACCGATATGCAAAGAGTCGATCCATATTTCACACCTGAGGTCAGTGTGTTTATTAAATTTCAATATAATGTTTTACGTCGAGCAGGAAGTCGAAGAAGCGTTTTATATTTTTATCGTGTCCATAAATACTACTGTGACAATTTCGATCGTGGAATTTATCTGTAAAAAACAAATCTTTAGAATTACATCCCGCATTTTACGAAAACTGTCATTTTGAATTTATATACAAATTTTCGTGGTGTTATCATTCTTATGAATAGTTCTGAAGCGTTTTTTGCAGAATATTTTGAGCTTGTTTGTTAGGTTGAATATCAGCAAAATTGAAAACATCTTTCTATTTCTATCGCCAATTTAATTTTAGAAACAGCTGAAAAGTACAAAATACTGAATTTGATAAATTAATAAGTTAATCTTACTTGGTGATTAATATTTGATCATAAATTCTATCGCAATTAGCTCGTTTTAACTTACTAATTTTGTAATATGTAGGTTGGTCCGTTTATCGAGGCATAATTCTGGATTGTTGTTCTGTTTTAATCACGGAATCTTTAAAAAGTTCAATAAATACTGTAACTTTTAATGTAATTTTACTTCATTATTTTTTTTATATATAGGTATAATAATTTTTGTTCATAGTTGCCTACTTTTAGATTTACGTCTTCTGATTCATTTTAAACCTTTTATTCTAATTTTAATTTTCTTTGTCGATATGAAATATCTAGAAACCGTATTAATTTTAAAGTTTCAGAAGTAATTTAATATAAATTTAATATGAACACGTTAAATTTTAATCGATTAACATTGTAACAAAGCTTGAAAAGTACCTATAGAATTTTTTTAATTACTAATTAATTACTAATTCTATCGATTTGAAATTTTCACTAGTCATAGTTGAAATATGTGTGAACAAAATATTTAATCAATTTTAATCTAATCATCACATCTGTAAAAATATACAAGCATTCCTCGATCAAAATTATCACACCATATAAATTGCAGATTCTTCGAAACCCACAACAAAAACACTTTACAAACCATATAACATTTCTTCAAAAGATTCACAAAACAAATCATTCTTCAATGACCCATTTTTTTAACCACCATTAATCAAACGGATGATTCATCGCGAAAACGCAAACAAAAAGTGCAAACAAACGTTCCGCTGCACCGAACGCATCCACGACAAGCTGTCGATAATAAAACAAGCATTAAAATCATCGCCGAACATAATAGATTAAAATTTTATTGTGTTGTTATGACCGTCGGGCATATTTTCGAGCGTGGAAAAAAGAGCAGACAGAAAAACCGAAATAGAAGCATTCTCGAAGACGCTTTCGCTAACACGTCGAACGGGAACACCGCGAAAATGCGAGTTCAATAAGCGGCCGACATTTTAATAAGAATCTCGAGAATATAGAATATTTTTCGAGCTTTTTTATATTATAGTTCGAATGCGAAGTTCATCCGCGTTCAGTGGCCAAATGCCAGCGCTGAATTATGCGAAAGTCGAGGAGAGCCCGTGTCGCGTAGGACGCGCTGAAAATTTTCAGTTTTCCAGTGTTCTAGGTTTTTGTGCAGTCTTTGATATAAGTCGGCTGCGTTCTTCGGAGATAGAATTTAAATGTTTTCAGTTTTTGTATTTGTGTGACAATTTAGTTTCTGGAATGCATATCTAAAAATAATATTTTATGTATGATTGTTATTATAGTTTTTAGATGAAAATAACCTATGTATATAAAGTTATTGTTTCTAGAAATCTTTTGAGTTTCTTCCTCAGATTTTTATGTAAAATTTAGCTACTGAAACTACGTAAGATCGATTCGGATGAATAAGCAGAATGATTCAACTCGATAATTGATATTTTGGTCATGAACTTTCTTATGATGACTGCATAATAGCTTGAAGCAATGTCATGATGAATGATCTATTTGTTAAGTTACAATAAATTTTTTTTTCCAGAATAGAATCTCGAAATCATTTCAGCATCTCAAATTATCATTTTGACTTAACCATTTTTCCCTATTCAGTGAATTCATAGTTTTTTTTAGTTACTATTTCTAGATCGTTATTTATATCTTTGACTTTCTTACGTCACATGAAAACACTCAAATTTTTCCGAACATCAACATGACGTGTCTCTCAACGTTTCAGTAACAATTTACTTGATTTTCATGCGAAATTTAATATTAAACCAATATATTCACACACCAATACCCACATGTACCTTTTTTGCAGTATAAAATGAAAAAATATATAAAAATTACAAATCAATATTTTACTACAATCAAATTGTTATAGGTCTCAACAACATTTTAAGTACTTGATCAATCGCATACAATCTTCAAACTACCAAACCATAAATCATCATGGATTGAAGATTACCTTCGAGTTGAAACATCGCGTCATCCACGTGCCATGTTCGTCTGCTGTCCTCTCCCATAAATTAACATGTCCATGCAAAATATGTTCATAACAGAACCTAATCGAGGTCCCAATCGATAATATCCACAATCGAACACTCGAATATTCGATAAAACATCACTTCGCATGCGGAACGGTCCCACATTTGTGTGAAAGTCGATTACGAAATCGGGTTGCCGAATTTTTGGCGACTCCGTTGCGAAACCGCTCCTTATATAGATCGGAGTTGTGTCACGGTTATAAAACTAATCGGCGAACGTATAAATGCGTTTGGGCAGTGGCGGGTTTCTCTGTATGGAGTGGGGGCTTTAGTCTTAGTGCCCCTGTAATTTTTAAAAGTATTTTTTTGATGAATTATTATAGTTTTTCTATATCAATTCAATAGATTTTATGAAATTTGAATCGCTTTTAAAGAAAAAAGTTTTTGTTTGCACAAAAGTAAATTTTATTTTCTTAGATTTCTCGTTTGTCTTTTATTTTATGAAACTAACTTATATATTAATGGTAACGATAAGATTTTGACCTTTAGCGCAATTTTTTCCAATTTTAATGATTTGTGGGCAATAAGAGGGTTTGTATGTTTGGAATCCGGTCCTGTATATAAATATATATTTTACATTATATAATATTTTTGTAATCGCTTCGTCCGTGAACGAAGCAAAGAATCTTGTTTTTCCTATGAAATTTGGTAAATTTTGATGGTTTTATAGGCGTATCATAAGCGCATTATTTAACATTTATCAAATATGACAGTTAACGTGTCTTACAACATATTTATGGAAAACATTAAAATTTCCTTTGTATACCTGATACTCTGTTAAAAATATTTAGAAATTTCGGTACGTAAACGAAAAAAGGTTCATTTCCACCGTCATAAGACACATCAACTGATATATTTGATAAAAGACGTTAAAATATATGCCTATACATGACCATATGTTAAATTTCATAGACAAAGCAAAATTCATCGCTTCATTCATAGACGAAGCGATTACACAAACGTGGCTTAACAGATATGTAATGGGGCTCCCAAAACCTCGAGTCCCTAATAAAATAAATCCGCCACTGCGTTTGGGTCATCGTACTAAAACCTAAATGTCTCTTTTCAGTTGACGAGCCATTTGTTCAAGAGAGACGAACAGGTCACTGCTGGGACGAAGAAGGTATCTCCCTGTGGTCTCGACCTGGTCTCCCTGAATATACAAAGGGGAAGGGACCATGGTCTCCCATCTTACCCATCGTGGAGGGAGTATTGCGGTTTCGAAAAGCCAACCAGTTTCGAAGATCTCGAAGGTGTCATGGACCCGGCTTCGCTTTATAGAATTTCAGCTATATACAAGTCAGTTTGTGTTACTCATTGTTTGTCCAAATGGTTTATTAGATTTTAATGTTAATATCGATGTTGGAGTAGCGGTTTTGTTATGTGTTTTTGCACGCGCGACACCCAGACCTCCTAGCTGACTATTTATAATCGAAGCAAGTTCAATGTTACAATTAACTGTTGTGTGCTAAATTGAACTCACGTTCATCTTTAGACTTCCTGAGATTTGTTTTTGTTTTGATACTTAACTTATCTTCGATTATTTGACCTTGAAAGTATTGATATCAATGTTTTAAAATTTCTAATGATATATCGGTTATATAAACCGCATATGAAGATGTTTTCCTTCAATACTTACGTACTTATCTTATATCGGAGTATTATTTCTAGTATTATCTATCTAATCATTAAAACCGGACACATTCTAGAATCTATTTACCTTATCATCATCATCATAAAAGTTAAACATTCGTCATTTAATAAGTCAGAATCACACAGAACTCACAGATACTAATATGAATAATAATATTTATTTTCTTATTCATAAATTATTCGAACACAAACCGACACATCGCATTGGAAAAGTTTACGAAGGTCGCACCAAAACGAGAAAGAAACTTGCGAAATGAATAACGATTTTCACATGGGAAAAAAATATATAAATTACACACGAAAAAGCCTTCCTTAAGCAACGTTTCACTTTTGAATGAAACCGGCAGTATGAATTGATAGCGATCGCGGGATTTGGCAAAAACACTTCCTTGCGCATTCTCACCGGCTTAAAATTAGATCGAATAATTTTAACGTTTCGAATTGATGGAGAATGTTGTTTTTCAGGAGTGTGGACGATACCGACCTTTACACGGCAGCCCTGAGCGAAGTTCCTATCCCGGGGAGGGTTTTGGGACCTACTATTACTTGCTTGTTGCTTGATCAGTTCATCAGGCTGAAAAGGGGAGATCGCTATTGGTACGAGACTCCTGAAAAGCCTCAGGCTTTTGCTGAAAGTGAGTGGATTCTTTTGATGGGGTTTTTTTTAAATAAAAACGCCTTATGTTCATTTTGTGGGATAGTAAAGTTTTAAAAGCTAGTGTTGTGCGATACTTTCACTTTGAGGATAATGAAAGTGGCGTATTTCCATGTTTTGTTTAGATTTAAGGTTTTGTATCTGTAATGTATTTTTATATCTGAAATGAACTTATTTTTTTGATGTTCTGGTATATCAAATTTGACAGTAGTAATTAAAATTTTGGATTAAGTATGATTGAAATAGTGTTGTTGGAACTGAAAATTGATTACGTCACTTTAATTAATAACGAAGTTTGGAAAATGTTATGAGTCGTTATATATATGAAAGTGGCGTAAACGTTAATTAAAAAAAAGATAAGCCTAGATTTAAGTTTAACATGGATGTCTTTTTTTGTAAGTTTACACAGTACATATATTATCCCCGTGTAATTAACGAAAGATATTTCGTTGTAAAATATTATACTTTTCCTTAACATTTGATGATATTAGTACGGATTTGAACAAATTCGAATAATTATATAGTGGAAAATAGTATTTATAATACGTACAATATTATAATTGGCAATAATAATAGTACATAGTCAATTTATGAGTTCAAAATTTTGGCGACATAATGTTGGATTACGAGCGCAAATATTGAAAATACGCCATTTTCAAATACATATGCAATCATATTTTATAGCGAAATTCGTTCATTTCATGTGAATATTGTATTGTATTCACTTTGTTTGTTAGAAACATACAAAGAAGACATCCATAGTAATTTTAATTTAGGCTTAACTATTTTTTTTTTTTTTTAATTAACATTTGAACACCACTTTTATATAAAACAGCTCATATAACACAACTCATTTTCCCAATTTCAGACCAACTAAACGAAATCCGCAAAACAACCCTAGCCGGAATAATCTGCCAAAACGGAGACTCCCTACAAGAAGCCCAAATGTTCACAATGAGGAGCGTAGGAGCAGACAACCCTTTGATGAAATGCTCAGAACTACCAGAACCCAACATCACCCACTGGCAAGAAAAACCACCGATAAAGATCAGCCTATCTTCAGGGTACGGCTCCACAGTCACCGTCATCAAGCCCGGTTGACCTCTCTCTCGAAAACAGACGTTTACATTGTGCAAAAACCCATTCCATGAAATAAACCGTTCGCATTGAAAAGTGTTCTTTGTCTGGGGTTCCGAGGTCGGATGGGATCTGACCGCAAGAGCGGTCATATTGAAAAATGTGCGGGCGCCAAAATAGAACCGCTTTCTAATTACGCTTTTTCGAACGCGTATTGGACTTTATTTATATACGACGTGAGGAAAAATATGGAACTATTTATAGTCGAGATGGAAATTGGCATGCGAATGCAACATGGCGTCACGCCCAGCGAAGTCTCGGCTATTATACGTATGCAATTACAATTGGGAAAAACATGAGTTGATGACTTCGTAAATGTTAATGCGATCGAGATGATGGTGTGGTGGAATATGATGTATTGAATGTTGGACTGTGTTGAAAGTAAAATCTCGTTTGTTTCCTGTTCCGAATACGTTGTACTTGCGTGAATATGACGATGCTTTGACCTATGCTGAGTGCGTCAGCTTTTTGAGAACACAGTTTTAGAGGTCATTAGTGGCCTAAATTGAACTGAATTATTTTTTTGTCAAATGGCATGAAAATCATAAATTTAGCCCTGAAATAATTTGAAAACGCGTGATTTATGAGATGGTTGTTTTCAAATTTAAAAAAAATATTCTTCTAATGAGTTTTTCGTGAGCTGTACTTACATATGTTACAGAAAAAAATCTATTGTTTTTTTTTTATATAAATGATGAATTTTTTTTTCTGAAATTTATTATCTTATCCCACTTAATACATTTAGAATATCACTTAATTTCGGGATATCAAATAATTGATACCACCATTTAAGTGACTGTCACTTTTTGTTCTTTTTGTCCAGAACAAAACGGTCCACATTCTAACAAAAAGCTATTAAAATCAAAATAAACAAAGATCATATGATCAATACATCAAATTGTAACTCTAACAAAAAAAATCAAGATCAAGACCAAACAAAACAACCCACAACGATCCTCCATTTCCACACTTCAAGAACGCACCCATTCATCTTTTCCACGGCTCTCCTTTTAGACCAAAGCGCCTTCGATTCTTTTTAAATTTTCAAAACACTATTTCCCGCGTCCCAATTAACACACACACACCGAAGAGAACCCGCCGACGTTTCACGGTCCCGAACGTGGGCCCGAGCGAGCGACCTCGCGCTCGAGGTGCTCCATAAAGTCCTCCGCAGACTTCGGTTATGGTGCTTCCTATCGTCCCACGCCATGGTGAGAAGCCAGGTCTTCGATCCACAGCGTCGAATCGATTCAATTTGGACAACTCACCATGGTGAGGAGTCGAATCTCCGGTGATCCGCTACAATTTGGCCGTTCGGTGCTCGATAAAGTCCTCTAAAAACTTCAGTTATAATGTTTTATACAGTCCCACTTTATGGTGAGAAGTCAGGTCTTCGATCCACAGCATCAAATCGATTCAATTTGGACAATCTGCTATGGTGAGGAGTTGAATCTTCAGTGATCCGCTAAAATTTGACCATTCGGCGTTCTATAAAGTCTTCTGCAGTCTTCAATTATGGTGCATTCTATTGTGCCACATCATAATAAGGAGGCAGGCCTTCGATTCACAGCGTCGAATCGACTCAATTTGGACAATCTGCTATGGTGAGAAGTCGAATCTCCATTGATCCGCTACAATTTAGCCATTCGGCGCTCTATAAAGTCCTCTAAAAACTTCAGTTATAATGCTTTATGTTGTCCCACGTCGTGGTGAGAAGTCTGCTTTTCGATCCACAGTGTCGAATTGATTAAATTTGGACAACTCGCCATAGTGAGGAGTCGGATCTCCGTTGTTCCGTTTCAATGTGGCCATTCGATGCTCTGTAAAGTCTTCTGCAGTCTTCAGTTATGGCGCTTTCTATTGTCACACACCATGGTAAGAAGCCAGGTCTTTGATCCACAGCATCGACTCGATTCAATTTGGACAACTCGCCATGATGAAGAGTCGGATCTCCGGTGGTCCGTTTCAATTTGGACAAATTTGAATTGGACGCAATTGAAGGAGCGGTTTCAATTCGAGCTGTTGTGTTTAATCTGGACGACCTTGGTCAATTACTCGTTTTATTGCCGAAAAAAAAATGACCAGCTGATTCTACGAGAATGTTTGTCAAACGTAAATATTGCAGTATTGCGTTGAATAGTGGTACTGAGTATCGAATTTTACGATGATAGTTTATTGTATTTGAATCGACAGTTTAAAATCAACTTGTAGTTAAGCAGTATTTTGTTCGATCAGTAAGTATATGGATATTATTATGATGATCTTTATATTCGGTTCCGAAAAGAGTTACCTTTTAAAGATTTATTATTAGGGTTCTACTTTATCGAATGAACTGCAGCTAAGCTATATGTGATGTCAACAATAGATGGATGTGATGAACAATATTCGGTTCAAGAGCTACTTCTTGAATTGAATTACCATTTTTTTGTATAACGTTTGATAAATTAAATTCGAGGGTTTTACTACGTAGAATGCATTAAAGTTAAGCGACATGTATTATAATCAGTGGATGAACGCAATTAATCTTTTGGCGAAGGATAACCTTAATATTCGGCTTCTAGATAGTTATCTTTTATTTGGGACGCTCAAACTTCAGAAAAAACCTTGACATTATATAGACAACATAAGATGATGATGATGACTATATTCAGATTCTAGACATCAAAAGCATCCGAATCAGCTGTTTTGACAATTTTGTACCACTTTGAAGAATATGTACAGTATAAAAGATATCGTGGCACTGTTGTATAATATGATGAACGGTAATATTTCATATTATCAATGTTTTGTTGTATAATTACCACAACAATGGAGTTTACAATGAGCGTTACCAGATTAAAATCAACACAAACATTTCTCTACATAAAATAGCTGATTGATAAAAAAAAACTTATACTAATTTTCCATCAAACCTATTCACCATAAATAAACTGGATCACGCGTTGCGTTACATATGTAACACTGCTTATATAAAAACAGCCAATTTCTCTACGCAAAAATAACTGATGATAAAAAAAAGCTTAATATAAAAGGCTGCTCACTAATTTTCCATCGAATCTATTCACCATTAATAAACTGAATCATGCGTTGCGTTACATATGTATCGTAATTTATATAAAATAGCCAATTTCTCTACATAAAACAGTCAATTTCTCTACATAAAATAGCCATTGATAAAAACAAGCTCAATATGAAAGGCTACTTACTGATTTTCCATCAAGACTATTCGCCATTAATAAACTGAGTCATGCGTTGCGTTACATATGTAACATAATTTATATAAAATAACCAATTTCTCTACATAAAACAGCCAATTTCTCTATATAAAATAGCCAATTTCTCTACATAAAATAGCCAATGATAAAAAAAACAAGCTCAATATGAAAGGCTACTTACTGATTTTCCATCGAACCTATTCACCATTAATAAACTGAATCATGCGTTGCGTTACATATGTAACGCTACCTACATAAAACAGCAAATTTCTCTACATAAAACAGCCAATTTCTCTACATAAAAAAAGCCAATTTCTTTACATAAACCAGCCAACTTCTCTACATAAAACATCCAATGATAAAAACAAGCTTATATTATACATACATACAAAATTTCCTTCAAAACTATTCACCATCACCAAACCGAATCACGCGCTGCGTTACACACGTGACGCTACACGCGCGTTACCGTTGCGCAACGCCTTCGCCTCGCTCGCAGCCCATCTTCGAAACCCTCGCATTCGGCGCCTTTCACCTCAACATTTCCGAGTTTGAGGGTTTGAGGGCAATCAGTGCAGCAATGGTGGGGCACGCACACCACCGGACGAGCAGACGGCGCGGCCGTCACTCAAAAAAATAGTAATGGCGGGGCGAACACGCCTATATATAGGGCGGCCGCGGCCAGCACGTGGGATCCATCATTGATCCTCGCTGGATCTAGACGATTAGTCGTTTTCATCAGGTCGATGTGGCTTACGAGGGTATGGAAGGTGGAAGAAGGTTTGAGGTGGAGGTGAGGGATGGGGAGTGGTTGGAGGGTTCGTTTGGGAAATGATAATGTATAGGGAGTATTGATTGATGTAGAGGTGGGTTTTGTTGAAGGTTGGTTGTTGAAATGAGAAAGGGTGTGTGGAAATAAAAGATGGTGTTCTTGGTGTTTGATGAGTGCGAAATTAGTCGGTGTTCAGTTCAGTGTTTTGCTTTGTTGAAGATTGATTGTTGAAACGAGAAATGGTGTGGAAATAAATGTTGGTCTTCTTGGTGTTTGATGAATGCAAAAGTAGTTGATGGAATTGGTGTATGTTTGTATGTCAATGAGATGGAAGTTTAATTGAAAAAAAATTTATGAGACAAAAGAAAACCGCAATACGATACGAGTTTATCGCATCTAATGAAATTTTAAGTTTTTATATTGAATCAGCGGTTTTAATTGATTTTTTATATTGTTTAAATCAGCGGTCACCAACCTTTTTTAACGTTGCGGAGAATAAAATCATAATTTGAAATTCTGCGAACCACTAACATTATTTTTAACTCTTCGAGAAACAAAATTTTAGACAAAAAAAAACATAGTTGCACAAAAACTTTATCCTCTTAAAATTTAAAAAAAGTAAAACTATTTTGATTATTAGGAAATAAAATTACATAATATTAATAAAAAAAAAATATTATCGTAATTGATTAGACATACACTGACAAGTTTATAGCCAACATTTCAACAAAAAAAAAAACTATATGTTATCGATTGGCTAAATTCTGACGGATTAAAGTAGGTGAGACTCGACGTAAAACTGCGATTCAATTTATTTTAATTTTTTCAAGGTGGGACATTTAATAACACCGTGCAACAAAAGGTATAGGAAAACTGGAATGTTTTCAATATCATTGTACAAAAAAAGGGTTCATTTGAAAGGTACACTTTGATGAAAATTGATTATTGAAACGAGACTTGCTACTTAGAAATAAAAGATGATGGTCTTCTTGGTATTTTGTTGATGATTTCAAAATTAGTTGATGGAAATGGTACAAGTTTGTGTCAGTAAATGATACAAGTGTAAACGAAAATTGGATTATTTTGGGACATACAAACGAAAACCGCAATACGAGTTCATCGCATCCAACGAAATCTAAAAATTTTATATTGAATCAAATGGTTCAAATCAGGTATCGGCAAACCAAGGTCCACGGCAAATATTTTGCGAACGATCAGTTTTAACTATTTAAAATTTTGACCGTTTTTTGTTACTCTTTGAGCAGTTACCTATATAACCCTCAAATTTATACGATCTGGCCCTTTCCAAAAGATTGCCAACCCCTGATTAAAATAATAAAAAAATTTCGTTCAATTCGACAAAACCGTACTGCGATAACATATGCGCCCTCCAAAAGGGCATAAATAAAACACGTGCCATTTTATAAATAAAATATTTAATCAAAAAATTATCGTATATTCATATCCATATATATTTATAATGATTAATTTTGTTTTCAATCGTGCAACAGTAATCTCAAGACTATATAACAAAACAACATATCAACTATACCCATCACATGTTTCATAATGACTTTAGGATTGCAGAAGCATGTTGGCGTCACAGAAAAAAAAATAATATATTTAACATATGATAATGTTGCGCCCGAAGCAAAAAACCCGTTCGCGATTCTAAAACCGACACTTTCAAAATCCCTACATAAAAAATATATGTGTATGTCAAACAATACAACCCATGATATATAAATAAGAAACCGAAATTTAAAAATAATATTAAAATATACAAAGCATTTGAGTCTCTTTATGTACGTTAAAATGAGTGTGATAACTTAACAACTAGAATTATCAAAATATTACACATTTATAAGCTTTTTTTAAAACTTTCATTATTCAAATCGTCACATTCACTCGCACACTTCATGTTACGTTATTTACAATGGATTGAAAAATATAAACGCTATTATAACACAAAATATATTCATGTTTGTACTAGATGGGCGGGGTGAAGGTGGCGATTAGCGTCGCAAATCGCTGAGTTGGCAAAACTGCGTTAACATATGTACATGCGCATAGTCTGACGTTTATAACGTCAGTTTGACATTTCTATAAGGAAAGTGAAGCAAGAAATCCGAAATGAACGCATTTGGAACATAAGAAACAAAACCTCCGACTTATCATTTATCGTTATTAATTAGACGGAATTGATTAAATTATTGATACTTTTCCATTCGCTTCTATTTTGTGTATAAAAATGTCAAACTGACATTAGAAACGTCAAACAATGAATGCGTGTGTGTGTATGCAGGGCTGCCAACATAATAATTTACGACGCTGATCGTTACCTTCACCATGAGTAGACCCGGCTTCGCACGGCATCCAAAATATCCTTCGATTTCGTAGCATCCAAATACGAAAACAAAAATGTTGAATTCGACTCGAAAATAAAGTTTTTTCGAGTTTTGGAATTTTGAAAATTCTAAAATATATACGATATAAACTTATCAAAATAAAACGAAATTATTCGCGATTTGATCAACATATCGCATCCACAAAATGACGAAAAAAAAAAACCATTCACTCTGCGAATGGCGCGAAATTCCGATTCAAATAATTTAAATTCGGCACACACGCGAATTTTGGCAACAACTTCAACAATTCAGATTTCTGCATATTCAGGACATTATTTTCACGAAATATTCACAATTGTACCGAACGTGATCTACACGCCGTTGAATGCCGGACGTGATCTACAAATAGTCAGTAATAATTTGATTTTAAATACAAGATTAAAATAAATAAAAAAACAGTAAATGAAGTGCAAATACTAATTAATCGAATCAGGTGTGATCTACGTGCTATTATTGAATGTTAACGATGATCTATGAGTCTCATAATAACCTAATCTGACTTAACCTATTCTAGATTAACCTAACTTAAATTATGACAATCTTTTAGGTGATTTTGCTTGAAGAGGGTTCAATTAAAAGGCATTGCCAGGGCTTAGCACCTGACTATGCCCCCTTGTCGACGAGGCTCATCAGCGGTCACTCGTCTCTCCCGTTCGTCGCATTATTATTGAGCTTTTACAGTTTAACTGGCGAAGAGTGGACAAACGACGAACCGGAGAGCGATTCAACAGCGAAAGCTATAGATCACAACAGCACTTAGACTACACCTAACGCGATCAAGTATAAACTAAAACGTACAAAACATATCTACAGAAGCCGTTCATAATTCTGAGATTATTCAACAGTCAAAAGTTAGTCCTTTGGACGAATTCAAAACAGCGTTTATCACAAGAGTCTTTTCAAATGTTACATCAATTGGGTAACGTATCTGCGATTATTTCTTTTGCACTTTGACTTGGCGTCGGGGAATTTGATTTCGAATCCTACGAGGAGGTCTCCTTTTCTTGAGGGCTCTTTGGGGAATGGAAGACCGTATCCGGCGAACCTCTTGACTGTGTTTGGTTTTATAATTTCACTATTTAAATTCACTGTTAACTTTCTATCCGTTAACGTCGGAACGTGAAGGATCATGCGCGCATAGAGCCTGCAGACAAAAAAAAAACATATTTTAAACGTTAAGAACATGAATAAGGATGGGATCGTGAATATTCATAAGAAAATTGATAAAATCGACATTGATTATAATAAAACGGTAGATCATGATATGTCCCTATTTGGACAGGCTCGACCATATGTCGTTACCCATAAAAAAAACAAGGACATCTAAACATCATATGTATAGTTCCTATAACTTTACATGTATACTAAATATACCGAGACCAAAACAAAATATAAATAAGCATAACATTGACCCATATAATTTTCTTGGACGATTTCTAATATTTTAAAATAGTAAATTGAATCATGAATCAAATTTTCAGAAAATTAAATTCAGATAGCACGTTAATAAGAACAACTTACGTCTTTTAACGATATTTTGGCCATATATCTGATGTCGCTGCCTTCTCTTTTGAAAAGTGGATGCGGCTTATCTCTAATTACGAAAACAATATCAGCGGGAATCTTATTTCTAGTCTGGTCGCCTTCCTTCACAAAAGTCACTCTAGTACCAGACTTCCATCCGGGTTTGATTTGGATCGTTAAAACTTTGTCTTCTCGTTTGAAGAGCCGTCGAACTGGAGGACGCGGGCGCGATATCTTCATCTTCTTCACGCAGCCTTTGACAATATCGTCCAAAGACACATACCGTCGTGCTCAATAGGCGGATCTTGGGTATTGTTGAATTTGTTCTTGCGATTGGGAAGACCGTGGGCGTTGAACGAATGCGACCTGAACGCGCCCGGCTCGGGCCTGGTCCCTAAGCCCGTGGACGAAAACGGGTCCATGTCGGCGTCCATGTCGTCGTAGAACCCGCTGAATATGCTGTCGTTGGTGGTGTCGGTGTTGAAGAAGGCGTGGAAGGGCTGGCGCTTCGAAGAACTGCGCGAACGTCGCCGAGGGTCTCCGTGGAAGGAGTACGAAGTCGGTTCCTCCGCTCATTCCGTTGCCGCCGCCGCCCTCTCCCATCTTCAGTCCTTCCTCGCCTTGGGCGTCGTAGATCTCCGTTTCTTTTGTTGGATAATATCTCGTGGAGGCTTCGGCCACTTCCTTGAACCGTTCTTCGGCGCCCGGCGCTTTGTTTTGTCTGGATGGTATTTTGGGGCTAGTTTCCTGTAGGCTTTTTTTGATGTCGTCGTCCGAAGCGTTCCTGGCTATGCCCAGAATCTTATAATAGTCTTTCCCCATGGTTCAACTGATAAAGAGAAAAATTATGCAAGTTAGTAAACAATGCTATTATTTTAGTAAAGCAAAAAAGATATTTCAGAACGTTTAGTTTGGAAATTATATGTTGTAATCAGTTCATGCGACTGACTTCAATTGGAACGTTTAAAAAAAATTACTTAATTACTTTAATGTACATGTAAACCAGATCAAAATCTAAAAGTTTCTGCTGGTTAGGGTTGCCAACTCTGCAATAAAGGATACTTCAAAATATATTTATGTACTTTTTTTTATACAATTTTACAATTAATATTTATGTGAATAAACAACTTCTTGAAACTTTATAAAACCATTGAAAAAAAGTTTTACTTTAGAAATTTAGGTAACAATCTGTCAATTTATTAAACATAAAGATGTATTCAAAAAATATAATAATTAGGATTCAATAAAAAATATATTGATTCAAAATGTAGTGAAATCTAAAAATTATCTGAAACTTAACTAATATAATTTAAAAAAAAATTAAATTGTATTCGCACTGCCAATTCAAAATACAATACTAAATGTAATCATTTAACTTTAAGAAAATTTTTATTTAAAATTAAAGGACATTTGTCATTTTATCTGAATTCACAACAAAACAAGGACAAGAAACCTTTTTTGAAGGACTATCTTTTCCAATAAAGGACAATCAACAACCCTACAAAGGACATTTGTCATTTTTATAAATTCAAAAAAACGACAAGGACAAAAAAATCTATTTTAAAGGACAGTTGACAACTCTATAAAGGACATTTGTCATTATTTTCTAAATCCAAAGAAGGACAAGGACAACAAATATATTTTAAAGAACTGACATTTCAAATAAAGGAAAGTTGACAAGAATATAAAGACATTTGTCATTTTTTTTCTTAATTCAAAAAAATAAAAAAGGTTGATAAAAGGACAAAAATCCATTTTAAAGAACTGACATTTCAAATAAAGTACCGTTGACAACCCTATAAAAGACATGTGACATTTTTTTTCGAAATTCAAAATAAAAACAACGACAACAACGCTATTCATCGTAAAGGACTATCCATTCCCATTGACAACGATTGGCAACCCTACCCCGATCAAAGCCAAAACTTTCCGCGGGACCAAAACAACAGTTTGACATCGCGAAACGTCACAAACGTTTTTTTTCGTGACAAATGTCAAAAAGTTTATCGAAGCGGATCGAAACTTCTTGAAGTTTCCACGTGGAACGAAACACATCACGAGTCCGCTATCCGACTCGAATTCGCACCAAAACGACAGTGGTGTAGCACTCGCACCATTCCCACTTATTACGCCCATCAATTATCAAATTGTATCGACATAACAACCGGATTATGCACGACTGCAACAATCCAGAAACACGATTTCAAAGAAAGACAATATCACATATCGAAACACCATTTATTGAACTGGGCACTACACTACGTTTCACACTGCAAAAAAACTAAAATAGAACTGTTATGAAATATAGCCGAGTGCACGTTCTGAAACATCTCCGGTGCGATTGTAATGTGCGTTCTCACCTCGCGCTCGTGCGAAGATGCAGTCGGGTACCTCAAAGTAATGCAAAAGCCACAACACCTGACGCCGAAATACGCGACACACGCTCGACGTAATATCCGCGCGCGACTGCCGCGCCCCTACTCGCGAGCTTCTATTTATACGTACACGCATCTAGAACATTCTAATTCGAACGAAAAAATTTGCTGCAATGGTGCGGTTTCGGTGAATTTTGTAAAGAATGTTGCGCGGAGTGTAATTGTAAGGAGGTTTATGCAGGTTTATGAATGGAGTTATTTTTTATTTCGGAAAATAGGGTTTTAGCAAGTTGCGTTTATCAGTGGCGTAGCATGGGGGGGGGCAAGCGGCACATGTGTAAGGGGCGACATTGCATTTTTCGGTAAACTACAGAAAATTGGCGAAAAAATATTTAGTCCGCAGATGAAAATCAGTTTGAAGTCAGGCGTTCGTCCCAAAGGGTTCATGTGAAATGTAAGAGGTAGAATCGACTGCGTACTATTTCGGTTAGATTGGTTTCAATTGACTTAACAATAGTAAAGACAGTGGCGGGTTTAACGGTACGCGGACTAAAGCGGCCGCTTAGGGAATTTAATATTGACGAGTTAAAAAATGGGCCCCGGATTCTTAAGCCATTTCTTACCATTTTTTTTATTTTACGTTTTTGTATTTATATATTATAATACGTCAAAAAAAAAAAAATTTAAAAAAATAAGATTGTAGTGGCCTACATTTTACAAAAAATGAATTGGCTGCATTGATTGGTCTTAAATTTCTGTCATTTTTTCCGTTAATTACATATTTTCAATGGTAAAATTTCTTTCAACCTTACACCAAATAGCTAATTGTAAGAAATGACAGATTTCGACGATTATACTTTCAGCTGAAATTTTAATATAAATAACAAAGATGTCTGATTAACGACATTATTTTGTAATTTAACTGACAATTAAACTATTCTGCGATTGTGTGCACGTTAAGGTTTGATTAAAATACGATAAAATGTGTTAATTGTGATCAACTTTGCTCACTATTTATATAAATATAACCAAAGAATGGCAGTTATTCCTTAATTAATATAAATATCTAACACAAGATGTTAGTGGCTAGCAAAAAATGATTCAAGATCAATCACTGCTGCCAACTCACTTTCGTATAAATGTAGGATGCTAAAACCCTATTTTACCATGTATTTGAAAAAATAATAAGTAATTTTATGAAATAAAATCATTCAATCTGACAAATAAATTAATAACAATAAAATGTGATTGATAAAATAAATCGTGAACAATGAAGGCGTCATGTTTGTTTGTATACGAGGAGTTTCTTGCTTCATAAATTTATTGTTATTTGTTCAAGTTCAAGGTTGTCGTACCGGGGTCAATGTTGCCTTTAGTTAAATTTGCACCCTCCCCTGCTGCTCGAGTGATGCCTTTTTTTATAGCGAAGTGCTGAAGAGGTAACAATTTGCAAACGTCAGGCTATAACCCCACCACGTTACTGTACATGTCATGTAAGATCTTATTTCGAATAACTGACAATTGTTTTCTTCCTGAAATGCAATATTTGGAATTAAAACAAAATTATACAATCATTTTTTTTATTCTGAATATATTTCTTTTACTTTTGAATTATTTAATAGAATATAAATTATTTTAATTATAAAGATTCTTATAAGAATATAATAATTAAGAACAAATTTACTTATACAAATCGCCAATAATGTCATTGATAATATTATCGAAAATAATTATTAAAAAAACTTTTATCAGTGCTATATATGTAGTTATTTATATAAAGTAAAAAAGTATATAAAACCGTTCACATTATCTATTAGTATTATTGCTACACGATACCAGATATTTTTTTTATTTGATCTACGGACATGGTTCGTGAACAGATTTATTCATTTGAAAAGTAGCCTTTATTCAAATCAATATATTTACTCATTAACTATCGAATTATTCCAACACGAATACATACAAATCTCATTTAAAAAATCAAAACTTCTCCAATTAGAATCAAATGTTCGGTTACAATATTTTCGATTCGATTATCAACATAATTTTTATCACAAATTTTATCACAATTTAATTTATTCCAAACTTTCTTAAGGCATATTTTGATCAAAATTTTTACCAATACACAAATTTTATTTTCTAATAGCAACCCTATTGCAGTTTTTTTTTCGCCATTGCACCATGCAAATGCATATTGTGAAATCGTCATACAGCGAAGAATTTCTAAAGAGTGCGTGATTTTCAATAAGGTTCAATCAACCTTTATTCATCACTTAAACGAATATACAATCGTTTAACGAGAAAATGAATCAGTGAGTATTAAAAAAAATACAATACAGATATATTTTTGAATATTTTATATGTGTTTTTTATAGAAAACCGAGAGGAATCACAAAACCTAAAAGATCCAGATCGAGGACGTCCGAAGAATCGAAGCTGCCGCAGTCCACGACGATCGTTTACAAATGTGAAATATGCAAAATTCAGAGCAACTCTTTGTTTCAGCTGAAGGATCATTTAAAAGGCAAACGACACAAGATGGCCGCTTACGAGAATTCGCTGAAAGAAATTCGAGAAGTCGGAACAAACTTCAAAGTCGAAGACATGCAGTACAACTTGAAAATTGTTTCTTCCGTATTTTTTTCGGACTGGGGTGTCCATCATAAATTTTTTTGTACACATTTTTTTCAGGATAATTGATATAAAATATAACGACCATTTATTTTATTTTTGATTTATTATTTTTTGACGTTTTTTTCTTCGATCGGTTTTGCTCATATCTGATCGAATTACTTTTTTTGTTCATTCATTGATTATTTGATAATTTTTGGTTTCGATGATTTTTTTTTTTTTTGACATGATTTGAATCGATTTTCGTTTTTTTTCTAATTATTCAACATTTGTCGTATACATAGAGATGTTTGTATGTATTGTTTGAAATAAATATAATACACATTTCGAGTTTTTTATTATTTTTAACGATTTTTTTTTTCAGATTATAACCGTTGACGATGGCATAGCCGCATATTGTAGACTGCGTGGACCGTGTTGCGTTTTTCAACAAATGCGGTTCATTCTCGAGGTCGTTTGCTCGCAAAATATTAGATAATCGCGTCTGCCGGCGACCGACCTTTGCATTTTCGCAAATTTATAATTCAAACCGCGTTCCGAAAAGTGTTTGATTCCAATCGGCGGGCGAATATTTATATTGTTCAATTGTTCAAAAGAAAAGTGATGGAGAATGACCGAAACTTGGTGTATGAAGTATGATTCGCTGACCGATTCGTCAGTGGCGGGTTTATCTGTAGACAGTAGAGGAAGAGCCTCGAGTCCTTTTAATTTTTTTTTTTAAATATTTTTTTGATTCATTATTATATTGTTTTGTATGTCAATCCCAATGGATAATATAAGATTTGAATCACTTTTTGAAGAAAAAAATAGGTTTTTTTTACAAAAACAAATTTGATCTATTAAAATTGCTCATTCGGCTTTCATTTTATTAAACTGACTGTTTATATCAGTAATAAATGATAAATTTCTGGCCTGTCGCGTAAATTTTTTTGAAATTTTATAATTCATATGTAATGAGGTGAGGTAGGGGGTTAAGACCCGTCTCTGTATACAGATATTCCTCAATTTCTTATTAGACAAAGATATCTTCCGGAACCTTGATCGTAAGTCGAATCCATTAAAAAAATTGTTTGATTTATATAAAAAATTTTCATTTTTAATACAATAGTTTGAATAATACCATTTTTTTTTTCGAAACGCATTAACCTAGGGCTTGAAACTTACCGTCAAATTTCGATTAGCGGTAAACGGTAAATAATTGGTTCCGTTACCGGTTTACTACAATAAATAATTACTACCCCCCCCCCCAGATTCATACAACCATAGTGGGGCCTCTCGCACTCATAAAACACCCTTTCAAAATTTTTTTTTTTCTGCAATAATATGTCTATATTTATCCTTAATTGGCAACAAAATCGTTTCCGGTATTTATCGGTAATTTTTTCAATTTACCGGTAAATATCGGTAACACTTTTTTTTGCGGTTTACCGGTTTATCGAAATTGCAAGTTCTAGTAACGACAGACGATAATAGGAAGTATTTTTTGAAAAGTAATATAAAAAAAAAAATTTTTTTCGAACGCAAGTACGAAACGTCACAAGTCGAGGATTTCGGTATTCGTACATGCAACCCCCCCAAGTATTCTCGAGCTCCTGGCGAATAATTTCAAATCCGCCCCTGCCAAAATCGACAATTTCGCATCGAACACGATCCTTGCCCGAGCCGCGACGAAACCGGAAAACCGGTCCGCCGAAAGGTCCTGCTGGCCGCGCGGTCGCCCCAGTCCCGTTCCGCTCCCCCGACGCCTGGTCGCCCCTCGACATGTGCGCGTCCGACATATGTCCGCCCGTTTCGAACTCTCCGACGTCCCATTTTCGCAAACTCCCGCGCTTTTCCGAAGCCCCAAATTCCGCCGACGCGCCCCCGAGCGTTCCGCGTCCCTCTCCGCAGCGGAGGGACGCTGCGGAGGAAGCGGCCGGCCCTTTGTTCGTCCGCGATTTGAATTTGGCGCCGCGTTGTGATTGGTCAGTTTGTCGGAGGTGGGCGGAGCTGCGCGCGGCCGTCCGCGGCGCCGCCGCCATCTTGCGAGTGTCGCCGCGGGACGCCGGCGCTGCGCGCGCGACGCCGCCGTCCGCCGTTCGCCGGCCACCGGAGCCCTAGACGAGGCCCCCAGCGGAGGCGTTGCCCCCAGGGACGACGCGCGCCCCGCGCCGAGCCTCCGCCCCCCCGCCGCACGGTAAACTCGCGAGCGGGAAGCGGAGTCCCGCGCTGCCGCTTCCGCCCCGTCCCCTTCCCCTTCCCCTTCCTCATACATCACGGTTCGTACTGAAGGGCGCAGGCTCTCTATTTCGCGCCCCCGCTTTTCAACATAGTCGTCATAGGCGTTTCCTTCATACCGGTGAAATTCAATATTTCGATTGGCCATTTTATTGACGAGGGGGGGCGGGCGGCGGGGGGTGTCCGGCCGCCCCCCCCCCCCCTCCCCCGACACCCGGAATTAAAATTTATTCGCTTTTGCGGGTGATCGATTCGCGTTTGAATCGCGCGCGCATTTTCGCTTTGCGCGCCGGTTGATAATTGCGGTCCAAACGCCGTAATTCGGCGGCCCTCTCGCTCTTCCGCGATCGATCGGATGAGCCCGCGCGCTTCGATTCGTTTCATTATTTCGGGAACTTTACGAATTTTTTCGAACGGCTATTTATAGCGGTTCCGTTGATTGTGGACGCGCGCTCGGCTTTCGGGATTCGCGTTCGAGCGCAGCAGCGGGAAACTTTCGTATTTCGTATTTCGTATTTACGTTTTGCTGTTGTTTTTTTTTTCATACAAGTTTCTAGTATAGGGTGGCACGAAAAGATGGGAACTTTCGAAAATAATTAAAATCGAACCCCTACATTTTACCAGGGCGGATCTGCCTCATCGAGGCGCCAAAATTTTAGGCCATACGGATATACAGGGCTGGGTTCCTAACCCCCCCCTCCCCTCGTTATACACAAATCGTTAATTAAAAGTAGAACTTCTGGCAATAATTTTATTGATTATCAATACTAATATATTGTTATTCAATAGTCAGTTTCATGAAATGAAAGATAAATGGGTGATTTTATGAAATAAAATTTGCTTTTATATTAACAAATGTTGTTTTTTTTTATTCAAAAATTGATTCAAATTTCATGATATCTATTTTATTTGTATAGAAAAACTGAAATAGTTGATCATAAATGATGTTCGCTCTTTTATAATCGAGTGCGTTGAGGCAAAACCTCCGATATCGTTGCCAAATATGTGGAAATTTTTTCAATAAGAACATCAACGATTCAGTAACATTTTCTAGTCCCAAAGATCATTGGATTTGTGTGTTTTGGTTTTTTTATGAAACTATCTTAAAGCCTGAATGTTACTTCAGACGATGAGAAACCCTCAACGGTAGGCAAAAAAAAAGTACCGTTTACAAGAAGTAATCTTTAAATGTTGACAATTTGGGTTTCTGTCTCTTAAATGGGAAGATATAAAGGTTCAATTTTCGGGTTCTTCATATTTCTACTCAGCATTTCAAAAGTTCCCATTTTTTCTGTTTCCCTCTGTATAAATCAAGACGTTTTGACTTTTTTTTTTTTTTTTTATTTTCAGAGTAAGTAGGAGTATTGTTCGCTACAGTAACAGAACACCGAATCTTCAGGTTCAATCGTAACCTTTTGAGTCCCACGTCCTATAGTTTGTATTTTCGTATTATTTCTTGTCTATGATTATATTTCGTATTATTTGCATAAGTGGAAGTACTTAAGTTCGATATAAACAAAACTTGTTATCGATACATAAATTATTGAACAATAATCTGACATAATTTATTTCGATATTTTGTATTTTTAAGTATTTCCATTATTGTAGAACGTTTTAGTTTAGTACTGTAGATTTTTAATACAATTAAACCTACAAACTTTATGCTTTATGTACGTTTGAGCTTATTGTAATAACTAACTTTTTAGTGTTTCTTTTTTTTATTGCTTTTCTTTGAAAACTCACACATGCCTATTGATTATTATCTTTCGTTATTTTCACTTATTATCAAAAAAACTAAATCGAATATTAATATTAATACGTAGGCGTGTGTAAGTTTCACATCAAAAAAATATATAATTTTACGATTTTGTAAATTTGTGCACGCTTATTGTATTTATTTTTATGTAATAAATCTTATTTTAATATTATGTTTTATCTTTTCTTTTGCTTCCTTTTCCTTATGATTTTAAACGTTTATTTTGATAGTAACAAATACTTTATATAAGTTTTTCATATTATATATTGATACTAGATACTGCCTAAGTATGATAACATAGTCATAGACTTATTTATGCGTTGTAGATGATATTACGTTGAAGTATGATTGAATTTTTTTATTTTCGCAAAATCAATATAATTTTACTAATGAAGAATGTGCCTGCATAATAAAAAAAAAAAAAGTACAAATCGAAATGAAAGCACAAAAAATAAGGATGATAACTTTTCATCAATATTCTCGTAATATCAAACCATCATTGAACGATGAAAAAAAATCATTAGTTTAGAAAGAATTTTAGAGTAAGTATAGACATAATCTGAAAATTTATCCTATAGTCCAATCTGTTGCGATTTGAATCATATTGAAGCGCGATCGAAACGCTTTTCTGAAGTTTAATCGCCACTTTTTTGATTACAGGTAAAATATAATAGGGCATAATTATGCCCTGGCAGTCATGGTGTAAGTCAGGCATTCATCATTAGCTTTCCGCCCATTGGGGCGTGGGGATGGGGGTATATGGCACGGGGGGGGGTCCCCGTGCCACCCCTGGTGACCTACTAGCCACCATTTCCATGTTCGAGCAACAAATCAAGTCTGAACCAATGGGGTAATTATCGCTTTTATATAATGATCGTTATTAAAATTTCATCGTATGAATCTTTCGTTGAAGATAAATGAATTATTGATAATTAGAAAATTTTCAATAGTTAATTAAAAGATTTTTAATACAGTAGAACTTCGATTATCTGGATTGGTCGAAAAATATTTTTTTTTTTTACATAATACATATCCGACACTATGAGTATGTAACAAAATTATACTGACTGTGATCAAACTGCAACTTGATGAGAATTTTATTCATGAAATAGTAGATTATCTGAATTTTAAATTTTTTTGTTCATGTGACGTTCATCATCGCAGTCGTAGAGGTTTAGAATATGCGTTGACAAAATCGGTTGTAAAAAAATAATCAAACACACCCATCGCAAAGTTTTTTTTTTGTTGAATAAATAACGAGGATTAACTTAACGGAAAACTGAAAAAAAACTTGTTATTTTAAAAAAAGAAACTCTTGTCTGGTTTTAGTTTGATCGCAATAGTATGTGTGCATTCGCGAAGTTGTAACTGCTATAAGTCAATATTCAATAGTACATAATTCTTATAGCTGAGACTAATGAGTCTTTTAATTATTTTAAACTGGGTTAGATCTCTGTAAAGTTATTCTCAGTGATGATTCTAACATTTATAATGTCACCTATGTAATTCAAAAGTTAACGTGTTGTGCTATTGTGTTAAGACGAGTTGAATATTATCAATGTCTTGAAAAGAGGTGCTTTTGGACGTTTTTTTATCTATTAAAAATAGTCCAAAATGTGACAAAAAAATTTCTTCGTTTCAATTATCCGGACCATCTCAGTCACTGTTCATTCCAGATAATCGAGGTTCTACTGCATATGTTGCAAACCATGTATATTTGACCCAATCCATCACCAACAATGTGTATTTATAACCGATCTGAATATACATGGACTGAAATACGCTTGGACTATAAAATATACATAGAGTTTGTCGATTTTAAGTTATTTTTTGTTTTATTTGACACGTATTGATGCATGTTTCAAATTGTTGTTTCACCTCTTATCATACATTTTTTTTTTGTTATTGTTTGAATTTTAGGTTCAACATGTTTCCTAGTTTTTATTCATCACATCCACATGTGCACTCGGCGCCCCAGCTGTTGTGCGTAGTGAAAACTCAAACCATGCTATTGTTAACATTAATAGCCAAACTCAGCAACCACTCCAACAACAGCAGCATCAGCAACAACAACAACAATTACAGCAGCAACAACAACAACAGCAGCAGCAACAACAACAGCAGCAGCAACAACAGCAGCAGCAACAACAACAGCAGCAGCAGCAACAACAACAGCAGCAGCAACAACAACAACAGCAGCAGCAACAACAAGTACAACAACAGCAACAAGAACAACAGTTGCAGGTCCAACAAGAAGATAGCAAAGATAGTTTGATTTTACAACAACATATCGGATCTCAAAGTCAACAAGGGCAAGATCAGAGTCAAGTGAGTAGTCCATGTCATTTCGATGTCATCAAATCACTTATTTCATGCATCAATTTAATTTTATCATATGTAACTTATTAAATGACTGGCGATTTCATGACCAAAATTTTTTTTTAATACTTATTTTCATTTCATTATTATTCATTTAACGAACAATTCTGTATGCTCATAGTAAATGCCATATTCATTTACTATGCAAAAAAAAAAAACTAATGGCATATTCATCCATGATTTTCGGGACCAGTAGCGTATAGAATCTCAATATAACAACTGGAGAGGATTGTTATGATGAGATCGGCTATACCTGTTGTACATTTTCATAATAAACATGCATTCAAGTTCTTTCCGTCACCTAAGGTAGTGTCTGTAACTATCTAAAGAGTGTCCCTTGTTGTAGGGACTTGGGTTGGGCACTGTGGAGACAAAGTTGGAGCTCGGAAGCGTGCTGCGGGGGTGCCTCCTCCACGATCCAAGCCCCAAGAATGCAAACTTTGTGGCAAGATGCTCTCGTCGGCCTCTTCCTATTACGTTCACATGAAACTGCATTCAGGAGTCAAACCTTTTGTTTGAACGGTGAGATAAAAGTTTCTCTTTTGAATGAATTACAAATTTAAAAAAAAAAAGTCTTGAGATGTTTTGTATATTTGCTTTTTTTGTTCAGATCGAATCCTTTTAATGTTTTACATATATATAGTGATTTTGTTTTAAAAAATTGTTTCATTTTAAAATATTTGGTTGATAAAAAATTGACTTTTTTTTTTCTGTATGTTGGTCATGAAATTGCATTGAAAATTGCACAATTTTACCAAATAGAATCTGTTTTCGAAAATTAATTGATCTTTATATATGTCGCAGGCCATGTATATTATTAGTCTATGTATATTTGACCCAACCAAAACTTCGATCAAATGAAATTGCCGAAAAAAAAAAAAATGTATTTAAGACCAAATATACTTGGACTGAAATACACTTTCGGACTGTGACGTATATAAAAACAATATATCTTTTAACGTTTGAAGCGTAATAATTGTGCAAATAAATATTATATTGCAGGTTTGCGATGCAGCTTTTGTAGAAAGCCTTATTTGGAAGTTCATATGAGAACTCATACTGGTGGCGACCATTCCAGTGTGAACTTTGTCTGAAAAGATTTACCCAAAAAATCTAGTCTTAATAACGCACAAGAGAGTTCATACAGGTATGATTGAAGATTTTATATTTTTTTATACAAGTTTAATCATCATGTTATGAAAAAAAAATATATATGAATTAAAAAAATAATTTTGAAAATTGTGGCAGGGATGGCAAAACGGCACATTAAGGGATTTATAATTTTACTTATGAAGTTGTGAACAATGTACAATATCTTGAAAAGAAAATATTTTTAATATAAATCTTATATTTTTGATTTTTTTTAAAGTTATGTATTATTTTTTTATTATTTCGTAAACCAAAATTGTACATTGTTTTCTTGTTCGTTAAGGATTGGAGGCTGAAAATATTAAATTTTTTATCCCTTTCAGTGCCATGGATGTTATATGACATAATCATTTCACTATCTACATTTTCAAGGTGTCATATGGCGTCTAATTTCTACAAAATAATAAAATATTTTATTGATATCACATTATATAATTAACTTATTGAAATTTACTAGCCATCCTTATGACTTAGGTTCGAAAAAAGAAATATAAACATTTTCGATTTGGACAAATGGACTGCTCTGACGATAAATTAATGTTTATTGCAATCTTAATCTAATTCAGTTAGATAAAACGAAATATACGTGATTTACTGAAATTCGAAAACATACATTTCAGCAATTGATTTCGTTTGTACTGTTATTAATTTCGTATCGTGAAATATTTGACGGATATTGGTATAAACTTTTTTTTTTTTAAATGTGTGGCACTGGATAGAGGATATCGTATTTTTTTCTGTGGCACTGAAAAGGATATGTATCTTAATTATGGCTTATTTTTTTAATACTGATATAAAAATTTGGGAAAATCCTCTTAAACCGATCTGTTATCCCTGATTGGAAAAAAAATTATGAAATTGAATATTGGTTTTATATTTTGTTGTGAACCCGACCACTTAACATAGATCAGCTTATTATTTTTCAATTGGAACAATTAAAAGCGTTTTGATTTTGTTTTTTATTGCCTAATACAATTTAAGGAATAAATATATATTCGATCAAACACTGGATCATTTGCTAAATACAATACTTTATATATAAAATGCGATTGTCTTATTGTTTGATATTAAAAGTCCACGTGATACATTGTCTGTATTTAAGATATACTAGCTTAGTTGAAAATCACGAGTAACATAATTGATTTAATATAAACAATATTGTTAATAAATTTATTTAGTCTTATTCAACATTTTATATATTCACGAATATTGTTCAAGAATACCCGTAATCTCGTTAAATAAATAAATGATGGAAGAATATGAAAACCAATATAACATTTGCATATTAAATATGACATATCTGATTGCTCAATGTACTATTTAAATATAATAAGATGAAAATAATATACATTTCATTGAAGAATATTCAAAATGCATCAGAAATGAATGGGTGAATCTATTTTGACTGTGATGTGTCTTATTTATGATTGAATTGTGGGCCCATCAACGAAACATTATTACGGAAACAAAATACAATGTCGATGGGTCTCTTCCAACAATTATTACTCATCATATCACGGAAATAATATGAAAAGTGCATTTTATCCGCCATATGTCCAGATTCATGCAATGTGGTTATATGAATCGATCGTAAAACTGCGATAATGTAATTTTGTTATTCACTTTTGATTCGGGAATTTTTTGATCTTATATTGGTTTACAGCATTTGTGTTTTATGCATGCTAGTATTACTCTGTTACTTACTATTACTGAAACATGATATGTGACGGAAATTTGTAAAATATATCAAAGGTGTAACTTGTTGATTCTAATTTTCGTTATTTCGGTAAGTTAATTTGATGTGTGTATAATGATATTAGTAAAGAAAATGAAATACATTGTCTACGATTAATTTTTTTAGGTGAGAAATGCTTACACATTTTATACTGCCATTGTGTTGTGCTTTTAAACCAAACATATATTCTTCATTACTATAAGTCGATCGAATTTGACATTTTCATATTACTTTGTTATGTTAGTGTGTTTAAATATTCCAAGATCTGATTCTCGTAATACCATTTCAAGTATTTCTTCATAAAATTTTCAATATCGATAGATATTAGATTTTGGAATATGTTTAATAATAATATATACGTGAAATGATGAAAAATAATTCGTTGTTCTAAAAAAAAAAAATACTAAAGTGAATAGTTTTTTGGGTATTTTTTTTACTTTTGTATTTTGACGATAAGGCTTCTGAAGGCTCATTGTTTGACAATGGAATGAATGCGTATTTGAGTTTGCGAGATCACTTATGTGGTATGAGACGGTGTGCTTAGATTTGTGAATGTTGTAAAAAAAAAAACCTGTGCTCACCTGGTAAGAGATTAGTGATTTTTTTTCCATACCCGTTGGCCATTATCGGCTTATAGATGAGCATATGCGGGCTCTGCTGTTGAAGGACCGGCCTTACCAGTGCGACATCTGTCAGATGAGATTCACCCAGAGTTCCAGCCTTGGCCATACAAGAAAATACATACTGGTGGGTTGTTAAACGACACATCCCTCCAACTACTTACTATTAAATGTTGAAACATGAAAGGAAAATTATTAAAGTCTCTAAGGGATATTAGGATTAGTAAATTTGTAAATTTTTTTAGTAGTTTATTTTCCTTATATATTATTTTATTTTTTTGGGGTTATTTTGTATCATAGTAGATTTTGTCATTTTGATTTGTGGTGATGGTTTGGTTTAGAGGAACACAGGCAAAGCTGCCTAGCCAAGGAACGCCCCTACCAATGTGACATCTGCTTTGTGCGATTCACGCAGAAATCCAGCCTTGGTCGCCATGGAAAAATACATACCCGTGGGTTATAATTCAAACCTACAAGTGCATGAAAGATTATGAGGCAAATGGGCTAGTTCAAAAAATATATCAATGAATAGTTTTTGAGTATTAGTATTCTTCATTGTAATAAATCGAGTCGAAAGTCGTAAAAGTAAGTGAAGCGTTTTTTATAGTACCGGTAATTTTTTGGTAATGTGTCCTTTGTAGAGGAGCACAGGCGAGCCTTATTAGAAAAAAAGTACGTCCCTTCCAGTGCCACATCTGTTTTATGCGGTTCACTCAGAAGTCCAGCCTCAACCGTCATGGAAAAAAATTCATACGGGTAGGAATTTTCAATGTTCAGTACACGTATTCCATATCTAAGAGTGCATTGGTCGATCGGTCAATTCCACCGAAAGTGACAGTTGTTATTTGAAATTCACCCGAAACGATGGTACAGGAAGTTTGAGCAGTTGTTTTGTGTATTATAGAGGAACACGTGCATTCGCTGATCAACAAAGTGCGTCCTTACAAATGTGACATCTGTGACAAGCGTTTTACTCAGAAGTCCAGCCTTGGCACCCACACTCGCATTCACACGGTGGGTTTTATTCACATACATTTTACATACCGGCTTGTGACATTTTCTATTTCTATTTGACAATAGACCGTCTGCTAAATTTGTTAACGTTCGAAATTTTTTTTTTCAATAATCCCTTCATTCGGAAAAGATTTTCATTCAAAACTATCTATTTCAAATTGAAATGTTGGTGCCTTTGCGGTGACGTGAATAGTTTTGAGAGTGTATGGTTTTGTATACATGCAACAAATTACATAGCAAATATAACAATGTATTTTATGTTTGAATGTATTTATTTAGTTTTGTGAATCGGATGCCTTAGGATGGAACTCATTATGCTAGAATATATGAAATATGCAAGTGTGATTTTCATTATTGAATGTGCATGTAATATATTTATATATTAACACTGTATCCTCAGAAATGGAAAAATGCCTTTATATATATTTATAAATATTGTTTGATTGTCATTCACTTGAAATGATGCATCAACAGAAGGTTTGGTCTGTTGAGGGTTTTGTTTATTCATTTTTTGTTCTTGTTTTGTTTTTAATACTCAAAAAACTATTCACAAATAAGCACACAAGCATGCAGCAGAGATGCCAAATTCAAATCTTAATTTCCGTTACTATACCGTGTCGAATGTAGTAAGTGATGGACAAATAATTTAAATTGTCTTTGCATAAAACGAAAATACTATACATTATATATATATATAACACCGTAAACATAAAAAAAAAACACGTATGTGAGGTATATACGTTAAGATATTAACCGAATTTTTGACATGATTATTGATTTTCATTTTGTATCTTATTTGTCCATTGGCGATTGGCTCTAATTGTGTGCCTGATGTGGAACATGGGTGGGTTTTTTTGCTGCGCTTGCAATAATGCAGGGGGCGCCCATTCCAGTCACCGTCTGCCTCAAGTCCTTCACACAGAAGTGTGCACTTAATTTGCACGAAAAAAAAAAAATACATTGGGTTAGTAGCCCACATATAGTATGCACTAATTGCCTTTATTGCCTTGATTATATTATTATATACTATACATCAAACTATTTCAATACCTCAAAAGCCGTCTTTTGTACTCGTAAGGGTTCGTTGAAATGTGATATTTGCAGTTTTTATAAGATTTTTTTGTGTTTTTGTCAATGAAAAAATATGGCAGTTGCAAGTATTGGAATATTTTTGTTTTTTTTTTTATATTATTTTTCTTTTTTTTTGGTAAGTTTTCCTTTTTTTGAAATCTATATTAATATAAGCATCACTTAACATTGCTCAAATGTATTTTAAAATAATAATGAGCGATTGACAGTGTATTTCTTGGATATGACTTTGGTATAATTGGTAATCAAAATTTTTTTGTAAATATTTTGGTATTTGTTTTGAATTTTTTTAGTGTCACGAAAAGATTTTGAATATATCCCTTCAAAAAATTTTTTGATAAATCGATGGTTAAATTTTAAATTAAACACGTTTCTTTGAATCAAATAACATTTTACCGTGAAATCGGTGACACTAGGAAAATTATCTTCACGAGTTATTGGGTCATGCATTAAGTTATATTTTTATGGTGATAAAATCAATAATGCAACTCTTTGCCACTATATAATTGGATAAATTAACATAAAATAAATTATTAAACATAAATTTTGATGATGATTGATTACCTTCATATAAATAAGCGTTGAAAAACAGATACCATTTTAAAATCGTGTTTATGTATATCTAATATGAATGAAACTTCATTTAAAATACTTCTATTATGTAAGATTTTGTATCCTGTATTATATATTAAAAAAAAATTGACTTTTGTATATATCTGATATAGACAATGTATTGCTTACGACTTAAAATTATTTTCTCCCGATAGTGAATGATCAAAAAGTGTCGAATAGTATTCCGAAAAGTATTGGGTGTTTATTTTAAATTATTTATTTTATCGAACGTATTCAAAAAAAAAAAAAAAAAAAATAGTGGTGAGGTATAAATGCGTTATTGAATTTTATTTCGCCAACGGCTTTACCCATGAAGCCACACTATTTCATATTTCATCGTATCTCTCACTCGCGCACGCGACACGCATATAGGGGAGCGGCCCTACCAGTGCGAGATCTGCATCAAGCGCTTCACGCAGAAATCCAGCCTAGAGGTGCACGTGAGGACGCACTCAGGTAGGTGCAAGCTCCAAGTGTAAAAAAAAAAAAATACTAAAAAAAAATGTGAAGTGTGTGCGGGCGCGGTGATTCTTGCTCTAATTCTCTATTGTATTGCGGGGTAGTTCAGGGTAGGCCGTTCCAGTGTACCGCTTGCCCGGCCGCGTTCACCTGCAAGCAGTATCTGGAGATTCACAACCGTACGCACATCGGGGAACGACAACGACGAGTCGCGACCTTTGCCTCAAGCGTTTCACCCAGAAATCGAGTCTCAACATCCACAAGCGCACACATTCAAGTAAGTTTTACCGCGCTCCACCCGCACACCCCTATTACTTGTTACATATGTTTTTTTTTTTAGATAGATAGTCATTATGATTTCGAGCTTTGGCTTTTTTTCGATTTTCGGTTGTTTTGTTTTGAAGGCAAATTTATTGGTGGCAGCTTTTATGGTATTTTTTTTTTTAGTATGTGTGTTACGGTGCGTTTGCGTAATCAAAGGATGCAAATTTAATAATATATGGTGGTGTATAAATGCATCATTTAACATTTTCTGTCAAATATGACAGTTGACTTGTCTTATGACATGCTTATGGGCAGTGAAATCTATTATCTTTGTAAGTAAATGAAAAATTGGCACCACAGGCGAATTTTTTTTTTCGTTTTCATTAATGTATCGTGGAATGATCGAAACCAAAAAATTATATATATTTCTAATGGCATTTTTTCGCCCCTCTCAATTTGGTGCCCAAGGATCTCTATACCCCTTGCCCCCTAGCTACGCCTCTGCTTATGGGAGACATTAAAATTTCCTTAGCACACCTTATACTCAGTAAAACATATTTGGCACGCCTGATAATCAGTAAAATATATTTAAAAAATTTTGACACGTGAATGAAAAAAGTTCACAACCACTGGCGTAAAGCAAGTCAACTGTTATATTTGACAGAAGACGTTACATTATGCGCTTACGCTAGATAGCACATATACATCACCAAATGTTGTAAATTTCATGGACAAAGCAAAATTCTTTGCAACGTTCATAGACAAAGCGTTTACGAAAACGTAGTGTAACATACATATATATATGTCGCAAACCATGCATATTATTAGTCCAAATCCAACAGTATTTATAACCAATCTGAATATACATGGACTGGAAATACACTTGGACTGTGACATACGTAAAGTCGTTGATTCAATATATAAATTTGTTAATGCCTTAAATATATTTTTTTTCAAGTTTATATATGTAATGATATTTAGATAGATATTTTTTTCAAGTATGTGGGCTACACTCGATTCGACACTAGTGTGGAATGCTTCGATATTAATTGCGTCCGTTTTGTTGAATACAGTTCAAGGGAGGCCGTTCCAATGTCTTCAATGTCCTGCGGCTTTCGCGTGCAAACAATACCTGGAAATCCACAACCGAACCCACACCGGAGAAAGGCCGTACCAATGTGACGTATGTCTGAAACGGTTCGCACAAAATCCACCCTCAACATCCACAAGAGAACACACACAGGTGCGTAGCCTGCGATTATTAATCAATTCACTTTTATTTTATTCTCCAAAAAAAAAATATTGAAAGAATAATCCAATGTTGTGTCTTGAATCGTAACGTATTTCTGGACAATGCTCACCTTATATATGTATTATTATATAACATAAATGGCATTTTCTTTGTACCGTAGTATTGTAATTTCGAGTGCATAGTTTTTTTCCTATAATAATTGAAAACAGTGATCAGTGAATAAAGTTGTTTGTTTGTGGTTGAAACCCACAGTGCAGGGCAGACCCTTCCAATGCCTGCAGTGTCGGCGGCGTTCACTTGCAAGCCGTACCTGGAGATACATTAGAACGCATTACACCGGAGAGCGGCCTTACCAATGTGACCTTTGTTTGAAGCGTTTCGCGCAGAAGTCCCTCTCAACATCCACAAGCGAATCCACACTGGTATGAGATCACAATTCAGAAATCAGCATATAAAACTCTTTTATTTTATGACATTGATAATTTTTTTTAACAAGTGTATTGTCCAGAAAGACGTTCATTTAAACTGTAGAGTTCAATTAGTCTGTTTTGCGGTGTGGAAAAACGGATTCGATTCTTTCTTCTATTTTTTTGATATGTTTCGTTGTGAAATGTTTTTTTGTGAAACGTATTTTTTCCACCAGCTTTTGGTTTTTTTTTTTTTTTAAATGGATGCACTTGCAAAAAAATGTCATTCATACGTAATATCGAATCATTTGAATATTAGTTTTTTTTTTATTGGATTATTCTTGGCTTTGCGAAAAAATTCATTGCATGTACAAATTATTTATTTTTTTTATTAATTATGCAAAATGCCAAGAAATTAGTAGGACATTAGAAATTTATTAATTATTTGCAAATTTATTTTTTTAGAATTTTTATTTAACGACTAAAAAAAACACTTCATTATTTTATTTCAGGAGAACGTCCATATGCATGTGATATTTGTCAAAAGAGATTCGCAGTTAAGAGTTACGTAACGGCTCATAGGTAAAAAATGTTTTTACTAAAACAAAATTATTTAGAGTTGCAAGTGATTGTTCTATCAAAATTATTTTGGTGGAAAAAATACCAGCAATGATTCGTTTTTATTTTATTCATAAAATAAATTTTTTTGCTTATTGTCGTACAGATGGTCGCACGTCGCAGAAAAAAAACCCTAACGTGTGATCGATGTTCGATGACATTCACATCAAAGTCCCAATTAAGCAGTACACATCCGCACGCACACTGGCGGTCAATGTTTTGAATGCAGTGTGTGTGGTCGAACTTTCATGAGGGACAGTTATCTTATAAGGTATTTTCGTTTGCTTCATATAATCGATAATATAGCGAAAACATTAATTTAAACACTTAATTTGATTTACAGGCATCATAATAGGGTTCACCGAGAAAATCATAGTAATGTATCAGCAAACAGCATAAACACCGATTAATAGCGTCACTACCAATACCAACACCTCCAGTGCATTCGACTTCGCCAGGCGTTTGCGATTTAAGGTATCAGATTTAACCGAAACATAATTCGACATTGAATAAATAGTTATTTTCCGTTAAAGTGATGCAAATGGCCAGCACACTCACATGTACAAATCGTGAATTTGTAGCTAAGTTGTAAAGTGCGTGTACACTATTTTGAAATTCTTAACGTGTTCTTGGACTTTCGTTTTAGAAAAACTGAATGTAAGAGGTTGAACAAATGCCTCGTGTCTCAGTGAAAAGTCTAAACGTATTTATTATAGAATGTTTGATTGAATTGGGTTGGGTTAAGACTTTTGAAATTGTATATTTTACTTTCGTTCAAAAGTCTAAATATATTTATTACTGAAAGTATATTATTTATTTGGATCAAAGATAGATACTATTATTTTGATTATAATTAGACTATTATCCATTTAAATCATCATTATTAGCATAAAAAATTATTAAATATTAAAATAATTCAGATTTGCTTTATAATTTCATCACAAATCAGTGATTGACAGCTGGTGGTTTGTACATGTGTGAATAAGCCACTTTTGCACTACAAAAACAAGAAAGTACCAAGTAAATAAATACTAACGATGTTCTTATTTCAGTTTTGTACCGTTAGTCAATCGTTATGTAACGGGAATAGCTGCTGGAATGACATCACAAGGTACACAAGTCTCAATGCAAGATACGCTGATTCAACCCAAATCACATCCTCTATCTCCGTCATCTATAGGATCTCCACCTCCGCCTCATACTCCTACGCCGGGTCCACCGCCACAATCTATGCAGTAGCCATAACTGTACAAGTTCAACTCGTAGTGAGTGTTTTCAGTACGATCCTTCGACTTATACACGTTCATTTCTGTTTAAATATACCTTTTCTTTTATTGCAGGTGTTAAAATTATTCAACATTCATCATTTACTTTGTGTGGTTGCGAATTTGGCAATGTGATTACATGTTATCACAGTTATATTGTGATTAAAATACTTTTAAATAAACAAAGTTTAAATTATGTGATTACAAAACCCAAAAAACACACAACTTTTATACTGTGTTGTAATTTGGGAAAATAGTGTTCCCTTTATTTAAAATTTATGTCAGAAGGATAGATATATGATTAATATTATTTTATTTCCTTACTCATCTATATTGTGAATTTCTCGGTTGAGTTTTTTCTCAAACGTTCGTATGGTTGGTTTTATACTTATCAATTGTGATAGAAGTGATCTGAATTTTTTTGTCGTAAGATTTATATTGTTCGCTATTATATATTTTTTTTTTATATATATATATATATATGAATTTGGCCATATTAATTCTATGTGTTTTTCAACCGTTGCCGCATAATAAGTTTTCGGTATATATGTAAAATGTATACTAGTCGTTTAAAAAATGCTCTATTTTTTAGTATTCCACGTTTCATTTCATCAAGTAAATTTTTAGGAGACGAACTATGATTTTTTTTTTGATTTTCCTATAGTGAATATTTTGTAGCCTTATAAGCATATCATCCGACAACTTTCAGCAGATTTTCATCCTGTAATTATGCTTTAAAGTATTATTTTTTTGTTGAATGAAATTCACAATCGAGCCATATTGAAATGAATCCTAATTTTTTTTACCATGTGCATGCACACGTTTACAGGCACACCTCATTAATAATGGCGGATTATGTTCGAGACCATCACCGCATAAAGTGAATCACAGCATTTTCTAACCCACCAGTGAATATAAATTTTTTAAAAAATACGTTTACATTAATATTTATTAAGCGCACGTTAGTGCTAACCTGAATAAATTATGTAAAATTAAAGATAATTTATATAAAATAAATAATAAACCAAAAGCCGCCTTTAGAATAACGAAAACGCTGATAAATAAAACGAGTGCCGTATTAGCAAAGCCATAAAAAAGTGAGGCATGCCTGTACATGAAAAAATAAGTTATTTTGCTTAATTTATAAATGTGAAAAGATGTATACTAGAAGACATAGCATCAAACACTAAAACTCTAAGACGCATCAAATGGACAGCACAATTTTGCTATTAATCACTATTTGTAAGTAGTAGTCGTAAGAATATTTTATTTTGAAATATCCCACTATTTAGGTGTGTTTTGTTAGTTATGCTATTTTTTTTACGACTTGTATGTGCATATGAATAGAGGCAGTCTCCAATTTTACATCGCCTCGTCTGTCAAGTTGTATAGTACACGTGCGTATTTAACTAAAATTACCATTTATGTAATTTTTTTGATGTGGTCTTTTCTAACAGCACTGTATAATTGATAACGTCAGTATTATATATATATCATAAATTTATTTATCGATTGTTTTTTCAGATCTTATATATTTATATTATTATGCGTTTTAGTATACTCTTAGAGAATAATTGATGAAATGCCTCTTTAAAGATAAGAAATTTTGATTGTGTGCGTCCATAAGTTGCGTCGTTAGGTGTTTTTTCGAACTGTTGCGACCATCACTCTTTTGATTGAAGCCATTCAAATGTATATATGGATGATGTTGTACCACGCCCGTTGTTTACCACTCAGTTGCAATGGTGTACGTAACGTGATGTACATTTTTTTTTACGATATGTATTTTGCTATTGCAGCCTTTTGATATGTTTTGAATTGCCTAAATCAATGTCATTAATATATGCATGATCTCATTTGTAATCATAAGATTGATGGTGAAGTCAAAACAGCTTGAATAATTTTACCTTTTCATTTGTGATTCGTGTAATTTTTTACGTGCTAGGACAATGAGTGTTATGTATATCAAAAAAAAAAAAAAAGAATCAATATTGACTGATGCGGGATGAAAGTGTTTTTTCAATAAAGAAGCCTATTTTAAAAAAGAAAAATGATGGAAAATGAGCCAAAATATTTTTTTTTTGTTTGGCGGGAAGACAAGTTAGTTTAAAAATCCCAACTGACTATTAGAATTAAGAGTGAAGCGAAAAAAAATTATGTGAGCAAGACTAACAACACACGTGACTATGCGTACTTATTTATTTTCTATTGCATTAGAGTTCTAATCTATCATAAAAGTGTATATAAAATCAAATATAAAAAAAAAAGTAATATGTATTTTTTTATATTTTGATAGTTCTGTATTAAATTTTTTGCTATGGTTTTATTTGTGCTTTTTTATTAATAAAAGGCTTTAGGAAGCCTCTGCTAAAATATAGTGTGATATTCATGTAGTCTTCTAAACTTTTTTATACAATGATAACTTAAATACGAAATTGTGCTGTGTTTGCGAATTGAAAAAAAATTTCGCGAAGGCACCCGAATGTAGCAATCAAAATAAAAATGAGACATTGAATTGTCGTTTTTGTAAAATTGAGTTTACTATAAAAGTAGATATTTTTTTTAACATATATTAAGAAATATGTTGATAAATGTATAACTAGAAACAAAAAATCAATGTTAGCGATACAAATTTCAGTTCAATGATAGTTTTATTCAATTTTTTTAAGAAGTATTTTGATAGTTATACAAAAAACTGGTTAATATTTGATATTTGTTAAACTGCCAGTAAGAGAGAATGTGCCACTATGTGGTCTATATTGTCATCAACGTGTACAATAAATTTTAAATGAAAAAAATAATGTATAATCGTCACAATATCATTCTGTTTATTTTTTATATATATAAAAGGTAACTTTTCAACCTCGTGAAGTTTATTTTTTTTATAAATGTGACTCCTGTTTTCTCCGTGGATTGTGTACATTTGCTTTCGTAGCTACGTTTTATAGTAAAACAGACATATCTGGGATTAGAGTCCCCTTTTATGATCTTACTTGCAGAATGTCCAAATCGAACATACTTCATTGCCATATTTTATTATATTCCCGTATTTTTTTCACTAGTCTGTTTATTTCGAGGTAAATGAATCATAACAAATAAAATGTTACTGTAATCTAGGCTTTGTTTGTAACTTAATGAGTATAATTATAACAATAACTAATATACATTATTATTAAATTAAAAGAAACCATGCGATGGTAGCAATAGAACCCCTTCGTAATTTTACCTATTATTTTGTTAATTTATGTATATCGATTACCATCATCATTGAAACCATCAATAATGTAAATATTTGCACAATTTGTCGAAACTTTTCTTTATTTACATATATCGTATATCATTTTCGATCAATTATTTTCGGTTCCGTCTCGATTTCTGACTACCTCAAATATCGAAATTTGACAAGATGCCATGATTGCTTACAATTAGTCGTTAATTATTATTCTTGAGCTTATATGTATTTGAATATTATGATTATTATATTATATATTATTATTATTGTACTAATTTTGATCGTCATTCACTCAATTTGCAAATTTGAACAACTCAAGTCATCGTCACTATCATTTTATCAACTGGTAATACTTCCCATGATGCACATAATATTTTTAATGGGTCAAGCATTATTTTCGTTCATTTTCGATAAATTCTAACCTAACCCGACGTATGTAAAATTTCAAATTGAGTGAATTGTTCTTAAATATGCATACACACTCAAATATAAATCGAAATATCCTTATTTGATCCCAGTATAGTATATTATTGATAATTTTGTCGAAGTTCCTTTGATTTTTTTCGTTAATGTGTCATATAAATAAATGGGTGTGTTTGTGTATTATATTTGCATATACTTTGAATTTTAGTAATTAATTTTAAGCTTGTTGCTTTGTGATCTAATTTTATTTTCGCAATAGTATATTAATTTTTTTTTCAAACAAAGTACGTAGAAAATAAAACAAATTTATATTTATTTTTTTACCTTTCCTAGTAGTTTATATGAAAATTTCAAAAAAAAAAAAAATGATTGAGAATTATTTAATTTTTACAAATCCTATAAAATCTGACCACTTTATAGACATATTTCATCTCTAATTTCATTGCTCTTTCACAGTGTAGTGAAACGGTTTTATTATTAGAGCTGGAATATAGATATATATAATAAATAACTTATCAGATATAAAATTAACAAACATGATTCTTATAGAGTTGCCATGTAGTGGAAAAAAATAAATGTGCCGTGAGTTGGCTATAAACTTGTTTTATGTTTTTATTCATGTTTCCAATTTGTCGAAACCCAAAATATAACACACCTAAAACTCTTTACACGGTTTTGATATATAATTGTTCAAAAAAAGGAACTGATTATTTTTTTTACTGTTTTTCCATTTAACACGAAAAAAATATGTATTATTATACCGCAACGGTAAGATTCGAAAGCCAGTATACAATTAAATGAAAATTTACAATGGTTTTGATGATTTTACATGGAAAACTTTGCCATATTATACATTTTTTTATATTTGGATGGAAGTTCCATACAAATAGAACCTTTCTCCAATTTGTGTATAGTCACCTTACATTTTTTTTTTACACGGTAGTCTCAGGAACGTATCCCCGTGTAAAAAAAGAGACTTGGGTATAAATGTTCAATTGATTTTGAAGTCTTTCTGCAGAGGTGTCAGATATTTTGCTTGAAAGGTTCGGCCGTGTTGTGTCCTCTGAGAAGATTTTTTTCAATTCGGAGTTTTGTTTGCATAACGATGCCACTTCTTTGTTGAGTTTTTTGCCTGTCTATATATACAATTCATATTAATATTCTGTTTAAACGCAAACGTAATTATCAACGTACCTTGCAAGACTGGCACATATCTACTTAAAGCGATAGTAACATTTTCCCATAATTTAATTTTTTTGTGGTGTGAATGCATTTTTGTACTTTTCCCAAAACATTTCAACGTCTTTTTTTCCATCAAACAACGAGATATCAGATTCGTGCTCGAACTTACGGGACTCCTGCAATTTGCAATATCAATTCAAATTCTGTTAAAATAATTTATTTATTTCGATTAATTACTTGATATTTTGTTCTTTGGACGTTTTCACATATGCCATAAAATCTTGAATCGCTGATAAAGCATCGCTTGGTAAAATATCCAAAGTCGATCCACATTTGCATTTTAATTGTTTACCTTTTGTCGTTTCAACTGTTAGAGACAATAAGTTAAGTTAATGTATTTTTTTTATATGTTTTAAAATAATAAAAACAATTTACTTTCTTCAAGCGGAACAAAATCGTCAGTTTTCAGTTCAATTTCGTCCTGAAAGTCATTCGAAATTAAAATTATTATTTAAAAAAATTTCAGATCGGATAATATATACCTCAATTTGATATGCATCAGTTTTTTTTTGAGTTTACATTTTTTCACAAAAGGCATATTTTATGAAATATTTACACAATAAGTTTATATCATTTTCTTCGGTGATATTCAAAGCCTACAAAATATTATTAAATTATTATAAATCGTTCTCTATCGTTATTTATATGTAAAATGTCAAAGCTCACATTAAATATGTTATCCAATTTGCAAAGTTTAGTCGAAACATTTTCATATTTCTCAAGTAAAGACCAAAGACGTTCTTCGATGAGAAAGCCTGAACTATCTGTTACCATCTTGAAAATCTTTTTTATCTACAAACAATAAAACAATTAAACAAATACTTTTTTTCAATTAAGTTCAGAAATAAAAATGTTACCAATTGATCATTATAATTTTGTTGATGATTTAAATCATCCTTCGAATCAGGTTCTTTTTCATCTGTTAAATCATCTGAAAATTTCAAAATAAATAATTTCAAACGTTTTTGATTAGTCATATTGACAGTATAAAAGATGAACATGTGAAGTCTATAAACTAATACCAAAGAAAACAGGAAAAGATGGAAGATGAACATGTAAAATGTGAGAGTAGAAGATGAACATGTAGAATGTAAGAATAAAGGATGAACATGTAGAATGTAAGAATAAAGGATGAACATGTAGAATGTAAGAATAGAAAATGAATATTTGAAATCTTAAATCAGTATCAATGAAAACAGGAAAACATGGATGGATGAAATCGATAAGTGTGAAGAGGATCGGGAAAGTCTTATAAACATTGTATGCAAATGACTATGGTGGTGATAAAATCGTATTGAATGTACCAGGTGTGTAAATCGCATTTTGATACGACGATAAATCGCATTGTTTCAGCAAATCTATATTAGGTGGTGTCCATTCTAGTTCTAATACTTCTTCGTGTATGATTTTATCAATGTTATTAATACTTTGAATGAGATCGTCAGCTTTTTCTGATTCATCTTCCAGACTTGATGATACTTTTATCGTTGATCTGAAAAAAATTACCAATTTTAAACAACAATCACGATGATTATTATTTTATAACTGAAGATTCAATACAGATGCAAAATGGTTGGCCTTTACTTGCAACTCGAATAATGAATTTTGCAACCTTTGTATTTCTTTATTCGATTTCAATTCTTCAGATGTGCCGTTTTTTTATTTATGATTTTGATTTTGTTTTTTTAATTCATTTATAGTATCTTGCATTTTGTTCAGTCTTCTTTGTTGTTGTGAGCGTATAAGAATATTTTCTTCCTCTCGTCGTTTTAATATCTGAAATTTCAACAATATTTTTATCCAATACATAAAAAAGAATATTAAAGATATTATTAACCTGATAGTTGTAATCAATTTTTTTCACCGTTGATCAAACAATTTGCTTTTTTAAATCTTGAAATTCATTCTGAAGTGTCTGAATTTCTGTTTCGAGCTTCATTTTTTGTAATTCTATATTTTTTTCTCTGTGTTCGCTTAACAATTCATCCATTTTATTTTTTGAAACCTGCAATCTATCGATAAATTTAATTAACCAATTCTATTATAAGAATATTGACAACAAAATTTCTATAGAATTCTTTTGATCCAAAATCTCAATTATAATTTTCAATATTACCTGAGAAATTTTTTCCTCCGTATTTTGTAATTCATCCTGATCCCTTTGATTATAAAGTGCATTCCATCTTTCATCGTTATTTTTTTTTGATTGTCGTGGTTTGTTCCATTTCAATAGATTGTTCTATAAGAGCGAGTTGCGATTGATATGCATTTTTCATTAATAATATTTGCGCGTCAACTCTTTTTCTCCCAATGTTTTAATATCGTTCAACTATAGAAAAATAAATTATAATAAACTTTATCTAAAATTTGAAAAAAAAAAATTACGTATAAAAGTACCTGTTTTTTGTAAATCTTTATAAAAGTTTCATCGGCACGCTGAGATTCCTTTTTTCAAATCAAGGATAAGATTATTTTTCTGCACAATCAAATCATCACATCTTTGTTTCTGCAAATTGATCTCATAATCAATATCGAGAGGATCATTGAGTGAAAGTATTATGCTCCACTGTGACGTGATTTCGTCAAATTTCTTTTGAGCCAAGTCTGCATCTTCTTCTAATTTATTTAGTATATCTATGAAAACAAAATGGTTAATGACTTTTTTCGTCCCAATAACTTATTGATTATATCGGTTAAAAACCTTCTTTCGTCTTGGCTTCGTTGAATCTTCTGGTTACTTCTCTTGCGTCGCTTGCTACACGTATGTTATTAACTTTTTTCTTCTCCATCGGCTAGCAAATGCTCTAATAGTGCAGCGCATTCTGCTGCCTGCTTTTCTACGATACTTATTGATTCATCGTTTTCTAAGGATTCGAATTTGATTTCTTCGACGGTGGCTTCTTGTCTAGTGAATATTTAACATGGAAAAGATTAATTCGTTCTATAATATTATTTCTGTAAAAGAAAAAAAAAATGAATTCATACTTTTTTCAGATTTTCCTGTCTTTGGTAATCCTTAAAGATCTTGCAGTTTTTCTTTCTTCAGGATCGGAAGAATCGATTTGAGGTATTTTATATTCAATGTGCTTTTGAGTTCTTCTTCATTTTCAAGTTCCATGATAAATTTAATCAAATGAATCTGTGAAATTCTCACAACAATGGCTTCTAGAATTTAGATTACAATTTGTTTGATCAATAAAAATTTATACTGATCAAAAAATATAAACCTAATATCAAATTTAGTTTTGGTAAGTTTGTAAATCAAAACATATTTTTATAAGTTGCTTGATTGATTATTGATTACAATTTTTGAATTAAATCTTTTTTAAATCAAATTCAACCATTTACTAATAAAAAATAAACTAACTAAACCGGTCGACGACGATGATGATGATAACAAATCAAATTCAATTCTTCAATTTAACAAATTAATTGGAAAAAATTGAATTTGATTTGAGAAAGGTTGAATTTGATTTGTAAAAGGTTGAATTTAGAGTGTAAAACCTGTGTTTCAATATTTTTTATACATTAGTAACCAGTGTTTGACTTCAATACGAAATTAAAATACAAAATGATCACGTAATCTTCCAAATTATCCCAAAACATGTCGTGTGTGCTAGTACCGTTTGGGCAAACGTCGGCAACCGCTTCAATTCACCGGCAATAAAACACTCGACATGTTTTAGAAAAAAAAATTTGAAGGAGTACATAATGGTTAAATTATCCAATTATTGCTCTATAATATATTTTAATCATATTATTTTGAAAATTTTCACGGATTAGTATTCTACGTTTGGTGTGTAATGTCGTGTATTCTACTATCCATATGTTCTAGTGTCGTTTGTGCAAACATCTGGAAACTAAAAAAAACAAAACACATTTTTCATATCATATCACGTTGGCAACTCCGACTCGTCGCCCTTTCTATCGTCGGCGTGTGGCCTACCTGGTCGACACCTAACCTCTTTTCCAGCGCAGCCATGGCGGTAAGTGGCAGCCGGTATCCCTCACCCAATCCGACTCCATCCCATCCGCGGACCGCTTAACCCCATCCGAACACCCCATTTTAACCATGGCTAATTTTTTGTTGTAAAATTCCAGCCGACGGTGGCTGCTCCCCCCCAAGACGACCAAATCGCGCGTCCTCAAAGACCGGACCAAGAATGTGATGCGAAATCTCCACATCCGCAAGTTGTGCTTGAACATTTGCGTGGGCGAGTCTGGTGACAGGCTGACGAGGGCAGCCAAGGTATGTCGTCTCCGGAGCCTCATCTGTCACTTTTTTGTTTCCATGTGACATTTTGACACTTGGCATGTTTTTCTGGTGTGGCTTGTAGATGGTGACGTTTGGATGGTTGGCTTTGAGTTGTGTACAAATGTGTGTTCGGAGTTGTATCAAAAATATTCAGAGTTGTATTCAGAAACGAGTTGGTGTGATTGATCGAGGAGTTCATACGAGAACAAAATGGATGTCACATGTTCTGGAGCTTTGATATGGTGTTAATATTTTTGCCTTAAGATTGTATGAATTATGTAATAATAAGTTACTTTTAAGTTTTTATAGTGTTTTTTACAGTGTATAAATGTATGTTGAAATAAGTTACTTTAAATTTTTTATTAGGAAAGTGCTCATTATGAGACCAAAATGGATGTCACATGTTCTGGAGCTTCGATATGATGATGTTGATATTTTGGTCTCGATTGCCTTTGAATTGTATTGTATAAATGTATACAAATGTGTACAGAAACAAGTTAGTGTAATTGATCGAGAGGAGTTCATACGAGAACAAAATGGATGTCACATGTTCTGAAGCTTCGACATGGTGTTAAATTTTTTTTTCCTTGATTGCCTTTGGATTGTATGTATGTAAAAATAAGTTGATTTAAGTTTTCAATAGAAAGGTGCTTGAACAAGACCAAAGTAGATGTTACACATGTTCTGGAGCTTCAATATGAAGATGCTATTTTTTTTTTTGCCTTTGAATTGTATAGATGTATGTAAAAACAGGTTAGTTAAGTTTTTAGTAGAAAGATGCTTGTAATGAGACCAAAATGGATGTTACACATGTTCTGGAACTTCAATATGATGATAATATGTTTTGCATTGATTACATGTGAATTGTATAAATGTATAATGTGTGTAAAAAACTAATTGGTAATTGATTGGAAGAAGGTCATTGAGATCAAAATAAATGTCACGCATGTTCTCCAATTTTGATATGATCATGTTAATAATTTTAGCTCTTTGTTGTTTTTAGTATTGTTTTACATAGTATAAAGTTAACTATACAATATTTTGTCATTATGTGGAGTATAATTATTAATTTCATTTTTTTTTTCAGGTGTTGGAGCAGTTGACTGGTCAACAGCCCGTCTTCTCAAAGCCAGATATACCGTGAGATCTTTTCGGTATCAGGCGTAATGAAAAAATTGCCGTACATTGCACAGTGAGAGGCGTAAAAGCCGAAGAAATCCTCGAAAGAGGTCTCAAGGTATATAACACTTCAAATTTCATACATAAATATGTATATTTTGCATAGTTTTGTTCAGAGATATTCTTAAATAGATGTTCTTATTGTAATACTCATGCTAGACCAAATCTCTTTGCAACATCCGCCCATCTTTTCTTGGCTCGGTGGATTACTTAAAATGAGATACACCTTTGTTATTAATACATATTTAAGTTTTTCAATATCACTTCGTGTTTTTTAAATATATTTATTTTTTGCAGGCACGAGAATACGAATTGAGAAGAGACAATTTCTCTGATACGGTAACTTTGGATTCGGTATCCAAGAACACATTGATTTGGGTATCAAATACGACCCATCCATTGGAATTTACGGTTTGGATTTCTACGTTGTATTAGGAAGACCAGGTATTTGATTTATTTTAAGTTTTATGTTAAATATGGTTTGTTTTGGTGTGTTTTACTTTTTTTTGATTTCAACAGGTTTCAATGTGGCCCACAGAAAGCGAAAACGCGGAAAGGTCGGATTCTCTCACCGTCTCACTAAAGAAGACGCCATGAAGTGGTTCCAGCAGAAAATATGACGGAATTATTCTCAATTCGAGCAAGAAATAAACTAGACCTATTTTTATTACTGTGTAAAATAAAACATAAAACAAACTCGAATCTTTTATTTAAAGATGTGTGATCCTGAAACTTATATGAATTCAAACAAATTATAAACTTGAAATAATTTATTTTCACTAAATACATATTTTTAATTAATTTACAACAAAATAATATATATATTTTTTAATCACATTTCAATCACAAGTATGAAAGAATATTTTTACTAGTGTTTTTAATGCACTCGTAGTTTTGTTTTCAATCGTTGATATTGAAAATGTTTATTAATTTTGTGTATTACTTAATAAATAGTTGTCGGATCTGAAAATATCTATGGAATGTGCCTTCGGAAAGTGCCACATGTTTGATTTTTTAACAGTGAATGATTATATGTTAAAACACTAATTTGGAAAAAAATTCTACGTCGATATTATAAAATACATGAAAGAATCAAGCTTATGCTTTTGAAAATAGATATTTATCAAGTTAATTTATTGAGCATTACGACAGGACGAGAATCAAAATGCTAAATTGATAATATCCTTCATTTGTGTACATTCATGCCATAGGAAATCAATATACATCTTCGAAAGTAAATGAATAAGCAATACGAAGTTAAACTTTATTGGACGGGTTCTTTATAAGCATTTTATTTCAGATACTACTAAAAAGTAAAATAAAGTAATTTATCACACTAGTGTAGCGATAGTTGGTGTTAATTTGAATGCATCGTTTTCAATGTACCCTGATAATTTTACCATTCCAATTAAATCCAAAAAAAATAAAAATATTTACAATAATAATCGAAGAGCATAAAAAATACTTCTCATTATTAGTAAATAAATTGAAAACAGGAACGAAGTACAATTATGCTTTAAAAAATTCTATAAAATTATATATTTTGCAATTATTCAAGGGTAGAATATATAATTTGAATATTTAAATAACTTTGTACACATTTAGCTGTAATTGCAAAAAAATCTGAATTAGAAAAAAATTTCAATGGTGCATTAAAATGAGATCATAAAATACGCTATGTTTATCATACATCATAATATTCCTAGACTTTCTAATAAATTTAATTAAAATTTCAAAAAATTATATACAATCAATAAATAAAATACATTTCATAGAGTTTACTACACAAAACAATTATAGAGGCCTTATTGTTTATAGATTTTTTGCTAGTTTGTCCTAGCTCGCTCGATATTTTGCTTTTCCGCTTCCGGAAGCCTAATATGCTCTCGATCGCACTCAAATGGCCTTGATGGTTTTCTCTGTCAGTTAGGAAGTAGTAAATAGCTGATTTCAGGAACTGCAACGTCACTTCGGGTCAACACTTCTTTTCGATCCTGCCTGCGCTTCAACAATACGTTTGTACATCGCCTGTAAACATACAAATATTTTAAATTCTGAAAAAAAAATAATGATATTGTATTCATTAATGTGTTAATTTTCTACATATTTATATAATTATTTTTTTTTTTTTTTTTAAATAAGTCAATTGTAGTTAAAAAATAAATTGTCTACTTTCAATATAGATTTTAATTATTTTTTCAGTTTCTACCATTCATAGAATATAAAAAAATGAAAATTTATGTTATTCATGCAAAATCAAAATGAAAATTGTACTTTAGTTGTGTGAAAATATGATAATTGTTAAATATGTGCATTTCCATTGAAAAATTGATACAAGTTTGCAATTTCTATATACTTATGTATATTTATGTCTGTTAACTATTTTTTTTCATGCTTAAAATGAAAATAAATATATTACAAATGTGACCCTTCAATTTGTTTCATGCTTAACTTTTATATATTTTTTTTAAAGTAATATTATACAAAAAAAAAAACAATACACAATTGACACATCTTACCTTTAAATGAGAAAAGACATTTTAAAGCAGTTCAATGAAAAAATATTATTATTAATGAAAAAAAAAAGATATATTATTATAATATTAATCACACGAAAAACAAATATATTAAATAATTAGTTCAAACAAAATTAAAAACATATACAAAAGAGGCTGTTTCTGTTAGTTGCATTTCGATAACGCTTGAAATATAAATAAAAAAGATCTAATCTATCTTTATATGTACACTATTTTATATATACAGTCATATCTACCATGCTCGTAAGTGCATTAATATGTTAAAAATGGCAAAATAAAAAATAGTAAAAAAACATGTAAGCATTATTTTTTGGTGATATCGGTGCTCTCAGAAAGCCAAACCTTTCGAGTTTCCAGGACCCACAGTGAAACAGCCTCCTTTGCGCTAAGAAGTATTCGCGATTTTGTCGACGTACGCTCTGGTGAGTAGCTTAAGTCCTAAAAAACATTGCAAGCAATCAAATTTTCAACATGTTAACTTCAGTTTTAGTTTCCTCTACCGAAGATGATGGTTATTCTCGTTTAGATAATAAATTGTTGAGATATCATAATTTGAGATTGTGATTTTAATATTTTTTTTAATACATATTATTTCTATGCCCTTTAAAAGAAGTTATCAAGAAGACTTTCAATCTTGTACTTTCAGTATATAAAATATGAATATAAATCATTTTTTAGTGACATCTGTATATAAACTAGTGAGTAATAAATATTTTCTTTTTGTTAAAAGAATAAACAATACGTGTTTTTATATTTTCTTAAATATTTTAATTATATTCATAACATTTTTTTCAGAAAGTTAGAATAGAATGTATAATGAGGGAAACTGTGTACGGATATAATTAATTATTAGTGCCATCTATCTATGTATTAGTGATGTTATAAGTATCAAATAAGAAATTTTGAATCTTAATTTGGGATAATATTTGAATACGTACTTGATCAATTAATAAAAATTTAAATAATCCAATAAAAAATTGTAGTGGCTGTTTATTGTCTACATTATTTTCTTTAAAATTATTAATGTAATATTGATAAAATTTAATATACCCTTATGTTATCCAATTCTCTTTGGGTGACTTGTAATTTTGTAACAATTCGGGAACTGATACTCTTGGGTAAGCGTGGGTGAGATCCAATTCCTGAAAATAAATTTAACATTTTTTTCAACCGTTTCACAGAAAACAGTTACGTTGTTTGGTTAACAAGTACCTGATGCATTTGTTCACGTTTTGGAGTTTCTTGACCTTTTCCATACACTTGCAAATACATTTTGTGTTGTTTATCTTCTTGTTCAGCCAATTGTTTGCTGACTTGTTCCAACTGTTTTCGAGCTCCCTTTATCCTTTCTTTAGCCTCTTCATAGTTTGGCATGATTTCGCTATATCGTGTGTTTACATCTGCCAACTTTTGTAAAATAGCCTCTACTTTGTCATTGTGCAATTTTTTTCATCTCTTGAGATTCATTCGTCTGCTTGCGAGTCAAATCCTCAATCCTTTTCTCATATAAATTAATTAGTTTCAGCCTTTCGTCTTCTTTGTCTACTAAATCTACACCACAAGCTTTATCATAGGTGGGAACACCCATCGAATCCTTCGAGTGTACCGAAGAATTAGTCAAATCTTCAAAATGGCCGGAATCAGCTAGAGAACTCTGCAAATCGCTTAAATTTAAACTACATGAAGGCAAATGATTACTTTTGAAGTCGACGCTGTCCAACTTGCTGTATTCGGAGTTCGATTTGATAGGACCATCATCAGTCAGGTCGGCTAAATTGGGAGAATCTGGAGTTTGGATTTCGTCCCCAGTGTTCTCTTTGACTGTTACAGCATCGCTGGAGTTCGACTTCTCATCCGGAGATGTTAACGAAGCTTTGTACAACCTAAGTTCGACCACTTCCTTAGTCAGCCGGAATATGTCGCTATCCTTTTCTCCAGGTCCAATTTGGCCTGGTTGAGCAAAGCCTTCAACCTCCTGATCTGTCTTTGAGCTCTTTGGGTGGGTGTCAAATATTCTTCCCCGTCTGACCAGCGTGAGCCGAACAATGGACGACGTACTTCATCTTCCTTCCACTGAAGGTGGTTCCATTTCTTGCAACGTAAGCGTGGTCACAAGATGCAGTTGTGGCCACGCTACTGTAGCTATGAAGAGAGTCCATATCGTCTTCGAGGTGTGCATCGGTGACGTCCTCTGGAGAAACGGGAGGAGTAGCTGGGCTGATCCTGTCATTGTTCGGAGGTAATGTCAACTTGTTGGGGAAGGCTTTGCTATGTAACGGGGACTTGATGGGGTTTTGGCAGCCTTGGGAATGTGACCATTGGGCTGCGTCAGGTTGAGGGACTGTAAACAGTGAAAAAAAAATCGATAGATTAAATTCATAAAGGGAGTGGTGTCTATACAAATTCGAAAAGGTCACATAGGTCACGTTCATTAAAAAAAAACAGGTTGATACGTTATCAATTATATGTTGACACGAAGGCTTTTCTATTGATTATTTTTTTTATAAAGGATTTTCAGCAATTATTACCTTGACGATATGGTTCGATTGGGGGGTTGAGGTTTCCGGCTTATTCACGATTTCAGGGGATTCATTTTTTTATATTGAATTTATCTACGTGGGAAATAATCGAATGTCCAGCACAGAAAACATTTTAATTGTTTTCTTAAAAAAATGTCGTTCAAACGATGCGTAAAAAAACATGTACGCGTTTTGCACTAGAGTACAACCGGATCGATTGCAGAAACCTATTAAAATATTTACGTGAATTACAGACATATTTTCAAGTCAGTACGAGACAGATCATGGGAATATTCTACAGGGTAAATCGGTAGGAAAATGTGGAAATTTTTAAGGAAAAAAAGGGTCTTTTGGAAAAAATTTTGGAGAGGGATGGAAAACGCGCATTCGCGAATGTCTGGAGGAAACTGTGTTGCGGACGTCCGATAGGGGTGAAGTTTTCGGGGTGCGGTGGGAGGGGAAATTCCGACAGGGTTGCAATAAATTAAATTATGTCATACATAAAATAAAATTTTTGGAAACAATCTATTTTTCTTTACGGTTTTGTAAAGTCTGAAGAAAATTATGTTTTATTGCGAAAAAATACTATAATTTTTCAAAATTTTGGGGCGAAAATTCAATTAGAAAAAAAAAATCAGAAATATTATAATATACTCGTAGCTGTATACAAAATTAAAATATTTTTCTTTTCTAATGCGTATTTTTTTTAAATTAAATATGTAAAATTCAAGTTAAACAACTTTTCTTTGTTTTTTTTTCACAATACGTAATGATTATCAAAGTTAAGCTAGGTTGGGTAAAATAGGGTTTTAGCGTCCTGCATTTATACAAAAGTAAGTTGGCAGTATTGATTGGTTTTGCGTCTGTCATTGGTCACTGACAGTTCGTTTAATATTGTAGGGTAACTAGAGCAGTGGTGGACCATGTATCTGTAGTTGAACATCTCTCATAAAAAACGTAAAAATTAAGGTTTTAAACATGATAATTTTTTTGAAAGGGTGTAATAGATTTATTACAGTTTACGTATACCTGGTACATAGTCCACCACTGGTATAGTTACCCTAATAGGTATTTAAGAATGAAAAAAGTTGGTGAATTATAGAATAACTGTCTATTTCTCGGTTACATTTATATAGTTACAATTAAAATTAACACAACAGAGTGCATATTATCGCAGAGAAGTTTAATTGTCAGTTAAATATCAAACGAATGTCTCTAGACGTCAGACATCTTCCTTTTTTTATGTCGCACATAAAATTTCAGCTGAAAGCATAATCGTCATCAAAACCTATCGTTTCTGCTATTTTATCCATGTTTGAGATTAAGAAATTTGGTAAAGGTGATATTTAGCATACATACGAATTTAAGTTGGCACCTCAGAAACATGTTTAACAAGTTTCCAACCAGCTGTCAAACTGCGAATGAGTATTGGTGCACGTACGTGTATAAACATGTTTCTGAGGTGCCAACTTAAATTCGTATATATGCTAAAGATCACCTTTACCAGAAATTACCTTTGAAAAGAACTATCAACAAAGTAACATAGATGCAAGACCAATCAATACTGCCAACTCACTTGTATATAAATTTAAAACGCTATTACACCAAAAAAAACGTTCAAATTCCTAAAGTTATCAAAAAAAACAATTTCACGAAAACATTCATCCAATCCGGTCCTGTGAAAAAACCCACACCCAACCCCGAAATAAGGTTGGCAACTGCGCTCACCAAGCTGCGCGTCCTCCTCTGTCTGTTGGCGGCACTGTGCGGGGGGGCTGCTGTTGCGCTCGCTGCCCGTCGCCGACGACTCCCTCGACTCGGAAATGCGCGGGAAAGGGGCGCAGGCCACGCGCCGGGGCTCCTGGTGGCCAGCGATGCCGATGGGGGGCGCGGGGCGTAGCTCCTCTCGCCGCGCAGGCGCATCGAGCGCGAGCGCCTGAAAGCGACGGGGATGCGCGACGATTCGGCATCGTCGGGGATAGTCTGTTGATGCGCGTCGACGACATGATCGCCTGATGCGGTCGGGCTGAAACAATACGAATTGCGGGCATTAGTCATCGGTGGAATTTACAAAGCCGTAGCGATGTTTTATAGGCAAATATAAAATTTGGCGCCCCTTTTTTTTTTCTAAGGGAGAGCTGGAAAAAAAAATTTCCATGGGGAAGCTGGTCAAAATAATTTTTTTATTTCATAATTGTCAAATGAAAAATTATTCGAAAATATTCGAACGTGTTCGAACCCTGAAAAAGTTTTTCCTTAAAAAAATCTCAACGCATTAATGTAGCCCAACTTTCCGAAATATTTTCGGTAATTTTTCACCAAGCCTAACCCAACCTATCGTCGTTTGAACCTTTCGGAAAATTTTCCTATTTTTTCGCCTAACCCAACCTATCGTTGTTTGATGAATAATTTCGCGTGAAGCTAACCCAACTTTCGGAAATATTTTCGCGAATTTCTCACCAAGCGTAACCCAACCTATCGTTGTTTGACGAATAAATTCGCGTAAATGTAACCCAACATTCGGAAATATCTTTGCGAATTTCTCACCAAGCCTAACCCAACCTATCGTTGTTTGATGAATAATTTCGCATGAACTTTAATTTTCGCGAATTTCTCACCAAGCGTAACCCAACCTATCGTTGTTTTATGAATAATTTCGCACAAAGTTACCTTCACGTTTCCCTTTTTTCAACAATCGGTTGAAAAAAGGGAATTGAATTCTCTAACAATAAGATAAGGATCATTACCCCCATTACTTCCATCTTGGATCCGCCAGTGGCGACACTTGATACGATAAATATTAAATACTTTGAGACCAATTTGTCAATTTGACTCTAAAATTTCATGTTTTAATATTAAAAAAAAATCAAAACACACATCCGTTGGTACTTGATACCCACTGACTCAACGGAAACTGAAAAATCAACTCCTTATCAACACACATACCAAGATTCTGATACAACATAAAAAAAACGCAATCTCGAATAAACATCGACTCCAAAAAACCCAATTCGTATCAAATGAAAATACAAACACGCTCCGAAATTGATACCAATTCATAAAGATCCCATTTCGATTAATTAATTGCAAACATCGACGCGTTTTCATACGTCTGAAACGACCGATCGGGGTCGGACATTTTCCTTTTTTCACGCGTGACATTTTGACGGATGAAAGTTCGGCTCTCGCGAAAACCGTTTTCCATATTGCACGTTTGCCAATTTGAAAGTCACGGTAATGAGTCGTACATTGTTTGCGCAAGAAAAAGATATTCGTGAGCGATAGATTTGAATGTAAACATTATCGTTGCTGTGAAAATTTAATTTTTTTTCAGAAAGCGTGAGGAAAAATTTCGAACCGAAAAATTGTTGTTAATGTGAATTTTTCGACTGTTTTGATTTGATGTCCTATCGAGTGTTATTATAATGATCAGTGACTTCTCGACATCATAGTCACGCATTGTCGAATTAGGCAATGCCTAATGATGGCAAAGTAAATTTGATAATAAATATTTTTCTTTATAAAAAAATATTCGACAAAAAATTAACAAATAGTAATTAGTAAGATTATTTGTGTTTCGGAGTAAATTTAGGATGTAAAATTGTAATTTAAAATATCTACCTATAATATTGAATTATTATTAAAAAAAATCGTTTGAACTTTGAACTTTCTAGAGAAGGCGATATTTCGAACTTTGCCTAATGGCGGCACATTATTTCGGAACGTACCAATAAATTATTATTGATTAAAACTATTAAGTTTACATGTTATAATCTTTACCACAGACAGATGAAAATCAAATATTATATATGTATGTTACGCTACGTTTGTGTAATCGCTTCGTTCATGAACGAAGCAAAGAATTTTGCATTATCTATGAAATTCAACAACATCTGATGATGTATGCCATCTAATGTAGGCGAATCATTACAACTACTTTAAAAAAAATCAAAAATACAAATTCACTACAACTCGTAAAAAGATAAAAATCCGGAAAATTTGGATTCAGATTGAATTCAATCCGGAAAATTCGCTCAAGTACAATTTCAATTATTATTTGAAACGTATTAATTTCAACGTTTATCAATCACTGTCGAAATTATAATAAAATTTCACGAAGAATAAGAAAGCAAATGTACTACTTTCTATAACAATATCTCATTGTAGACGTAACGGTTCTTAGTTTATAACGAATTATTGTATCGCTTTCCTATAAAAAAGATGGAGACTTCATCAATTCATTTTTTTGTTCTTAGACACTTTCGAAAAGCCTCAAAACGATCAAAACCAAATTAACCTTAAAAATCCATGCAGTTTCAGCATTGTTGTGAAACGGGGTCAGGTGCAACAACCTATGCAGAAATCGTAATGCGGATGAAACGCGCGAAATACGAATCGATAGTTCCCTTACCTATAAAAGCATATATGTTACAGTTACAAACTTCAAAACATATTCTGAAAATCGATAACTAGGCCGATTGATGATATCTTACAATTTTTTTAACCATTTCTTATATAAACACGAAAGTTCAAGCAATTTAGTTTTTAAATGTCAATATCAATGTAAAATCTAAACAAAATCGAATTTAATCATAAAAAAAAATTCATATTATTATATAAAGATATGAATAACCAAACTCGGCTTCGCGCGGATTCGCCCGGATTCGCTAATAAGCGCGGTATTTTCGAAACAAAAACGACATTCGACACTACTCACAGAATCTATCCCATAATCGTGTCGGTGAATCTCCTTCGAAGCCTTATCGGGTCACAAATTGGATTGGCGAAACGACCTGGCGTTGGCGGCGGCTCGCCGAAGACTGGCGGATCAAAAGAGCGGGAAAAAATCGAAAGTTGCCACAACGGCCGCGTTTCGTTGCGCAATGTGTTAATGTTACGTGGAATTATGGTCGGATTTTCGATTGTCATTAGCCGGTCCGAGTCGATTGTATCGCGTATGGAATGGAATGATTATAGTATCGTCAGGGTCAGATTTTGGCGATGATGGGTAGTAAATGTTGTGATTTCAATTTTATGTATTTGTACTTGTTTGAATTGTTAGTTTGAAATACAATTAGAATTTTTATAGAGATGATAATAATGAAGATGATGATAAAAATAAAATAAATAGTACAATTGTATTTTTTTTACTTTGTCTTATCCCTTCAAATGAATATAAAATTGAAAGAAAAACTTTTTATGTGTTATGCTACGTTTGTGTAATCAACTCGTCCACGAACGAAGCAAATAATCTTTATCTATGAAATTTAACATCTAGGTTGTATAGGTGCCATTTAAAGCAGGTTTATCGCTTAACATCTTCTGTTAAATATGACAGTTGATGTGTCTTATGACATACTTATGGAAGGCATTAAAATTTCCTTGTCACGCCTAATACTCACTCAGTAAAAAATATTTGCATATTTTGGAACGGGAAGAAAAAAGGTTCAACATCACTGTCGTATGACACGTCAACTGTCATATTTGACAGAAGACGTTAAATGATGCGCCTATACACCACCATACGTTGTTAAATTTATAGACAAAGCAAGATCATAATGTTCATGGATGAAATAATTACATACGTTGAAACACGTAGAATGAAAATTTTATAAGATAGTTTGAAAGTTTCAGAACTATTTTGAAAATACATAGAAATGACTGTAAATTTGATGATAATCTACATACGAAAATATTTTATCGATTATACATTTGAACTTCTCATTACTTTTGAACACAGATACGTAAATATTTCATTCAATACAGATCTAAATATCAAAATCAATAAAACCGAACCATTAAAAATTCACACACGTCAACTCTTTCAGAATACAAAACTAGACTTTTCACATAAACCATTCTTTTTACTTGCAAAATTGACATCGACTGCATAAAGTACAGTTGTGCCTTCGATACAATCAACTCGAATACAACCACAAGTGCGTACGTTATCTGAAAAAATTCGATCAACTTTTTCAACTGTTTTCACAGTCGGTAACTTTCATGGCCTTCGTTGATGGGCGACAGTGCGTTAAGTCATGCGTTTCCATTTTGCACGAAATACATTTTTTTATTATTGAATATAATCGAGTAAACAAGTTGTGCATGAGGTCATATTTGAAGTCGTTCGTGCACGATAAAGAAAATTGATATATAATCATTCATCAGTATGACGAATGATATGTGATGATAGGAGATATGCAAATTCGAAGTGAAAACATAGACGGTAGCGTAAATTCGTTTGATAGTTATCTTTTTTTTATTTGTGATGATAGTTGATACGATACGAATAGCTTATTATTATTTAAAAAGTTTGTATGTTTGTTATACGTACACTTTTCATACATCATTAATTTAAGAGAACACTCCTTTATTTCTCTGCTTTTTCATTTAATCCTTGAATCTTTAATCTTTAAAATTTTTCTTTATTTTCTTTGAAAAAAAAACATGGTCACCTCATAAATATGTCAATGAAAGTTGGTATTGGAAGTTTAAAAAAATCGATGACGATTTAATTTATTTATCGTGAGAATATCACACGAGAATTTTTTGATTGAAAAAATATAATTTCGGTAATGTAAACAAATACCGTAATAATTAACAATTAAAAGACGCAAGAAAGAAAAGCGGACGCATCCATTTGTTATGCATTCGAATTAATTCAATTAAACCAAGATTTCTAATCAAAACGCACGCCAAAACTAATTAAATTCCCATACGCCATTTATGCAACTAAAACGGAAAGTTTACATAACTACAACAAAACAACCAAAACCAACATGCAACTTATTGCAACAAAACCGCCATCCCATCTAATTTTTCGACAATCAAAATTAGTAATCTTGGGCCGTTCTATTTTTATGGGGAAATCATCAACTACTTCAAAACTAACATCTACAATTCAATACTGCGGTCCTCGGGCCACATGACACCCTTCAAAGTTATGTATATGCGGCCCAGAAAGTTAAATAACTGCTGCTATCGTCTGAAATATCCTAATTTTTTATGATGCTATAATAGAATATATATTAAAAAAATGTGTATTTTAAGTCCTTTCTTCCATTATATTAGAATCGAATTCTCAAATTATATTTTTTTATTTTTCATTGCGGCCCGCGAACAATTGGCAAATGGGAAAATTGGCCCGATTGACAAAAAGTTTGAATACCATTGATTCTACATCAACATCGACATCTACATCGACATCGATATCTACATCGACATCTACATCGACAACTACCCCTAAAACGACTCACTGTCAACCAGAAACGTTCAAAACAGCTATCCCAACTATTTTTCTACCATTATCAAAATCGATAATTCCAGACCGTTCTATTTACATGGGGAATCATCATCTACTTCAAAACTAACATCTACCACTAAAACGACCTCACCATCAATCGGAATCGCCCAAAACAGCCATCCCATCTACTTTTTCAACAATCATCAAAATCAATAATCGCGGTCCGTTCTACTTCTATGGGGGAGCCATCATCTACTTCAAAACCAACATCTACATCAACATCTACCACTAAAACGACCTCACCGTCAATCGGAAACCCTCAAAACACCCCATTTCTTGCAGAACAAGCCAAAACTGACGTGTGGGACTGTCATGGCGCGCGTTGCTTTTTGCCCGTTGGCGGGAACTGAATGGGAACACAATTCGCAAATGGCCCCATCCCCCTTAGGGTCGACTATGGTGTACTTACCCCACTCTGGGGAATATCGATTGTGAGGGGGAGGGGCTATGGACCCGACGCGCCAAAACGGCCGTTACGTAACGGTGGTCTAAAGGCCGATCGAAATGCGGCCAGTGTGCGCGGGGAAGGTGCGGAGGTGGGCGGTGTCGTTGGCGAAATTTATTTGTTGTTTTTGTATTATCTGGAGAATCGATCTGATAGTTTCGGAAGTTGTGTGATAAAAGAAAGATCGCGTGGCAAGATTGCCATGGTGACCATGTTTTTGAAAGAAAATAAAGGACATTTTATAAAAATCAAAGATTCGAAGAGGATCATGAAAATTCGCATGAACCTTCCTCCCTTTCTCCTCTCAAGTTCGTTATGTTTCGTTAAAATTGATTAAAATTATTACTAGTAATGCATGTTTTTTTTCTCTGATATACTTTTCTATTTTGAATTAAAATCATTATTTAATCGTTTTATTTATTCATTGAAAATATTATAAAAATTTGCAAATGTACAAAATTTGTCAACTTCACAAAATAAAGGATAAAAGAATCATTTTATAAAATAAATAAATCTAAAGGACTGAATAGTTAAAGACTATCCTTTTATAATAGATAAAAGACGTATGGTCAACGTTTATGGAATTTTTTTATTAAACATAAACATAAAAAAAAGCTTGAAAAATAATAAGTTTTTTATGTTCATAGAAAAAAAAGTCACTTTCATGTGTTGGAAATAAAATTTTCATCAGGGACTTTAAAACTTTTGTTTTTGAAATGTTTTGACATATTTAATACTTTTTCACTTCAGGGTATTCAAATTGAATATCTATATTAAAAAAATAAGTGCGTAACCAACACGTGCGCTGAAAGTTATACTTTAACCTCATTCCCTATAAATAATAAATAAATTACCCTCAAACTACCCCATATTTTAACACATGTTCACAAAACCTTTATAAAACTCATATCAAACTCAAACAATCAATCAAATATTCGCGCCGAAATCAATACACAAAACCGAACTAAAATCGTTACTTACATTTTTAGTGCACTCTACACTTCCTTCCATATAAAAGTATAACTTTAAAAAAATCTCTACATAATAAAAGCTGATTTAGTAAACAGTTATAGTAAACCATCAATATTTCAAGTTCTATTCATTGATTCGAATCGAATCATGTTTTATTTCAAATATGTACATTTTCAAAAAAATAGATATTCGTATCAACAAATACGAAGGACCAACTCAATAGTAATAATTATAATTATAATAATCAAATTGATCGTGCGGTGGAAGAAATCCATACAAATTATACTTTATGGGGTCATATATTGTCGACAATTAATTATTGTGGGAAACGACTACCGTGAGAAGAAAATATGAATAAAAAAGTTTCACATTTTGACGAGGATCAAGCGAACGTATACTACTGTGAAACAAGAAGTTTTCGCTCAAGAATTTCAAACATTTAATAATAAAAATGCGTAAAAGTTATAAAAGAGTCGTTTGTGATATAAATAAAAAGCTTAATATGACTTTCAAGGGGTTCAAATTGTTTTTTTTTTTTTTTTTTTGAATATTTTATACGAACTGGATAAAAAGTTTTTGAATGAATATTATGTGTTGTAACGCGATGTTTTCAAATAACACAAAGCTAACATGAGCCATTATTTTTCCGAATAAAAATAGATCGACATCATTTTAAACATTTCTAATTATAATTTGAAAAAAAAATCACAATATTATTGAGGAAACAATCCAAAAACGGATGTCAATTCGGCCTCAAGCCACAAAAATGGCCGAATTCCGTACTTTTTCGAAACAGAAAAGCGCATTCGAAGCATATTAATTGCGAAGGTTGCAAAAAAACAATACAGCCTAACAACCAGGAACGGATCGAGGAATTTTTCACAGAGAGGGCGATTTTTCAGTTTATTTTTAATTCATTAAATCTTAAAGATTTTTTTCGTCAAATACATAACCTTTCATAACCTTTTTGACTGGTGTAACAATTTTCCTATTTCTAAACAGTTCGTGAGCCTTAATGAAAAATAAAAAAATCCGATTGGTTTCAAAATAATCATTTGAATATTCTGTAATACTAATTATTTGCTAATTACAAAAAAAAATTTATGTATACAATATTACTGGAAATATTTTAATGATTAGAGCCGTAGGCGAAAATTTTTTAGTATATCAAAAGATCTATACAAGGGTTATCTACTTTATTTGTGCATTGCTCCATCCCATCATCAAAATATTTAAATTAACTAACAAATTATGAAACAAAATCAACTAGCCATTTTACGCAAAAGAACCACAATAACAAATACATACAATTGAATTATTCACCACACTTTTATTTAGCCAATAGAATTAATTATTTTTTATACAAAAATATATCAGTTTTTCCACCTTTTTAGGAAAATCAGAATTACAATATCAAAAAAATATTTTTATTTTGCAAAAAAGACCGATGATTTCGAAAACGCACGAATTTAGAAATTTTACCATAATCTACAAGGGGGGGCGATTTTCCCCACCGCCCCCCATCTGAATCCGTCCCTGAACCAACAGTAGACGTTTTCAATTTCAAAACGGAAATTTTTCAGCTTCGTGTCGGCGATTTCAGCAAATTTCGCGAACGTTTTTCGTCCGATTCGCAACGGCCTCGTCGCGGTGAAAGGCTGATTGCAAATTAGAATTCGCGGATCGCGATGGGAAATTTCGCATGTCAAATGGGTTGGATTAATAAATGAAATTGGCATGGGAATGGTGATGTGGTGGTTTGATGAAAACGAGAATGGATGGCTGAAAAAGTGCGGTTGATTTATTAAAGGATGGGGTTTTTTTGGTGTCGGTGAGACGTTGATGGATTTCGGAGATTATCTTTGTTTGTGTGAATGTTTGAGGATTGGTAAATGTTGGGGTTTAGTGGTGGACGTTGTAATTTATAATTAGTGCTTAATAGGGAAGCCATTACGGGTGAACTGGTTAAAACCGGTAAGTGACCTAAATTAAATCCCACCTGACCTAATTGAATTGATAGTTCGGTATTTTTTTTATTTTTATCGGTAAATAATAATATATTGTCGTTTTTATGGAAAATTTTTTTGAAAAAATGTTGAGTGGATGGTTTTTTTTATATTGTTTTTTGTTGTGTAGGTTTACGGTTTTTTTGATTTTTCGTTATTTTTATTTCCGGTTTTTATACAAAATTTAATTTATCGGTAAACCAGTAATTAGTAAAAAAAATACTGGATTACCGGTAAATGAAAATTATAGCAAATTAGGCCTCCCTTATACTTAAATTTGACCGGTTTTTTATATTCATTGTATCAAAAATATTTACATATATGTCACAATTAAAATATACTATCTAGCATTTTTACTAAAATATAAAAAAAATACGTATAGAAATAAAGATTCCCTTGTTGAAATACACTTTATCTAAACACTTTATAGAAAAAATAACTTAACCCAAATTTTTTAATGAAGATCAAAAGTGTACTTTCACTGTGACATGTATAAAAAAATAATTTCTCTTATTTACTGTGATGACATATTTTTTATCATCATATTATAAATTTCATAATAGATTGATTTATATATTCCAGTGAAGATTTATTATCAGTGAAAGTATATTTTAACTATAGGAAATTTGTACAGAAATAAATATTTCCTTGTCGAAATACACTTTTTTTGACACTTTATAAAAAAATCTAGCCTAAAACTAATACAACTCAACTCAACCTTTTTTAAATTAGCAAAAAATCCTTTCACTAGTACATAATACATTTGAAATTATCAATATTGAATCTTTACGAAGTTGCGTCTAACAGAAATGCATACAAGAAAAATTAATTACAAAAACATTATATAATTTATATCTCAAAGCACTTGAATAAATAAAAATGATTACTATTGACAGACAACGCTTATCTATTAGTGATTGTTTTGAAAATTTTATGTTGCATATTGCATTTTTATGCATTTTTCGGATTCGTGAGCACGAAAATGTGATTTTATTACCGTAATATAAATGAACGTTGGAAACTCGAGCGAATCTTGATGAACTCGTTCGATAAAAATAACCATTTTTAATCGGTACTGTTATCGTTTTACGGACGTTCACTTTTCAGAAAAAATATCAAATTTTCCTAGACCGAAATTATTCAAATCGTCCGAAACGAAAGAAAAGAAAGCGATGTCAATTTTTCAAAATCGATCAAACACTTTAGGTATTTAGAAATTGAATGTTTCGTGTACATTTTCTAAATAAAATGACTATGTACTACATGCACGATATGTGATTTTCAAAATAATACACATTTTAAGAAATATTACAAATCATGTGTTGCAAAGTAAGACGTAATTTACGAAACACAAAAAATACACAATCGAATTTATTCAGCTGAATAAATTCCATATTTTTTTTCACGATGATAATTTATGGCATACGTTTGCGACGAACTTTGTAACCGAATAACAAAAAAAAAATTATTAAAACGAAATTCAAAAAGTAATTTCATAAAATTATGAGTGCGAACAGTTCACAGAATAAAATACAATTGCTTTTCAATTTTTTTTAATATTATATATGTCACGCTATGTTTGTGTAATCGCTACGTCCATGAACGAAGCAAAGAAAAAACTTATAAAATTGTCTATAAAATTTAACAACGTCTGATTATTTATTTGCCCCATCTTACATAGACGCATCATTTAACAACGCCTTCTGTCAAATATGACAGTTGACGTGTCTTACGACATACTTATGGAAAATATTAAAGTTTCTTTCGCACAACTGACGCTAACAAAAAATATTTATTTTGTCAGTAAAAAATATTTTTAAATTTTGACAAGTGAACGAAAAATGTTCGCCCCCACTATCACAAGACACGTCAACTGTCATATTTGACAGAAAACGTTAAATGATGCGTCTATAATATAATAAATGGCGCCCATACACCACCAAATATCGTTAAATTTCATAGACAAAGCAAGATTCTTTGCTTCGTCCATAGACGAAGTAATTACACAAACGTAACATAACATATACACATATAATATGTTATAGTGAAAACTCAATATCAGTGTATCTATGTTTTTGTTCATCATAAAAAAGGTTGGTTTTCGATGAGTTTTTTCATGAAATTTTTGAAGTTAAATAAGTTACGAACTTAAGATTAGATTAAGTTAAAAGTTAAATAAATCGATTCACTGATAATACACTTTCACTATGATATTAAAAAAACTTTATATGACAATTTACAATACTTCGTAAATCAATAAGTATGCAAAGTATTTCTTTGGAATTGAAAAACAATTTTCATTCACAATATAATATCGAACTCTTGTTAATATTTTGCACTCTGACCTCGTTAAGTTTCCAAGATAAGAATATTGTACAAAAGAGACTCGTTATGAATTAATATTGAAACATTCAAATGTATTAATAATTTATTCACACAAAAAAATCATTATTCATTTTTTATTCGCATACAGTCGATTATCATTCGCGTGACTGCCGGTAATGTTATAGAGAAAAGTACGTCTGAAAATAACTGAAAAATCTATTATGCGGTATCGTAATTATTATCGTGTTAGAAAAATAATTTTATTTACAATCGGAATGTAACATAAAACAAATAATATAAAACATTCATAAAGACGTTTCTATTTAAAAATTCAAATGAATCGATTTTCAGTTACAGTTCTATTTTTAATTGAAAAATCTTCAACATTATAAAAACAATTTTATAACCAGATAAGGCTTAATTTGTACTGATAAGCGATAATGAAAACGAACGTGTGTATTTATAACGCAATCACCACTGAACGGACGCGGTGGTTATTATAATAATAATTCATTTTTTGAAAGTCATATGATTTTTATTTTTTTAAATAAATTATAATACATTTTAATTAAATTATAGTAATACGTCAAAATTGCATACCTGAAAACTGCACCGTTATATTATCAAATCCAATTTTTTCTAATTAAGGGAATCTGTATTGTCAGTGAATCTGTATTTGTATGAAAAATCTATACAGAAATAAAGATTCCCTTATTTGACTTCTAACACTTTATAAAAATAAACCAACTTAACCTAAACCAACCCAACTTTTTTTAAAAACAAATATAGATCCACTGATAATACACTTTCACTTAAAAAAACCTCATCAAAAAACTGAAAACACATCTAAAACACGTGTGCAAAATAAACCAAAATTCAGCACACGACTCTACCGACCTGCGATAGGACGATAACTGAAAAAACCGGCAGCGAACAACCGGTGCGATAAAAAAGCGTGACGTAGACGAAAAAGTAGCCATTGCCGGTTTGAATTTTCGCGCCTTCGAGGTTACGGCGTTCGCGCGGAGGTTAAGCGGGTCGTTTGGGGTGTTTTCGTGGTTGGGTTTACCGCAGTGCCGGCTCGGTGACGTGCCGCGTCCGTGCCGCAGTCTCGGGCACTGAAAGAGGCTTTTTTCCTCCACTTGTCGGTCTGTTGGTCGGTTTTCTAACGCTTTCCCGATAATGGTGGTGGTAGTGGTGGTGGTCGGAGAAATGTTGGTAGTGGTGGTTGAGCGTTTTCCGCTGTTTTAGATGTGAATAGTTGAATTTAGTAGGTTGACTATGCGTTTTGTTTTGAGGAGGATTGTTGCCTTTTTGGGAACCTTGTCCTTTTCAAAAGTTTTGTTCTCTTCAAGAGAAAATTATCTTTCTTAGTCCTCCTTTGTCCTCCCCAGAAGAAAATTACTCTCTTTTTGTCCTTTACTAGGAAAATTATCTTCTTTGTAATCTTCAAGAGAAAATTATTCTTTTTTATTCTCTTCTAAGAAAATTGTCATCCTTAAGAAGAAATTATCTTTCTAGAGAGGAAATTATCCTCCTTTATCCCCCCTCAAGAAAAAATTCGTTTCTTTTGTCCTTTTCTAGGAAAATTATCTTCTTTGTACTCCTCAAGAGAAAATTAATCTTTTTTTTATTCTCTTCTAGGAAAATGATTCTCCTTTATCATCCTTAAGAGGAAATTATCTTTTTTGGTCTTTCTTGAGAGAAAATTATCCTTCTCTGTCCCCTTTTGAGAGAAAAATTTCCTCTTTTGTTCTCTTTAAGGGAAACTTATTCTATTTTGTCCTCTAGAGAAAATTATTCTAATTTGTTCTCCTTGAGAGAAAATTATCTTCATCGTCACTGGACTTTTAGAGGCACAAAATTATCTTATCTTAAATAATTTTAATAGTAAAACCAGCCATGTGCACTTTTGTCGTGAGGCAAAATTTTATCAACATAGAAACAATAGGTATCAAATAGATTAAAGAAAAATAATAATTTACTTACAAAAATACAGAATATTGAATAAACCACTCTTTGATATTCAAATTGCGGAACAATATTTTTAATTTCTGATCAAAACGGTAAATAGTACCGGAAAGAGTTCTGATTTAATGCTATTTACGATTTCGATTACATAACTATTGTATTTTATGTATTTATCGTGTATAGTATTTATTTAAAATTGCAGATAATCACTTTAGATTGTGAATATCTCAAAAAAGGCGACATTTTGTTATTTTAATACTATTATCAATTACATCATGAAAATAAAACAAAACGACTCTTATATGAATTCACTAAGAAGATATACATATGTATGTATTTTATTACTTTAAAAAAATTCTATTTATAAAATTATCAACCATTTCACAAACTACAAACAAAATCCAACTTCTCATCCAAAAACAAAACAAATTCCACAACATCTTTCGACTCCAATTATTCTCAACGAGACAACACTTAATACTCAAAACAACCTTCCTCAAGAACCGCTCAAAAGCTTAAAAATAGAAAAATAGAAAAAAAAAACCAAATCCTATTAACATCGCACGTCAATCCGCAAAACCCTCTTATAACACCCGATTTTCTGGGAATCGAAAATCCGATTTTTTTCGAAAAACGATCCGGCGATTCGTCTTGTAGCGATACGAATCGAATCAAACATCACCAGACCGTATAAACAACGGTCTGATGCGGTCATTGGGTACACTTTGTTGTATTTTCGTACAAGAAACGTACCGAGATTCGATCCGTACGATGGTCGGTAACTGTTCGAAATTGGCGTTCGTTTCCCGCTGAAAATTCTCGCTATTATATCGTCTAGTGGTTCCGAACAGAGAAATTGATGATTGAGCGTGTAATTTATTGCGCGTGTTTGTAATAATTTTAATATGTATCTGTAGATTTTTCTTTTTTGTATTCTATCGAAGTTTATTTTGCTTAGGTACTCTATCGGCGTTTTTCAATATTTATTATATTAAATTTTTTTACTCTATCAATTTTTTTTTAACTATTCGATATAATTTAACGGTGATTATTTTTTTTTATTTTTGAATTTTTTTAATAAGCTAAATTTCTATTTAAATATGATTTTTATTTTGTATTATAATTTTTAATACAAAAAATATATCGACATCTATCGAACATTGTTTAAACTAAATAGAACTAAAATAAAATATTTCGTAAACTAAATAGATTTTTATTTTCATCAACAGATGTCAATATGGTTTTCATATTAGAAATTATAATACATACAAAACAAAAATCAATGAAATATGTCAATCTTTAGTTTTACTTTCACCAGTGGCGGCTCGTCTTAATAGACTGCAGCTCTTCCTGTATAAAGTGAACGATTTTAAATTACTATATCCGTTTTGCACAAATGTACAAATGCAATACATACATATTTTGACCTGTAAGTGTTGAGATGTATTTCGTATTTTACCTATCATATGTACATCCTTATTATTTTTATTTTCATTGTTGTAGCCCCTTCTCTACAAATTCTCACGCACCGCCACATTCTTCCCCCTACTTTAACGTCCCTTTTAAAAAAAAAAATCCTGCTTTTAAATTCAACAAAAACGGTTACCTGTGGTAACAATATGAATTATTACACAGGTATGCATGGGTAAAATTGTCTGAAATTGAATAATGATTTCTTATAGATTTCTAGGTGCAAATTAACGGAAAAATAATAAAAAAATCTATAACGTACGGTATTTTCGAAATCTTAATAAATACTACCCAAATACCAAGCTGCTATTATAAAAATTCTCACTTCCGGCATCTATTTTACTTGAGGATAGTTGTCGAAAATATTTAGTAAAATGTGAATCAATGTCATTTTAAACGTCATTTAGCACTTGAACGTGATAAAATAAACGTAGTTTGTTTGTCGATAAGAGAGTAGTTTACTTTTCAAAATATTTTCTTTCAAATCTTTCAGGGGGTATACCACCTTTCCGATCGTAAAATAGGTATAAAAATAAACACTTTTTTTTGACGCAGCTTTACGTATATAAAATAATTTTTTTTTTTACATATACATAGTAGTTTTTTGAATAATTTTAAATAATAAATAATAAAAAAAATAAAAAAATTACAGAGATATGAGGCATTAAATAGGCTCTTTTGAAAATCTGGTGTACAAGATATCTCAAGATTTACTCAACCGATTTTATTAAAATTTACAAAACATATTCTTAATAATATTATCTACGATAAAATCGAGAGATTTTTTGATTGGTTGCCATGTTCATATGTTATAAATTTTTAAACTCAAAATTTTGATAAATAAGGATTTTTTTTATTTTCTTAATATCTAGAAAACCTTACGTGATAAAAATAAACAAATACCATATTCGAATTCAGCACAAAAAAGTTACATAATATCGATACCTCTTAAACAAACAATTTTCGAAAAGGTCCATTTTGCATACCTGTGTTTTTATGCGTCACTGTAAAAACTTTGATTGCGGAATTTATTTGGTTATCCAGATTTTAAAATTATTAATACACACAAAAAAAATAATCATAAACTTGAGCACATACATTACTGCAGACATTTCTGCAAAATTATAATTTTAGAAAGTTTAATGGGATTGAATTATTTCAAGCTCATATGAATACCGAAAAATCCCAAAATCGGTTTTATACCAGAAATACGTTCTATAGTTACCAACGCCAATGTTTTAAAATATGGTCGAAATCCCCAAAATCGTTTTATAATAGTGTATATCAATAGCGAATTTGTATCAATTGTATGTGCCACTATGGAAATTTCTTGACAAAAACCGTCACACATATATCAAAATCTTAAAAATGACACTTTTTTATTTCCAGAATTCCAATTTTTTATTTCCAGTTTTTTAAACGTTCAAAGAATATTTTACAATACTTTTCATCAATCATCACGTAAATGATAACACAAATATGCAACTACATATATAAAAATCAAAATTAAAACTACCCATTTTATTTAAAACTATCCATATCATAAAACATACAATTTAAGAACCAGGTGTTCAAAAACGCTTCCATACACAAAAGGTGGCGCCCCTCTGACTCCAAACAGGTCACGCATCTGCCACAAACCGACGCCAACTCCCCTCCACTTCGACCAAAATTGGCGGGAAAACCAAACGTATAAATAGGACGCTGAACCATCACCGCACAATCCACGTTCGACTCTCGAACCTTCCGGACTCTTCTTCAGCAATGGCCCGTACCAAGCAAACTGCCCGCAAATCCACCGGAGGCAAAGCCCCCAGGAAGCAACTGGCCACCAAAGCGGCCAGAAAAAGCGCACCCGCCACTGGAGGAGTGAAGAAACCCCACAGATACCGCCCGGGAACAGTAGCCCTTCGTGAAATCCGTCGTTACCAGAAGAGCACTGAACTCCTCATCCGCAAGCTGCCCTTCCAGCGCCTAGTGCGTGAAATAGCCCAGGATTTCAAGACTGATCTTCGCTTCCAGAGCTCTGCTGTGATGGCTCTTCAGGAGGCCAGCGAGGCTTATTTGGTTGGTCTGTTTGAGGATACCAATTTGTGCGCCATTCATGCCAAACGCGTCACCATTATGCCGAAGGATATCCAATTGGCTAGACGTATCCGAGGTGAACGTGCTTAAGGTGTATTCGAGCAAGTATTTTAAACGGCCCTTTTCAGGGCCACCATTATGATTTTGTTCGGTAGAGAAGCTCATTGCTCGTACTTGTCATTTATTTTGTCGTCATTATGCAGAAGGATGCCAAGCGCATTCGTGGTAAACGTGCTTAAGGCGTTTTCGAGAAAACATTCAAAACGGCCCTTTTTAGGGCCACCATGACGATTTTGTTCGGTAGAGAAGCTCACTGTTAGTACTTGCCATTTATTTTTTATGAATTTATTTTGTCACCATTAAGCAGAAGGGTGCCAAACGCAACTATAGTGAACCAACTTATGGCGCTTTCGAGCAAAAATTAAAAATGGCCCTTTTTAGGGCCACCATTATGATTTTGTTCGGTAGAGAAGCTCATTGCTCGTACTTGTCATTTATTTTGTCGTCATTATGCAGAAGGATGCCAAGCGCATTCGTGGTAAACGTGCTTAAGGCGTTTTCGAAAAAAAATTCAAAACGGCCCTTTTTAGGGCCATCATGACGATTTTGTTCGGTAGAGAGGCTCACTGTTAGTACTTGCCATTTATTTTTTAAGAATTTATTTTTTCACCATTAAGCAGAAGGATGCCAAACGCAACTATAGTGAACCAACTTATGGCGCTTTCGAGCAAAAATTAAAAATGCCCCTTTTTAGGGCCACCATGTCGATTTTATTCGGTAGAAAGCTCACTGTTAGTACTTGCCATTTATTTTGTCACCATTATGCAGAAGGATGCCAAACGCAACAATAGTGAACCAGTTTAAGGCGTTTTTGAACAAAAATTATAAACGGCCCTTTTCAGAGCCACTATTTCGATTTTATTCGGTAGAGAAGCTCAATGTTCGTACTTGCCGTTTATTTATCTATTTTTTATAAATTCATTTCGTCGCCATTATGCTGAAGGATGCCAAACGTATCCGTGGTAAACGTGTTTAAGGCGTTTCCGAGTAAAAATTTTAAACGGCCCTTTTCAGAGCAATCATGATAAGTTTATTCGGTAGAGAAGCTCACTACTCGTACATGCTATTCATTTTATTTTTTTATAAATTTATTTCGTCACCATTACACCGAAACAATTGGCTAGCGCTAGACGTATCCGTGGTAGGGTTTCCAATTCGAGTACTCGATATTCGAGTATACTCGTTCATTTTTCAAGTACTCGATAATCGATTATTTTGAAAATGACTCGACTAATACTCGAAAATCGAAAATTTTGAAATATTTCAGAAACAATTTTATTAACGTTTTGCTTTAGCGTTTACGGAAGCTCCTAGTTAGAGCGATTATTAAACTATGCAAGGCACTTTCGAACAAAAATTCAAAAAGACCCTTTTTAGGGCCACCATAATGATTTTATCGGTAGAGAATCTTTATAGGTCGCATTTGTAATTTAAAAAATATATTTATTTCAATGATTAGTTTTTAGTGTTTGAAAAGAACAGCGTTTTATATGTATAGGGTTACTGATCGTCTTATAAAATAGCTATCTTGTCCCCAGTATTTTTTTAATTAAAAAAATTACAATTGTATTTATTTTCGAAATTTAAAAAATTGAAGTCGTTCATTCGCAGTGTAAAATTTTATTCGAATTGAAAATAATAAAAAAATCTATTTCGAAGCATCTTTTATTACAGCGCAGTTGGCAACCCTAACGCAAAAACGTTCGATCCATATACGAATCTAATGCTGGCCATACACGCCACGATATATCGTTCTGAAAAAACTGAAGAAATTTTCGTATTGTTCCGTTCGACTGAACAGTCATAAAAAACCGGACGAAACTGAACGGTTTTATAGCATACACGTAGCGAAAAATCGTACCTCAGTTTTTTCGGAACGATATATCGTGGCGTGTATGGCCAGCATTATAAAACCGTTCAGTTTCGTCCGGTTTTTTATACATACACGTAGCGAAAAATCGTACCTCAGTTTTTTCGGAACGATATATCGTGGCGTGTATGGCCAGCATTATAAAACCGTTCAGTTTCGTCCGGTTTTTTATACATACACGTAGCGAAAAATCGTACCTCAGTTTTTTCGGAACGATATATCGTGGCGTGTATGGCCAGCATAACAAACCCAAGCATTCAACGCCATATCAGCGAGACCAACCAAAATATGCAAGCGATGCATTCAACAAATTGTTGGCCCTGAAAAGGGCCGTTTATTGTATTGAGTTGAGTATCTGTTTTACTTGGAGCTAGTGTACTTGGTGACGGCTTTAGTTCCTTCACTGACTGCGTGCTTAGCCAATTCTCCTGGAAGCAAAAGCCTAACAGCGGTCTGAATCTCCCTGGAAGTGATGGTAGACCTTTTGTTGTAGTGGGCCAAACGAGATGCTTCAGCCGCAATACGCTCGAAGATGTCATTGACGAAGCTGTTCATGATGCTCATGGCTTTACTGGAAATTCCAGTGTCGGGGTGGACTTGCTTCAACACCTTGTAGATGTAGATGGCGTAGCTCTCCTTGCGCTTGCGCTTGTTCTTCTTCTTGTCGGTTTTGGAGATGTTCTTTTGGGCTTTGCCGGACTTCTTGGCTGCTTTACCGCTGGTTTTGGGCGGCATTTTGGAGTTGGGTTGAGGAGTTCGTTGCTGTAGAGTCGGAACGGTGTTGACGTTGCGAGGAACGGCGGACGAATGAAAAATTTTTGCCGGAATCCAGTAGTCATTACTTTCGGGGTGCGCTAGTGTACGGTGCGTGACGTGTAGCTATGCGGTTGCCGTGCACGGCGGTTCACAAACTTTGTGAATAATGCATGATTTTTTTTTAAATAATAGCATTTGGATGTATGTGATTTTTCTGTAAATTAATGTATTATTGTAAATGGTTTGTGATTATTTGTTTTTTTATTCTAATAAGAAATTTTTTGAAACTCAAGTTTTCGATGTACACGAATAAAAACATGCATTTTATGACTTTGATTAATTTATATTTCTATTTAATTAATATGTACACAATGAGTATATTAAATAATTAAATTTATACTTGTTTTTTTTAAATAATCTAGTTAGAACAACAAAATATACAAATCAATGTTAAGGGAATCATGTAAATACTATTGGAATCAAATTTGAATGTATCCAAATTCAACTTTAGATGAACTAAATTAATAAAATTGAAATCAAATATGAAACTATCCAAATTCAAGTTCAGATGAACCAAGTGAATACTATAAGAATCAAAATTGAAAGTATACAAATAAAATTTAATATGTATCGAATGAATACTATCTTAACTATCAACAAATATTTCCAAAACTAGTCATTTCAATATAATTAATAGTTAAATAAAAATAATAAATATTCACTATAGTTTACGAACCGCAGATCGAATCGTTTCATCGGCCAGTCGCACCGAGCTTATAAATATAGCCCAGAAACGCTCCGAGGCCATTCCGCTCTGCGACTCGCTTCTGTTCGCACGTCCCTCTCAACCGAATTATCATGTCCGGCCGCGGCAAAGGAGGAAAAGTCAAGGGAAAGGCGAAGTCCCGCTCCAACCGAGCTGGTCTCCAATTCCCAGTAGGCCGTATCCATCGTCTTCTGAGGAAAGGAAACTATGCCGAACGTGTGGGGGCCGGCGCCCCCGTCTACTTGGCGGCCGTCATGGAGTATTTGGCCGCTGAAGTACTTGAGTTGGCGGGAAATGCTGCTCGAGACAACAAGAAGACCAGAATTATCCCGAGACATCTCCAATTGGCCATCCGCAACGACGAGGAGTTGAACAAATTGCTGTCCGGAGTCACTATTGCCCAGGGAGGCGTTTTGCCTAACATCCAAGCGGTTCTTTTGCCCAAGAAGACCGAGAAGAAAGCCTAATTTCTTATTAATACAAAATGATCCAAACGGCCCTTTTCAGGGCCAACATTATAATTAGTTTCGCAAATGACGTCTTGATATCGCACTTGGTTTTTCTGATCGATACTTCAAATATTTTTTTTTAAAGCTGACGAGCAACGTGAGCGGCATTTTTATGTCATCATCAAATATATATATAGCATATGATTACATTATATTAAAAACTTCGTGTGGGGCGGCTAGTATGCACATTTCCAAATAGCAGCTATTTGTACGCGTCCCTTCAGCGGTTTCCAAAACGAGAAGCGCGGACTACTGTAAAGGGACCCGAAAACCTTATTTATTGTTCTGTCAATTGATTTTATCATATTTTGTTTCAATATAATTTTTAAACAAAACGTATTCATTATTATATGAAACAAAAGGTGGGGAAGGCGCAATGATTGTTTTGTATAAGAAGCAGTAATAACAGGTTTGAAAACCACCGGCTTAATCATATCGAAATTGTAGCGTACTTTCTTTGTGGATTATATGAAATAAAGGATGGGGAAGCGCGGATTTTTTTTACATCGAAGTGTAGTTTGAAAACCACTGGCTTAATCATATCGAAATTGTAGCGTACTTTCTTTGTGGATTATATGAAATAAAGGATGGGGAAGCGCAGATTTTTTTTACATCGAAGTGTAGTTTGAAAACCACTGGCTTAATCATATAGAAATCGAGCGCATTTTAATCGTGAATCATTACAATTCCTCGATTTACCATAGTGCTTGCAATCAACGAAACAAAATCGAAAGATCGTCTGAACGATTTAACAATGTGGTGGCCCTGAAAAGGGCCGTTTGCTGTGACTGAAGCTGTTTGATAATGTTACAGCTTAACCTCCAAATCCGTACAGAGTGCGTCCTTGCCTCTTCAAAGCGTAGACGACATCCATGGCGGTGACGGTCTTCCTTTTCGCGTGCTCAGTGTAGGTGACGGCATCACGAATGACGTTTTCCAAAAACACCTTCAACACTCCTCTGGTTTCTTCGTAAATCAGACCAGAAATACGCTTGACTCCTCCACGACGAGCGAGACGACGGATGGCTGGTTTGGTGATGCCTTGGATGTTATCACGCAACACTTTTCTGTGACGCTTGGCTCCTCCTTTTCCCAGGCCTTTGCCTCCTTTACCGCGACCGGTCATTTTGGAATGGAAAGTTGTGTGAAGTGAACACGACTGCTCGCTGCGATGGCTGCGAACGGTATGCCATTTTTCACCGCCCGCGGGTGTATTTATAGTATCGAGCGAGGACGTATAGTAGGATCTCGATTATCCGGACTAATCGGGGATTGAGGTAGAGGGATAGTGAAAGGTCGGGATAATCGAAAATAAAAAAAATATGAATTTATTATACATGATTTATGGACATTTTTGGTGTGTATAATAATGTTTACAAACTTTAAATATTTTTTCAACCTACTTATAATCTAATTGAAGGAATCCCACCATTCGCCTGTTACATGCACCCCATTTATTTTTACTATTTTTGATACTGGCAAAATTTGTGAACACAACAAAAAACCTCTAGATCACTATTTGGAGGTTTTTTTGTTGTGTTCAATACAACAAAAAACCAAAACAAAACAATACACTAATAATATTAATTCATCAAATAATAATTAATGAAAACATAATTTTTAACGCTATCTGTGAGAAGATTTTTAATTCTAATTTTTTTTAAATAATATTCACGTAAGGTTTTAAATCGATCATTCTCATAATTGATTCTGATATAGTCTGTATAATTTTGTAACGTACATACTCGTACATTTTTAGACTTGTATTATTTAGAAAAATAGTAAAATTTGCTATTTAAAAAAGTATTCATGTTTCGTTCAATACGAATAATCGAAAATCAGTATAATTGAAGTTCGGATAATAGAGGTTCTACTGTATTTTGTAACCTCGTAACCTCGGCTGGGATTATTTCCCGCCAAAACGATTCTGGCGGTTATTTCCAGATGTAAAAAAACGTTGCACATCTGCATTACAATAAATTGTAAAATAATTGAGTATTTGAAAAGATTTAATTTACGTTTAATTATGATTCGGATGAAAATGATTGAAGCCGATGGTAGAAACGTAATTTTCAATTTTTTAATTTCCCGCCAAAACGATTTTGGTGGTTATTTCCGGATGTAAAAAACGTTGCACATCCACATTAAGATAAATTGTAAAATAATAAAGTATTTGAGAATATAAAATTTATGTTTAATTACGATACGGGTGGAGATGATTGAAGCTGATAGAACTGTAATTTTCAATTTTTTAAATGTGTACAATATTAAAAAAATGTCTTTAACGTTACAGTTGGTTTCTCATCAATTTGATGTAATGTGAGTTAGACAAAAGCCAGTATAATAATAAAATCTTTTTAAGTATACTAACGATAAGTATTCTGTTTTGCCGAATTCAATTTGTAATTACAATTAGGGCCAATAAAGTAATTTTTTGCTTGAATAATGTTGAATTTATTTGAATGGAAAAATAATTTTATATCTAACTGGAATTTTGGTGGGAAAAAATTTAGAAATTTTCGTTTATCGATTGAAATATAAATAAATAGCCTATGATAATACGCAAAAATAATCTGTTATTACCTTGATCGCTTAATTAATAGTTAACTAATAATAAATTTTCCGCATATTCTACTAACCATAAGTTCATCGTCGGTTACACGCCGCGTCGCGCCAACCTTATAAATACACCCACAATACGTCGAAACGCCATTACGCTCAGCGACTTACCGCTGTGCGCACGTCTCTCTCTCTCAACCGACTCATCATGTCCGGCCGCGGCAAAGGAGGAAAAGTCAAGGGAAAGGCGAAGTCCCGCTCTAACCGAGCTGGTCTCCAATTCCCAGTGGGCCGTATCCATCGTCTGCTGAGGAAAGGAAACTATGCCGAACGTGTGGGGGCCGGCGCCCCCGTCTACTTGGCGGCCGTCATGGAGTATTTGGCTGCTGAAGTCCTCGAGTTGGCGGGAAATGCTGCCCGAGACAACAAGAAGACCAGAATCATCCCGAGGCATCTCCAATTGGCCATCCGCAACGACGAGGAGTTGAACAAATTGCTGTCCGGAGTCACTATTGCCCAGGGAGGCGTTTTGCCTAACATCCAAGCGGTTCTTTTGCCAAAAAAGACTGAGAAGAAAGCTTAATTTCTTTTTTATACAAGATCTGTAATTACAAACGGCCCTTTTCAGGGCCACCATTATAGTTTATTTCGCCAAAAACGCTTTAGCATTCATTGCACTTGGTTTTTCTAATTGATTCAAATGTCATTTTTGTTTACTGATTCTATTGTAGCGATAATTTTACATTATTTTGAATCTACTAAGAAAAAATAGATATAATTCCATTACACCTATCCAATTGAAACATATTCGAATTCTTTGAATATCAAAGGAAATACCGCCTCTTATTTGCATTTTTCAATTCTAAATTTTAATATTTTTTCATAGTGGTCGGTTATCCTGCTTCAGTGCAAGGAAATATATTCAGAGAAGCAAGATAGCATTATTGGAATTAAAAAATGATATTTCAATCTTCATATTTAAATATTCAAGTATTTCAAAATTAGTTTTAGAATTTTTAAATTTAGTGATTTAAGCTTTTCATTATTTTTAATGGATTGATGAATCTTTTTTATTCATATTAAAATGTTTTTCAACAAGCATAAATTAATAAGCATAATATTTTCGATTTATTTTAAATAAATTTTAGGATGAATAAATAAATAAATAAATAAAATAATCTTTATTAAAATAATTCCAGTATTGAATAAATTGCATTCTTCACTAGTTTGTAAATAAAATATCATCAAAATCAGAAAACCGTCATTTAAAATTACTTTTATGCTCACTCAAAGCTTCAACTAATTTAGTAAAAAAAATATGCTATCTAATCATCTCGTTTTCATCAGAAAAATGCGTCTTATTTTTGAAAAAAAAAAGTATTATAAATTGCCCCCACCCTACAAATTTCCTGGATCTGCCATTGCCTAGTAGTCATTTTCCTGGCATTGTGTGAATGCAACATTAACAATAAGATACAAGCTAAGAATCGACTCTTGGCCCGCTGGCCTTTAAGAAATTTTCAATGTGGCCCGGGGATTAAAAAGTTTGGGCACCCCTGATCCAAATAAATGGAATTTTGGTGGGAAAAAATATTTGGAAATGTCAGAATTGAAAAGATACTATTGACAAATCTGAAATTTTTTATTATTAATAGCAAATTTATTTAATCAGTATTGAATTATAAACAGCCTTCAACAAAAGTATGTGCATAATAACTGACAAAAGTAATCCTTTATTGCCTCATTGTCAGTGAGATGAAAATATTTAATATCTCGATACTTCATATATTTTTTGAATATAAATTGCTTACATAATACAAAAAAGTTACATGATATATCGGTGTACATATATGAATTTCAGATCAGATTTTTCAAGTTTTTCAAGTATGTTAAATAAACTTATCTCATGAAAAGTCATATTGGAATTTCATTGTATATTTTAGAATTGAAATCAAGAATGTTATATAAAACATGTAAACTTCAAGTGTTTTTGTAGTTTATAGTTTCATGATTCAGAAGCCAAATTTTTTTATCCGTCCCACAACTGAAGCCTCCAAGATTTTGATGATGAGCTAAAAGTCGGTGACAAGGAACAATTATTATTATTGGATTAGCACCAGCAGCATTTCCGACAGCGCGGGCATGTTTTGAATCACGACCGATCTTTACAGCCAATTCCCCATAAGACAACGTTTTTCCATGAGATATTTTCGTGAGTCCAGTCCAAATCTCCTAAAGCAAAAGAAAAAGCTTATTATTTCTCGGCTTAACATATTACAATACGAAAAATTATAAATAACAAACCTTCTGGAAATCAGTCCCAATAAATTTAATGGGAATTGTGAATTCTTTCAACTTTCCATCGAAATACTCACTCAACTCTTTTTCTAATCGGGAAAGAATTTTCGATTTTCCCATCACCAATTCAGAGTTCAGCTTTTTTTTAAGAAGTTGAATTGTTTTGAACATTTTCTCTCTTTCTCCAAGACAAAGGATGTATAAAAATTCTTCATCACTAACTGCTACCATTTCACCAAGTGGTGTATCTATTTTGATTGTGTTCAAAATGTTCTTACCGCTTTTAATATCCGATTCTGGAGTGCAAATCGACGATAAAGTATTCTTTTGCGACATTTTTGATTCGATTATTTATTTTTATTCTTTACAAGTAAAAAAAATTTCTCGAGATTGTGTTGACATTGACAGCTAAAAGCGCGGCAACATTCAAGTTGGTGATTTTTGGCCTAAATGTGTATAATTGTCAACACTCCCGAATAATGAACATGGAAAAACCATAAAGATAGTAAAAAATTTCATGATAGATGAACACAATATAATTAGGGAATCAAAATATCGTGGATTTTTTTAAAAATAAAAAGATTTAAATTTTTTCTACTCTTTAATTCGAATTCGACAAAAGTTTGTTTTCCAAAATATTATATAATACATATATAAATCATCAAATCACATAAAAGTGCTCTTAATTAGTTTAATTATAATATAATTTTATGACTAATTTTACAATATTTTACATTATGAAAGGAAATCATTCATTACAAAAACATTATAGTAGCATATGTGTATAAACATATCATAACTTTCGTGTTTAATTTAAATTAAACAGATTGAGTATTTTTACAAAATAAATTATTTAATAAAAAAAAATAGGTATAACAGTGATAAAATAAAATTTGTTCAGAAAAAATATTGATTAAATTAAAAATTGTCAATTTGAATACTATATGATGTCCTTTATATCTAAAAAGTAAGAAAATATAGTTTATATGCCATTATGATGACCAATTTTCTTGTATCATTTATGCATTTAAAGTAGTGAAAATTTAGAGACTAGATTCAAATATAGGAATGTTTAAAAATATTTAATTACTTTTAATTTATATTCATATTTGAAGAATCAAAACTACTTCATATAGGTACAATAAGATCTACATTAATCATATTTATAGTAAATTGTTAAATAAAATACTTATCGGGATTTCAAATCGTTACAGTACGATTTGGTATCCGATAGAGTTAATTACGTAATTGATTTTGAACTTTTCTAAGACACTGCAATATTCTTTCATCTAAATTAAACAAGTTAGAAAAAGCAACTTGCAGAGTAATATTGAAATCTATGTCATTAATGAAATTCTAAACGTCTATCAAAATATTATATTACACGTGCAAAGAAATTACAATCTTATTAATTTTATAATATAAATAAATTACTATGCTACAATTTTTATAAAAGTGGTGAATAACTTGTTTATAATGAAAAATCTAGACACTTGAATGAGTTTTGTCTAATTTTCATATAAATTAAGCAAATGATCAAAAAAATTATTAAAAAATAATATTATATTCAACAAATCTAATCAAAACAATATATTACAATTTTTACAACCACTCAGTATGCATTTTATTTAAAAATAAATTAACAAAAACAACAGGTACTGTATTGATCTTATTTTAATCTAAACATATAAAAAATAGGTTGAGGATTTTTTCACTAAAACATTTTAAGTCTATGAAAAAAAATCTTAACTTATCTACTTACACTTTTGTATCGTAAAATAAAGGAGTAATTGTAAAAGAAAAAATGAAATAATAAATCTTAACTTTACCACATATTATTGACATGGATCGAAATAATTTATTTCTAATTTGTATCTAGTTTTTATTTTATAAAATATTTTAATCCAACTCACTTATAATATAATACAGAACTATGAAACGAATAATATTTCTTAAATTAGATAGTGATTATAATTTGTGTTCATTGAAAATCTCAAAACGTGAATATTTATATTTGGATTGCCCAAAAGACATTCTTTAAATTTCAATTTCATTTAATACATATGGAGGGAATAGAATAATCACTTAACATTTTCAAAATATGTTTTCATTCGACAGAATTTAACCTGGATATATTTTGAAAAGTGCGTTTTATTCATTGCATTGTCGGAACAGGTGAATCGTATACTCCATGAATTCCGTAACTTTATTCTTTATAAGATCACACACATCCTAAAATTTTACAAAAATATTAGCATCAAGTGTTGTAGATTTAAATAAATAAGCCTTTTTTGAAAGTAATATATTTATAATAATTTTCTGGAAAAAATTAGTTGATGCATTTTTTGGTTAGATATTAACCAAACCTAAACTAACCGAAATGAACGTTAATTCATTTTTTCTGAAAATTGACTTATATCATTTTCAAAATATGACTCAAATTTAAATATAATATTACATACCTTGTCATTAGTCAAAGACGCTCTGAATTTTAATGTTTTAGCAGTCATGCCAGTTATGTCGATTTCAAAAGTAGATATTGTTTTTTCAAACCGTTCAATTTCTGTAGTCCGATGAGACTTGTCAGACAGAAGATGAACACCAGAATTTCCCTTAGACTTAATGGCATCGATATGACAGTTTTTAGTATTCGAAAACTCGTCGTTATTTATGTAGCAGTGTTTGAAATGTTTTCCATGCGTATTCCTATAAATAATAATTTATAAAATATACATAAATTTGCTTAACTACGTTTAATATTTTTAGAAACTAATTAGATATTTACACAAATGTAATAGTGAGTTTTCGATCAGGCATATATTTAGAGATAGGCACACGGTAAGTTGTATTAAAAAAAGACTGTTCGTTTTCACACTTTATTTTAAAATCTAGTGATTGGTTGAAATCTGAGCCTCGAATGATGATAGAAATCTTTTCACATGTTTCTAAAATATGATAATTTAATGTTAATTTGAATTATAAAGTTTAATTTGATTTAAGTTATTATAATAAATACCATCTGGAATCATTTCACGATCAAGATCACTGTCAAATTTGGATTTATTATTATCGCTTGTATTGATTTGACGCTTGATACGTTTGTTAGTTTCAACGTTTTCATCTTTGGTAGGAGTGCGTTGATTTACTTTTTTGATCTTTGGATCTATTGCATAAGGTTTGCTTTCATGTTGGTCGTTGGATTTTGGTACGCTGTTTCCAGCATATTCAGGAACTGCTATGTCCTTTTTATTTTTTTCTGTGGAGTTAGAGTCACTTGTGGAATAAATTGGTTTATCTTTTGTGGATTTGGAGTCACTGGTGGGTCTTATTCTTTCTGATTCTTGGAGATCGTTTTGATCAGGGGTTGGATTACTGTAATATTTCAGTGGATCCTTTTTAATTCCGCTTTTTACTGCGTCTGGATTGGTAATATTGAAGTTTTCTACAGGATGAGTGGCTTCGTTTCTGATACTTCCTTTGATGGGATCATCGTTCATCATTTCAAGTCCACTAAGGATAGGGTCACAGCAATATATCTGAAAATATATTTAATCAACGTAAAATGAAAATTTTAGCGGTTAAATTAATTAATTTTTTGGTCTCCAATATACACCTGCTTTTTATAAATTTCATTACAATTGAAATCCTGGTTTGCATGTAATTATATATGCATGTTTTAATTATCATTTAAAAATTATCAAATCATTCACAAAACTATTTTTAAATAGTAACTTACTTGACATTCAGGAATATTTATGGTTTCGCTTTGTTTATTAGAATAATTTGGTGAACCACAGACTTTGGGACGGCCAATTGTTTCAATAACTTTAACATTATCGGTTGAAATGGTTTCGATGACATTATCAAAATAGCTATACGAATTAAGTATGTCAGATTTTTGTTCTTGTTTCTCATTTTGAGAATTTATATTATTGTTAAAATCATTTAAGTTGAGGGCTTCCGAGTTTTGTGGACTAAAAGGTTCTTTAAGATGAGTGCCTTGTGTTGTTCCAGAGACATCTGAAAAGAAATTTTGTATAAAGTAACACTTACACTTATTAATAGAAAACCTTAAATAAAACAGAAATACATACCTTTATTGTTTCCAATTGTAGATTCTTTATTATACCGACTTGAGGATTTTGCAACATGTGGAGGTTTTGTTGGTTTCACAATCTTAACAAAGAAAATAAGTTAATGGTTATTAAAATCATAAAATATCAACAACAAAAAAAAGTTACCTGTTTTGCCATGTTCGTAAATGTGTGAATTTGTTTTGATGTCTCTGTGGTAGTCAAATATTTTCCATCGGACATAATTTGATGACTATCACTGTTATCATATGATATGTCATACAAATTGTTTTTTTTATTATTTATTTCATGTCTATCTGGCGGTTCTTCTTTAAATTGGCTCGAACTAGCATGTTCTCCTTTATTATGTGTATTATGATTCTTCTTCGAGTCCGTATCCGTTACAATATGAATGTTTTGTTTTTTATGTTCCAGGAAATACATTGTGGATATTGCTATCAAACTAAAAACAAAACATATATTAATTTAATAAATATTTTCATGACTTTTTTTAAATATTGAACAAATACAAACCAAAAAGCCATTATGAGTATAAGTAATCCAACGATGATTTGTACAAATTTATTAGAAAAAATTTCTTTTGAAGACGAAGAGTTTGTTTTCCTATGGGAGTGCCTACTATGGCATCGCGAACAATCTCTATTGATACAATCACAACAAATATCTTTTGACCATATTACGCTATTCGGAAGCGACGAACATTTCTTTCCATAATCTTCATTCACAGATATTGTACAATCGTCATGAGAATGCTTTTTGTATTCTTGATTCGGTTTGAAAATAGACGAGCAAGAATCGCTTGTGTTTGAATTGTCTTTGTTCAGACGATCTGAGCATGACGTTTCCTTGAAGTTATGTCCTTCTAGATCCCTACTATTTTTGCAAAAACATTGTTTGTGGTTGTGGTTCATGCTTTGATATATCTCTTTAGTCAATCTCTGATGTTTTGTTGTATAATATTTGACACTAGCATTCATTTTGTTACTATTGTAAAAATTTCCATATTTCGACATGTGTTTGTCGGAACAGTGATGCTTGCTATTTTTGGAGTTGGAATGTTTCCGACAGCAATACATCGGCCATTGATGAGGTATAGGGATATTGGCAATATCATAGATTTTATTGATCGATATATTTCCATCGCTTTTATTTGATTTTCCTGAATTATTTGTCGATGATGATATTCTGGATGCGACTAAAAAATATCCATTTTGTTATTTTATCAACAAAAATAAAGTGAAACTATTTGTTTTTGGAAATATTGTATAAAATTCAATTACCTGTACTAGTGCTGTCTCTACGTTGCAAAGAACTAAGTATACACAATTTTCTATTGATTTTTTCTAATTCATCTATTCTATTTTCTAAATGTCCTGTAACTTTACATAACTCCTTAACAGCACCAATATTTTCCATAAATATTCTTTCCTGATTTCATACAAAATAAAGATATGGTGTAATATATTTTTATTTATTTCTAATATGATACTTTTCAATTAAAAAATATTACCTTGTTAACCACTAATAATTTATCTATTGTATCGCCATTTGGGAGAATTACATCACCGGCTTCTTTCACAGCTTCGGGTAATACTTTTTTTACCTCTTGTGCAATGACACCGGTATCGGTATGGAGTTCATTATCATTTTTATTAGTTAATCCAGAATGGAGTGAAAATTGTGGATGATAACTATACCTGCATAAAAAAGTAAACCATAAAATAAATATTGATTGATAAACAAATAATTTTTTCAGTTCAAATTACCGAACAACTCTAATTTTTTGAACATTTCTCAATTGTTCAGCTGTATCACATTCCTGAATATCTTGCTTTGCTCTTGCATCACTTGGTTGAATAATATGACCAGTGATTTTAAGATTTCCTATAAATGAAATTCGATTAATTATTAAAATGCTTATTCAAATAATTGTTTCATATAAATATATTCTTGCCGTGAATAACACAAGTTTCGTCGGGTCTGTCTGTATTAACTCCAACTCTTCCTGCATGAAATATGCTATCCGGAGTAACACCACGTTGCCAACACAAATCAACATCGGATTCAAACTGTCCAGGATTCGAAGCCTTTAAAAATTGTTCAAAAGTTAATATTATAATTTTTTTTATAAAATTTAAATAGTAAAAGTATTACTTGTACCCGAACAATAATCCTTTCACTTGCATGACTAGCCACAGGGTAATGTTGATCCATTGTATGAGCATGCAATCCGACAACTAATTGAAAATGACGTTGGTCAGGGTTCGGTTTTCCTTTTTTACGCATATTATTGCATGTTGTTTCGGAAAAATGCAGTCGGCCAACGGTTACTTTTGTTACTTGGCCGCTTTGTAACTCTAATCTGGAAATAAAAATGGTTTTAGTATTGGATTATCGTTTCAAATAATATTTTGAATTCAACACATTATACTAACAGCACTGGGTGAAATGGTTTTTTAGATCTATCCGATTGGCTTTGTTCTACTTTGATAGTTTGACTTGGTGCTTCCACCTATGGTAAGTATTCAATTGATTCAATCAATATTAATAAGTATTTATTTATTAAGAAAAAAATCATACCTTAACACCATAAAAGTGCAAGTGAAAGCTGGTAATTTTTTTGAAACCATCTGGAGTTTTTACAAACTGTGCATCACCTCGCAGTTGAGCGTGGCATGTTACTTGAAAATGGTTTTTCTTTTGACACACAAATGCCTCATCAGAGTTGGAAAAATTGAAACCTTTATCTGCATCTACACGATAATGAGGAGGTGGCCTAAGGGATTGAATTCATAAAATTTATTTTATGATGGTTAGTACGATAATAAAAAAAGAAAAATTGGTATATAACTCACAATTGTTTGAGTGCTTGGTCGCACAATTGATGCCAAGAAGATTGCTGGAAAGGTTGAAACCGTATGCACTGGTAAGCTGGATCCGAATTGGGATCAGGTGAATCTCCAGGAGATCCCGATGGAGGTGGCAATGCACCACCAAGAGTCACTAATACATGTGGAGCTGGTTGATGGCTACGAGGAGCTTGAGGTTGAACGGTTACTCCAGATGTTGGAGATAATGCTAAAAAATATAGATTTGATAAATTTCTTTCAATACTCAAACATTTTGCTATATTTTAACAATACCTGGTTCGCATTTGACATGAGGTATCATATCCTGTGACAATTTTCGCTTTTTAGACGGAGCCACTGGCTGCAAATTAGTATAAACCTGTCCTATATTGGAATTCGTACACTCAACTGGATTTTCCATCTCCATCTGACCATTACCAGCTCCCACCAACTGATTGTTGATCAACGGAGACACCATAGACGAGCTATCCATGCCATTACCAAGCTCCACACTGATATGTGGGAAGTTTTGTCTGCACAACCTGTTATGCATCAATTCGTCATGTATCACCATGTCCTGAGCCGACTTCATCAGATGCCCATCGGATCCGATGTCGAGCAAGTTCTGCTGATTCGGGTCCAGATGATGGATCGGTATGTAAAGGTTGGGATGGACCACAGGACTAGGTTTCAACTCGGTGTATATCTGCGAAAGGTTGTCGTTTGGTGATCCTGTATTGATGGTGTTGTGGGTCGGGGATATGGGTATGGGATATTTCCCTTCTTGACTCGTCGCCACGATCATGGTGTGGTGCAGATGGTTGTTCTGCACCTGTGTTTGCGCCATGTTTTGAAAATCGTGGGAAGATTGCTGTTGCTGCTGTCCGACGACTGATATTTGGGAAGTTTGGGTATCGGCGGGACTGTAAGGGTGCTCCGAGCCCGAATCGGGAGGACTCTCTGGCAAGTGGTGACTGAAATGGAATAAGAGATTAGTTTTGATTGGATTAAAGAGTTTCAATTAATATTAGAGAATTCAATACCGGTATTGCTGAAATCGGTATTACTGGTTTTTGGGCATAATTTTATTTTTGGTACTATCGGTAGATACCGAAATAAAAAAGAGTTATTAAATTACTCATTAAATGAAGAACTATATCGAAATATTAATTTCAATATGAGAAATGAAAGAGTTATTAAAAACTTGAATTTATCAGGTATCATTTTTAAAAAATTATAACTTTTTGCAAAGAAAACAATTCTAAATTATTTACCAATTTTTGTAAACTGTTCACCTCACTAGTCTAGAGTCTGAAAGGACATTTTCATCTGCCGGATAAATTTATACAAAAATAGAATATAGGTTTGGGGACGAAAGTTTAGATATGGTACACTTTTTAAAATCCTATTTAATACCAAAGAAGGAGTGAATATAAAATGTAAAATTTTTTTTAGGTTTATTAAAGAAATTGTAAATTTTTCTCATTGTAATTCAAATTTACGATTAATAAACCTTTATGATGGTGTATTTTTTATAAAATTTAATAAGTTTTAGATCATGAAAGTAATTAATTAATTGATCAATAGTTATCCTTTAATTAAATAAAATTTTATTGCCAATTAATTGATTTTTTTGCATTAATTATATCAATAAATCAATACCGGAAATGAGTTCTTTTTCGCCAATACCAGTATTGTCAAATGTAGATATTTTCGAAATTCCAAAATTTGATATGTACCCGGGAGTCGGCGCCGCCTTATTTCCAACATGGTGACCATCCGATGCCGCCAAAACTTGGGCAAAATATCCAGCCGGACCTCCAGCATTGCTATTGATGAAATCTTCCAAAGGACTGAAATCTATAGTGTCATTGTCGATGCCGCCGAAATCGGAACGACCTGAAAAACAAAAAAAAAATCCATTACACAACATCTTTCACGAGGATGTAAAGTTTCGGCGCGAAATCAATTAAAAAGCGCTAATCAAATTTTCGCTCAATTACGAATGTGAAAGTGGTACAAGCGCTTCCTTTTCGACGCATCAGTCGAATCATGATGATTGTTATTTGATCAGATCCGATCGATTATATCGTTGTCAATTTTATTGCATAACGTGCGGTTGCGCAAGATTGATATTTAGAAAGTAATGCAAAAATATGAAAAAAGTTGTAATGCATAAATATAGCGTACATTGTTCGTGTGCTTGCGATTAGTACGTGAATAATTTTCACGGTTTATTTTTCGGTTCAAAAACTTTCGATTAATCGTTCAAATTGGTCTTAAATCAAATTACGTGTGCGTTTTCACACTTGTGAGGAATACGCAAACATATCGGTGTTCAAATAAAGGGGAAAACTAACCATGTTTACATCAGGTGTTAATGCAAATATTTGTATCAGAAGGTGATGTGGTTAGATTTGTTAGTATTGAGTGTATTTGGGGAGATTTTGATATGAAAATTTCGAAATATTGACAATTTGACAATATTGCAATATTGTAATAACTTCTAATTTGAATGTCAAAATTAAAAATTGATTTAAAAAGGTGAGGTTTTTTTTTAGAATTTCGCACTTACGTACTAAAATAATGAAAAAAATCAATATAAATCTTACACAATGGATATGTGAAGTGCGTTACGTGAGAATCAAAATCTATACTGATATAAATGTTGTATTTTAAAAAAAGGACAATCGCCCGAATACATATTGGTCGAAATTATTATAATCTAGAAATTTTTTATACCATTCGATCGTAGACGCCAGAAACATTTATTCAAATAATAAATAAATATTAGAAGGAAAAAAAATTGTGTGAAAACGGATGCGTGCTCGACTACTTATAAACGATTCGTCGTAATTGTAAATTTTTGTAAAGTTTATACGATTTTTTCATGTTGTATTTAAAAAAAATGAAGTGTGATATTTTCCGAGGTAGAACTGAAAGGAATTTAAAAATATTTTTTCTATTAGATAACCATTTTTTTAACAACTATGATAATTTTTATTGATGGAAATACCCAGTATCGTATATTATTTATAATGAGCTTTGTTATAATATATTTTTATCACACCTTGACTAATCGCAGAATTATTAAAATTAATTTAATAGTTTTATACATAAATAAGGAAACATTTAATTTAATGACGGTTGTGTTGTATGTATGATGTATCAAACAAGTCAATACTTGATTAAATATATTATAATTTATTCTAATTAAAAAAAATGTATCATTTTAGTAACCACATGAACAAAAAAAAGATATAAAAAATTTTTAGAAAAAAAAACGGTTTTTGGTCCCCTTTAAAAAAGTTATCATTTCTGCTTTACATCAATTGATACTGATATATTCAATACGATATTTTTCATTTAAAATATAGCGAAAGAGTATTATCAGTGAGAGTATTATTCTTGCTCTACATAAAAAAGGTAGGGTTGGGTTAGGTCAATTTTTTTTTTTGATGAAATATTAGAAATTAGATAAAGTTTATTATAACAAGGGAAACTTTATTTATGTACGGATTAATTATAGCAAAAAATACAGATAGAATACAAATATAACATATTATAATAGTGATTCTATTGTAATATGTTATAGTGAAAGTGTATTATCAGTAAATCTGTATTTATTGAAAGGATGGGTTTTTTCAATTAACAACTAGCGGTAGTTCCCGGCATTGCCCAGGTTTCTTTGGATTTTTTAGTTGTTTTTTTTTCTAAAAAGTCATGATAACAGATAAATGTAAACTGAAAAAGCGAAACCAACGTATTTTCTTAACGATATTAATCGAGGGAAAATTTTTGAACAATTTTTTTGTAACAAATTTATTTTTGTATAGGGGGGGACATTTTTTTCTAAGCCTCCCGTTTTTGGTCCTGAAAAATATGATCATTCTACGCAGAAACCTTCCTGGATGCGTAACCAACATATTTACAAAATTTCATCGTGATCGGATAAGCGGTAAAGGCATGCATAGGACGCATTGCATACATCCTTACATACATTCATTTTTATTTATATCCCCTATAACATATAGTTTATATCACATATATATTTATTTGATGTCTAATCGCATTATTTCAACATACAAAAATCCATTTTCAGACAAAAATTATTTTTTAATAACTCTTTCTTAAATCGCGTCCTATAACAACTCGAAAACACACAAACATTATATAATATAACCCGAAAAACACAAAATTTTTCTATAATTTCATCACACACTTCAATTCCAACAGTCACCATACAAAAACTCAAAACCCCCACACAACCTTACCAACCACACTCGATACCAAAGTCCAAAAACACACACACACCCAAACACATAAAAACGTCATTTTCACATATCGAAAAATATAAAAAAATAAGAGAAACACATCGCAAATTCAAACACCACGACTCGGAGGCGCGTTTGCGTATTCCATTACGGCGGCCATGACGCGCCATCAACGTCACCGCGAGCAATGGCGAGATATCGGCACGGCATTGTCGGGTTGCCGATGGCTGGTTTTCGTCAAACGTCTGGTTTTCGAATATCGGCCGACGGAGATAACGGACGATTATTCGAAACGGGCGCCGGCCATTTTGCGCGTCTGCTTTTCAGATCTGATGCGGGGGCGAAGTGGAGATAAGGCTGTGGGACTTTTGAGTTGGGTCGTTGTCGATTTTCGATTGATTGTTGGTGTGTTTGTGATTATTCGGTGATTCTTAAAGTGCCGAGGAAGTATTGGTAATTGTTCTCGAAGTGGTGAGGGAGTGTAGAAAGTGTGTGACGTGCTTTTGTCCCGGGAATACTCGGGTTTTTTGATGATGCGAGAAACGGGAATGCGTATTTCGAATCTTGAGTTTATATCAAACAAAAGATAGTTGAAACATTTTGCAATCATCTAGTACTATTGTAAAAAAATTGTATCTAAAAGTAGAGAGGGGAGCGTAGAATACACCAAAGGTTATTTTTGTCCCGGGAATAATCGGCTTTTTTGATGATTTTAGTTGCGAGAATGCTTATTTCGAAACTCGGGTCCACATTTTACGAAAAATAATCAAAATATTTCGCAATCATCTTACATTAGCATAAAACATTTGTGTCTCAAAGTACGGAGGAAAGTTTATAATTAGAATGCATCGAATGTGTATAATATTTCTGTCCTAGGAATACTCGGGTTTTTTGATAATTTTAGTTGCGGGAATGCTTATTTCGTAACTTGAGTCCATATTTTACGAAAAATTGTAAAAATTCAAAATAACCTTGTACTAGCGTAATACATTTGTGTTTTAAAATACGAAAGACAGCTTAGAATGCACCTAAAGTGTATAATATTTCTATCCCGGGAATACCCGGGTTTTTCGATGGTTCGAGCCCCGAGAAAACTTATTTCGAATCTTGGACATGAACGTGTTAATTATAATAATTGTGCGATAGACTGCACACAAGCAGATGCAAACAAACACTGATAAAAAAATATATTTTCGGAAGAATTTTATATCGAAATTAAAAATTATTTTCGACATTATTGCCAACAAAACATAAAAAAGGGAAAAAATATTGATCAAATTTTTATATTAAATTAATTCGATCACTCCAAAAACAATTTCATATGATTCATTCACTATGTTAACTCTTACTCAAAGATAAGAAAGTAGAATTGATTACCCGAATTATGCAACAGCATAATTCCGTACCGCGCACAATTTCAATAATGCATGCATTTTCACTATTTTACAAACTGTCAAAAGTCCATAAACAACCGCGAAAAATTCGAAAGCCATTCACCGAAAATATCAACACCGACCGCCCAACTTATCAAAACCGTTCAAAGCAAAAAAAAAACGACCTTAAACCAAAGGCGTGTTCATTGTAAATCGCATCGAAAATGACATAACACGACCTCGAATTTCGGCGCACAACGACTGCAGTCCCATTCGTCGGTTTGTCGCCAAAATTCGGCGGGCCAAGTCGCCATTTTGGCCAATTCGCCAAACAGAGCAGATCGACGACCGCGAAGTAGGAGGTCAAGATGAGCCTCGCCGGCTGGCCTTCGGAGATTGGCGATTTGGATGATTTGGTGTTGGTTTTTTCGATAGGCTTCGACGGATAAATGGTTTTGTGTTGTTTGGTGTTCGATTTGGTCGGATTCGCGTTTGAGTGCTTTCACTTGTGGTGAGTTTGAGACGGTTTTTGTGGTGAGTTTTTTGTTTCGTGTTAAAAATTTTATTTGTTTATTATTGTGATATAATTTTTCGAATATGTGATCAAATTTTGATTGTATGATTAAAAAAAAAATGCTTTCACATTGCAAATTTTAAAAGATCCTTCTTCAGTCACATTTTCAATCGTAAAATTTTAAAAATTGCAATATCAACAATTAATTTTAATTTTTTTCATGGATTATTGAAATTAAGCAATATTGTATGTGATTAGTAAATAGATGACGTGAAATTAATTAATAATATACATTTTAAATATGCATCTTTTTGAAAGTTAAAAAAACCTGAAATTTCAATTGTATCGAAAAACCTTGCAATACTACTTTGAGTTGAACTTTGATCGCGGAATTTGTTTATAAAAATTGAGACCTCCAAATTACACATATGAAACTACTCTCATTTAAAAAAAAATACATTTGAAAATGTATGTACTAATTTCAATAATGCTACATTTAAAAAAAAATCCTGGAGTAATTTTTGCAAAATTAATTTTAATTCTTTAGCGCATTAGATTGAATGTTAACCAAATCAGAAAATTTTTCCATTTTACATGGACAAGCTAAAATGTACTTATTGCGAAAAATTTTATGGTCAAAATATTGATCAAGTAAGATTATCCTAGTAATTCATTTGATACATTATTTTATGGTATTTGATTATTTTGCGATAAAAATAGGAAGATTTTTTGAGTTTGCTGATGTTCAACCTAATGCGCCGAAGAACATAAAAGTATTCTGCAAAACTCATTCCAGAATTTTTTCTAGAAATGATAACACTGTCAAAATTAGTATATAAATTTGTAAGGATATCTATTTCAAAATGAAAATATTTCCTTGTAAATAATTTTGGAAATTCAGTTTTTATAGATAAATTCCGCAATCAAAATCGTCTCATCATGTCCATCACGATGATGACAACATAATGATTAAACGACGTACGAATTTTCAGACATTTCCAAACTTTTCCCACCTCCAATCATCGCCGACCTCAAAACGAACCTCGCCGACAACAACAACAACAAAAAACACAGATCGCAGAGAAAAAAAAGCGAACGCGTAACGCGCGCATAATTAGTGAGCAAGTGTAAAAGTGAAATTAGCTCGCATGTATTCAGAGATAAAAGGCGTAGAAAATATGTAATAAAAATTGTGTTCACTTTCGTGCGCGGCCAACGAGCGGTTAATTCACTTTTATTATTTACATATAATTATTCGCTTACATTTGTTCGCCGTTCGTTATTTGTTGTTACGTTTCGCGCTATGACTCCGTGGGTTAACGGGCCAAAACGGCGCTTGCCGATTTCGTCTAATCGGCGTTTGCCATATGGACGTATTCGCTTATTTGGATCTTACAGATGTTAAATTCCAATTTTAAATCAAATCTGGAGTTTATCTGGAGTTTAAAAGGATTAAACCCAGAATCTGAACTCAACAACTCTGAGTTTAAGGCTTTTAAACTACAGATTAAATCTTTTAAACTACAGATTAAATCTTTTAAACTTTTGATTAAATCTTTTATAAATCAAATTCAATCATCACCAATTCATTATTTCATGAAAAATATAAAAGAAATGTCAGGATCTCGGTATATACAAATATTATATATTCATGGAACCTATTTTCAGATTGATTTGTTAAAAAAATGTAATTCATTATGAATGTAAAATTTTGATATTATCAAAGTCAAATTGAAAAATTGATTGTGTTTCATTGATTATTATGACAAAGAACTCAATAATACATTTCTGAGGGCTGAATTTGATTTGTAAAAGGTTTAATTTTAAGTTTAAAAGGTTGAATTTGGAGTGTAAAAGCACTAAGATTCATTATTTGATAGAGAATATTTAATCGGTTAAATAATTTAAGTAAGCATTGATAATTTTTTAAATCTGGATAACTCAATATGTACTTGATTTGTTTGTAAAATGTGTGTTTATTCAGGTTACTGAAAGTTTTCATTGCACAAATATATCGGAGAAAATATATTTAGGAATCAATGAATGAATTTATACCTATTTGACCCACATGATTAAAATAATCTGATTTGTTATCAGTCATTCGATTTTTAACTCAATTTATTTTAGAATTATAATGGGAAATAATTGTTGCATATATTATAATATTGATGATTATATTTGTTTATTTGATAAAATCATATTCATAAACAAACATTTTTATTCATTTAACGATATCGAGTAACCAAAAATTATTCATTTTATTTTTTTAACATGTTAAAGAATCAGATTTCAATTACAATTGAAATTGAACATTTGGAACATTTTCGCTATAGAATTGTTAAAAAAAAATTAAAATTTTTAAAATGTTAACTCCTATTAATTTTAATTTTAGTTCTTCTAATATTGATATTTTTCTCTTTACTTTTGGAATGTATGTACGGCTTCTACAAAACGTTAAAGTTCTAATTTAGTAAGAAGAATCGTGTCATAGAAAGTAACAATAACACCATTGATACTAATTATTTTATAAATAATCTCGAATATTATATTTTGACTCAAACGACAATCAAAATGCATTTTTCATCCATAATCTGCAATAATCTGCAATAATTGCCGATACAATAGAGAAAATTGTCAAACGAACGAGAGCGTGCAAACAATAATGAACAAATTAATGGGAGCTCGCGTGAAGACGGACCACATATGAAATTTCGCACTCAACACCGTATAAATATTAAAAATTCGCAATTGAAAATGAAAAATTGTGCGAGATTGTTGCACACGATCGTTGCACTTTCGATTCTGGATTCGATGGTGTGCGACGCACGCGCTCGTATGCACGACACGGATTAACAATTGCAATCGCAATCGCAATTGCACTTCAGATTGACGACCTTGAGATTGTTGACACGAACGTCGTTTCAGAAGAATGCAGAGCGAGATCTGAAAACGTGTGTGAACGATGGGTTTTCGAGTGCATGATGATGTGGAGTCGAAGTTAGGTTTTGGTTGGATTGAGGTTGCGTTGTTTGGAAAATGTTGGAATTGATGAAAAATGTAAGGGTTGGATTTATGTGTTGAGTAGGTTGAGGTTTAGGGTTTTCAAATCCAAAGGGTTTCAAAATAGAATAGAATAGATCTGAACCGAACTGAATTCAGACCAGAGAATCGATCGATATATCGAACGGTATGTTTATTAAGTAGCTGGGTAGTACCCGGCGTTGTTCGGGACTCTGTGAAAATAAATTGTGTACCGATTGTAATTATTATTAAAATCAATCGCGATGCCGGCACATCATATTATAATTTGTATGGCGATCGATATAAAAAACGGAAATGCGAAACGATATTAAAAAACTGAATGCTTGCTTAGTTTCTCCAGATTTCAAAGCACATTCTTGCCAAATTTAGCGAAAATTTGTCTATCGGTTTAGGAATTTATTGGATACATACATATGATTATAAAAAAATATAATATATCGATTGATTGTGGTCTGGATCTGGAGGTCCTTTGAATTTGTAGGCTTTCAGTTTTAATATACTAAATAAATGCAAAACACATATTCGAGCTTTCAAGATTAAACTTTGTAATGTTTATCAATTATTAAATATTTTATAAATATGCATTTTGTGATATTTTATCTTGTTTTCAATTAAATAAAAAAAAAAAAACATCTGTGGCGCTAATCATTGATGTGTCATGTTTCTAAATGTATAAAATATATATTTTTTGAAAATAGCAATAGTTTTTCAATTGAAATTTTCAAATAAAGTAGTGAAATAAATTACTTTTGAAATTTCAAAGGCTTTTTAAGTGGAATAGTCTAGGGATGTCATTACTGGTAAATGACCTAAATTACAGTTCGGTAATTTACTAGTAAATTTTCATTATTTACCGGTGAATAAAAAAATCCATGTCATTGGGAATATTTTTGGAAAGTATTGCTGTTTTTTTTTTGGTAAGTATTATAAAAAGTGTTGTTTTTATGGGAAAGTATTTTTGGTTTTATGGTTTTCATTTAAAATTTAATTTACCGGTAAACGGTGATTAGTAAAAAAAATATTGGAATACTAGTAAATGAAAATTGTGATAAAACTGACATCCCTACATCGTAAGATACAATTTAATCCTCTTTATATATTAAATAAACTATCCTAAAATTAATCTACATATATTCTCAATACCTTTATAAAATCCATCTCCAAACATTTAACTCAAGTATTCAAACAAGTACACCAAAATCGTAATTTATATTCTAGGCGCATTCTACACTACAGTATAACTCCACATTCTACACATTCCACACTATAGTATAACTTCAAAAACATAATCAATTTCAATAGGAAGTAAAAAACTCGCAAAGAAAATCACTCTGAACATTCAAAAATATTCAAAACACTCATCAACGAACAATACGAATGAAAACAATGCATTTTTTTATAATAATAAAAAACAATCGATGTATGAAAAATCCAAATATTTCATTGAGTTTTTTATAATATATATATATATATATTTTATTATTGAGGTTTTTCGTGTCGTTTTTTTTCGGTCGGGCGAATGCGAAGCAACGCACTCGTTGCAATTGTTAAGTGCATAATGCAATTGCGTCTGAATATTCGAACCCGTTATAATTTAGGTGAGCGAACTCGCTACGCTAACACACTCCACTTGACCATTTGCAATGATGCAATTTTCGCAATTTCACTAACACGACCCGATCCGCGGAAAATTGTCGTGGTTTCGAAACCGGAACGACCGAATCCGTTTTTCAGCAAGGGAAAATCCGCTGAAAATATTTGTCGTTGATGAAACTGAAAATGGCTCGAGTTCTTAATAGATCTGTTTTTGAGTGTTGTTTGCAGTGCAAAAACTATTAAATGTTAAATCGAATCGGAAGTTTATGCTCTGATTGTTGTCGAAGACTGCGCTAGTAAAAAAATTGTAAAAAATTATGATCGAAATGACGGAAAGGATAAATTTTGTGTGTGAAGTGTAAATTATTGTAATTCAATTCGATGAGTAGAAATATAATGGTTTATTGTTGGGATTGACGTCATCGTGTAACTGTAAAAACGATAAGTTTCTTAAGTTTTTTTTTCAGAATGGAGTGTTATTATTGAAATGAAAAATTCTTTGTGTGAGTTGGAAAGAAGAGCGATTAGTTGGATTTGATTGATTGGTGAACAATAATGAATAATTAATTATTATGGAAATCAAATAGAATAGATGTATTTCGAAATAAATTTATGCTTCTATAAAATGTGAACGGTTTATTATTATAATGATCAATTGTGTTCAGATGAGTTTTTTATATTAAATTAAATTTATGTTTAAAAGCTTTTTGCGCAAAAATTTAAATTCAATACATTTGTATACAAAGTAGTTCAATGAAAAATTTTAACACAGATCTGTGAGAAAAAAATTCTCATTGACTAAACCCAAACAATAATTACAATAGGATAATAAAAATATTATACGAAAAAATTAATCAAACTAATGATTCAGCTACAATTACCGAATTATCAAGATACAAACTGTATGTATGATTTCTAGAAAAGCTGTATAACAACGATTCATTAATATTTTCATCGATAACAAGCATAAAATAGCGTATCCGACAATAGCATATTGTCATATTGATTAGAATAATTATTCAGCAAACGACCAGAATAACAAGTTCGAATCAAATGCACCTGACCGTTAGTTTATTAAAAAAAAATTTATCGAATCGATAAATATTCAAATCAAATTTTATATATGAATCGTTGTTTTTGAAAGTAGTAAAAGTCCATTTATTTATAATGTGAGATATTTAAAGATTTGCATCAGTATAAGTATAATAATTTTGGTACACGTTAATCATTCAGATTTTTTTTTATTACCAGCATGTCAATGTTTATTATGCAAAAATAATCAAATTTTTAGCTATAAATGAACTTATGTTATTTTCAATAATAGCAAATTATGAAAAATTTTTATTTTATAAATTTATATTTTAATCGATATTGGCTCTTTTAAAATAAAAAGTAAGTGTTAAATACAGACATGTAAATCAAGTTTATTAAAAATTACAGTTATATTATAATGGACTTATAAACAATTTAGTATGAAAAGAAAATTTCTTCGTAAAGATAATTAATAACAAACTTGTTCTTCTTTAGCAAATAAAAATAAGTACAAATTTATTTATCCTTATCAATAAAAGCCTAATATTATAAATTGAATAACTAAAAATTAGATAAATTTGTGAGGATATTGTACACCATTGGCAGTGTGATTTTGAATATCGAAAAATAAAAATATCTATATTTTACAGTGGCATGCGGTAGATAATGCGGTTCCCTTAATATCCATTTAAAAATCACATACTTCATTAAAAAAATATACATAAATTCCATAATGCAGTTATAGATGAAATTTGTAAAAAAAAAATACAAAATAATATTTTCCAATTGCTTTTTAATAGCATGCCGTGGCAAAAATTTCACCGCCCGCCACTGATATCTAACAAAAACGTAGATTAATTAATTTTTTCCCGAAAAATCGACATATACCACATTCAAAAAAGGCTTATACTATTTCGATTAACAAATTGTATTTCATCACATATTTATTTTACCTTGCATATTCCTATTATGAAGGACGGATGAGGGCCGCGGTGCACCGAGCCCAGCTTCCCCCAAAGACCAGGGGTACTCCATCCGTGGGACGCGTTGCCCCTTTTAGGACATCACCGGCGGTTCTCAAACGTACAATGTACAACAAAATAATCGGCACTTCATCACGTCGAAAACCGCATCGCGGGTTTTCGTCCACACACACTTTCGACCTTTTCCCGGGTTCGAGTTTTCGCGAAATCGTCAAACTTTAGCGGCACATGTTTGGTTTGAACTGTTTTTGAACGATGGGCGGGAAAAAATTCAGGGATGTTGACCGTCGAACGGTCGAAAACGGAATGTCGATGGCGGCTGGCGAAAGAGGCGCACGCCGCGGTTCGATTTGTCGTAGCGGTGCTCAAACTGTGGGGAGTGAGGTGCTGTAACGCGTGGGAGTCGGTAAGAGGTCGTTGATAATTGAGGGATTTTTGGTTTTGGTTTGTACGTCGAAAATTTTATTATGGGATGTGAATTAATAATTGATGTTAGTGAATGGTTTGAAATTTGTATTGAAATAAATTATTTTTTAATTAATTAATAATAATAATTATATAAGTTGAACAATGTCAATCTTGTAACTAGCTAGTAGAGCTTTGAACTTTACAAAAAAAAGTGCATTTAAAAGTAGAAATGAAATATAAAATAAAAATAGTATTTCAATAAAAATCAACAATGGTGGTTCAGTGAAAATTTGTCAAATTTTTTGTTTTCAATGATCAAAAAAATTAAGGAATATATTGTGGTTAATATTATGAATGCATTAGATTTTTTTAATAATGCAAAAAAGAAAAAAATCGTGCAGTTGATAAAATACAATTTATTGAAATGTTATGTAACGTTTATACAATTGCGTTTTCCGTGAAAAAACGCAAAAAATCTCGCGTTTCGATGAAATTTAAACAAAATTTGACGTTCGTATCAAAATGAGTTTTTCAACTGGCGATTTCCTGATTCTCATTTTTAGAATGGAGTCTTTTATGACTTACAAAGCTTAGCCTTGTGTAGTCCTTGACGTCCTTTTTAACCACTTTGCAACATTCTGGTGTCAGTAATGCAAGTCTTTTCGAGCCTTTCAAAGGTATATCCCAAGACACGTCAAATGTCATATTTGGCAGATAACGTTAAATATTTAATTTTTTAATAACACTAACAGATGTCATAAAATTTCACATAAAATGATAGAATTTATTTTAATTTATTATTTATTTAGAAATTTTCATAAAAATTCGATTACACAAACGTTGCGAAACAAATTATAGACCCATGATGACCATTTTAACAAAAATATTATCTAGAAAGATAAAAATGGCTAAAATTGTAAAATTATATGAATAATAAATGTATTAAGATCACAATAATAAAAAAAATCAAGTTTTCGTCCATACTTTGAAACAATAATGATCACGATTTAAATAATCTATTCGAAATCGCCTATACGACTCATAGTTTGAGGATGCAGCAGATCGTAAAATTTCAAGCGTGTCCAAATGGAAAGGGAATCAACAACAAAAGCCAATATAATAACAATACGATAATGAACAACAATCCACGTTATCGTTCGTCAAAACACCAATTTAGCAGCACGACCGATTCAATCATCATGTAAAACACCCAAAGCGGCTTTCTTCTCGATTTGTTTCAGCTCCGTAATTACATTTGATCGATCGCCGATGAAAAAGCGAATGCCTGGAATGCCCGCCTGAAAAACACACGTTTCAGAGAGCGACTCTTTCAGGCTTCGTGCCGGCGAAAGCATTTCTGCGCTGAAATTTTTGCACGACACTCGAATCAATTAGGCGAAGATTTGCGCAATAGTTCACCGTTCACATCAGATGGAAAATTGAAAATTATCGTAGAGCCATTGCGCATGCGCGTTCGATCGGAAAATCCACCAATCGGAAAAAGGGGCAGTGTCCCGGGAAATTGATTGCGATTTTCCATTGGACGGTTTCGGGAAATGGGTGGTGCTTTGGGAAATTCGCGTAGAAGAAAATTGTATGGAGGATGGTTTTGTGTTTTCATAGAATCGTATTATGCAAATTTGGGCGTTCGATGTTGGATGTGCGTATTTGGATATTTTGAAGCGGTATTGCGATGTAAAAATTTATGTGTATTTATTTGCGCGTGTTTGTTTTTAATGGGAAAGATTAGTCGATGTTGCTTTTTGTAACCTCTGCGCGTTGTGAGGTTGACCTTTAGGTCTATATTTAGATATTTGAGGAATTAAAACAAAAATAATTAAAAATATTAGGCATTCTATAATAGTTTCTCGATGATTTTCATTTCTCGAGAAATGAGAATTTTTGGTTTCACTTCTTGAATTTTTTAAGAAATTTTGATATGAAAAAAAATAACTTTAAGACATTCTTTCTAATACATTAATTAGATTAAATATTTAGAAAAAAAAATTCAGGTTTATCGACAATTTTACTGTCTTTTCAATTTACTTTTTCAACTATAAAATTAGAAAAATTATTTTCATAAATATAAATATTTCAAATAACTGAATAAATTACATATATATGGCACTACATTCCAAATCTATGTAACTATTTTTTATATTTCCAATCATAAAAGTGTGTAGTTTTTATAAAAATTCGATCATATAAATCAATGCTTCTTACCCACTCGAATAATAAAAAAATATTTGTTGTGAATATTTTATAGAAAAAAATTTTCAAACGCAAAGAGTTAGAACCTAAAAATATGCATATGCATTCGTATAAAAAACTGTAATTGAAAATTTTCGTATAAATTTAATCTTTAGTAATAAAAAATCTGCAAATTTCTTAAGAAATGATAATTCTCAATTTTGGCAATTTTTTTCGAGAAATTTTCGAGGAAAAACATTAATAAAAATAATGGATAGCGAAAAACGCTACATTGAAAAAGTTTCATGTATTTTTCTCGTTGCATCAAAAATAAACAATGATAAAATACGCGGTTTTCGAATTGTCGTATTTATGGATTTTCGGCGTTCACAAAACGCAGATAATCTTGTATGTTACAGAATTTATTTGGCCATAAAACGAAAGACATGGCGGACGAATCCGATAGGAAAAATATAGTATATATTTTATTGATCAAACAATCTCCGACTTCTAGATACTGGCCTAGTTCAAACGCTGCTGAAAAATACCGCACGAGTATATGTAATTTTACGGCGGAGTTTCAGCTGAAAGTGCGTTTCACAAATGGAAGAATTTCAACGATTTTTCCGGAAAGAAAATTTCATGTTTCCTTTCGACTTTTCGTTACTATTATATTATATTTCGAGTCACGAAAGGAACAAATGCGTATGCAAAAATGCGTATTATCTGAACTCAAATCAATTTCTATGAGTTTATTTATAATAATTGATTATAAAATAATATATTATATACAATATTATACAAAATAAATGTAAAATTGAAAGGTATGTATACAAGTTTATTTTTATAATATTGTAGAATTGAAAATAAATCTATTTATTTAATGTACATGTCGCTTCGAGTCACTGAGTTATTAAATAAATGATTACAGTTTAATCGAATTGCAATATTATAAATATGAAAAATCATCAGCATATTTTGTGATACAAAATTATGCATGAATAATCGTTTCGATATCATTTTTATGGGCAGTTTTATTTGATTATCGATCAAACAACAAATAAGTTGGTGGGTTGATATTATGACAAAGAGCTTTTAAAATTATCGTACGTGTCTTTGAAAAGATTCAAGTACCTAAAGCTTTTTTATTAAAAAAACTGCTTATAAATAACGATTGTTTTATTATAGCTTTTAAACTCCAAATACAACTTTATTCAAATCAAATTTAACTTTTCGAACTTTTAATTAAACCTTTTATGAATAAAATTCAACCCTTGGAAAGTATAATATAATACTATTAAGACCATTGTCACAGTAATCAATGAAATACAATCAATTTGACTCTGATACAGGTTTTATATGTAACTCAAAGTCCACCTTTTAAAACTTTAAATTCAACCTTTTAAACCTCAAATCTAACTTTTTGAACGTCAAATTCAAAAATCGAAAGTATTATTAAGACAATTCAAGTTAAAATTTAATTGATTATTACGACAATGGTCTTGATAATGTAATATTTTTTTATGGTTGAGTTTGAAGTTTAAATGGTTGAATTTGAAGTTTATAAGATTGAATTTATAGCGTAAAAATCTGAAATCTCTGTTGTAATTTTTCACAAATTTTTATGTATATAACTAATTCTAATTTTTTAGAAATCAATCTAAAAATAAGTACCATAGATACATTTAACGTTTTTTTTTAATATTTTTCATGAAATCATTAAAAATTAAATGATTAAGATAATAAATTTATGATAATTTTATTTGATTTATATAAGGTTGAATTTGAAGTATAAAAGCTATATATTTTTTTAAGTTTTTCATAATAATGATTGAATCATTTTAATCATCGAAGAAAATTTTCAATGTTTTTTTATTTCATAATATCAATGTATGAATATTTTGATTCCTAAACGAAAAATTTTCAAACAACACAAAATTCATAACAAAATTCAAACCATTAACAATTAGATATGACATAAAAAATAGGGTAATGATTGTCGCTAAACAGTATTTATTGACTTTGACGATTCCGTTTTTGTTTTGCTTCATTATTCAAATTGCCATAACAGGTAGAAAAGGGCGGGTGCGCTTCGACGTGTCACGCAATGGCTTTAGAGCGATTAGTTACAAATTGTCGTTTATCGAAAGGGGAGGTTTTCCATGGGGATGGGGCTGACATTATCATATTAAGCGATTTTTGTGTGTATGTGTGTGTGTGTGTGAGTTGCAGTGGACTTTGGCTGTTGGCGGATGTTGATGCGAATTGAAAAAGTCGCTGAAGAACTTTGATTTTTGAGGAAAAATGGAGATATTTTGTTGGTCGTGTGTATGGAAATTGTAGACGGTTTTGATGGATGAGTGGGATTTTGCGTTTGTCGTATTAACACTTCAAGAACTGAATGTTTTTTTATTTATTTGATTAATTTAGAAATCAATGGGTTAAAGTTCATTCTTTTAGATTTCAGTCTAATAAATTAGATGATTTTGGTAAAGGTAAAGATTAGCGTCGCAAATGATTGAATTGGCAAAGCTGCATTCACACACACATATACACATTTATAGTTAGATGTTTCTAATGTCAGTTTGACATTTATATATAAAATAGAAGTGAATGGAAAGTGAAGAGTTAACTTTTTTGAGAAATTCGAAACGAACGTACATAACTGGCATCTAAAAGCGTTACTTCGAGAAACTACTTTATTTTATTTATTTACTTTTAATTATTGATACTTTTCCATTCACTTCTATTTTATATAGAAACGTTAAATTATTTATAATTTGCGACGTTGATTATTACCTTTACCATAATTTTTATTAACTCACTATTTCATTTTTTCTTCCTACTTCTGAAATACCATTTCTTTTAAACTTATGTAAAAAGTTATTTGACAATTTCAGAAGCTTTCATGTTGATTTTATAATTTTTTTTCAATGGACTTAACTATATCAACTTCTGAACAGCTCATATTACATTAAATTAAATTAATACAGATTTAAACTTCAAATTCAACTTGCTTCAATTAATTCGTTGAATTTGATTTGTAAATAAAAGGATGTATTTGGAGTTTAAAACCTGTACTCAAAAAAATTATCTTATTCGAATATCGCTCAACTTTCGAACATTTATTTTGAATCAATATACGTATAGGTAGAAACTATCCAAAAATTGGCCATGAATAACATAAACGTTCTCATATTAGTAATATCGGAAAGCAAGGTGCAAAATCGAAGGGTCATAGGAAATGGAGCCCTTTACACGGTTGAATAGTTTACCAGGTGCATTGGGAACGGTCACGGTTCAAAGAGGAACGGTCACGCGTTGCACTTTTATGCATGATGTGATGATGCAAATGAGTACAAACATGTGGTTCTGATGGTTCAACAGAAAACTTGGTGGTTTATGGGAAAAATGGCGGTTTCAGGCTGTTTCGTCGAGCGCTTTTCAGGCTGGAACGCCTACTTAGAACTGGTAATGACTTGATTTGGTAATTTGTCGGTTGATCGGTTTTTATTAAAGTAAAAGGTATTTTCAAAGTTAATAATTCGATTGGTTAAATTATATGATTGGATTAGTTAATATAAAATTAAGAAGTGTTATGTTGACACGATTAGAAATCCAAATGTTAATTGATTGAGATAAATTTCTTAAAAAATATTGATAGTGAAACCCAAATATAGAAATGTCAAACTATATGCATGTGTGGAATGTTAACGCAGTTTTGCCAACTTAATAATTTGCAACGCTAACCGTTACCTTTACCATTATTGGTGTATGATGCAAAATTGTTTTGCCTCATACGCGAACTAAGCAGTTTCGCAAATGACGCGTAACATTTAGTCAAAATAAAACTATAATAATAAAATTTCTATATCGTGAACGCAATTTTTCTGATAAATCAAAACATAAATATCCATTCGAGTACTAAAACATCAAGTTTGTTTTGAATACAACTATTTTCCATACAATACAGATATTTATTTCGACCCATCAATTCCGCGATAACGCAGCATCATATCTGAAACTTGAACTCGAAACAACGCTCAGAATAACGCGCATTTTTCATCACTTTTAAAACAAAAATATTATCAGCGTTTCAGGCTTCGAACGTGTTGAAACCATGCTTTGCTATGGCTACCGGTCCAATGTTTGATCGATCGTTTTCATGGCCAACAATATGGACGAATCCATTTTTTAAAAACTATTATTGATTAGTATTTTTCAATACTATCTCTTTGAATTCCCAAATGCTTTTTATAATAGTAGCGGTTGTAAAAAAATCGATAAGAATTTGTTTATGTTGTAATCGTATGAGTGCGATTTGAAAATTGTTTTTTCGTGCTGTAATATGAATAATATTCGGTGTTTGATAAAATTGAAGTTGTGGTGATCATGTTTTTTTGATTTGTATTATTTTTGATGTCAAGTATAGGGTTTATATTCAGCTATTCGAAAATATTAAATTTTATAGTATTTTTTTTTAATGTTGAATAAAATTCTGAGTTATTGTCTAATAAATTTTTGTTATTGAAAAAATTGCTTTGTATTCATATGAAGAAAAAACTTTCTTATTTATAACAACAAAAACAGATTTTTTTTATAAATTTTAATATGATTTGTATATATGTATTTTCTAAAATATAATATCGAATGTTGCATAAATACTTAATTATGATGAAAATCACCTGAATGGTAATGATATTGATTTAGCACTATTATTTCCATATATATAGCTTTCATGAAATTACTTGTATATTTCCTACAATTATGATTCACGTAATTAAAAAAAAAATCGAAACAGGTATTTTTAAACTACTTCTAAGCACTGTTATGATTCAATTAAAATGAGAAATATCCTAAAAAAACATTACAATCAGAAAATATAATACAATTGCAGAATTTTCAAACATTTAATGAAAGAAACAAAAATTGTTACATAAAGTTTTGAGTATCAAATTGTATCTTTTAAAAAAGCGTTTAAAATAAATATGAAATTTATTCTATCATAGGAGAAACTCGGGTAGTTCGGTGATAATAAGCGAGAGTTATAATTTTTTTGTATTCTAATATGAAATAATAAAAAAAAAGTTTATTTATCATATAAAATTTACATAAGTTTCATTGAATTATTATTTAGTGCTGTACAATGTTCATCTTTACCAATTTTGTTTAATATCTCAAACGATCAAAAAGTGTGCTTTGAAAAGTCGTTGAAAATAAACATAAAATTAATTATATTTTATCAAAGGGGAAACTTGGGTAATTCGGTGATATTAAGCACTCATTGATATTATTTTATATTCAAACATAAAATAATTAAAAAAGTGTACTTATCATAAAGTATCTATATTATTTTTATCGAATAATTATTCAAATGTTGTAAATCTTTAACAAATATACATACATATGTGACACCTCAAATAATAAAAAATATAATAGAATTATCTACTGGATTATCTAACAATAAGTTTCCTTTAGTTAAGATTGAATAAAATTCATCACAGACAAAAACTGCCAATTACACCCAAAGAGATACTTAAAAAAAATCAAAATCGAAAGGTGCACCCAAAAAACCGACCCATACGAATCACCAAATCCAAAAAAAGAACACCCCATCAGAAAAACGTCCAGAATTCGACACAGTCACCGATCCGTAAAATTTCCCAACACCTGCCCGATCGCCTCATATATCGAAAATTGGTACAGTTCCGCGTGGGAAACTCGAAAAGGGGACGTTCCTGAAATGAAAAGGCCTGCTTTCGCATCGGAGACACGTGCCCGAGCAATGAGAAGCCTTCGGGTTGACGACCCCTGATGGCTCGTATGGAAAAAAATCGATCCGCCATTATTTTCGGTATGCGAGTAGTGTCCGTGGAGGTTTTGCATATCGTTCGAGTTGAGGCTTTTGCGAAAATGTGTGAATGATTGTGGAATTGTGATTGTGGGGGTTGTCTGGAAATTTTTTTTCGGTTGATGTGAAAAAAATTGTGTTTTTGGGTTGTAAATGAGGGCTAACATTAATCAAAACTGATGTTTTGGAAATGGGAATCAATTCGATTCGTTAGGTGTATATGTTATTTTTAAACAATATGAATCTATTCATTTTTTTATGATGTAAAGAAAATTCAACAAATTATTCTATCCATGTATCCTGGTTTTGTAAAATTTTCAAGTGAAACAAATTTGTTATGTAATCGTAGTTGAAATAAAATCGAAACATATTGCCTGGTATTTTTTTTGTATGCAGATAGTGAAATTTTATAAATTACTAGATTTATTTTTCTATAAAAAGATGATGATTCTATATGAAATTGGTAAAATATTTAAATATTAAATGAATAAAAGATGATTAATATAAATATATCTGTAATATAAAACAGTGGGCTGCTTATGATGATGATAAATATAAAACAAATTGTAATCAAATCATAAAAAAACGCATGCAAAACCTATGTGATATTTTCGATATGTAATGGCGTATCATTAAATAAAACAAAATAAATGAATATCTATTTATAAAGATTAAAACAATCTCATCTTTGATAGATTTATGACAAAATGCTTACTCATTTTTTATAAATAAAAATGATTATACATAACTGACAATTAAGTTTTAAAATTCCGAAATTATCCTTAACAGTAAAAAATAGATCAAAAATTTGAAATATTCAAAAGTAACCGATCATATTCCGTTTACATGTTTGCCGTGACATATTATATATTGATGACACTAACATAAATTATATTATCATCCATCTATTACACGACCCGTGTGTATGAGTGTCAAATACGCAATAATCTCTTATCATATTTGTAGTATAGTACTCGTTCAATTAAAGCAAATTGCCCATGAATTATTATTTTTGTATACAGAGGGAATATCGCAATTTAGAGACAATGATCGGAATAGTTAGTACATGCCAATTTGTTATAAGAAACGTTTTAATGAGCACATTATCTTATGCAATTTTAGAATGATACATGAAGAATTACGATGAAGAATTTTTTTGTATTAAACGGTCTCACGAATATGTACGCATATTCAGAAAATTTATAGAATTAATGTTGGCCCCTGAAATTTGAACCCCATGGTTTTAACTCCGCATAATTTTCTTTTGCAAAAATCGTTTCACAACAATGAAATTAAATTATTTGTCATTTAACATTTCGAATAATCATTAATTCTTTGAGAATAATCTGTGAATAAAATGCTAAGAATGATTGGTCCAAAAAAAGATCTCCACGGGTGAAAGCTTAGGGGCGAAAACCCAGAAAGTGAAAACCAAGAATGAAAATCTAGAGAGTGGAAAGCTAGGGAGTGAAAAACTAGTGGGTGAAAATCTTGGGAGTGAAAACTTAGGAGATGAAAACCATTTGGCTGGAAACGATACGGAGCGAAAATATGGCGATCAACTGTCGGGGGTCAATATTCGTTTTATGAATTTTCTTGCAACGAAAATTTGTGAAGTCAAATGTTTTAACAAACATATTCTTGCGTATAATTTGGAAATAATATTTTTTATGATCAAGAATTTTTCGTATTAAATAAATGTAAATGAATAATTTATAAACTAGTTATTCGAATCTATTATAATTATAATAAAAATTCACAAAAGATTCTGCTAATGAATGTCGTACAAAATTTCATAAATGAATTGCTCATTCATTATAATAAATGGGCAAAAAATAATTTTATTAATCATTTAAGTATATAGTTGCGATAAAGAGCGTAGTTTTTTAATATACAGCCAAGTTAAGCGATAAAACATCAAATTGAACTTTGTTGAACCGGTGCAGACTGTGTCAGAACATCGCAAAGAATATAAACAAGTCGGACTAAAAGCCGAAAACGATCACAATACGCACACGGAAAATAATCAATCTTTCCGTTTTTTGCGAAATCGTTCGCGATTTTTATGCAAAACAGTGGCTAGAAAAAAATCGTTAAGCAAATTGCGCTTCAAATTTCAGCGAGTCGTCAGAAAATCGCAAAACGAAATTGTATTAAACGTTTTCGGGATTTTAATCTTTTTTTATCTTATAGTTAAAAACAGATAACCTTTTGACTTGCGATTTGTTTTTCATACATCTCAATTCTCAATGTAAGTAATATAAATATTTATTAATAAAATCTATCGAAATGCAAGCGTAAACACATTGTAAATTTTAGATAATTTCAATTATACCATTATTTTTAAATTATAAATATTTTTCCAATTTATTTATACTAATACTAGTTTTGACAACCATTCTCCATATCAATAGACAAATATACAGGTTGGTCCAAAGGTCTGAGAAATTTTTTAAACAGATGATAGGTCACGTTATTTGGAACATTTAAGCCATATATGTATACCTTAATGTTAGTCCAAAGTATCATGGTTTTTGAGTTATTATTATTTTTTTTGATTTTCAAGAAAAAATCTATAATTTCACACTTGTATACTAATAATTGCCAAATGAAAGATAAAATGGCAGATAAATCTTATTTTTTTGTTTGTTTATTATGTATTTAATCCTTAAATATGAATACAAAAAATTGATCAGAAATACACGATTAGTTATAAAAAACTATTGAATTAAAGAGAAACTAGAGTTTTTTGATATTTTTTGTTAAAAAAAACCGATGTCCAAATTTTTTAAATATTTTTAAAAACATCTCTAGATCTCGGACCATTCTGTATAATACGGATTTAAATAATTTATCAAAGATTGACATCGATATCAGAATTATCAACAACATGGTATAATATAACGAAAATTTTTTAAAATACAACATTTTCAATTATTTTAAACGACGTTTCAAGACCAATTGACAAATCTGATACAATTTCACATACAAAATTAAAAAAAAACTCACCCAAACAATCTAAAGCCTCCTGTTCCGCGGCGTCCATGTTACGCTGGAAAACGAAAAAATCACAATTTCCACATCGTCTGCACGTCTCCTGCGACCGTTCAGCTCCAGGACGTCACCAGATAATCTCCATATCCTGGCCAGGAGACGCCGAAACTACGCGGGCCCATTCAAAGCTATTTATTGTCAAGGAGATGAACGAGCTCGGTGTCACGAGTTCATCGGATCGGGGCGTTGTTGTGTACCGTGTTGTGTTGTTGGCGATCCGTGTGTTTGTTATCGGCCGGGCACCAACTGTAAAACGCAGTAAACTATGAACGATGGGAGACGGGTTTGTGGTGTGATTTTGGGTTGTTGAAACGCGGAAGATTTATGGGTTGTAGTTAGTCTCCAATAGAGTTTTTAATTCGAGTAATCGAGTACTCGATACTCGAGTATTTTGTAAATTTGAACGATGGGAGACGGGTCTGTGGTGTGATTTTGGGTTGTTGAAACGCGGAGGATTTATGGGTTGTAGTTAGTCTCCAATAGAGTTTTTAATTCGAGTAATCGAGTACTCGATACTCAAGTATTTTGTAAATTTGAACGATGGGAGACGGGTCTGTGGTGTGATTTTGGGTTGTTAAAACGTGGAAGATTTATGGGTTGTGGCGATAGTCTTTAATAGGATTTCCAATTCGAGTAATCAGTACTCGATATTCGAGTATTTTGTATATTATTCGATTAATACTCGGAAATGGTACTCCACCAAAAATGCTGCAATTCGATTGAGACAAGAAATTATTGAAAGGATTCACCCAAATACGTCTTTGGAAGAATCAAGTTTATGTACATGAATTTTAATAATAGCTACTTTGGTACATTTGGTAAATATTCGAGAGCACTCGAGTACTCGAGTATTTTAAAATTACTCGAAAAGTTACTCGAGTAGTTGATGGTTTGAGTAATTGGAGACTCTAAAGTATATGTACATGAATTTTAATAATAGCTACATTTACAGTAGCTAACATACAATAGCTAATTTGGTACATTTGTTAAATACTCAAGAGTACTCGAGGATTTACCAAATGTACCAAAGTAGCTATTATTAAAATTCATGTACATAAACTTGATTCTTCCAAAGACGTATTTGGGTGAATCCTTTCAATAATTTCTTGGCTCAATTGAATTTCAGCGTTTTTAGTAATCATTTTCGAGTAATAATCGAGTAATTTACACAATGCGCGAGTATCGAGTACTCGATTACTCAAATTGGAAACTCTAGTTGTAGTCCAGTTAATAAAGATGTTTGTTCCAGAAAAAGCCAAGCCTCAATTTTTTATAGACTTTTCACATTTTGTTTAGAACAATATCTAGCTTATTTCGAAAATCTAGGTATCCTGTGTTTTTTTTTTTTGGAAATTTGACCATTTTTTTGTCTTTATTGATTGGATTAGTAGCTAAATGGTTTGTGTGGTTTTGGGTTGTTCGGAGAATCTATGGATTGTCGCTTAATCGGATGATTTGTATGTCGATGACGAAATATGATAAGGTGTATGTGTTGTGCTATGTTTTTCAAAGAATCTTGTTTTGTCTATAAAATTTAATAACATCTGGTGGTGTATGGCGCCATTTAGTCTAGGTGCGTCATTTAATATTTTCTGTCAAATATTACAGTTAACGTGTCTTATGAACATGCTTATGGAAGGAATTAAAATTTCCTTGCCACGTCTGATACTCAGTAAAAAATATTTGGAAATTTTAGAACATGAAAGTAAAAGGCTTGCCACCACTTTTACAGGTTTTTAATTTCAAATTGATTCTGTATTCAAACAAAAGAGTCAATTTGAAATGAAAAACCTGTATAAGATACGATAACTGTCATATTTGATAGAATAAGTTAAATTATACACCTATGATGCACCCACATTAAATGGTGTTTATGCACCACCAGATTTTGTTAGATTTCATAGACAAAGTAAGATTCTTTGCTTCGTTTATGGACGAAGTGTTTACACAAAAAAATCGATATATATACTAATAACATTTTAGTTTAAAATAGAAAATGATTAAATATGTTATACATCGCTTGTGACATTGTTTAGTTCGTGTATGACGTAAAAAGTTTTGCATCATAACATATGTGAACAAAATAGTAGAATGGCAGGTTTTTGATGTTTTTCATAAAAATTAAACCTTTTTAATTTTCACACTTTTTCTTTTTCATGATCTTAGAAGTGTCATTAGTTAGGTTAAATTTAATGTAGTTTTAAACATCGATTGTTATCCACAAAACTAAAATGAAAATTTCATAAAGTGAAAAGGAAAACAAAAAAAATAAGTTCAAATTTCGAAAAATTTAATTTTGAAAAACATTAAAAAAGCAATATCACATTGCATATAAATTTTTTTTCAAAATTATTTTGCGTTTTACGTGAACTAACTAAGCAATTTCACAAACGACGTGAAATACATATAAAAATAATAAATTTCGATATACTTATGTATTGAATGAATTTATTTTCGTTCAGAGAGATCCAAGTTCGAGTTATTTATTTGCTTTATTGAAGATGTGAGGCTATTCAGCATTGTAACTAGGTTGTGGCATTTGTATAAATGCCAATTGAATTAATTCGTATGAAGTCAACGTTATACAAATATTTTTTATCAAATTTTTTTGAATCGCGGAAAAAATTATAAACGACCAAAGAAATTAATATAAAACCTGTTTCGAAATTATAAATGCAATTTAGAACGGGTAAATACTTAAGGAAAAAAATAATTGAATTACACATGAAAAACCCAAAGGTTATGGTCATAAGGTCAATTTTACAAAATGTTTCAGAACACACAAGTTAGTGGGCGTATTGTAAACGAACAAAACAGATAAATCGATTTCAACAATTTTACGAAAAATGCGCACTTATTTCAAAATATTTACTGAAAACCATGTTTTTTTTTCACAAGAAAATAAGACAGTTTTGATCCAAAATCATGCGATCATATTTATCGTATTCACACGTTTGCAAATAAATTATATTTTGGTCACTTTGAATTTCTAGAGGAAAATTCCGAATGATTCGATTCGTCAGGATGTAAACGAACCATGTATTGAATAATTTTAAAATTTCAAAATACTATCCACACGAGGAAAATGTATTTGGAACATTTGGAAAACACGGTAATGACAAAGAACGCCATGAACAATAGGTACGCAATACGTCGAAAAAATCTTCAGTTTGTTTTACTAATGACTTTTGCTGTAGTTTTTTATACGAATCGAAATTTTGTTAATATTACGTTTGTGTAAATTGCGACATTAATTTTTTTTAGAGAAAGAATGAAACTTTTGAGGAATTAATGGAATCTAATATATAATAATTGTAAGTATAATATAAAAAAAAATTATAAAATGTATAAAATTTTAATGGAAATGTTTGTTTTTGTTCGTAAATTTATCGGTCATAATGTTTCCAAATACAAAGTAGATATCTACAAATTATAAAAAAACAACACGATGTTTGCTTATGGAAAAAATGTAATATGAATGGTACTCGTGCGTGCGAAATCAAATACAGTGAAACTTCATTTTTATATTTTTGAAGGGACCAACAAAAATTTATTAGAGGAAAATTTTCGATTGACGGATAAAAAATTCAAAAAATTGGGTTTTGTGATTGCAAAAATTTAGAGCTAATAATGAAAAAACGTGAATTCTGGGTATGTAAAATTGGGGTCTTTGTATGGACGTTCAATGTTAAAATTTGAAAAAATATCTTTATATCGTAAGAAAATTGTATGATAAACTAATAATTATAAATATGAATAATATGTAGGATATTCAGATTAGGAAACATGATTTATTAATTGTATAAACTAACGTAATTAAATTACGATTTTCCTCATGTATGAATCAGTGAATGTTGTAATAACAATATATGTACATAATTATAAAATAGACAAAACTATAACGTAACACAAACTATTATATTATTATATATTATAAACATGTCCATTAACTAATTAAATGAAAAAGACTGAATTTGATTCGTAAAAGGTTTAATTTGGAGGGTAAAACCAAATATTCATCAACGTAAATTATCCATATAACAAAAACTCAAAATTTTCTCACTAACCAAAATAAAATACAGCATTTACATTACCTAAATTTAAATTATCAATTTTTTAAAATGATTTTATGATAAATATATGAGAAAAAATATTAAGTACATATCTATGATACCTATTATTAGATCGATTCATTAAAAAATGTAATCAATTATGCATGAATTTTTTTTTTAAATCACCAACTGAAATTATCAAAGTTAAATTGAAGAATAGATTTTATTTTATCGATTACTATGATAACGGTCATAATAATTCTTTCCGATGGTTGAATTTTATTTGTAATAAAAAGGAATAATTTGAAGTTTAAAAGTTTGAATTTGATTTGTATAAGATTGAATTTAGAGTATAAAAGTGGTATTTCTCCAAAAATACGACCAACTTCCATATCGCCCAAATCCAACCTTTTGCGAATCCAATTCATCCATTTATAAATCGAAAAAGGTAAAATTTGAAGTTTGAAAGGATAAATTTGATTTGTATAAGATTGAATTTGATTTGTATAGGATTGAATTTGATCTGTATAAGATTGAACTTAGAGTATAAAAGCTGTATACCCCAAAAACACGACCAACATCCATATCGCCTAAACCCAAAACACACCGATAAACAACCAACAAAAACCCGACCAACTCGACGTTTTCCGCACACCAATTCGACCAGCAACAGTAAACACTTTGATTTGTATAACATTGAATTTGATTTGTATAAGATTGACAAAAGCTGTATACCCCAAAAACACGACCAAAATCCAAATCGTCCAAACCCAAAACACACCGATAAACAACAACCAACAAAAACTGACCGACCCGACATTTCCCGCACACCAACTCTCGACCAGCAACGGTAAACACAAAACGCATTTAACCGTAACTCGGTTGACAGTTCGCATCCGACGGCCGTTTCACGTGCGCGAAAAACCACGCTAATTATTCACACCGGAGATAAATGCACGTTTTCGAACCGTCGAGATAGCGCGCCATGTTTTCGGCGGCCATTTTCCACGACAATGGCCGGGTTTCGAGCTCTTGCGGCTGTGGATATTCCGATTTGGGACAGTGGAGAGGTCGCGGACGATGAGACTTTCTAATGTCGATCTAACGACAACGACACGAATGGCCGCTGTAATCTTGTAATGTGAATTGGAAAATTGATAGTGCTGTGATAGAAGAGGGCTGTGTTTTTGTCGAGTGTTTGGAAGGTGTGGGGGATTGTGGGTTTGGGACGTTTGCTCAAACGAAGTTGGCGTATATGATAGTGGAACGTGTCATAGTAGTGCATGTGATATGTTTTGAGATAATTTGAGGGTTTTATGATGGTTGAATGATCCAATTTGTAATTCATTTGAATCATACTAGGGTAATGATTCAGTGGTGGATCATGCACTTGTAGTTGATCATCTTTAACAAATAAATATGATAATCTTTTAGAAAGGGTGTAATAATAAGCTGCTTATTATAATTTAACTATCGCATCCTTTTCGAAAGATTATCGTCTATAATTTTTATATTTTTGTGAGAGATGGTCATCTACAGGTGTATGATCCACCACTGGTATCATTACCCTAGTATGATTAAAATAAATTATAAAGCACCAATTGGATCATTTGACCATCATAAAATCATCTAAATGTCTTAAAACTTATCGCGTGTGCTACTATCGGTGTATTTCAGTATACATATTTCAATATTTTTTGCAGATTGTGTTCTATGGATTCTCATGTTTGCCTAAATAACACTAGCATATATGACATTGTCACATACCGACATTAGCACACGTGAAATTATAAAACCGAGCGTACAACGCAATCTTGAAAAAGTGTGATAAAATAAATAAATGATAAAACATTAATTGGATTATTTAACTATCATGTAGTCCTCCAATTGTCCTAAAACGTGTTGTGTCTGTTGCTGTCGGTGTGTGCCAGTGACGTATAACGTTAACGTTGTGAGATGTTATTGTTAAAAAATTGAGTTTGGAATTGAATGTTTGTATAATTTCAATCGGTACATGTGGCCGGACAAATACGCATACTTTATGTACAAATCGATTGGGTATGTTAACTGGAATTGAATATATGGAAATTTTATCTCCATAAATTATTAAATTGCCATAGATCTAAAGTGAATGATCACTGTCATGTACTCACTAATCTCCGAACAAGTCAGCACCAAACGAGAATCCATTACAAAAATCAAATCGGATTTCAAGACCGAAACTTATTTACAAACAAATCAAGATGTTTTGTTTCTCAATATTCCTCATACTTTTGAATGTTATGTTAAGTTATTCTTGAAAAAAAGATTAAGTTTTTTGACCCATTGGACCTTATTAACAATTGACGTTAAGAAACAAATGATCATTCTATAGATCTATGACAATTTATAATAATATAGTTTGAAATCGTTTCGAAAACCAACAAACATTCCAGTTAGCAGATCCAACTGGACCGTAGTGTGCGTATTCGTCCGTCGTATAAACAAAATTTTTTTGTATGACAGGTTTGAAAATTCTAGAAGCAATCCGTAACCAGTTCCACATCGCAAATCATCAAAACGGCATTCTAACCAGAATCTCAAGGGACACACACTCCTCCTCAAACAGGATGACCACCCTTAAACTCGGCGCCACAACAACAACTCCAAAAACGCACCACACACACACACACACACCTGAAAAAGCAGCAATCACGTTTATCTCGCAGCCCTAGAGGCGAACGTCCCACTTTTGCCTTCCGAGAAACGGCGGCCCTGATTGCGATTCTAGGCACACGCGCGTCGCACAATGTTGTCTTTCTTATCCGCGGCTATTGCGGTCCGGAATAGTTAACGGGAACCGCCACTGTTGGCGGGGTCGGGGATGGCGCGCGCGTCGGGAACTGCGATGCAATGGCGGGGGGCGCAGGCGCCGATGGGGGCTCATGGCGGGCCGGGCGACGACGGCGACGCCGCGCTGTGCACTGACAATGAGTGGGCCCCGGCGACCGGTTGATGATTGTCGTCATCAGGAACTGGTTTGGAATTGCGGTGGCGCCGCGCGATGGCGCTCTCGGTCGTCTTGCGCCAGCGCAGCCTCCGAGGGGCGTTTCCGGCGCGCCAAATTCGAATTTTGAAAGCGGGAAGCAGGGTAGGAGACATAGTTAGGGGTTGCAATTTATCGTCGAATTTCGATTAACGGTAAATAAAAAAATAGACGTATCTAACAATAAGATTAGATGATTAAAGTAAAGGTGTTTCAAAATAGACGAAAGAAGTAATTTTGATAGAAAACATAGATTTTTAATTAAAAATTGTAATTTTTTTATTGATTCGCACAGTATATAGCAGGCTTGTCCAAAGTGCCACTATGGGGCCAAACTGGCCCCCAGTGCTCTCGCGACTGGCCCCCACTTTTCATACATAAAAATTTACGAATTTTGCTCTAATTCGAGGAAAATTAGTATTATTTTTTTGAATTATTGAAGAATCGATTTTTTCAAGTACATTCTGATCAAAATATATGTATTTTATCGTTATATTAAAAAAAAATGCAAATTGTGTTTTCCCGTATTTGACCGTGTTGGACCGTGTTTTGGCCAAAGTGGCCCTCGCATACCGAAATTTTGGACAAGCCTGGTATATAGTATAGGGTTACGTGTGGAATAGCATATCAGGTAAATGGCTTTACTGGAATAAACGCATATTTTCATTGAAATTTTCCACGACTTTCTCGCGTAAATGTAGCTGAATTTCATTGATATAGCGCTCAATTTCCTCATTCAAGGTGTGGGGGTCGTGAGCTTGTTGGCATGAACCTTAGACTTCAAAAACTCCCTAAAGAAATTTAAGAAACTCCCTAAAGAAAAGAAAATAAACTCCCTAAGAAGCAATTCAATCATTGCATGATTCATTTCCTAGTCGTGTAATTTCCCGTTTTGGTGATTAGAATTGGCCGGATCATGCGATTTAACGCCTTTGATGGTTTTTGAAGTTTAAAGTTTATGCCAACAAGCCCATGATTACCCACACCTTGAAGGAGGAAATTTGGCACTATATCAACAAAATTCAGCAACATGTATGGAAAAAATTCATGGAAAATTTCAACAAAAAAATGTGTATGTGCCAATAAAGTAATTTACCTGATATGCTATTCCACACGTAACCCTATACTGTATACTGTGCGAATCAATAAAAAAATTACAATTTTTAATTAAAAATCTATGTTTTCTATCAAAGTTACTTCTTTCGTCTATTTTGAGACACCTATATAACTTTATGTATGTGGTGGTCCTGCGACATAACGCTAAACGACAAAAGGCGACTGACTAAACACTACTGGGACAAAACGACAAAGCGAAAAAACGCCACCAGAATAAAACGCTACAAACTATTGTCATAATAATTTTATTGTATATATACTCTTCGTATTTACTATTCAGCCAGTCCGCGACGCAGCGGTAACGCTGCATGGATTGTCATTCGTAAGGATGATGGTTCAAGTCACGGGGATGGCCAGGGTAGCCTCCGTTTTTAACAACTACCCGATCGTCTCAAATGGGTATTTAACCATTTGACTAGAAAATGAGAGTTTAATCTCTCATTAATGAGACGCTTCCAAAAAATGCTTCCGATTACAAAGCCCTATCTATCGATCGCCATACAAATTGTAATAATTTTAAACATTCTGAAATGTTCTCATGGAAATAATTTTATAATGGAAATAAAAATAAATAACTTTACCAATATTTTAATACTTATTAAGTTTTGAATTTACAATAATTGAAATTTTAAATTTGTAAGTGGCCCCCGACGTTTGTACATTTCGGCCAAAATGGTCTCCGCACACCGAAATGTTGGAAAAGTCTGATGTAGACGAAATAAACAACATAAAGCAATGCACCGGTGGTTGGCCATGAATCTAAAATTGGCCATCTGTCAGAAAAATGTAAATTCGCTTTTCGTGCATTCTGTACTTTCACCAAGAGGGTCAGCTCGCGGAAAGACGTATTTCGTTAAATATTTTCTCTTTCGTTTCGGCATTCCGTATGCCCCCCGGAAAACAGGACTTTCGCGATTGCTTAGATAAAATTAAATGTAGAGTTCCGTTCCCCGTAAATGTAAATGTGGCACCCGTAGTTTCGCCTAGTGTTGCTGGTATCCAACTAATTGTAAGCCGGTTTAGGAAACTGGCATAGAGTGGGGTGCATGTAACAGGCGGGATGGTGGGCCCACCCCTGATACCCCTGGTGGGCTTACCCCTGAATTGCCGATTATTCATCAAACAAACGACAGGTTGGGTTAGGTTGAGCGAGGAATTCGCAAAAATATTGCCGAGACTTGGGTTAGGTTGGCCTATTTGAAAATAGGTAAGTTGTTGGCACATCAGTCAAAAAAATTGATGAACCACTATTATAAATTTATAAAGATTTTGTATTTGAAAAAAAAATCTATAAAATTTAACAAATTGAAAAAAATCTGAAAAATCACCCCCCCTGAGAAAAATTTCTGGAGTCACAATATATGTATTTGAATTGCCGCCTCTGTTGCGCCGAAATAAAGGACACATTGAAATATGCAGTGGTGGTCACAATTTTTTTAGGGCTCCTATATAAAATCGAATTCTATAATAAATTTATTCCCCTATTACACATTATTAAAAATTAAAATTAGAAAAAATAAATAGTGCCAGTCAAATTTTTTTTGTATATTAAAAAATTACATAAAAAATTTATTTTTCAAAAATGGTAGGGCCTTTTCCTATTAGGGGTCTTGAGGTGAGAGCCTCCATCGTTTATATATAATAATAGGTAAATACGCCACTGTGTATGTCTAATTTGAATTAAATTTATTTAATTGATATCGAAAAAGTTGGGAAACATATCCTTTTTGTGTGAAGACGATCAAAATGAATAAGAAAAGCCACGTCACAAGTTCGCCATTATCAAATTATGTAGTCGATTGATTGCGGAAAAATAACATAAGTTTTTCCTTTATCCTTTCGTTAAATATAATATTATATAGTCTGAAGATTTTTTCATCCGATTCCAATGAATAAAAGATTTTTCCGAAAATAATTTTCAGAGTTTTAAGTATTTGTAATCTCGTGAATTTTACGACGCCATTTTGTAGTAAGAAATCAAGTTTTTCATTTTAATTATGCTTTGTTTTTTGAGTTAAGTGAAAGCTTTGATAGGGTCTATAGGAGATCGCAGAAAACCTTGTTATTTTTTTCTTGTCGAATCCTCAAATTTAGTTGAAGATTGAGACTCTTTAAAAAAAAAAAGGTTACTCTAATATAAAAGTTATCGTTCGAAAAAGAAGAACATAAGAAATTTTGGAATTAAAGAAAATTCAGTCGATAAACAATTCATAAAGTAGGGCTTAATCTACTATATTGTTAGTTTAAAAAAAGATCTATTTTTTTCAATGAGGTATGTATGATTATTAATTACCAATTCTCTTCCCCGAATATTTTTAAATTGTTTTCAACATCTTTAGAAAAGATAATTGAACTTCCCGAAAAAATAAATTTGGTTACATTTTGAACAAATATTGAAACACCAGAATATAAATGAGAATTTTTTATTTTCTTATTTTCTAGATATATACAAATGTCTAAAGATGAAGCCACTATAGAGAAATACCACTTTTGAATTTTGTAACATAATTATGTCAGTTTCCTTCAAATTATATAAATATGTCAATAGACAAGGTATAATAAATGAAACAAACAATGGTATTATACTAAAGATTTAATAAATTATCGATCTATTTCACCAAACACAACATCCAAAGTACCAATGATTGCTACAATATCGGCTAACATAGAGTTCTTTCCTATCTTTTCTAAAGCGGCCAAATGAGCGAATCCTGGAGCCTTGATCTTGCAACTAGAAAAAAAAATGCGATAAGAATAATTCAATGGACTTTATTTAAAAAGTAAAAATGATTTAGACTCACCGATATGGTTTGGAGCCTCCATCAGACACAAGATAAACACCGAATTCTCCTTTAGGAGCTTCGACACAAGTGTAAGTAGCACCGGGAGGTACTTGATATCCTTGCGTGAACAATTTGAAATGATGAATCAAAGCTTCCATAGAGGTCTAAAAAATAAAATTAATTTTAATCTATATTCTTCAGGTAATCTAAAAAAAATCATAAATCATTTATATTTTTAAATACAAAATTGCAATAATGAAAGTATTTATGTGTAAATATTCAAAACGTATTTATATTAAAGTGAAATGTTTCACTTCAAAACAAACAGTAGATCACACTATAGATTGGTTTCAATTTGTAACAAAAAAAACCTCAAAATCTGTTGTAAATAATATAATGTATGGAACTAAATCCAAACCTTCATTTCTTGACGTGAAGGTGGACATAATTTTGCATCATCGACGCGAACCTCTCCAGGTGGCATCTTATTCAAACATTGGTCTATAATTCTCAAAGATTGTCTCATTTCTTCAAGACGACACAAATAACTGAAACATTTAAAACACAACTTTATATAATACCCATAATTCAGAACATAATGAAAATTTTATGTGATATATTACCGATCGTAACAATCACCATTGGTGCCGATTGGAACATCGAATTCCATTTCTTCATAAGCATCATAAGGTTGAGTTTTTCTCAAGTCCCATTTGATACCAGATCCACGTAACATAACTCCGCTGGGAAGAAATATTAATTATCTAAGTATTCATTAAAGAAAATAATAATGAAAATTTATTTATTTACCTAAAACCGTAGTTAAGAGCGTCTTCAGCAGAAACAACTCCGATATCTTTAGTTCTTTGCACCCAGATCCTATTGATGGTCAATACGTCTTCAACTTCATCTAAACGTTCACTGAATTTCGATGCAAAATCATAAATGTCATCGAGTAATCCAAGAGGAAGATCCTAAAATCGTTATATAACAAAATAAATGTTCGTTGTGAAGTATAGGCATATATATATTTTATATTTTAAACGTACCAAAGCAACTCCTCCGGGACGAATATAAGCCGCGTGCATACGAGCCCCAGAAACGCGTTCGTAGAACTCCATCATTTTTTCACGCTCTTCAAACAGCCAGAAAAATGGAGTGATTGCACCTACGTCCAACGAATGAGAGCCGATGGCCATAATGTGGTTAAGGATGCGTGTTATTTCAGCAAACAATGCTATAAAGATACAAATAGATATAGAAAAACAACATCATTTCATTTAACAATGTCGAATGTGAATATTTTAATTTACTTCTTATATATTTTGCTCTTATCGGGATATCGATATTCAGTAATTTTTCTATAGCGAGACTGTAGCATTGTTCATTACACATCATAGATACGTAATCCAATCTATCAAAGTATGGCAAAGCTTGGGTGTATGTTTTGTATTCGATTAGTTTCTCCGTGCCACGGTGGAGAAGACCTATATGTGGGTCAGCTCGACGAACAACCTAAGTATCACATATGTTATTGAAGATAAAAAATGTATATATGATTTATTTAAACGGACAATACCTCTCCATCAAGTTCAAGAACTAGACGAAGTACACCGTGAGCGGCTGGATGTTGAGGTCCGAAATTCAAAGTTACATTTTGCACTTTTTTTTCCACAAGAGTTATCTTTCCTGAAATCGATAATATGTTTATATTTGCAAATTTTTTAAAATAAAGAGGTTTAATGGAAAATTGCATTACTATTATATGGAATTTGCGGAAGATTAGCTAAATATTCGTCAGGATACAAAACTGGTCCTGTCGAAAAAATTTCGGCAAATTCAGGGTCGGGATACCATCTTTTAGCTCCTCGGTTTGGGCTGTAAAACAAACAAAAAGGTATAAGAAAGATTATTTTTATAGTTCACATTAAGGCTGTATCGTCTCTAACTTCGTTGGAGTCATAGATTTTTAAGAGGAGCCAGAGTTATAAGAAGTCAATTGGCTTCGATTGATTTTCACTATTTTCTTTAATGCTATGGTTAAAACTGATTGTTTACAAATATCAATACAGATTAACAAAATAAAAGACCGGTTATGTTTTATCGACATATTCATAGTAAATATGATATTTAATGTAAATGATATTTTTTGAAAAAAATTATAATTTCAATATAGAAGACTTCCAAAATTTAATAGATTCATCGTTATAATAAAATATAAAAGTTTGGAGAGCTATTATTTTCAAATTTTTAATTTATAAGACTTTTGGAATATTTTATTTGCGTGTTGAGTGTTTTATTTTGGAGTGTGCTATTACATGTTTTATTACCTACTATCAATTTTTTACATTGACAAGAAAGTTTGATATTACTAAATTCACTCAAGTCGGAATTGGGGTCAGAGCCAGAGTCAATGTCGAAGCTCAGTAAAAATCAATTTCAGAATTGGAATTAGTCAGAATTGAAGTTAAGCACAAGTCAATTTTGGAATCGGAGTCGAAGTTAGTCATGGTTGGAGTTAGTCAGAGTCAGAGTCAAAGCTAAGGCAAAAGTAAACTTCTGAGTTGGTAAATTTCGAAGAGAATATACAGCTCTATATGTGACACTACGTTTTTTTCAAAAATGACTAAACCATTCAGCGATTCGTTATAAATGATCTATTATGAAGAAAAAACTCGCATTTCCTTCAGGTCATCGCGACGATGACCTGAAGTAAAACTGACCAAAACCATCAATATTATTGTGCAGACATAAACGGGCATAACCCCAACGGATTATGTAACGAGTGTCAAGTGATTATCGAAGAAGTGGAAGACGTCTAAGAATACTAACACATAATGCGGCAAAGAAGTCGAGGAGGGCAAGAGCGCGCGGCTCGCTCCGGCCGCAAGCCGCGCGCCTAACACAAGACAGCGAGACATTACGACAAATCTAACTGACAGCCGTCACCAGCCGTCACACTACAGGAATGCCAGCTTGGCGATTATCAAAAGTGCCAATGTAAATGGGACAATGTATTGGTCACAGTATTTACATTACAAATTCACAGTGGTTGGGGGAAGCTGACGCACACGAAGTAAACCCACAGGAAGCAAGCTCACATGCTTTTGAAAATTTTCAAATTTTCAAATTAAAGTGAAAAACGTTTAACACGAAACTGGAAGCACCACAATGCGTTTTTGTGTTAAAAGAATTTCACGTTAGACGTAATAGTATAGGTACGTCCATAATATTTTGTCAGTACGTCAGTACCAAAGTAATATTTCTTGTTAACCGGATTTCTCCCGTTAAGCGATTTCCACTGTAATATCATTATTATCATTTTGATAAAATCATTTATGTAAACTTTCAAAATCCTTTTCACAGCCCTGATCATTGGTAGCGAACCTTTTTTCGTTCATGTATCATAATTTCCAAACAAATATTTTGTGAGTATCGGGCGTGTCATGGAAGTTTTAATGATAAAAAAATATTTCAAAAACTTGTTTGATTAAATGATACGAAAATTTTCGAAAGCATGTGAGCTTCCTACGTGTGAGCTTGCTTCGTGTGAGCTTGCTTCCTGTGAGCTTGCCTCGTTTGAGCTTGCTTCGTGTGAGCTCGCTTCGTGTGAGCTTGCTTCCTGTGAGTTTGCTTGGTGTGCGTTAGCTTCCTCCAACCTAGGTAGAAATCACATCAAATTCAAAATTTCTGATGCCAATTAACTCAACATCTCCCTATTTCGATATTTTTGCGATTGTGTACTAGCGTCGGTATGTGCTACCTAGTAGGTATCAATATGTTCCAGCGTTGGTATACGTCAGCATCATGTGTGCTAATGCCATTTGGGCAAACGTCTGGTCACCATTACTATATGTATATTACTGATAAATGTACTGTTATGGTTCACGATTAGAAACGTCATGTGAGCACGTGTGCTTGTCGCTGTTGACATGTGGTGCCGGTGACAGTTTGTTCCGTTTCTTTCTCTCGTTTAGATTATAAAGAGCTCTCAAGATGAAGAATAAATCCGGAAATCACAAGTCGACGAATCGGTTTAAGGTTCGATTGTGTTTTTTTTCTGTTTATTTATAAAGTTTCATGTTTTAAATGGCTAACCTTTAAATCTGTTATGTATTTGTTAATGTTTCAGTTTGTCACATTTACCGAGCGTGTAAATTCGATTGATATTCGTAAATCTGCTCTCTATCGAATCGAACATGTGAATGCCGATAAACCGGAGGAAAACGAAACGTATTTTCATAACGCACTTGTAAGATGGAAGGTACTGAATCTTACAACAGAATATATCAATTTTGCAAAGAAGATTGAAAATATAGTAACTTTACCACAATTGTTACATAAAAAAGAAGAAGTTGTTTCACTATTGCTAGAACATTTGAGTCAAGCAAACTTGCTTACATTACAGCCTTTATTAGAGTAAGATGGTTTTTTTTGAATCGTAATGTATTGATGTTCTTTTTCTTATTTTACTATAATTTCAGGTTAGTTGTTGTTTTGGCGAAAGACCTACAAGAAGATTTTTATGTTTATTTTCCTAAATTTTTAGACTGTTTAGTAATTTTATTAAACACTAGAGATCCAGAACAATTAGAATGGACTTTGATATGCATAGCATTTTTATTCAAAGCTTTAAAATCTTATCTAAAACGAGATATAACAGTTGTATTTAAATCAATATTGCCGTTGCTGTCAAGTCCTACAAAATGGTACATCAGGAATTTCGCTGCTGAAAGTTTTGCGTTTATCGCTAGAGATGTGAAAGACAAGAAAAAATTTATTGATAAATTAGTGAAAATCGTTCATTTAAACGATGAAGTGAGTTAAATTTTTTATTTTCATATAATCTGTGTTTTAGTTGGTTTTCAACATAAACTATTTTCATTTCAGGCCATCGCTGGTTGTGGACATTTGCTTTTCGAAGTTATTCATGGAGTTGGTAATCAGTTTCATAGTTGTTCTGGAACTTTTATTTCACTGTATTTGGAAGCTCTCAAAGATACTTCTATCGATAGACAAATTCTTTTTGATATTCTCACTCAGAGTATGGGCGATATGCTGGAAACGATAAATCCTAAATTAAGTGATACATTTTGGTCAACTGTTATACAATGCGTGTCTTCTTTATTCGATATTCAAAAAATCGACAGTAAAACTGTTTGGAAACTTTCTGGTGATGAGGATTCGTTGAAATACATTTTGAAACTTATTGGTCAAGCTTTGGAACATGATCAAGGAAGATTTCTTTCAAACCCTTTACCCATCATAAATCTTATCAGTAATTTGATGAGTTCTGAATTGTCGCAACAAATATATGGAATAATAGCACAGATAGGAATATTGATATTATTATGTTCGCATATAAACTTGCCCCATGAAAATTCAGTGTCGTTTGTGAAAAAGTTAATTTCTATCCCTTATCCTGAGATCGTGACTGAATTTGTACACGAAGTCGTTTCATGTTCTAGTTTCGATATGATAGTTTTCCCTCATTTTATCGAATCAATAACTATTATTGATACCAATATAATTAGAGCTCTTGGTAAAATTTGTATAAAAAAGTCTCCTTTATGCAAAAATGGTTCTGATATCTATACTTGGGTAAAATACCCAATTGATTTAGGATTTAAAAGCAGTAGATACTTTAGTTTTTTAATGGAAGTTATCAATGAAAAAACTTCTACTATGTTGCGATCACCTGACGATTGCTTGAATGCTTTGATATGTTTACCTCATATTAAAAATATTGACTCGACAGAAGTGAAAACTGGCTTAAAAAATTTGATCAGTAATTTAATAACCCGATTAGATTATTCCCATCGAGGTTTTGAAGGTATTGATGTTAAAAAAAACATTTTGTTTTGTTTGGCTGTATCTGTTGAAAGTGCAATACACTTATTGAAACCTGAAAATGTCGATGAAGTGTGCCACACTAGGGAAATGATAAGTGCATTATCTCCGTTTCTTTTGGACCACCGATATGTTTGCTCTTTAAGAATATTGGATGTCATATTAACTATAAAAGAAAGTGAACATTTATTGGAATTTGAAATTCTACAAGAATTACACAAGAAACTTGAAACTAATCTTCTTTCTCCTTTTCATGAGGTAATTAATAAAATTTGTAACTTTTTATTTATTTTTAGTAACATATATAAATTAAATATTTATAATTGCAGATTCGTCTCTTGACTACTCATATTTATAGTCTTTTTGAGACAATTATGCATGATTTTCTTCAACCTGTCCACAAAAAGGAATCGAAAAAATCAAACAAAAAACATCTAGAGACAGATATTAATATTACACCAAACAAAATTGAATCTTTCAAAGTTTTTTCATTATGTCATTCTGTTGAAAGCCTTCAATTGTCTGTAGAAACATACAAAGAGCAACTTCTTAAGCTATCGAAAGTTTCGTTCGATTCTCTTCAGTATAAATTCATCAAAGATACTGAATACAAATATTTCCCTCTAAAGTTCATACTTGGATTTATGAATGTAAACTTCAAACTTTTGTGGGAACCATTAGAAAATTTGGCATTATCTTTTGCAAATGGATTAGAAATTAACGATTTCTGGGAAATATTTTATCCTTGCCTTCAACAAGCCGTTAAAAATGTAAGAGAAATGCAATATTTTGATTACAGTGATTTTCATGGACAAACCGACATTTTGACTTCAATTTTCTCTGATTATTTCATTCTAAATGATAAATCCGATTATCCATTGTATAGAATACATTTGTTGGAAGTTTTAAGTCAAGCTCCAACAATATGTGAAGTGAAAAATAAAGATATCACAACTATCTTCTTAGACTTTATGAAAGTGGAATTTAATAGACCTCAACCTGTCAATATTTATGATACTTCTGTGTGTATCGATGATAAAAAAAATACTGCGAACAAGGAAACAGTTGGAGACGAAGAAATCGAGGAATACGAAGAATTCGAGGAAGATGACGCTGAAGATAAATCCCCAATAAATAAATTGACTTACGATGCATTTATCGCTCATCTGAAAATTTATTCATGCATTCAAAATCCTAAATCATTTTATAAAGAACAAAATTTACAAGCGATATATTCTCAGTTTTTAATGCACAAAAATCCATTTATACAAAAAGTAGCATTGGATTGCATAATGAAGTACAAAAACAAACACATCACACCATACAAGGATCAGTTATATAACCTCATTGATGGCAAAAAATTCAAAGGAGAATTGCGCACTTTTAAATTGGGAAGCGACAGTGATTGCATACGAGCTGAAGATAGAGACGTATTGATGCCAGTGGTTTTAAGAATCGCATTCAGCAAAATGATCACAAATACAGGAATAGATAAAAAAGGTGGTAGTCAAATGAGGCGATCTCTCGTTATGAGATTTTTGTCTGGCTGCACCGAAAGTGAATTGATTGTATTTACCGATATGGCATTTCAAGTGTTTATCGATTATATGAATTTAGATATTCAATCTTTAAGTCAAAAAATGAAAGAATCATATAAAACTCTAACAACACTAGCGCCTAAGCGTCTTTTGGGATGTTTAAATCTTGTTGATAATATGCGTGAACAATTTGTGAAACCTGGTGAATCACAACTTTTATCTAAGTTACTTCGAGTTGTATTTTGTATTGGTTCGTTTATCAAAAGTGTGTTAGAAGGAGAAGATAAACTAAAACCTGGTTATTCGAGTATTTTAAAAAATATTAGAAGTAATTGTATTGTTTGCATTGGAAATTTTTTCAAGCAGCTTGATCAATGGACTTGGTCTGAAACGGAAATAATTTCTGTGTTCGAGATCTTCATATGGCCCATAATCGATAAATTGCCTATTGAAGGAATTCATAGTCCCACAGCTCTTTTGAAGCTTTTCAACGTGTGGAGTATTCAACCAAGATACCATATATTTTTTCATATTTGTAAAAACGACGAGACAATTCTACCTTATTTACTTGATCTTTTGTCCAGTGGAAAACTTAATTTTTCTGTCAATGAAATGTGCTTGTTGATATTAGAAAGATTATTGACGTTAGAATATACCGACGAAAATGTTATTCAAATATCTCAAAATTCTTTGGCACACATCGATACTGAAACGATCGCAAAATTAGATTTAAAAGAAAATTTAAATATTGGCAGTCAAATTCTTGTTTCTCAAATCTCGAAACTAGTGCCAATTTTGAAAAATAAATTTTCTAATGTGAATCCGAAAAAACTTCAGAAACGGGATATAACAATTTTATCTAGGATCACTGAAATTGTGAACGATCCTCAAAGTGTTGATACGTTATTACAATTTTCTTTGCCTATATTGTTACAACGCATTAGGTCATCCGACCAGGAAGAAAATTTAGAAATGTCTATCGAAGCATTAACAAAATTACTGAGCAAGACATCATCACCGAAGCAGCATATTTTGTTTATTATTCCTCTGTTCAGTAAAGTAACGACAGCTCGAGCAAGAAAATTATTATGTGAATCGATGAAAACATTAGCAAGTTATTGTGATGCTGAAGCGATTGAATCTCTATCCATAACTGCCGAAATAATGACTGAAATGAACGCAACCGATGAAAAATGGATCGAGCAACCGGATTTTGAACGTAGATTAGCCGTTTATAAAAGAATACATAAAATGTTCGAAGATGATCTTATAAATGTAGAATTGGCATCGTTGATAGTTCACAATTGTTTCTTTACAATTGCTCATTCGAACGATTTGGCTTTACGCAGCAGTGCGTCTGATTGCTTATTCAAGATTGTGCCCAAACTGATTGTTAAATTCAAAGATATAGATTTTTTTATAAATGACACTATTTTGAATCTGATTAAAAACGGTATTAAAAGTGATAGTGAAGTCTTAAAAACTGAAACTATTTCATATTTGGGAGAACTTGTACGAGAATGTTCAGATTCTATTCCGATTTTCAAAGAATTGTATCCATTGACCAACAAATTGGATAAAGAGATCGATTTCTTTGAAAACTTACAACATTTACAAGTTCATAGGAAGACAAGAGCATTTTTGAAATTTTGTAATTATGTAAAAACTCTTCAAAAAGCACCGTCTTCGAAAGTTTTGATGCAATTTATCCTTCCTCTCGCATCTCAATATATTTGTAATGAAAAATATGTAGAAAAGTATACTTTGGTCGAAGCCGCTTTAGAAACTGTCAGTGTTATATGCCGACTTTTACCATGGCATCAATACGAAATCATTTTGAAATATTACTTGAATAAATTGCATAATTCGACAGATCATCAAAAGCAGTTGATAAAGTTAATTTCTTTTATATTAGATTCGTTTCACTTTGATCTTTCGAAAGCTGGAAATGTTGCTCAATTGAGCTCAAATATAAAGGCTGCTGTCAATAAAAAAGCGAAAGATAATAAAAATGAAGATATGGAAGTGGATGAAATTCTTAAACAAGATGTTGAAATGAAAGAGATTTTAATACAAGATGCTGAAATGAAAGAAATTTCAATACAAGAAGTCTCTGAAATGAAAGAAATTGCAATACAAGAAGACGCTGAAATGAAGGAAGTTGAAAATCAAATTTCAGATATTGTAGCATATGAACGTATACAGGTACTGTCTCCTTCTGCAGCCAAAAGAGTAATTTTCGTCATCACATCTGATATTTTAGGAAAATTAAATTGGTAAGAGTTTTAATGCTATTGATTGAATTTAAAAATAAACTATTTTTAATATTAATTTTCTGTTTAGGAGTTCTTCTCAAGCAACCGAGCATGAAACTTTACACAAATCTCTAAGGAAAGATGGTAATACAAAACGAGAATTCGATGAAAAATTAAGAATTCCTATGGGATTTGCTATAGTAAAACTTCTTCAGAAACTTCCTCAACCAATGCTCGATGATAATATTTTAAGGTATGTATTTATTTTTTTATATAAATATTCCTTAATAAATAAATTAGTATTTAAATAAAACATTGATTTTTTTTACAGTATATTCATTAAAATTATTAACTTCTTGAAATCTCCTCTTATAAATGTTCGAGCATCTGCCAGAGATATAATCTCCAAAATTATGCTCTCTGTCGGTTCGAAATATTTCAATATGTTATTGAATCATTTATCAACCATGCTGACCAGGGGTATTCATGTTCATATATTAATTTCAACTGTGTATACGTTACTAGAGACACTTGAAAACAAATTTTCACGTGGAGAAATGGATAAATACCTCGAAAACATACTTAAAATATGTTTGAACGATCTATTCGGTCACGCTTCTGAAGAAAAAGAAATAGTTAAAATTGGCATTAGAGCTCCCGAAGCAAAGCCAAGCAAAAAAAGTTTTCTAACACTTAAAATCATAGCACAAAATATAAGCAGCAGATGTATAATTAATTTGCTAGCACCTTTTAAAAACGTTATCGAAAACACACACTCTAAAAGATCAGTATTGAAAGTCGAAACATGTTTTCAACATATATCTGCAGGACTTTCAACCAATGAAAACATTTCGATAGAACAAAATTTAATATTCTTATGTGGAATTTTCTCGGAAAGCGTTCCTAAATTGAGCACAGTGAAAAAGCTGAAACCAGAACCTATTTATTTGGATGAAAAAAAACCAGAAAAGCCCGACTGTTATATAATTCCAGCCGATCCAAAAGGAAGCAAAAAGATGCCCAAAAAGAAACAAGCTCGTGTGTCGTCTCATGCAAACGCCCACGTTATTATTGAGTTTGGTTTAAATTTACTACATATCATTCTCCAAAAAGACAAGATAAATTCCATAGATTGTAGACCATTTTTAGATCCGATGATTCCGTATATATTGGACGCTTTGAAGAATCCTCAAGTCAGAATATGTACACTAGCTATCAAATGTGTTATGTCTTTTTGGGTCAAAAAAATTAATTTGCCCAAACTGAAATTGAAAATAGACGATGCCGTTCAGTTTATATTCGCTATTTTACACAAATATGCTACATCTGGTTTGAATAAAAGAGATGAAAATTTCCATCTTGTTTCTAATTCTTTCAAGGTTTGTAATTTTTTTTATTCATTTTAAAAACTACTTTGTTACAATTCATGTTTTATATGTATGTAATTCGATTTATAGGCCGTCACAGCATTGATAAAAAATGTTCATTATCATTCTCTTAACATTGAACAAACTAAAACACTTCTTATGTATGCTGAACACGACATACATGATTTTGAAAAACAAGCAACTGCATTCTCATTACTGAGAGCTATTATGAGTGCAAAATATGATTTGATAGAGATTAAAGAGATTATGAAAAAAATCACACAAATAACAGTTACTAGCGAATCTCCGAGAGCTAGGGAGGAATCAAGTCACGTGTTGATGTCGTATTTATTAAATTATTCCACACCGAAGATTATAAAACAGCATTTAGAGTTTTATGTGAAACAATTGGAATATGAGATTGAATATGGAAGAATAGCTGCTGCCAAAATTTTACTTTCCATGATCGAAAGTTTTCCAGAGGTTCGTTTTAATTGCACAACGAATATTTATCATATTATATTGACAATTGACAGTCATTGATAAAAAATCATTTTTTTTCAAGGATACACTGACTGTTCATTCTTCATTTATATACATTTCATGCGGGATGAGATTAGTAAATGAATCATTTGAAGATTGCAAAAAACCAGTTGTTCTTTGTATTGATCGTTTACTGGAACGGGCGACTACAGTTAAAAAGAACGAATTGTTCAATTTGACTCTTGTCATGTTTTCTGATGACAAAGTGAGTATTTAAATAAATAGTTATATTTATAAGATTGATGTAATATATTTATTTTATGTTTTTTAGCCAACTCATAACGAAATGGCCTCACAGTTGCTTAGTAGACTTTTGAAAGTCGAAGGAGATACGTTTAAAAAGAGAATAGATATTTTGTTACCGAAAATATCAGAAAAGTTATACGGTAACAATAACAGTGTCGGACGGTTTGTGAAATTATCCAATGTTGATGAACCACAAGAGTCAAAAGATTTTAGTTATATAGAAATTTTGAATCTTCTCTCTCAAATTTGTCAAAATTGTCCTTCAATTTTCACTGAGAAAGTGTATCAAGAAATTATCGATGAAATTGGTGTTAGTTGTCAGCAATTGTTGGCTTATTCGCACTCTGTCGTTAGATTGGGTGCTACGAATTATTTGACTTATTATTTCCAAAAATTAGACAAAATCGAATTTTCTGCTAATGTACGCGGAGAATTAGAAACACAAAGACAATTCTGTCATAGTGTAGTGCCATTAAAGAGTCTTATTTTAGATTTATGCTCTCAATTGATCCCTGGTGGTGTTACAAAAGATCTTAGCGTTTCGGTAATACACACTTTTCTTTAAATTATTATAAATTTATATTGTAATTAATAAAATCTTATTTATATTCCAGGTTTGTAAATGTATTTCAGTATTATTAAGTCTTGTAAGTAATTTTGGCTTTAACAAAAAATCAAAGCGAAGATGAAATTGATAACTATATAGATTGTGTTTGGATAGCGAAAAAAGTAAAATCTGCTGTTAATTCTGAAATTGCAAAATCCCCAAATTGCACAATTGTGGTTTGTAATATATTATTACTATTTTTACATTCGATAATTTATATGACCTTTACTTTCATATTTGAATTGGTTTTTATTTTTTAGAGATTTGCTGTAATTGACATGATCGGGGAAATAGCAAAATCCTTGGATGACGATAATATACTTAATATCTCACAAATACTAATGACGTGCTTGTTGAGAGAAATTTCTTCTTCTAACGCTTATTGTGAAGATTTGAAGAACCGAGCAAATGAAGTTGGATCTATTTTAAATAACAGACTGGGTAGCGTCGTTTATAATGATCTAGTATCGAAAGCTTTAGGTAAACTTGTTCACAAACGAAAGGAAAGAAAATTGGTATGTTGCTTATTGTTTATCATACAAAAAGAATCTTTTATGATTTCCGATTCGTTTTTTAATGTATTTTTTTTATCATTTAGAAAATTGTGCAAGATAAAGTTAATAATCCAGAGAGAGCTGCTAAAAGAAAACTCGCGCTCAATGATAAAAAAAGAGAGTACAAAAAACGAAAAACTGACAGAATTAGAGGAAAAATTCCTAACAGGAAAACCAAGTCAGTTCCTGTTGCAATGGATGAATTTTGAATTGTTTATAATTTTTTTTCATGAACTGTGATTATTGAAATATAGAAATAGAAATATGAAATAAATCTTTTTCATTTTCCACAATTTTTACGGTTTATACGATTTTTTTGGGAACAAAGAGCTGAACTGAAAACCGGAACGAAAAAAATAACGGTTCGAAGCCCCGCTAAGAACAATATCAATAAACTACGTTTTTCAAGCAAATTTTCTATGGAGATGTGAATGGAAAAAAATAGCATCCAACGTAGAGGTTATGCAAGCGTCAATGCGAGCGTCGCGCCGCAATGCGCATGCGCAAAAGAAGCAGAATCCGCCACTTTTGCACATAGTGCTACCACACTTCTACATTTTATCAGTGTTATGTAAGGGAAACATTTTAAACGTGCGTTGAATGAAATAAATGTGTATTAAACCTGAGCATTAAATAAAATAAGTTTGCATTAAAAAAATAATTAGTGCATTTTGCACGAGCATTAAAACGTGTGCATTAGAAAAGATATCTACATTTAAACGAATGAACGTGGATTAGAACAGGATGAAATACCAACCGTACGACCATCATTCACAACTTTCATAATACCTATATAATCGATTCGCAATAAACAGAATAAAAAAAAAATAAAAAAAATGGATTAAATTGTTAAAATGTATGCCACCTATCTGTCATTTTAATGCACAAACTATTCATTCTATTGCACATTTCATTTTTTTTAATGCTTACTTTATACTGCACAAAATTATTTGTTATATTACACTCGGATACGAGATTCTTTAATGCACCAGAAATAATGCATGTCGTATATTTTTCTAATGCACAAATAATTCGTTTTAAGGCACAACCAATTTTTTTTATGCACAGTTTCATCGCACCTTTATGTAAACTTTTCGTTCGCCTAATACCACATTCGGTAAAAAATATGTATTCAGAAATATTAGCACGTGAACGAAAAAAGGTTCGCAACCAATGATCCGGGCTATAAAATGGACTCGAGTGTTTACGTAAACGATTTTATCGAAATGATGATAATGATACTATAGTGGAAATCGCTTAACGTGAATAATCGTTTAACGAGAAATAGTACTTTGGTATGTAAAAAATACTGTGTACGTATACTGTAAAGTTTAATCTGAAATTCTTTTAAAATGAAAAATATATTTGGTCCTTTCAGTTTCGTGTTAAACGTTTTCCATTTTCAATTGAAAATTTCGAAAACGTGCGCTTGGGTCATGTGCGCTTTGATCATATGCGCTTAGATCCGGGAACCATTTTGTCCCAAATAAATTCTGGGGTTTGAATGGAGATGTAACCTCGATCATGACAAACGAGGTTAAAGGAAGGAAAAACAAAATTGTTTTTTTTTTATATTGCACTCTATGAATAAAATAACGCTTAATACGAGATTTTTTGAATGCACCACAAAAAATGCACATCGTACATTTTTCTAACGCACAAATAATTCATTATAAAGCACAATCCATATATTTTTAACGCACAGTCAAATCACACCATTACACAAATAAACCAAAAAAAAAAAAACATCAAAACATTTCCACACAAAATTCAGGCGCATCCACACCGCTGAAACCCACCCTGAAACAAAAACTCATTTGACGTTTAATTTTCACCACTAGCAACACCCCAGAACAAATCGACGAACGAGCAACGTTTGGAATTCTCCTCGCGTTTTCAGTTGGCCGGCGGCTTTCGCGCTCGCGCCCGCGTCGCCATTTCCCGCCCACACGTCGTGAAAATAAACAGTGGTACGATCGATAGGGCGCATTAGCGTGGCGCAGCCCCTTCCGCGGGGGGCGGGGGGGGCTGGGGGCTGCGCCCTCCCTGGCGCCCCCCCCCCCCCCGCGCCCTCATCGATTGGGGGTTGACGACGCGAAGCGAAACGACCCCCGTTCGTTTTGAACGCGCGCGTCTTTTGCGTTTTGAATTATGGTCGTGTTTTAGCGGGTTTGGAGTGGTGTGCGGATTTTTTGTTGGTGCGAATGCGTTTTTGGTTGAGGTGGTTTTTTTATGGGTTGGATATTCTGGGTTTGAATGTGATTTTTGGTGATGGTTTGTTTGTGTGAAATGTGATGGTTTTTTATGGGTTGGATATTCTGGGTTTGAATGTGATTTTTGATGATGGTTTGAAATGTGATGGTTTTTATGGGTTGGATATTCTGGGTTTGAATGTGATTTTTGATGATTGTGTGTGAAATTAGATGTTTTTTTTTATTTGAATTGATTGTGAATTCTGATGTGTAATTTTAATATTTAAGTATTATTAGAAGTAGGTATAATATGTACTTCCATAAATTTGCACAATAAATCGCATTTGAGATTCTGGTCGCAAAATACGAATTTCATGCTTTTTTTATGTTAATTATTCTTTTGTAATTCATCGGTTTTTATTATTCTGAAATAAATTTTTTTTATTTTCTTTTCAATATACTTTTTTTTGGTGCATGTCCAACTCGATGATGTCATTTTAATATATTGAGTGGTTTGGATTCGATCACGATTTAAATATTTAAATAATTTATTGTAAACCGTAAAGGAAATTTTTGTTTAAATTAACAAAATTTATCACGTGTCAATGATAAAATAAAAATCAATTATCAAATTATGATTCGTATCGAAAATACAATGATTTCTTACAGATTGACGTATATAATTCATTTGAGTTGATTGTAATAAGAACATATTAAGATTCAAAACGTACACTACCGATTTTATATATGTATTTTCCCACCGTAGGAATTGCATGCGAAAGGACACAAAATTAAACTATATTTGCGTTTTATTTATAACGTTTATTATTAAAATATAATAGATTTAGAATATATTGAATAGAATTCAATCGAAACGAAAAATATCGCATGGAAAAAACGATGGATTTTTTTTTCTATAGTTTTATTCATATTAGAAAAATTCGAAAAAATATTTTCTGTCACTTCCGATTTTGTCTATTTATCTAAATATTTTTAAATGATATTATTTGAAAATTGTTTTGAATGATAAATTCGATAATATATTGGAAAAAATGGGTGGGCAAATATATGTATTTTATCGATAGTGTATTTGCACCAAGATAATAATAATATAACATCTGACAAATCAAGAATCATTCAAAGATACGAATCTCCCATTCTTCATATAAAAAAGCTTGAAAAATAAAAAATTCCAATCGAATTCATAAAAATCTCAAAATTCTCAATTTGAAAACGCCAAACGTTTAAATACTATACTAACACTTTACTGACTGAAATAGGTTAGTTGCGGTTGCGGTTCGATGACTAATCCAAACTATGCATCGGACACTTTATCTGGCCGATCGAACTCCGCAATGGCCGTAAATCCAACTGCAATGGCCGCGACGATCCCGCGCCAATTTCCCGCCAGATTCGGCAAAAAAACGGGACAAATCCGCCGTTTGGTGTCCATGTTTGCGTTTAAGATTAAAAGAGGGTACGGTGAAGTCTCGATTCGTGCGGGTCGGAATTTGGATGGAATTTTGATAGGGAATAAAAGAGTTGTATGTTAAGAATTGGGGAATTTTGATGTTTTGGTATATTGGGATTTAAAAGTATTAATTTTAGGGTATGCGCTGTGTCTACTGCATCTATGGACCGAACTCTATGTACAGAATCATTCATTGATATAAATATATTTTTTTGATTGATGCACTTTGTATTTTTAAAATTGGAATGAAAGAGAAGAGTAAGAATAGGAATATTTTTTTAATTTCTGGTAAATTGGTATTAAAAAGTATTACTTTTAGATGCAGAATTTCAAGGCATGCACTGCATCTACTGCATCTATGGACCGAACTCAATATACAGAATCATTAATTAATATAAATTAGCATGATAAATATATATTTTTTATCGATACACTTTGTATTTCAAAAATTGGGATTGTGTAGTTTTTATTTGATAAATTTAATATGATAAAATGATAAAGAAAACAAAACAATGATCAAATTATCACTATTCATACAATATTGTTTTAAATCATAATATACGGCTTATATAAATTCCGCACGAGGACAGAATCTTTTTGATATAATCTGATGTCTGAGAAATTAAATATTGAAATAATTCATTAATAAAAGTTTCAAGTCAATTGATGATATATTACGATCACATCCACCCACTAACCGTGTAACTAATCGCTTATCTTCTATGAACTATAAATACGTTTAAAAAAGCTTAATAATATTTTTATTTCAAGATTCAATCGAGAGTTTAAGTTTAATCAAGATTGTCGATGGTGCTAATTTAATAAATCAAATTCAACATAAATCGTACATTCACTGTACATTATATTAGCACGAAATGCATCAGCCAATGGTATATTAGGGTAAACTTTCAAATTTAGCTAAATTAGCCATACGGAGACAGCTGTTCCACATAAAAGCAATATCGTCTCTCAGATTGATACTTGGAAGTTGGCACGTGGATATGCTTTGTTCCTAAATTGCCAACGTTATATTATATCCACGTGCACAACAAATTAAAAGCGGTTTCGCAATATTGAACGCAGGAAAATTGTTTGAAACACGATTTTCGGAAGCGTAATCAAATATTGGATACCAATTGATTGTAACAAGGAAAAGAAGTCGACTTTTGCTAATTCGCTAAAAAAAGTTGCTTTGAATAATTTCTTATCTAAATGCGAGATTGCTCGTTGTAAATTAAGATTAATGTTTTATCACTGTAATATAACATGGATACCGTTTTCGGGTCGTATAAATACATTGGATTTACGACATTCAATCCAGTAATTGTTTTGTTTTTTTTTGGATACTTGCTAGAAAAATCACCAGAAATACACTTCGGACCTTTCGATAAGATTACGTTTTATCGCGATAAAGTGCAATGAAAATAATATAGTGAAAATCTGATTCAGTAGGAAACTACCAGTATTACGGATATCGTAAATACCATTGATAAAACCGACATGTTTTTATTTTATTTATTCAAGAATTCGTTCGATACGTTTATACATTTCTAAAAAAATATGCTTTTATACAATTCTAATTTTCAAATATTTAAGATTGAAAGGGCTGAAAATATTATCGGATATTTGCTTGAACGTTCCGTCGAAGATATTTATTTATATAGCGGATTATGACTGAGTGAGATCATCAAATCTCGAAAATACTTCAATGGAGCTTTGATGGCTTTTCAAATATGTTGTTCTAATGTGGAATTATCTCTTCGGCTTAATATATTTATGTTGTGGTGTGGTATATGAATGATTTTCTTGGAGGGTTCTGAATCCCTTTGAAAAATGAATAAGAGGGAACGAATGTTGAATATAATTATACGCTTTGTAAAGCATGACATTTACGTTTATATTGAAAAATTATCATAATTTTTGATCGAGGTAGTGAAATGTATCATTTGTTATATTATATTTAGGTAGATGTATTATAACATAGTTACGTCGAATTCACTTTCTTAATGTGAAACCTTTTAGCTGAACTCTTAAGAAGATAAATTGGTTAACTTTATATATTTAGAAACGTTAAAATTAGAATGAAGATCGTTAAAGGAAGTAGATGTTGTAATAAAGTTTAGAAACGTTACTTAATTTGGCATGTGGGTTTTTATCTTCATAGTTTGGACTGAATATAAAAAAAACATATATGTATTGAAAAATCATACGAATTTTTCATTCAAAATATTTTATTATCACTAACTATTGCAGTGGTGAATACATTTTTTTTTAATCATTTGTGGGGCCACAAAAATCATAATAAAAAGTTTAATTATTTGAATTTGCAAATAAAAATTGTAATATTAGTTTTATGAATAAAATAAAAGCTTGAAAAAATGGCTCAATTTTTTTAAATTTAAGTGAATAACTCAACATTTAACCGACCCACAGACCGCGTGTTGTTTATTACTGATTTAATCAATCATCAAATTATTAACAACTCTTCTAAATAACTCAAAACCTATACAAAGTTACTTCTCAAAACACCTTCGATAGACTCCAACTTTTTATATGTTGCGCAATGTTTGTGAAATTGTTTATTTTTCGTACGACGCAAAAGAGTTTTGCGTTGTATGCGAACAATATAGTGAGTGCTCTGCTGATGTTATTCAAAATTAAACTCTTTCATCATTCCAAATTTTGACTTTTTCATTGACCTCCTTTCTCTATAACGAAATTTTAGCTTTTTGGTTAAAAATTAAAGCTTAAAATAAAAAAAAAACACTAACCTAATCATTGACATTTCCAAGATCATGAAAGAGAAGTGCGGAAACGAAGATAATGAAAAGGGAGAAGTCCAAATTTTGATCAAAAACTACCAATAAAGCTCTATTCAACAATATTGTTCGCATATGATGCAAAACTTTTTTGCGTTATACACGAACTAAGCAATTTCGTAAAAGACGCATAACACTCTCTTCTTACAAACCCACAACTAAAATCTAAGCGAAGCCCACTATCCTGTCACATGCACCCCACTCTATTCCAGTTTCCCGAGCAAACTTAGTTAGAAACCAACAACATCAGGCCACAACTAAAACGCCAACTGTTACATGCACCTCATTCTACGCCAGCTTCTTGAGCCAGCTTATTAGAGGCCACAACTAAAACTCCACCTTCCACCATTTCAGATCTACCACCAGCATGCTCCACCCATCCGACCACTGAACAACCGACTCGAACATAGAATGGTGCACCGTCCGACGTCCGCACGCGCTCCACTCCCCATCGTCTTCTCGTGAAGATGGGCGTCCGGCGACGACGTGGCTCCATCGTCAGCTCGGACGGCGACCCGTGACGACCCAGACCACCCTGAGGCTATGGTGTTGCTGACGTGACCCCGGCGGCCCGAAGATGCCCGGTCTGGTCGTGTTCGGCAGGCGCTGGGCCGTCGGCTCCGACGACCTCGTCGTGCCCGGCGCCATACTCTTCACGCTGCACTTCCTATGGTGAGTACTTTGGGGTCGGTCACCGTCTTTGTGCGGTGTCGTACGATGATGGGGTTTCGGTTTTTAGATGTGTCGCGGTCTTGTTTGTGTTTTTGGTCATGTTTGATAGGGTTGCGTCTTTTTTTTTGATGGATTTTTTTTGAATTTTAACTTTTATGTAAAGGAGACTGTGGCGCGTTTGGTTCGGATTTGATTTTTTTTATGGTGAGTACTTTGAGATCGGTCACTGTCGTCGTGCGGCGTCGCATGATGATGGGGTTTCGGGTTTTAGATGTGTCGCGGTCTTGTTTAGGTATTTGGTCATGTTTGATAGGGTTGCATCTTTTTGAATTTTAACTTTCGTATGAAGGAAAGTGTAGAATTTATCGAACGATTGTGGCGCATTTGTTCCGGAGCTGAATTTTTTTTATGGTGAGCACTTTGAGATCGGTCACTGTCGTCGTGCGGCGTCGCATGATGATGGGGTTTCGGGTTTTAGATGTGTCGCGGTCTTGTTTAGGTATTTTGTCATGTTCGATAGGGTTGCGTCTTTTTTTTGATAGATTTTTATTGGATTTTAACTTTTATATGGAGGAAAGTGTAGAATGTACTGAACGATTTCGATGTAATTATATTTATCGATTTTGGCGTGTTTGTTTCGAATCTGTTTTTTTTTGTTTTGGTTGTTATATATGTCGCAGTCTAAATGTATTTTCAGTCAATGTATATTTGAACAAGTCATAAATACACATGGTCTGGTCTAGGGTATGTATTGATATACATGGCTTGTCCATGTATATTTGATATTGCGGAAAAACGCTTACATACACGGACTAGAGTCTAGTCTATGTATAGGTAGGTTTAGTCATTAGACCATGTGTATTTATGACTTGTTCAAATATACATAGACTGAAAATATATCTGAACTGCGACATATACAAGACGCAAACAATATTTTTTCAAAGATATCATTATTATAGGCAAACTTGCCAATTTACAGCTGAAATTAAATATTCTAGAAGACTTGAGTTTTTTTGAACATCTTCCAAATATGACAGAAAAAATAATTTGAATACTGCTATGGTAATTTATGATTTGTAAAAAGATTTTAAACTTGAAAATGAGTCTAATTTTATATTTTAAAATACTTTAAAACGTTTTACGATTATGTTTCTAGGACAAAATGTTGCAGATTTGTGACATCAATTTCTAGTTTCTAAAAAGTTGCGTTCACATTTTGGATGACAGGTGAAATACTTTCTAGAATATTTCTGTGGGTGACAAATCATTATTTTTTTATATTTAACTATGTTAATACGATATTTTTTAAATATTTTATATCAGAATATCATAATATATATTCTATTATAATAAAAATTCTTATCACAATCTCATGACAATTAATGTGTTGAAATTAACGGATTTCGCTACCGCGATAACACAAATTAACCATATACGAATTCACCGCATCTTTCATAAAACTGAATTAAATACCGGAAATATTTTTATGGGCGATAAATAAAGCGATAAACCCAGAACGTCTAGCGCAATAGTTTTCGAATGCGGAATTTAATTCCGGGAGAATTCTTATTATGCCCTTCCATATTGTCGGCGAGAAATTTGCAGCGCCTCAATTTTAAATTTCGCGCCGTCTCGCAAACATTTTAATTAAAACGTCAAACGCTCCTTTGACGTTATAATAACAAATGTCCAAAAACGACCGACGAAATTCCATGACCGTAACGGCTCCGAAGGTACGTAGGTACGCGATTCGAAAGTGGCACGAGTTTCGTTAAAACAATCGGGCAAACTTGTAAAAGTGACGTGTAGTTTTGGCGTCGTCGACTTTGTCAACACGTGGAGTTTATAAATTTTGATTGGAGATATCCTGTCCTGAGTAAACGCGAGTTGGTGTTGGTTTAATGTGGAAACTTTCGTGGTGGACGTCGTCGAAGACTTGCGTTTGATCGAAAGCTTCAATTTTGAGGGGTTTGATTGATGTTGATGCTTTGAAGCATTTGTTGAAAGTAGGCATTTTGATTTTTCGATGATTTTAATTTTTCGAGAAATCTCTATTTCACTTCCCCGATTTCTCGAGAAATTTTGACCTATTAAAAAAATACATATGGCATTTTTTTTAGATAATACATTAGTAAGATTAAACACTTAAGTACCCAGATTATTTTAAAGAAATCCGTTACAAACCCAAGTATTATATTTGGTTAGTGAAATTACATAGCGTGTGCACCGGTGCTTTTGTGGCCCTAGTGCGAATCAATCGCTGCGAACACGGGTGCTCTTGTGGTACATAAGTGGTTAAATTTATTGCATATTTCGGGAACTTATTGTCCTTCTGTCCTTTTAATTTAATATTTAGTAAAGTGTATTGAAAATTTATCATGTCGGTAATGATATAACACGATGTTCTAAATCTAAGTAATTGATTTTTAATTGAAAAAATGTGCAGTTTAAAAAAAAATCATAAATCAATGCTTCTTGCCCATTTGAATAATAAAAATATATTTTGTTGCGAATATCTTAAGAAAAAATTTTGAAAATGCAAAGAGTTAAGACTTGAGAAGTATGCATATTTTCAAATCTTACAGTAATTTAAAAAAAACTGTGATTATAAATCTTGTATAATTATATAAATTTACTGTTTAATAATAAAAAATTCATTATAAAATTATCGAGGAATTTGCAAGTTTCTGAAGAAATTCTCGATTTTGATATTCTTGATTTTGACATTTATCTCGAGGAATTTTCGAGAACAAACACTAGTAGAAAGTGCTCGATTGATATGATTAAAAAAATATATTTCGATCTCAGATTAGTTGCAAATTTTAAAACGAAAACATTTTAATCTGATACAACTTTATTTGCAAAGTTCACGCGAAGCCCAACGTATTAATTTTTCAACTTTAATTAAGTATTGTACATTCGGGCCCAGTTTCAGGCTAATTAAATTAAATATCAAAGGAAATTAGCTCCGATATTAACATTATATAGTTCCGAAAACTCTGTAATAACGAAAACACTTAGGCAAACAAAATAGGTCGTTAGTTGGCCTTTTTTGGGCGCGTTCATCGATTGCGTGCAAACTCGAGATTATTATACAAAACGCGGTATGAAAAAAAAGCTTTCGATTTTTTTCCGACTTCCACACTTTGACGAAAATGGGAAAAAAAAATCATGGTGCGGAAAAGTAAAGTGCCCTTTAATTTCGGGCCTTTCGACCTATCGAATCGTAGACAAATTCGTATAACGGCGCAATAATAACGGCAAAAAACCGTCGATTATCCCCGAAAGTGGCGCGAAAGCCTCTTTGTTTTTCCGCTTTTCCATTTTCCCCGTTTCGACGGCAGTTTTGTTGTTCTTGTTGTTGTTTGTACGCAAACTCGATTATCAATTCGAGTTTCGCGAGCACGTCTCGTCACACACACATTACGCGTTATTAAATAACGGCGTCCAATTTGCGGAATTATTTTCGGAATTTGCGAATAATTAATACGTCTTCGTTTACCGACGTCGTTAATCAATTCGAGTGCTTTTCTTGCGGAGATACTTTCGTATCGCGTTTCGCGTGTAAATCATATTTATTCCGACTTTAACGGCGGTCGTAAATCATAGATCGTCGATTCGAAGTGGTTCGCGTTCATTTGAGGTACACTCGATCTTCTTTTTATACGGGGGATACGTTCCAGATACTACCGTGTAAAAAAATCAGTATGGTGACCAGAGCCGTAGCAATGTTTTTGGCGCCCTTGGCAAATAGTATTCGACACTTCTCAAAATTATTTTCCCTAAAAAAAGCTCGACGACTTTCAAAACTATAAGACAATTCTCAAAATTATTCGAATCACAAATTCAAAAAAAAGCCGCAAGCACCTTTGGCGCGAAACACGTCAGGTGGACAACGGTCAACTTGACAACGGTCGGGTGGCCGACCGCAGCTCACCGACGGTCAGGCGGACAACGGTCAGGTGGACAACGGTCAGGTGGACAACGGTCGGGTTGACAACGGTCAGGTCGACAACGATTTATTTAAAATAACGTATAATTCAAAATGTACATACTTGAGCTGCGTGTCATAATATATATTCAAACGACGAAATACAATTGCAAACGTATGTTTTATTTGCAAGTTACGTGCATTCAATGATAATATCAACCGCGACGAAGAAATATCGATGTACGGATATAATGACCAACGAACGTTCTTTTGCGAACTTTTACACGTTAATTACTCTGTACCTAGTAGTATCTTCATTTATTTATGATTCCTTTGGACATACCCAAAATTCCATAATGGAAAAGTATATATTGTACAACAGAATCGTTTTAATTAGATCGTTTTTGAACCTCGAGCAATTTTCTATTTAGAATCCATCGCCTTGCTATGAATACATTTTTTCTTAATTTTATTATAAAGAAAGGGATGTTATACTCATCTCAATTAACATGCTAGTCATCTAATTGGCGAACTAACTTGTATATCTGTCCATAATCATAGATAATTACTACATAATTTTAAAACACCTACATCATTTCAACTACCATATTTTATAAATGACATATAATAATTTAATAATAACGACGAACGTCGAACAAAGTAAAAGTAGAATAAATAGAATTTGAAAAAACTACTTTGTAAATCTGACTAAAATTAGAAAATAATTACCTTATAATTTTAAATCGACTTTTTTTAACAACCAAAATACTCTTATCTAGCATGCCGTGAATTGGGTGATGAGGAGTGTGTAGGTAAAAGTATAATTATATCTTAAATCAATTCAATTAAAATTAATCACGATGGTCTCTTATTGTACCTCTAATTTCGATCTATTTGTATCGTTTTAGCTAATAATTCCTGTTCTCGAAACAAACCGCCCGGCACATTTTTGCGGGTCACCTCTTATATTATCCTTAAATTAATAAAAAAATTTCGTGGCAGTAGCTTCTTCATTGTAGATTCGAGAATGAATTTAAACTAACATTTGAATCATTTGAACTATGAATCATGTCTTAACCGGGGATGATCTAAATCTTTACCTTATTGACTAACATCATATGGTATATTTTTTAAATATGTGGATGTATGGATATAATTAAATACACAATACTTCTTATAGTTATTTAAAATGTCGAATAATCATTTTTTTTCATACAGTCTACATACACTATCGTTATTTTTTATACTGTAAAGGCAACATCCGGGGACCACTTCGCTCGTTTTCGCATGTTTACTTACATATAACCTTCGTTGTTGAAAAAGATTTACAATTAGTTAATAAGTTTTCGACCATAAATACTTAAACATTATGATATTAAGTCATATAGATAACTAAATCAATTACGATCAAAGTTATTTTTTAAGCGATTTGCGTAAAAGTATTGTGAATAACAACGTTTATATTTTAAATTAATTAAAACCAAATGAAAATACTTAAACTCTATATTATAATATTGCATATTAAGTACTATTTAAATTGATTAACATAGTCGTATAAGTAAAGTGGTCGTTCGATATAAATTAAACTCACTTTTATAATGTGGACATAAGCATTTTTTTTGCTATAAGCATATGAAAACTTTTATTTCATATTTATTTATATTTATCTTGTTTTCTCTGATATGATTCAGAATCGTAGCAATAGCCAGTTACAGCACAATATTAAAAAAATGACAAAAGACATTAAGGAAATTTAAATAAAATGCTTAGTTAATTAATTAATTAATATACAGTCATTTATTTAATATGATAAAATATCAAATGAAACATGAAAAATAGACGACATTTATTGAGATAATAGACGTCATACAGGAAAAGTGTCATATATAAATGAAAAAAAAAAGGATTTAAAAGTTCGTTATACAAAGAAAGACGTCATGGATGAAAACATCACGTATAATATAAACAAATTTTAGTCAAAAGTGTATCATCAGATAAAATATATTTCAACTGATAAATAAACTTTGACTGTAACATACATATATATAAATGAAGAAGGATAAAAAAATCTCCAATATGGGTACATATGTATACAAAAGAAAGACATGATGAATAAAATCATCACATATAAACAAAATTTTATTATATACATAATAAAAGTTTCAAAAGGCATTGAAAAAAATAAAAGCTAAAATATGTACGCTGTAAATATATTGACGAAATTCGAAGCAAAAAATATACTCGTACATGCATTCCAGGAAGATGTCCTTGTTACAAAAAAAATTTTTTTCGCAATATTATCATTGGAATGATAATATTGCGAAATGACAATATTGACAATATTGATATCGTTGATATTATCATTGGAATGCACGTAACTTGCAAATAAAAACATACGTTTGCAATTGTATTTCGTCGTTTGAATATATATTTATGACACGCAGCTCAAGTATGTACATTTTGAATTATACGTTATTTTAAATAAATCGTTGTCGACCTGACCGTTGTCAACCCGACCGTTGTCCACCTGACCGTTGTCCGCCTGACCGTCGGTGAGCTGCGGTCGGCCACCCGACCGTTGTCAAGTTGACCGTTGTCCACCTGAACTGTACCGCCTTTGGCGCCCCAAAACTCACGCGCCCTTGGCACTATCCTAATTGCCAATGGGTTGCTACGGCACTGATGGTGACTATACAAATATTGGAGATAGGTTCCATCACTATATTTGGATAGAATTTCTATCCAAATGTTCTTAATAAAAAATGTGCAATGTGAAAAATTTTCGCCGTGTAAAATCATCAAAAAACATCGAATTTTTTTTATTAAATAATTATAATTACATCGGTATACCGGTCTACATCGAATCTTACTATTGTGGCATAATAATACATATTTTTATTATTTTTATACCGTGTTAAAGTGAAAAATCCGTGCAAAAAAAGTAATCGGTGCATCTTCTTTGAACCGTGTTATTTCGGAACCGTGTAAAAAAACCCACGTATAAAAGAGGATTAAGTGTATTTCGAAAAATTTTCCCAGTTTTATATGAGCGCTTGAAGGAAGATAATCGAGGCCGGAGTTATTTGATCCGTTCGTAATTAGGTCCGCTTATTGAGGGGTTTGAAATTTTGTGTTTGCATATTTTCGATGGTTGTCGATTGGATCTTGATCAACGTGCCGGAAGTTAAGCGATACGTGGAGTGCCCAAATATATAATATGTGTTGTTTGTGATATTGTTTATTTCGTGTATGATGCTAAAATTTGTTTTGCCGTATGCGGAAAATATAGTGAATTGGAGTTTTATTGATGTTTTCCACAAAAAAATGTAGTATTTTTCCTTTTCACAATCTTAATTTCCATACTCCTTTTTTCATGGTTTTAGAAGTTTCAATGGTTAGGTAAGGTTGTTTTTTTTTTAGTTTTAAGCACTGATTTTTATCTACAAGGTTACAGTTTTTTTAGATTGTAAAAAAGGCAATGAAAAATAAGTTCGAATTTCGAATAATGAAGGTGTTTAGTTTTGAAAAACATCAACAAAGCGCCATCCTATTATATTGTTTGCAAAATTGTTTTGCACTGTAAGTGAACAAAGTAATTTCATAAATAATGTGTAATAAATAAAGAGTTAGTCTATCGAAGGTGTTTTGAGTAGTAATTTTGTATAGATTTTTAGTTGCTTAAAAAATCGTTGATAAACAAATAGTAGTTTTGAAAAACGTTAAAAAAGCACCATCTTACTACATATGTACGAGGTCTGTCCGAAAAGTATCGCGGATTTTGTGTTTTTTCAAAAATTATTTATTTATTCATGAATATCTACATTGTCTCCTTCAAAGTAATCCCCACCAGATATTATACACTTGTGCCAACGTTTTTTTAAATCCTCGAAGCACTTCAAAAAATATTTTTTTGTGAACTTGTTCAGCTCCATCTTCGATGCCGTCTTTATTTCCTCAATCGTAACGTATCGTCGTCCTTTAATGGGCCTCTTCAGTTTCGGGAACAAGAAAAAGTTACAGGGGGCCAGATCTGGAGAATACGATAGATGCGGCATTATTAATGTGTTATTTTTGGCCAAAAATTCGCCCACAAACAACGATGTGTGAGCAAGGGCGTTATCATGGTGCAAAAGCCAATTTTTGTTTCTGGCGGATTGCTTCGCGCAAATTGCGCATAACTTGCAGGTAATATTCCTTATTAACCGTTCTACCTTGTGGCAAGAACTCATGATGCACCACGCCCCTGCAATCGAAGAAAACTGTGAGCAAAACCTTCACATTCGACCGAACTTGGTGCGCTTTTTCGGTCTTAGCTCGTGCGGCAGCTTCCATTGGGATGATTGAGCTTCGGTTTCCACTTCATAACCATAAGTCCATGATTCGTCACCAGTTATGACCCTCTGGAGCAAATTTGGGTCGTCGCTGAGAGTCCAACACCTCTTGAGCAATGTTTTTGGTCGAAATTGAGCAATTTTGGTACGAAAATCGAAGACGAGCCAAAACACGTGCAAGCAAATCAGCTGTCAAAAATTAACTGAACATTCAAAATGGCCGAACTTGCCGATATAAGTTAAAGACATGAGTGCCAACATAACGCCACAAAAAAATCGAAAATCGAATATACGTAACCCGCTGAAATTCAAAATTTGCGATACTTTTTGGACAGACCTCGTATATTGTTTTGCATCGTGCGCGAACTAAGCAATTTCGTAAACTATGCATGATATATGTAAAATTTTTGGCAAATAATGGTTTTAGAGTCAATTATTTTTTTATGATATGAAAAAAAACTTGAACTTTCAACAGTTTAGAATAACTCTTACATAAAAAATACGGATATATTAATTAACATTCAAAATATCTAGAGGTCATAAATAAATTTGAACATATGAAATCTGCAACGATTCCATAACCGACTAACATTTTATCATTATCATACTGAAAACTGGATTTTAATCAATCAATTCAAAAATCCCTCGACACCAATCAACAAAAACGTCACATATTGCCAAAAAATACACACATCCTATATACACATTTCCGACAAAAATCGACGGGTAGATCTCGCGCAAAAAGCGCAAACTCACTTTTCCCATTTTCCATTTCCACGCTGCAGCGAGCCAATTTTAACGGTCGCGTCGTAAAAGCGCAAAATATTCAGAGAGCTGCATATTGGCGACCTGGCGATAAACCATTTTTACGACCGCCCACCCACCACCCACACATATGCATCCCGAATTTCCACTTTTCCCGAGATTCGTTCCCGATTTAGGGATCCCTGAGGTGCCGTTTCTTCCTCGATAAACGCCTCCAAGAAGGCGATGAATGATGGAGTCATCGTCGTCAATTGCAGTGGGTGTCGGCAAAGTGCGGCCCGTGGGCCAGATTTGGACCACGAGCCGAATTCGGCCCGCGAGCCAAACTCGGCCCGTTGTTTGTTTTCAATCTGGTTTGTGGGTTAATTTTGTTTTTATATGGAAAAATTAAACTAATTTAGAAATTCTTATCGTTTAAAAAATTGTAGTAGATATGCGTATTTTGTATTTTCTGCAGTTATTGTTAAACTACAGTTATAAAAGTGTTTTTCAGATTTTGATACTAGTGCAAAAATAGTTTCATATTTCAAAATCCATTTAAGGATTTAACTGTACAATTGAGGAACTTCTGTCAGACCCTCAATTGAAAGTAATTGTTCTCCAAAATTATGTAATTTTAGAAAATTTTACGTTGTTATCTACAGTAGGGAGGTCATTACCGGTTAGCTAAAAATGACCCAAATAATAGTTCGGTAATTTGCTGGAAAACTTTTAATTTTTACTGGTAAATACAAAAAAATGTGTTTCGAATATTTTTGAAAAATGTTTTTGTTTTTTTTTTGGAAAATATATTCGAAAAAATATTGATGTTTTTTTTTTGAAAATATTTTCGATAAAATGTTGGGTTGAATACGTTTACGTTTTTTTGGTTTTTCGTTATTTTTTCCGGTTTTTATACAAAATTTCATTCAAATTTACTTGTAAAACGAGAATTACTAAAAAAATTATCGATAAATACAACGGTAAATTAGGCCTCCCTAATCAATAGTATAGATATTAAATCTATAGTGATTAACACTAAAAAATGAAAAAAAAACTTCACTATTCATTGATATTTTTTTTTATTACCTACATATACATATAAATATCACTTGAATTTTAAAATAACTATTTCAACATCGATTAGTTCCAACTTTTCAAATTTTCGAAGCAATTTTTCGCTCTTTGATTAGAACCACCCATATAAATATCTTCGAGTTAACTATCCTCCCACCCAAACTTTACGACCTGCTCCTTTCCAAAAAAAGTTTACCGACTCCTGAATTACAGGAGGGGACCGAATTGTCGTCTACAGTCTTCGGTCGCTTTCGGGATTATCTAATTATGAGAGAAGAGGACTCGCCTCGGTGCGAGGTAATTGGTTCCTGTTTCTGGAGGGTTCTATGTACGGGTTGGTTTCTGTGTTTCGGGTCGTATTAATCGTGTTAGATTAACCGTTCGAGTAATCGTAGCGTGTGCGAAAATGGCTTTGGGATGCTTTATGGTGGATTTGACGAAATTGTTAACGTTTCGAAAATGAGTTGTTTGTGTAAGCTATATGGCGTGACTGGGGAATGAGATTTGTTAAGTGAAACAATATAGTGTGCGTAGAGAGTCAAAATCTACCGGGATTTTCATTTAACGGTAGTGCGGTAATATTTTTAGCAATCTTTAATTTACCAGTGAATTATTGAAAAATTGGATTTTGTAAAGGAAAATCGGAACAAAACCTATGTTGTTATTAAATTTCGAAAGTATTCACATGCATGCTTTACTAATGAGTGTAAAATTATCTTTGAAAAAGGCTTGTAGAAATTCACTCAAAACCTATATTTGAGTTTGCTCAAAAAGAGTGAGGGGTGGTGTCGAGCTTTTTTAGGAGGACCTTAAATTGACAGATCATTAGGGTACTAATTGAGAAAAACGAAAATAGAAGACTTTTTTCGAATTATTTAAGCGAATTTCGTGCGTAGTTTGTACTTGTAGGACGGTTATGTTTGTCAGTTTTTGCAAATTATTTTGACAAATTATTTATGTCATATAAATTCACATGCTAACAATTTGGACAGTAAAAGGCGTTACTGTACATTTAAAAGCAAATGTCGTTAAAATATGGTTAAAAAAACTCACAAACATAATCTACAAACTACGAGAGAAATTTGATTTACGCACTCATAATGCATGATTACGTTAAGAATCTCGATTTAAGCAATTAAAATATTTTTATTCACGTCAATATGCAAATTTTTTCAGAAGTGTGATAAAAAAAAATAAAAATTGTGGATTTAACGCAAAAAGTTAAAATTTACCAGTAAATTACCGAGTATTTCGGACATTTTTCGGTAAACTAGTTAATTCCTAGGCGTGAGGGCCCGGATGGGGAATAAGATTTATTAAGTGAAACAATATAGTGTGCGTGTTTGCGAAAAGTTTTCTTCAGAAAATGCAAATTTTATCGGAGACAATAAACTATTTTTTAAATACAAATTTGATAATATCTGAAAAGTTAAAAAAATTTATTCTTTCAAAATGAATGTCGACGTGAATATTAAAATTTCATTTTTTTTCTACGCAACTTTATTAAATAAGTTTTATGACTCACCATATTTTTTTTTTTAAGTTTTGAACTCGTGCGATATCTAATCTACATTAACCCTGCATTTTATACATGACAGATACTAGATATGCAATATTTGTATGATTCATCGTAAAAATCAAAGACCTTTGGTTCCGGTAGGCGATAAAAGGGTTCAAGTTCAACGTTGCTCAATTAAAATTTCATAAATCTGCTCATATTCAACAAGTCGTGTTCGATTTGATTGATTCCGTATCTTTGTGTCAATCATAATGGCTGAATAGTAAAACAATAGGTTTGCTTGCATAGACTTTCTAAGAAATAATGATTGCTTTGTTACTAAATAAGATTTTTTTATCGAATTTTGAACCATAACAAGGAAAATAAACAGAAGCTCGATAATTTGATTTCAAATCGCCTTATGATTATTATGTTCGGAAGAAATATATATTTTTGCTCTAGTTAAGTAGACAAAAAACAGACACTAAGATGTGGAAGCCAGAAACTGATAATACACAGATCTTTCAATGTAAAATGTACGCGTTTCAAAAAGATAACATAAATTTGCTTTTACATCATCGCAGTTGCATTATAAATACTATGTTTTATAAATATTTTTTACATAAATTGAATTGAAAATATAATTATAAATTTAGTTTTTTACTTAAATTATATATGTTACGCTACGTTTGTGTAATCACTTCGTTTATGAACGAACTAAAGAATCTTGCTTTGTCTATGGAATTTAACAACATCTGGTAGTGTATAGGCGCCATCTAGCGTAGGCGTATCATTTAACGTCTTCTGTTAAATATAACAGTTAACGTTCCTTACGACAGTTATGACGAACTTATTTTCGTTAAAGTGCCAAAATTTTCAAATGTTTTTTTACTGAGCATCAGGCTTTTCCAAGGAAATTTTAATTCTTTCCATAAGTATGTTGTAAGACACGTCAACTGTCATATTTGACAGAAGATATTAAGTGATGTGCTTGCACTAAATGGCGCCTATACAGATGTTAAATTTTGTAGACAATGTAACATTCTTTGCTTCATGGACGAAGCGATTACACAAACGTAGTTATAACATATACTCGTACGTCCATTACGGTACGAAGCTTTCACGACATTATTAAAAATATGGAAATTTTCATTTTATATGTGTCAATATAAAAGCAATTCTTGAGAAAATAGATACCGAAACCGTTATTAAATGATCTCGCCTTAATCATATATTCAAATCCCAACTGTTTTACATATCGCTTAACTTTAATAATCTTTATGTTAGAAACATATGGTTCATATTCTCATATCAGAATCGAAAAAAATCATAAATATTTATTTTATACAAACGAAAAACACACCTTTATTATATTACGATATACAAATCGAAACGATTCTCAAAAAAAAAATTCACAACACGCCAAACAAATTTATGCGCCAAAACCGTTAGGTCGTCGCAAAAACGTCCCAAGCGTAGCCGTTTATATTTATCGGTCCCGAAATTTATTTATCACTATTGTTGTTTCTCGTCCGAATAACAACAATTATTATCTCGCTTTTAATAATTCACAGTCGCATCGACCCCCCCAGGGAGGGGTTCGAACTCGGTTAATTACCGAAAAGGTCCCGCGCTTCTGAATAAAACATCATATCGCCGGGGCTTATATCAGCGGTTTCCGACCTTTTCTCGGAAGGCATCGTTCCCCTATTATCTATGTTATTATTTTGTATGTATAATCTTGTTTTAGTGTATGTATTATATGTATGGTGGTTCTGAATCAGAACGTGTATATTTTTTCGTTTTGTGGGGAAATTTTATTATATGAAAATTATTTTATTATGTGAAAATTATTATGATTTTTTGAAGCGAATAAATATGCTATTAATTATTGAATAATGTTAACTGAAGAAATTTATAGTATTCGAAATTATTTTAAAATATTCATAGTTCAAGTTCGAATCTGAATGTAATCAAATAATTTTTTCATTAAAATATTATGTATCAAGTGTAATTATTACAGTAAAACTCCGATTTTACGTGCCCGGAATTTGCATTCAATTTTCACAATCCCGAATATCTAAATTTTTGAATTTTATGTATTCAATCTACATTTTTCTTCTAATTATGTTTTTTTTGTCTCTTTAAAAACATATAAACGAAGATTCACTGTAAATCATTGAAAATGGACGAATAACTTGATATGAACCATAGAATTCTAATTCAAAAATGCCTAGCTCTTTTATGATGAAAATTTTACTTCAGCAAGTTTATTTAAACTAATCATGTATTTTAAATAGTTTTATGTCGATATATAAGTTTTTATTCACATTTACGTATTAAATACACTATAAAAAAAGGTTTATCTACTATGTTACCTTACATTTGGGTATTATCAGTGCGCAAGTGCGAAAATTTGATTTTTTTTAAATCGGAATAATAACTCGAAAACAATGAAACTTTATTTTTTTTAAAAGAAAAACATACAGTGGTCGTAACTAAATGAAAAAAAAATACAATAATAATTAAACACCAATAAAATTTTTCCACAATTTAAAGGTATGTTTAAAATGTTCCAAATAACATGTCCCATCACTTCTTAAAGATTTTAAGGAGACCTTTGAAAAAAATTTATTCAATATCAAATCAAATGAAAATTTTTGAAAAACTCACAAACACCTATCTCTTTTATGACAAAACTCTTCAACAACACAAAAAAAAAAAAGGTCGCTTTCCAAAACCCCTTTCATTCCCTCTCCGCACCGCTACCCATACACAAGTACACAACAAAAACACAACAATTAACCCATTCACACCCGAAAACACGCACCCCGGCGATTCGAACAAACGAAAACTGCGACATTCGCAAAACCACACCCCGAAACCCGTTATGATTCAAGACGATATGACACCGCAGGAGCGGATCGTGCGCCGAATTTCGAACGAGGCTCCCGCGCATTTTGTGGCCCCGAATCGTGGCCCGCTGATTGAAAACGCCATAAATATTTCATGGGGTTTGCGAAGATTCGCCGTCTCGTCTGCGTTTGTCGCCGGCTTCGATTTTGTCCCGTTTCTCGGGTGTGACTTTTGCTCTTTCGCGATGGAAATGTATAGGCGTGGTCTGCGTGTTGTGGTAGAATGGTTTTTTTTAGGGTCGTCCATTTTGTTTGGGTTTTTTTTTATGGATTTGATGTTTTGAGGGTGGTGCTTTGTGTGTATATGTTATGTTTGTAGGCGAAGTAAAGAATTTTGCTTTGTCTGTGAAATTTAACATTTGGTTGTATGTGGGCGCCGTTTGATGTGTTCTGTCAAATATGGCAGTTGACGTGTTTTACGATATACATAGGGAGGCAATAATATTTTCTTGACACGTGTGATACTCATTAAAAAATATTCATTTATACATTATCAGATGTTGTTAAATTTCATTTTGGCGAATTTTTTTTCGTTCACATGCCAAAAATTTCAAGTATTTTTGTACAATGAGTATCAGGTATGACAAGAAAATTATAATGCCTTCCATAAGTATATTGTAAGACACGTCAACTGTCGTTTTTAACAGAAGTCAAATAATGTGCCTATACACTATCAGATATCGTTAAATTTCATAGACAGAGCAATATATTTTGCTTCGTCCATGGACGAAGCTATTACACAAACGTAGCGTAACAGAATAGTATTTGTGAGATTTTGAAAGGAGATAATGGAATTGATCAAGAACAAATGAAATTTAAAAAAAAACCTGTTAAATGTTATTTTAAGTCGTTCAATATATGAGAAATAATTGAAAAAAAAAATTCATACAAAAAGACATTGATGAAATATTCAATTAATTCTCGGTAGTTGATTTTAATTGTTACACGAAATTTTAATCGTTTTATAGAAGCTGAAAAATATCAAGGTTAAGTACTTTCTTGAAATATTTTAATGACGATCATAAAAATCGTATTTTATTTTATATCAATGAATATTATATTAAAGAAATTTCACAGAATTGCTATTAAAATATAAAATATCAACAATTTTTGAATTTTATGTAATTGCGCGTCAATATAAATAAACGGTTCATCGATAAAATTATTCAGCATTTTAATATAAATTCGAAATAAAATACACATTTTCATACCAATATACATACATTCAATGAAAATTATATGGGATCACAGAAAAAAAAGGAAATCGATCCTTCTGCGCCCTTCAATGGCCTCCTTTGCTTTTTGCTCAATCGCAGTTATAAATAAAATTCGGTACACGTGTAAAAAGGTTGTTTTTTTCGCCAACCTTCCTCGAAGACGGATTCAAATGGACGTGGTCAGAGGTCCTCAACTTCCAGCTCGTTGGCTGCGAACTAATTCGATCATTTTAATGGACGTGAAAGGAGTCGTATTTTATTTGTAGACGCCCGGGAATTTTCCGAATTACTTTGCCCCGGATAAAAATACGCGTTCGGAAATATTATAGAGATTTTACGAATAATATTATCGTGAATATTATTATTATATGGGCGATAATAAATATGAGTGCGACGCTGGAAAGCCGCGGAAAAGTGCGTCGGAAATTTTCTCACGCGAGCGCCAAATGTAATATTCGCCCGAGAATTTTCCGAGTCATTTGTACGCTTTTCATCGCCGCTTCTCAAATGCGACGTCGACAATTTATTTTTTAATATTTTTCCCGTGCACGAGTCGCCCCGGGGGACAAATTCAATTTTGTATTTCCTGAAATGTCCAGAAAGCGATCCGTACGATGGATTATGTTGCGAATGTCGCACGTTTTCGATTCTTTTGAATCATTATATTATAATAGGTATTTTGAAAACTAGTGTCGTTGGTGTATGTATTATGCTGCGTTTGTGTAATCGTTTCTTCTACGAAGTAAATAATCTTGCTTTGTTTATGTAATTTAATATCTGGTGGTGTATAGGCGCATCATTCAAGGTCTTCTGTCAGATATGACAGTTGACGTGCCTTAAAATAATAGTGGTGAACTTTTTTCCGTTCACGTATCAAAATTTCCAAATATGAGTCTCATAAGTTCTAAGGAAATTTTAATGTTTTCCATATGTATGTCGTAAGACACGTTAACTGTCATATTTGACAAAATACGTTAAATTATGCAATATGAACGGATTAACTTCAATTATTTTTGAATTGATCTATTATACATCTAACCGTGTATTAGTTATACTATTTTTTCAAACTTTTATTAACTTGACTTGTTTTATTAACCTCTCACGAGTTTTTCGATGATTGTAGGTTGAAAGGTTTTTGAAATATTCACCGATAGATCGATTATAAAAAAATACATATGTTACGCTACGTTTATGTAATCGCTTCGTCCATGAACGAAGAAAATATCTTTATTTGTCTACGAAATTGAACATCATCTGATGGTGTACAATAAGCGCATAGGTGCATAATTTAACGTCTTCTGTCAAATATGACAGTTGACGTGTCTTACAACATACTCACAGAAGTCATTAAAATTTCCTTGTCTCGCCTAATATTCACTTAAAATATTTGTAAATTTCGGAATGTGAACGTAAAACGATTCACCCCTACTATCCTAAGGCTCGTCAACTGTCATATTTGACAGAAGACGTTAAACGATGAGCTCTAACATGTTTGTACACCAACAGATATTGTCAAATCGTATAGACAAAGCAATATTATTCACTTCATCCACGAACGAAGCGATTACACAAACGAAGCGTATCATATGTTACGTACAATATTACCAGTTATTATTTGTGAAGTTCGACTAGAATACGCTCCAGAGGCGAACTAACCCAATTTAACCCAACTCAATAAATGCCAGACATGTATTGGATCAAAGCGATGAAAACCTTTCAATCTCGCCGATCGTGCGATCGATCTCTGACTATGTCGAGAATTAGTACACTCGAACTAGGGTGTATAACTCGATTGTAGCACTACACGTGGTGAATATTACACGAATTACTGCGACTCGCATTCGTATGTAGGGGAAAGTGTGGGAGTTTCGTGTTGGGGGTTTTACGTAAATAAGTAATTGGAAATTTTGTGTGTGTAGGTTAAGTGTAATTATGTGTTGGACGTATTGGTTTTTTGTGTTCGGTTAAATTGATGTATGAATAGCTTGGCTAGTATTTAGATGTGTGACCTCGATTTGTGTCGTTTGGTAATAATATATTTCGATACTCGATTTTAATTTAAGAAACGATTTCATTTGAAATATATTTTTTTGTGTATTATAATGTTGAAGTCGTTTTTCATCTAATGTTGGATGAAGACTTTTCCGCTCGCATTTTTTAATTTCCGTTATGAACCAACGCCGATTAGAAGTTTCCCTTCTATAATATTATACTGCAGGTTTTACACTCCAAATTCAAACTTTTATAAATAAAAATCAGACTTTTTCAAATCAAATTCAATATTTTTCAATTCATTTTTTGAATTGTTATGTTGAATTTGATTTAACTCTTTGAGGTATATGATTTTAGACAAAAAGCCCTTAATTGCACAGAAATTTCATCCTCACAAAATAAATTTTGTGAGGATTATTTTGATTACTAAAAAAACAAAATTATATTATACTAATAAAAAAATAAGAAAAGTTATTTTTTAAAATTAATTAGGCATGCACTGACAAGTTAACAACTAATAATTCAATAAAAATAAAACTATATATTATCTATTGATTTATTAAAGTAGGTGAAACTCATAGTTCTTCAATTTATTTTAATTTTTCGATGTGAAACATTTTTAGTACCACCGTGAAACAAAAGATATCGAAAAGGTGGAAAATTTTTAATACCGTTATACTTCAAAGGGTCAAAAAAAGGATTGCATATGATTCGAAAAAGGTTGAACTTCGAGCGTAAAACCTGCATGCAAATCACAAAACTAACCAAGCATCCTCATACGTAATATGACATCCGAACGAATCGTCCTCCAAGTGTAATCCCAACCGAAACTCATCACTGACTTAATATTATTAATTCATACGTTCACCCGTAGGGGCTTGTTCCCGAACACTATATAGAACCCACCACTGCAGGAGGAGGCAATAATAAGGGAATTCCCTTCCCAGGGCCCCGGCGATTTGCTCACACCCTCGGAATTATCAAAGATTCACGACATAAACGGCATCCTTACACCGCCGTATATCTTTCCCTATTTACGCGTTTGCCTTATTTATGAGCCTTGATAAAAGTGGCCGGTCGCTTCTTTCCATCCCATATTAAATATGATCACTCGGACGGATGAGGGTCGCTATAAGGGGGCGAGTTTAGATCGGAGACGATTCCGCATAATGGACGTTAGTGTTTGGAATTGTGATGAAATGTGCTGGGTAGTTTCGTATATTCTTGGCTCTTCATGTTTTGTAGTTGCATACAAGCCGTATCTGGAAGTTTGTTTTGCGTCGTGAGCTTTCGAAAGTTCTACCTTTTGCTGCATGCGGTTAGCGTGGATGTTGTGTGCTTGTTTAGCTGTGTGTAAATGGGTTATTTGAACGGTTGCCATTTTGTGACGTCTTATTTTCATATTGACGGGATTAAATTCATTGACGGGTTTCAGAAAAGCGGTGCGGAAATTCGCGCCGTTTGCGAAAGTGAAAAATGTATCGACGTTCGGCTTGCCGCACCATTAATGTGACACGAAACAAATTGTTCGCGAGAAAGAAAATACGCGGCGATATTTTACTCTTTAAATGGAATATTTAGTAATGTGGTATTTTTCGTGTTCGAGAGCGACGTTGAAATTTGAAATATCGGAGCTTTTCCATTAGACTGGCGCAAATGGCCGACACAATCGTATATATGTTACTTATTTCTAGTTGTCAATCGTTGATTTGCAGTGAAATCGTAAAGCGCATCTATACTATGTTAAAATTCTATAGTGTTTTACAATTATAATTTCGATTTGAATTCGTGTTCTTTTATTATGATACGTTTAGTGTTTTTTTTTTACTGAGGAATGTAGTTTTTATCCAACCCTTTACGTTCAATTATACTAAAAGGAAAGTAATTGTTGTATAATTTTAAAATAACTAACCCAACCCGACCTAACAAAACGTTCAATAATAAATACGCTCAAATTTTTAACTGAGATATGCGACTTTTGCCCAACCCTTAACGTTCAGTTTTTCAAAAAGAAACGTGGAAGTAAACGTTACAGAATTTCAAAATACACTCGCTTTACATTTTGGATACAAATTTACGATCTGACATCTAACGATTTGTATACATATGAGTATGCCGGCCATTTGCGCCAGTATAATGAGAAAGTACCAAAATTTCAATAATACTAATCTTCTATATAAATAAAAATGAATGTATGTCCGTATGTCTGTCCGTATGGGTCCTATGCACGTCTTTACCGCTTAGCCGATCACGGTGAAATTTTGTAAATATGTTGGTTACGCATCCAGGAAGGTTTCTGCATAGGGTGATCATATTTTCCAAGACAAAAAAAGTCCCCCTATAAAAAAAAAAAAATTGTTACACGTTTAAAAACTTCCCTCGATTAATATCGTTAAGAAAATACACTACCGATAACATATGTTTGCTTACCGAGACAAATCAAACTATTTTACGAAAACGACAGGACGAACGCAAGACACGACGAAAACGGGACTGTCCAGGCGAAAACGGGATGTATGGTCAGCCTATATAGGGTGACCATATTTCCCAGGATCCAAAGTTCACATTTATCTGTTATCATGACTTTTCAGAAAAAAAAAAAAACAACTAAAAAAAACCCGGGCAACGCCGGGTACTACCGCTAGTACTAATATAAAATCGTTCACATCCGACATCTCATTTCGAAATTTTAATAAAACCATCAAGCAACACACAACCCGGGCTATCACGATTAATTCTTCAGCGTATACCTGAACAGCAACCGCCTTTTTCAATAAACCAAACGCAATATATCAAACACTCAGAGGCACAAAAAGTGTCAACGCGCAAGACCCCCGCGGCCATATCCCGATTTATTACACCGTCTGCGAGAAAGGAGAGCTTCCTTCCACACACCCCAACAGCCCCAGGCCCTGGAAGTGCAGGGGTGTCCTTCGACCCTCGACAACACCAGATTTGCCACCCCTTGAGCAGCTTCTGGGGAGCTGCGACCGTATTCAAATCGATACCGGACACACGGGGTGACTCTATGTCTATTCATATTTTTTTTTAGATTTTTTTTAGATTTTGATTGTTATGTAACAGGTTGGTCCTTTTGAGTTTTCGTTATAGGAGAGAGTTGTATAATTTCGTGTCGCATCTAATTTTGTGATAGTTGGAATAGTGTTGATTTTTTTTTAATGACAACGTATTTTAGAGAAGTATATTTACTGAAAGTTTGCTATGATTATTATAGGACAGGTTGGGTTTTTTGAATTTTTGTTATAGGGGGGATTCGTCTAATTTCGTGTCACGTCTAATTTCGTGATAGTCGGAATAATGTTGATTTAAAAAAAATAATGACAACGTACTTTAGAGAAGTATATTTACTGAAAGTTTGCCATGATTATTATAGGATAGGTTGGTCCTTTTGAAATTTCGTTATAGGAGAGAGTTGTCTAATTTCATGTCACATCTAATTTCGTGATAGTCGGAATAATGTTGATTTTTTTAAATAATGACAACGTATTTTAGAGAAGTATATTTACTGAAAGTTTTCCATTATATACATGAATTCATGATGACATAATTTATTGATAACCGTTCACGTATGGTGCTAGTATAGACATGTATATTTTTTGTTTTTTCGCCGTGCGAGTACACGCATGATTCAGATGAGTAAAACAAGGTTTTTTATCTACATAATTTTTTTTATTGTCATTAGATAGAATAGGAGTATATGTAAAAGTATAAAGTATATGTACATATATGTAAATATGTAATTTTTCTAATAAAAATAAAACTATAGAAAAAAATTTTTTTTTTCCATGCGATATTTTTCGATTCGGTTAATCGAATTCTATTCAATATGTTCTAAATCTATTATATTCTATTAATATACGTTTTAAATAAAACGCAAATATAGTTTAATTTCGTATCCTTTTGAATGCAATTGGGTGGACAAATACAAATATATAAAATCGGTAGTGTATATGTGTGTATTTGAATCAATATGTGAGTTGATTAGTCAATTGGAGGTTCTGTATCAATACAATGTAATTACATTAATCGTGTCATTAACCAAGCATCGCTTTAATTAAAGCAATCAATATGTGAATGTGACGCAAGCGTCAATTTTGAAGAAAATTAGTTTATAGCCTAGATTTGAGTTGATATCGATGTGCTTTTTGTATGCTTCTAATAAATAAATCCAATATAGTATAATATTTCTATGAAATGAATGATAGATATTTTGTGTATAATAAAATGTTATTGCATATCTGTTGTATTAGAAAATGGCGTATTTCCATTTACTATTTATGTTCGTAATCCGACTTTATGTCGCCAAAATTTTGAACTCAGATTAACTATGTACTATTATTATTGCCAATTATAATATTGTATGTACTATAAATACTATTTTCCACTATATAATTAACTCGCATTTGTTCAAAAACGTACACATATAATCAAATACAAACGAAACTATAATATTTTATAGCGAAATATCTTTCGTTCATTTCATGGGAATATTATATTGTGTTGACTTTGTTTATTATAAACATACAAAGAGGACATGCATGTTAACTTAAATTTAAGCTTAACTCATATTTTTCCAAATTGGTTTTTACGGTTTTACGCCACTTTCATATTATATGAGTAAAGGAAAGTGACGGGTTCCCGACAATGGGAGTTCTAGACCAGGGGAGGTCTGGACCTTTGATGTTCTGGTTGAGAGTTCTGGACCATCCAGTTTTAAATATTTTCGAACACGGAACGTTTTTCAAATTTTTTCATAAATGAAAGTATCAATCAGTTTTCAGTTAAAAAAATGTTGTTTCATTTATATTTAAATCAAATTTTTTTATTAATATATTTTTATTTGATATGTATATAACTTAAGATAATAAAAATAAGTTCATCAAGTATTTTTAAATATTGAATAAAAATTGAAAAAAAATAACGGAGATACACCACTTTCAAACACACCAACTCACACAAACAAACACATCGAACCTTCACTAACAACTCAAAAATTCAAATCGCAACCCTCAAACCTCACACGTCCATTAGGCAAAAGCGGACAAACACTCGAAAAGGGAAAAACCCCGGCTTTTATCTTTGACGCCCGAACGAACGGCAAAGGGCGAAGGGTTGACTTCGCACACCGACCAAACCCCCCGCCCCTTTCCCGCCATTGATGAAATCAACGACATCATCGAATGAGCAACTAACTGAAGCACGAGTCGCATATCAACCGAGAGCGTTTGCCGCTCGATTTGCCGCGGATGCCTCCTCGGAGTGATCGCGATAATGTTGTGGGGGGTTGGAGTTTGACAGTTTTCGTGTTTAAAGAAGTGTTCGATGGCGGGGGGTTCCGTCGGAGGGGAGTTTGTTGGGTTTTTTCGGGGGCGAAGGTGACTTTTGCTGTTGGAGTATCGATTGGGTCTGAGGTTGTGGGGTTTATTAGTGGTTTCGGGTTATGGTTGTGTTGTTTTGTGTTATGGAAAGTTATTGTTTGTATTATGTTTAAAAAAAATGTTGTTTATTAAATTTGTTATGCTATGTTTGAGTAATCTTTTTGTTTATGGATGAAGTAAAGGATCTTGGTTTTTCTATGAAATAAAAAATATCTAGTGATATATGGCGCATCATTTAGTATCTTCTATCAAATATGACAGTTGATGTATCTTATGACATACATTTATGGAAGATATAAATTTTTTTTTGGCACACCTGCACTTAAAATTTGGAAATTTTGGTACGTGAACGAAAAAAAGGTTCGTCACCACTGCCTTAAGAAACTTCAACTAATGTATTTGACAGAAAACGTTAAATGATGCTCTTATATACCACTAAATATTTTTAAATTTCATAGACAAAGCATAATTTTTAGCTTATACTGGATGGTGCCAATACGTCACCAGATATTGTGAAATTTCATAGACCAAGCAAGATTTTTTGATTTGTTCGTAGACGAAGCGATTACATAAACATAGCGCAACAAATAGACGTCATATAGCGTAGACGCATCATTTAATGACTTCTATCAAATATGACAATCGGCATACCTTACGACAGTAGTGATGAAGCTATTTTCGGTCGCATGCCAAAATTTCATGTATATCATATATCATAATGAGTATATCATGCGCGCCAAAGAAATCTTGATTCCTTCCATAAGTATGTCGTAAGACACGTCAACTGTCATATATGACAAGACGTTAAATGATCCACCTACACTAATTACCATCAAATGTTATTAAATTTCATAGAAAAAGTAAGATTCTTTACTTCATTCATCTACAAAGCTATTACATAGACATATTGTAACAAATATTAACATTAAATCAACTTAAATACAAAAGTTTCCTTCTTTATTCGACGATAAACTATCTAGTACGTCCAAACTTCCTTCGCATCCCATAAAAGCGAGTGTTTTTCATATTTCCCTCCCATATAAACACCGGCAACATTTCGGCATAGAAATTTTCGCGAACATTCCCCCCCCACGCTTATTTACACTTAATTCGCAACGCAAAGGGTTAGCCCTCGGAAACTTTAGAATAAATTTCGACCGACGAATCTCTGGGACGTTTCGAGGAGCACTCGCATCTAGAGTGCCATTTGCGAAACATGGCTATCTTAAACTCGAAAGCTTCGTTTGTAAATGACAAGCCCTTCGCCCCGTGAAACACGCCGAATTAACCCTTTTGAACCCGGCTTTATTTTTAACCCGGAGCCGATTCGTTACGTTCAATTTGGTGTGGAGAAGTTGGCGGTTCTTCGACGCCGGAATATTCATCTGGTGATGAATGCAATTATGTGTGAAGACGGCTTCCGTATGCAGATGCATTTGGACCTTTTATGAATTTGTTGCATAATTCATGGAGAAGTTGCATATCGGGGTCACTTTGGTGCTTCGCGATTGTTCTGGAATAGATTAAGTGCGGTTTTGCTGTGGAAATTATTATGTGAGTTACGTGTACGAATAATATTATGAGTGCATAATATGATGCACTGGTGTATACGTGATGCGTTGTTTACGAAATTGCTTAGTTCACATACTATGCATTTTTTATGACGTATACGAGAAATATAGTGGGTAGCGTTTTATTGATGTTTCCACTAAAATTTGGACTTCTTCCTTTTCATAATCTTTGTTTCCACATTCTTTTGTTTTCATGGTTTTAGAAGTGTCGATGGTTGGGTAAATTGTTTGTAGTTTTAAGCTGTAATTGTTATTTAAAAGGCTAAAGTTTCTTTAGGTCAAAAGAAAGGCAATGAAAAAGTTCAAATTTCGAAAAATGAAGACGTTTAATTTTGAAAAACATTTACAAAACACCATTCTATAATATTTTTCGAATATGCGAATTAAAAAATTTCTCAAATGATGCATAACATACATATGTATGTATATGTATCATACAAATAATAAATTTCAAGTTTTATCGGTAAATTCTATCATTTAAAACTCTTATAAAAGTTACTTAAGTAAAAAATATGGTGATTAAAATTAACAGAACTTGCAATCTAATTTTAATTGTTAAATAAAAATAATAATGCGATTTTAATCACTATTTAGTGCGTTGACCGAAATTTAGGACATTTTCGTAAAAGAAAACCTTTTTTTACAACACGCCCCAATTAAACAGGGTGATTTATGCGATCGAAAATGGGGTAAAAACGCGGTGATAATAATTATTTTCGCATTAAGATTCCATTTTTAGATAACACCGAAATTCCGCCGTATAATTTCCCTTTTAAAATATTTTTCTCGTTATCCCCGTTCCACAACTAGCACACGAAACAATAATCTCCATCAACTGTCATCATTCCGCTAATTATTTGCGCAACCTGCATATCGAAATATCATTATCAACAAAGAACACAAACAAAACGTTCGAAACGAGCGGAAAATTAGCGTAATTTTCCAATCGAAAACGAACGAAACACAACCATTCCCATTAATTCATCGACATTTATACTATGTGTGATTGTATAATATATATTTAAAATATGTATCGCAGTGCGCTGCACCCAAAAATGCGGTCAGATCGATACGAGGACTGACTTTTGCGCACTAATCGAAGGTGTTTCGCGGCAAAATGGTTCTCTACGTTGCCGTACGAGCAAATTTCCCCATAAAGAAGGCTATATACGTTTGCATTTTATATAAAGTTGTGTATAAGAGCAATCTGTCGTTGACTCGGGCTGAATTATGGGGTTTTTCGCCGACCGCGCCCCTTAATAATTCGCTCGCGTGACTTACGGGACGTCCTATACACTGTGCTCCTTTAATATCCGCCGTTTTTAATTGGAAGGGATTGATTCTTGTTTGTATATTTTTCAAAATCGGATCGTCGACCTTTTTGTGGAATTAGGCCACGAAGAATTGATTAGTCGGAAAGGTTCGCTCGGGGATTCGATAAGATTTTTTTCTATTTGTATGATTATTCGAACATTTAGCGCAGTTGTGTTTATACAATCGAATCGGACATATTTATAGCGAAGCGGTCGTGATCGATAATAGAAAAAAATCTCATCTCGATTCGTTTATTATGTAAACACAATCTGTCCGAAGGAGACTACGATTTAATACCGAAAGAAAGCAGACGCCTTAGGAGCATGTTTACTTTGTTCCCGTTGTTTTTCGGCCTTTGAACGATCTGTGTCTAACAATACCTATACCTTTTCGTATAGCCGATCGAGTGCCGCTTCATATCTATGCGAAAAACTAATTTGAAAAGTTTCGAAGGAAAATCTCTTGAGGGAAAACCGTCGTCGGACGTCGAACTTTTTTTTTATACAGAAAACCGAGTATCGTCGGTTCCAGCGACGTGTAATATCGTCACATGTTTACACATTGTGACATGTCGGTAATGCGTACATTCGCACGAAAGCGTTGCAATGTTGCGAAAGCCGATAATTGGATTAGACTTAGTGCGAAAAGTGACTGACCGATTACTCTTGCACGGGGATTTTCTAGAATGGATTGCTTCATTTTTTTCATTTGAAAACGACGTATAATATAATATAGGAAGGTCTGATATAAATTCGTCCGTAATCATTTTCGCAGATTTAATTTATTTAGTGCGTCCGATGATGGAATAATTAATAGAGTATAATTAGTGAAATTCTTAGTGCTTATACGTATTGTGCTCGGTAAGTTTTCACGGAAAAGCGACTTAAATCGCTTTTCGCAATTATTGAACGTGTTTCTAGGAAGCTCGAGTGCTACTTTTAAACGTTCAACTAATTGAATTATGTCTAACAATAATGTTTAGATACCAGATACGGTACATTTTCCGTAATCGGCACTTATAAATAAATTCAAAGATATTATTTTACGAATATTTTATATTTTTTTTAACTAAATGTGTTTGTGTAATCGCTTCGTCCATGAACGAAGTGAAGAATATTGTTTTTTCTATAAAATTTAACAACATTTGGTAGAGTATAGGCGCATTATAGGTGCATCATTTTACGTCTTCTATTAAATATGACAGCTGACGTGTCTTGTCACATATTCAAGCTTTTTTGTGACATTGAAATTTCCTTGGCACGGTTGATACTCATTGTCAGTAAAATATATTTGAAAATTTTGGTACGTGAACGAAAAAAGGTTTACCACAACTGTTGTAAGGCATGTCAACTGTCGTATTTGACAGAAGACTTTAAATGATGCACCTATAACGTGCTTACATTAAATTGCGCCAAGGCATTAATTGCAATTTCATAGACAAAGGAAAAATTATGCTTCGTTCATGAACAAAGTAAAGAATATTGCTTTTTGTATAAAATTTAACATCTAGTAGAGTATAAGTACATCATAGATGCATAATTTAACGTCTTCTGTCAAATATGTCAGTTGACGTGACTTGAAACATACTTATGACATTGAAATTTCCTTTGGGCGCTTGATACTCCATAAAAAATATTTGAAAATTTTGACACGTGGAAGAAAAAAGGTTTGACACAATTTTTGTGAGACACGTCAAATATTATATTTGACAAGAATTTAAATTATGCACCTTCTATATAATGCGCCTATACACTATCAGATGTTATATTTCATAGACGAAGCACTTTTTTTGCTTCATTCACAGACGAAGCGATTGCAAAAACCCAGCATAATACATACTCGATAACGAAAATTTTCGAATCGTGCATAAAAACACATACGATTCGTTCAACCGAACACATCTCCGAACACTTGCATCGTAAAAACCAAACAACTCGTTCAGAAAAATAAACATTTTTCAGCGCACCCGTACTGTAATACAACGAGTCGAATTTCCGAAAATAGTACGACAATAGCTTAGCGTTTGACGCGTCAACTTCGCCCATGGGAAAGTTTTCGCGAAAAGCTCCGGCGAACGAACGGAGCTTTTGCTTTTGACACCGCATTGAAAGCACAGCCGAGTTTCCACGTCGAAACAAAGAAAATCGTCTCGCCGTGTAACGAGCGATTGTTCGACTTTCGCATTCTGCGAAGTTCAGTGAAGTTCGGGAAAGTGGTCGGCAGAAAAGTTAACCCTAAAATCTTGGGGTCGATGAGATTACCGATCTATCGGGCCTTTTTTATTATTTGATTGAGTTTTCGGTATGGCGGGAAAGTGGCGATAGTTTGACGTGTGTTCGACGAGGAATTTTTTCGTGTGCTTTTATGTGGTATAGTATATTGTTTGATTTGACTTGAGTCGTAGCTTTTTATGCGGAGTCTGAGTCGTAAAAAATCAACTGATTCCTACTCTTTTTTTCAAGCTTTTTATTAGCTTGCTCTGACGCACACCGTTGTTTATTTTTATTGTTTTCTTTAATGTTATGGCTAAAACCGATTGTTTTCACCGTCTCGTATGAACTGTCAAAACAAAAAAATCGTTATGTTTCGTTCACATATTCATAGTCCTACATACAGTTTTATAAAACGTAAATATAATGTTAAAAAAAATTAATAATTACTTATCAAACATTTTCAAAATTTAATTGATTCATTATTTTAATAAAATATGAAAGTTCGCAGAAGTTTTTTTTTCAAATTTTTAATTAATAAGATTTTTGTGGTGCTTATTTATAACATTTTGAAAATTGTCATTATTACCTATTATCAATTTTATGCGTTGGCAAGAAAATTCGATTTTATTTTTTATATAATTTCTCAATTCGTAGTCGGAGTTGTTAAATTTTGAACCAATTAATTTTAGCAATGTAAAAAAAAAAATACAACAACAATTTTCCACATCAAATTGTTTATAAATAAAAAAAAAAATATATATATATATATATATTACTAATATGATGTAACGTATAAATTGTTTTAAACGTATATTTTACAAAAATTTAGAAGAAAAAGTGTGATATTTTTTTATATGTATATAATATTATCATCATCGTTATGCGTAACCATTTACCATCCACTGCTGAATAAAAGCTACTCTAATCCTCTTCCACTCTAATTCATCTTGAGCAATTCTCACACATTTTCTTGATTTTATCCATCCATCTTCAACTCAATCTTCCTCATCTCCCTTTATTACACTCCGAACATTATTTTATACAAAAAAACCCACACATTACATCCAAAGCACCAACTTGAAATAATTATTTATCGAAACCCGCGCGCGAAAAAGCTCCTTCCCGGCGAAAGCTTTCGTTTTATTATGCCTTTGGCGAAAATCCTATTTTGACAGCTCCCACTTAAACGGGGCCATATTTGCCCTCTGTCAACAAAGGGTTGCGTCGTGTACAAATGTTGGATTTAAAGTTTTCCCGATTCGCAACCCTCATCGCAAAACGCGTTAGGATGCCCAGAATTTTCCACCGCTTCGAGTGTGTGCGGCAAATAAATCGCTAGATCGCAACGAGTCTAAATAAACAAGGTTTTTCGACTAGGTGTGGAAAATATGTCGGATTCGCTTAAAATTGTCGTTTAGTCGGGGTCGTGTTAAATTTTTTTCGGGGCGTTGTGTATTTTTTCGGTCTTGTTATTTATTTGCCGTTCGCGAAAAAAGCGGGTCGAAACTTTCCGTTCGACAAACTCCGCTGTTTTTTTTCTAAAGGAAAATTTAATCAAACAGTGGAAGTAGTTTTGAAGCAAATTTTCCGCGGAAACGTTTTTTTTTCTAAATTTTCCGCGTTTTTCTTATTGTGCCTTTTTTCCGCTATCCATAATTGTCGCGGAGTTTTCCCTTCGACAAAATATATAAGCTTTTTCCGCTTTCTTTGTTTCGCGGGCGCTCGCCTTTTTCCCGCCGCACTTTAACGAAATTCTAAAAATAATATACGCGTTTCGTACATATATAGCGTGTTTCAATTTAATTTTGCGTCCGAAGAGGCTTAATTTTGATCTATGCGTGACGTTAAGTACGCACATTATATTATACAAACGAAATTCTTATCTCTACACCATTACATTATTCATCAAGTGGGCAATAGAGGCAATACGTACAAAGTTAATTCGAGATATTATACATGATACTAAATATTTTTAGAATAACATGGAACTTTTACGATGATTAAATATTCAATGTCATTGACGTACTTATTTTTCGTTATTTATAACATTTTCGATGATTAGGAAAATTTATATTTCTACTTCATATCAATTATAAATCGGAAAAACTTTATTTAAAAAAGAAATCATTGAATCCATTTAAAGACAGAATGCTCGAATTAACCCAGTCTCGTTCATTCGCATAATTTTTAATTAACTTATTAAAGCGGGCCGAGTTTATTTTGGCACTTGTCAGCAAAAGGGTTGACATAACGTCAAAGAGGCCCCACTAGAACAATGCTTCGCGAAAAACCATTGCGGGGCTATATTACGTTTCAAAGAATTTCCTCGGAAAATTCTAAAACGTCGCCCTTTGAGGCAGGAATTAATCAAACCACTCTTTATATACGCGACACGTATAGATCCATATCGAATTATGTTATATAACATATTGTGCGATGTATAAAGATTTTATTTAAATTTCCCTCTTGGCCGGAAAAGCTCGTTTATAACAAGCTCTCGCAGACCCCCTAGCTTCGAAAGCGTAATAAATGACCGTCGTAAGTTTTGATTGGATCGAATTCGAATTTTCCAAATAGGAAACGTCCGATTTTCCGGCGACGAGATTGGAAAATCCTCCGTTCGGCTTATGTAATTCGAATTAACCGGTTGTGTCGTTATGTAGTCAAAGTGCATGTTATGTATGTATTCATACCTGGAGATGAACAATTTGGAGATGGTGTTGTAGGTGGGGGTAGTTTTGGGGGGGTTTAGGAATAAATTTTGAATTTGAAGGTGATGCCATAAGAAAATATATTTAGAGATAGTTTTAGGGGTGGTTTGTGGTAATTTTAGTATCAGAACGTTTTTAGGATGTGCGGATGAATTTGAAATAATTTTGTGAGCGAGGGTGGATTTAGTTAAAGTTTTGGGGTAGTTTTTGAATGTGTGGATGAATTTGAAGATGATGGCATGAGAAAATATATTTAGGGGTAGTTTTAAAATGGTTTTAGGGGTGGATGTTTTGAAAAATGGATTTGGGTAAAGTTTTGGGGTAGTTTTTGAATGTGTGGATGAATTTGAAGATGATGGCAAGAGAAAATATATTTAGGGGTGGTTCGGGGTAATTTTAGAATGAGATTTTTTGTGTGGATGAATTTGAAAATAATTTTGTAAGTGAGGGTGGACTTAGGTGAAGTTTTGGGGTACATTTGGTTTTGTTTTAGGGATTTGGATATGTAGATACATTTGAATATACTTTTATTTTTCAAGCAAACATAATACACCAACAGGATAATCCACACCCAGATAATCAATATATGTACTGTACTACTGTAATGTGTGAATAAAGTTACAAAAATATATGACGAGTCAGACTCGTCATTTCAGCTCGACGGGTCAAAGTGGTGAAACGAACGAGAATTCCCAAATCCAAAATACAATATTATATCACTGCACACTTCAATCGACGCACAAAACTCATATGAAACATCTCGCGCATTCCTCCGGATCTCGTTCCTATAAATTACGCCAGATATGTCCGGAATAGAATGCGAGAACAATGTTTTGTAAATATTTCATGTTTCTCTCTCGCGGTGGTTTTCGCGTTGTATACGTAGCGCGTGTTTATAATCGTTTCAGGAAACTCGTTAAAACGTCCGTCGGTTTCGGGATTAAGTTTTCGTTTCTTCCGAGTAAATAAGGTCGTTTCAGATTAGGTAATTATAATGGGGAATTGCCTGATTTGTATTCAACTCGCATAACGAATCAACTGTACAATCACAAATTCCAAACGCACAAGCTGTTCGCGTTTTGATTCAGTCCATTCGCATTTATTATACGAATTATATGATGGGTTGTCCGATAAGAGGATTCAACGACGAAAATTTGCACGGTTCATTGATAATTTTCGTTTTGAATATCGAAATGTGAATTCTTATCGAACGACCCTCTTTTAAGGCGATTTTTCTCTTTTATTGTCTCGGCGAAAGGAGTTCGACCTGTTGCCTTGTTACTTTTCCGCAGAGGATTAAAAAGGGGAATTTGATTTATTTGCAGGTGGAAAACTGAGAAAATCCCCGTTTATATATGAAATCATTTCGTCTATAGCGATATAAAGAATTTTGATTTTTCTATGAAATTTTATGAAATCTGGTGATGTATAAGCGCCATCTAGTTTAGACGCATCGTTTGATGACTTTTGTCAAATATGACAGTTGACGTGTCTTATGATATACTTATGGAAGGCATTAAAATTTCCTTGTGTTCAGTAAGAAATATTTAATTTTTTTTTGCATATGTATGAAAAAAAGTTCGTTAGTACTGTTATAAAACAAATCAACTGTCATATTTGACAGGAGACTTTAAACGATGATTATTATGATGTGACTAAACTGAATGGCGTCTGTCTATACTCCATCAGATGTTGATAAATTTCATAGACAAATCAAGATTCTTCACTTCGTTTATGGAAGAAGCAATTACACAAACGTAGCGTAACAAACAACCGTCACAACAGAAGGTTGCATTCGAAACGTTCATTTCGTTTTTCCGGTTTCGAACTCGCTAATTCCGCTCCTTTTAAGCCTTACAGATTTTCCCGAATCAATTTGCGCCCTTTCGGATTTCGCAAAAAGCCTTGTCGGCGTTTTTTCCGGTAGATTTTTCACTCCCTTTTTGTGTTAATCCTTTCTTTTTTTCAGTTCATCGCCTTGGACGCTTTTTATAGGCCAATTCGTACCTATCAACGCTCGTGGTAACGATTCCCCAAAAAAGACCTTCATATAAATCAAATTTAAGTTCGATTGCGCCCGATATTCAACATATAATTTTCAAAAATCTTCTGATATATAAAAACCGCATAAACAACACGTTTATTTACGTTCACGTTTGAACTTTCTCAATATTTACAGAAAGCAGAGTCCACCATCAGAATAGACGAATCTCGCCATCGGCTGACTTATGAACTTTATTATTAGACAGCGGAAAATAGCAGCGACAAATATTTATGCAACAACAATAACCACGCGTTTATTTCGGTTTATGAGATCCGCGACCCGGGTGCCGATGGGCCACCATTGTGACGAAAGCGATCGGAAAATTGGCACCATAATGCGTCCCATATCTTCCCCTAATGTGTACAAATTGCCTTCGATGTTCCCGATAAAGCTCGGAGACGCCTTCTCGGGAAATTCGGGAAAATCGGGAAGAGGAGGTGGAAAAAGGTGAAGGTCGGTATGGTGATGTGGCGCGTGACGGATTTTCGTATGCGAGATTTTCAATTGTTGTGAAAAGGTCACATTTCGGATGCGAGTTTTGGATGTGTGTGTGTGTGTGTGTGATTTCGGGTGTTGTGATTTATGTGTTTTGCGCGATGAAAGGCTGTTTGGATATCGGCGGATGCATTGTTGGAGGAATGTGTGTGTTTGGAGCGGAAAGTGAATTCAGACAATGGGAATTCGTTATTGCTTGGAAAATATTAGCGTTTCTTTTGTGTGGATGTTGTGGGTTGATTATAAATATGAAGATTTTTTATCAGCGATTTTAATATGTATACCACAGTCTTTTTTTACATGGGGATACGTTCCAGAGATTTACCGTGTAGAAAAATGTGAGTTAACTATATGAAAATTGAAGATGGGTTCAATCAGTATATTTGTATGCAAGTTCCATCAAATATACGTTCAATTATTTTTTTACATCGTTCCGAAATAACACAGTTCAATGAAAAATAACTGATTATTTTTTATGCTGTTTTTACACGGTATAAAAAAGTTTTAGGTGTATTATATTTATATCCATTATTAAAAAAATAAAGAGGCCAGTGTTCAAAAATAAATTATTTAGAATAACATAAAAATTCCTCGTATATTTATTCTGAAACACTCTTAGTTTTCAGTACAACGATTTTTTTAATCAAAACTTCCTCGCTATAAGTTTAAATCGAAAACCAACAAAGCACACTTTCTCGATACAAACCTAAGCACAAAACGTCCGATTATTAATCGAATACACTTTTTTTATACAATCGGCAATTCCGCGGAATTTTCTTTACGAAATCGACACTCATCAACATAATGAACGTATCGGGGCCCGTAATGAGTCCGCTCATTATCCCCAGTTATCGACCGCGGGGTAATTTACGCCGCCGTCGAGCAAATATGGCGCGAATTATGAAATTCTCGCACGCACGCTTTGTGTCGGCTTCAATATTGAGCAACACAATGTAAATACGTTGAAATCGATTTACGGTGATACGAAGCCGTCAGGATATTGAATGCTGGTCTCCAGCGAGGAAATTGAACGCGGTTTGTGTGCGTGTGTGATAATATGTTTGGTATTTTGATATCGTGTGGGGTGTGGAGGTTGAAATGGGTTGAAATTCGCTGTTTTTATTTGTGGGAAAAAATTAAATAAAGTATTTTTTTAAAATAAATTTTGGGAATTTTTTCTTGTGGTAATTGAGTATGAGTAGATAAATACTGAAAGAATTGTTTTTTTGAGATAACGCTTTGTTGTCAGATTTGATTTAATATGTCATATTTTGTATAATTTTTGTAATTAGTAGAAATCGATACGTTCTACAATATTATATCATTAGAATTGTGTTTGAAAATTTATAATTGACTAATTTTTCAGTTATTTGTGTCTAAAAATTATTTTCAAATCTTATATACATAGAACACTTAATTTTGGTAATCAATGAAAATCAATACGTTCAAAAGCTTTCATTGAAAAATTATCTCTTTGAAGTATAAAATTGACAGTATCGTTTTTAAATACAGAAATGGATACTGAATCTTATCGAAATTTTATACAAGACAATTTTGAACCGATTTAATATTTCTAACGTGTATTTAATGAAACTTTTAAATAATGAAAGATCTACATATACATATGTTACTAGTTTTTTGCGAAATTGCTTAATTCACGTACGACGCAAAATATTTTTCTGTTTTATCGTTAGTGAAAAATATGTATATTGAAATGGCGCTTTGTTGATTTTTTTCACAAATATTTGGACTTCTTCATTACTTTCGTTTCATCAACAAAACACCATCCCACTATATTATTTGCGTACGACGCAAAAAGTTTTACATCGTATACGAACATACGTATATTGGAATGGCGATTTTTAGACGCTTTTTACAAAAATTTTGACTTCTTCCTTTTTATAATTTTTGTTTCCCTTCCTTTTCGCCTAGGAAGTGCCAAAGATTAGGTTAGCTTTTTTGATTTTTTTCAAAAAAAATTTGGGTTTCTTCCTTTTCATCATCTTTATTTCTCTTCATATTCACGATCTTCGAAGTGTCAATGATTTAGTTAGTTCTTTTTTCAGTTTTAAGCTCAGATTTTTATCTAGAAGGTAATGAAAAATAAGCTTAAATTTCGAATGGTGACCGTATTTAGTTTCAAAAACATTAACAACCCACCATAATATTCGCATACGACGCAAAACTGTTTCGCTCCATACACAAACGAAGAAATTTCTCAAAATTCATACACAACCGTTCAAAATTATTCGCCCATCCACACAAAATACCCCGTCACCGTTCAAATTGCGAATTTCGATTCCGAACACTCCACACTCTGTCGGAAATTTAAAAATCGTTCTATAAATTGAATCGTTTTCGCAAATCAAATTATAATCTTTCGCATTCCTCCATTCGCAGATAATCTTCAGGGCGGATTTTTGAACGAGGCGCCATATCCGATTTATGTTTTTTAATCAAAATTTTATTCGATTTGGGCGCTCGTTAAGGGCGGTTTTTATCGCTCGCTTTTATTGCATTGTTAAGACTGAATAACGCAATGTGTACCTTTGTTTAATGAATACGTAATGGAATAAAGTAATGCGGATTTATGCGCGCGTAAATAAATTATTGTATCGTTGCGAATGTGGATTATTTTAAAAGGGGGGTTTTTATGTCGGGGGGTGGGTGTTTTTTAGTTTCGGATGTTAATTTTTTCGAGTAATGATGTGTGACTTTGGGTAATTAATTAGGTCCATTTGTTAATTGCTAGTTGTTTTGACGTGTGAGTAATAGTATTGTAGTTTTGTTTTTCGATGATGAAAAATGCGTCATATACTATTTTGTGGTACTATATAGGGTTGAAATTTGTAGTTTTTTTTTGATAGGTTGATAGTGATAAAAAGTGTAATCATATATAATATATTTCGTGGTACTATAGCGGTTTGAAATGTTTTTGTTGTATTAAATGTTTTTAGAATATGAAATGAATATTTACTTAAACATTATGTAATAAAGTACATGAAAATGTTATAAAAACAACATAATGGTAATAGAAGCAACTCAATTGTTGGTCACGTAACAACAAAACGTTCGTACGCGTAGCTTTTTTGATGTATGTAGTATTTTTTTTAATAAAAAAAAAAAAACAAACACCTATCTGCCGATTTATGTGGTACTCGTTTTACGCGGTTTCACTTTAACGTGGTCAAACAAAATGTGTTTTTTTTTATGGGCATATTTTGAATTTGTTAATAAAAAAATAAAAAAAAAAACAATCATCGATTACGGAATTTTAAAGAAAAAAAAACTACATATGATCAAACAGAAGGTTTTCAAAATGTAAAAGAATTGATAATTCCAAATGATAACGATAAAAGTAATTTCAAAAAATTTTCAGATTAATACTTTTTTAAATTTTTTAAATACATTTTAGACTCTTTTTTTATTTTCCTGAACCAATCTCCCAATTTAGTATGGATTCAACGTCTCTATTTACACGTTTTTTTTAACTTTAGAGCCTATCTCATATTTTGTATGGGCTTAGTCTTTTTTTCTGCAGTTTTATCTTGAAACATATTTACAGCGTAAATTGGAGGATGGGTGTATTATTAAAAAAAATAAAAAAAAGTGTTTTAACGTTTCGTTTTCAGTCCGCACTGAAACCCTTATAAAGTCCCACTTCAAAAATTAATATACGCCACTAACGAACAATACTCAACAATTTCAATTTCATCACAAAAGGATCTCCACTCATATCTACATATAACACGAATGCAATAAACTTAATCAAGCAGATAAACAAACAAAAACGTATTCATCGAACAGATCAACTATTCAAGATACGCCCGAACAGTCTCGATAACGAAAAACCCACAAACAAAACCTTCAAAAAACCTCATCTGAAACGAAACAAACAACCGTTCGTCCGCATACTATTATATATGTATATAATATTAACCGGACAGATTAACCGTCCGTTTTCAATAACCGGAACGTTCGAGGGCGGCCATTTTCGCGACGGCGTCCCCATTAAAGTTTGAGCGCCGCTTAAAAATTGAACGTGCCCCGTTTTTGTAAAGCCTCGTTCGCACCGCTGCGTGCCGGCTTTACATTAGCGCGTATACGTACATTTTTATATTTTGACCCGCCGTAAAAAAGCATACGGTTACAGCCAAAAATACGACTCCGCGGGGAGTTTTGCCATATAATCTTGTATTATACGACGCGCGTTACGTTTTCGAAAACGCAAATTTGTCGAAGCCTATTTTCGTCTTTTATATAGGGTCTTTCAATAGGGAAGCTCGATTATAAAATGTACAATGAAATTTGATGATTTGTACACGTTTTTCAATGCTATAACCTTTTACGGTGATTTGCCGTATACTACTGAACAATTGACAATAGATTTGGCAGATGTCATTTTAGCAACATGGCTGTTAAAATCTAAAAAATTTTGAGCGTCTCTATTTCAGACACAATATATTCGTTATAAAGGGTTCTTCGATAAGGACGCTCGATTTTAAAATATACAATAAAATTTGATGATTTACACACGTTTTTTAACGCTATAACCTTCCATGGTGATTTGCCGTACACTACTAAACAATCGACAACAAATTTGACAAATATCACTAACAACATGGCTGCTATAACCTAACAGATTTCGAGCGTCCTCATTGAAAGACCTTATATGTGCTCGTTTTGCGGCCGGAATGTGGCGGTTCGCTTTATTTATTCTTCGAGTCCTCTCCGTCCCTAATTTGCGAATAATAAAAAGGAAAAATATGTCCGAATCTAATTTATGTCTTTTACGCGTCGGCTGTCAAACGAATTCGGCGCTGTGGGAAATTCGTGTGTTTCTATGGGGGTATATAAAGTCTTTATGTAGATGAAATGTATTTTTTTATATGTTAATATAATATTTTTTGTTTTCTCTAAGCAATTTGTTTTATAAATTACGAGTGATTTGTTACACATGAATTTGATCTTATTTATGTTATATATTTTTAATACTAAGAAATTTTTTGAGTTTTACCGATTTTTAATAAATTATGTAAATGAATATATGTATGTAATTATTTTTGTGATATAGAAATTCAACTATTTTCTAATAGTCTTGGTAATTTTTAAGAAAATAATTAATGAACTTATTTAGTATTGATCGTTTTTAAACGACCAACCAGTGTTCCTCAACGTGGGGTTTATGCCCCATCGGGAGGAGGAGAGGCAATTTGAATATTTTTGTGAAGGCTATATTTAAATCGTTAATATTTGTTAAATTTTTTTGCTAAAAAACGCATTTTCGAAATTATTTTTTCGATGTTGCAACCTAGAATTTCTATGAAAAAGATGGTAATACTATTGTATAATATTTGTATAAACAAATTGAGCAATTTTATTCGCTCAATAAATGTGAAGTGTGAATAATAAGTGTGAAGTGACTGATTCAGTTGTATTTGTTATTGTGGATCATTTGGGAAAAATGGCAAGTTTTTTTTTAGAATTTGTTAGGTAATTTTAAAATTTTGATTAGGAGGGCATGGAAATTTTTCAAACGTTTAAGTGGAGCATGGCACAAAAAAAAATTGGAAAACTCTGGACTAGACAATTTACTATATTTAATTCTATTCTTGAATATACATACAATGAAAATAATTTGAAATAAATACATTTGAAGTGAAAAATCGGTTAACCCGAAATAATATTGCAGTCCTGTTAAAATACTATTCACATATGTATACAATGACATTTATCACGAAATTCTTATAACACAAAAAAAATTTCGATCCCTTCAATTTCATATTAAACATTTTCTACTATTACATCTGATCAAAAAATCAACAAAAACTGCAATAAATAACAACGATTCTTTTTTCGGCGCATTCTTCCCTAACCGCAACATAGTACACAATGCCCAGAATAAGACATTCCCTTTGTTTTTCCATGACGACTGCGAAACTCGAGTAAATTCCGTTTGCGATATTTATCTTACGTAAAAGGGTCCTGGGCCTGGTAAGGGCACATTGTTTTCGTCCTTCCGGGACTTTGGAGGAACGCTGGTATGGCGTCGGTGGAGGCAACACTACGCTCCTCCACCTAGTTTGAGGATGGTAGGGCAAAGTTGGACAATTCGTCCCTTATATAGTGGATGTACAAGTAGCAGTGCTCGATTATCTTTTTTTTTTTTTGTGGGATTTCGGATTTAATTAAAAAAATTGAGGGGGCTTAGCTTGAGTGCATGCAGTTCGGATGAGCTAAATTTAATTAGGGTTACGTAATAATTAAAGAAAGTTAATATATGTATGTCTGGTTGCTTTAAATGTTTTTTGGTTACATTTTTTCTTGAAAATTTATTTAATATTTGAATGATTTTGTTATTTGTTTTTATCGATATTTGAAGTTAAGTGAGATATGAAATGTTTGTTTGATTGGAGACTATCGATTGGAAATTTGATAAAGTTTATTTGTTTGATAAGAAATTTAAAATGTGTATTTCAAAATCTACAAACAGCTCGAAAATTGAGGATTAGAGATCGATGGTCTTGTTTAAAGTTTCCCAACCTTATTTTTGCCATGCTTCCCCTAACAAAATTCGGAAGTTACTTAACAATTTAACTAGTTTTATCCAAATGATTCGCAACAGAAAGTACAGCTCAATCAATCACCTTACACTTATTTAGCCAATAAAATTGATCAAATTTATTTTTCGTAAATTTTCTTATAGAAATTTAACCATCCTTTTCTTAACAAGTTTTGGTTGAAATATCAAAGAAATATTTTTGAAAATGAATTTTAGTTTTTTTTTTAAACAAATGTCAATGATTTGAGCATTGCTCCTCAAAAAAATTTCAAATTGACCCTCTGGTGAGACAAAGACTTCACATTGGGAAACACTGGTCTTCTCAGTACATACACTGGTATATAAATACACATAAAAAGAAAACGTAACAATGCGAACGAACAAGTGCGGCAAATGAATGCGTTACGATTCTCTTTCCTTGTTAAATTTTCATTTCACGACTTTCGCGCGACTTTCCTCGTTACAATTCCAAATTTGAATACGGCCGGATTTTTCCCGACGACGGATCCGAAAGTTTCTCCGAAACAATCGCGATTCGTCGAACTTTTCCCCAATTACAAAATTTAATATTCCTCCCGTCGAATTTTAATTACTCCACAAGTACACATGAATATTGCAGTCCTCGAAACGCCTATTTAATCGCGCAAACGTAAAGCCTCCCCAGGTCCGGTGACGTCACGCGGTCCCTAAACTAGTTTCTGATGAAAATGGAGGACAAACTTTAATGCGGCCACCTGTTTTTTGCCCGTGGGCAATATTTCGTTGTCCTTCCGAGTTATTGCCCCTAGGCCGAGATGGATGTTGCCGTTGGGACAGGACTCAGGACACCCGTGAGACTGATGAATATTTGATGGTGTGATGTACGGGTAGTCGACTCCATCTAATTCTAGTCAGCCCCATGGAAATTTTCTGGCCACCCTTCCGCTTGGAGGGTAGGTTTTTCGTCGGACGTCAAAGAAGCTTTTTGTGCTTTATTTTTTTGTATATTTTTGTCTCAATCAGTTTTAGAAATAAGAGGCGTAATCAGTAAATGGATCAGTGAAATGTTCAGGGATGATTTCGGTATTCGTCTCTTTGAGATTTGTGTTTTTCGTATGTAATATAATAGTTTGTGTTCTTCGGGAAACGCGATAAGGAAAAAATTGCTGAAATTCCGATGTTGTCGGAAAGTCTTTATCTTTTGATGGATGTCGGCTGCATAAAATAATATTATATTAATATTTTAATATAAAATAAATACCAGACCTTTTTTATCCGTCTTATCGGATGAATATCAATTCGACGTATTTACATTTTTATACGCTTTCGTTTTTCATAAACACCGCATTTAATTCCCCCTCATAACTCCAAAATTATTCATAAGAAACCGAATTCGGTACTTTTGACGTATACGGGCAAAAGCTGACACAATTGCTGATTTGCAGCGAAATTTTAAAGTACACGTACATTATGTCGAAATTCAATAATGTTTTATACTTAAAATGATACTATATATTATGAATTAATAGTACTTATTTCCGATCTGAATACCGGAATGAATAAGATGCGTTTAGGAAATGTTATTCAAACCCATTCATGCGTTCAGTAATAAATATTTTTGACTGAGACATGCGGCATTAAATAAATGTGTTTAGTTTCCATAGTCCAGTCAATAAAGATATTTTCTTACAAAAACTACAGGAAAGCTAGATTTTTGAAAGAAGCGTGATATTATGGTTCTTAAACAAAGTGTAAAAAATCTATATCGATTTGAGTTTTGCATAAAATTTTAGGTGAGATCAAAAGTCACCAAAAACAGGTTTTCGTGAATATATCGTTAATTGTCACATTTACAAAAATATAATGAACATCAAATTTGTAGTTTAAAAAAATTTCTACAGGAAAAATATGATAATTTGTATTCGTAAGAGTAACCATTTTGGAGATAATTTGCTTTAAAGAGTTGCTACTAACAGCATACCTCTCTGTGCCCGTATAAGTCAAAAATACCCCAAATTCAATACAAAAAAAACCACCTTCAAAAAATCCAAAAAAAAAACTCATATCCCAATCTTACCGATAGCAAAACTGCACCGGAAACTGAACATATCCTCGAAACCGCCGATACAGCGAAGCCTTCCAGACCCAAACCACCTATAATACAAAACCATAAAAATCGCCATACACCCCATGCCGAACTCCATATCGGTTTTCCTTAGTTTTGTTCCGCACATCGGTACATCATCGTTGATTTATTGCGCCCCCGAGGCGCCCGATCGGAGATATTTAACGGGGCGCAAACGAGACTTTGATGTGGAGCTTTTATGTACTCGTTTTGCGCATATATCGTAAATATTTTATACGAAATGTATAATATGTGAGTGCGGACGCGGAAATATTGCGATCCGGAAACGTCGATGGTGGATAAAAGATGTGCGAGCTTTTGGACGGATGCGAAGTGCTGTTTCGCTTTGTCGTGTGTTTATTTTAAAGTCGTGGATTAGTGTTTTTGTATGTTTATACGGGAAATGTATGGGAAGGAGGTTTCTTTGATGCTATTGGAAGTTTGGGCGTCTTATTGCGTGTTTCTGTTTGGTGATAAAACTCTTGAGTTGGATAATGAAATTATCCTTTGATGAATGATCAAGTGTTTATAGTGTAAGTGTTTATGTATGTTTTGATCAGTAAATTCAAACTGAATATATTATTAAAAATATATACGTATACGTAAAAGTAGAAAATATCAATTTATATTTTGTATTCGGTAGTCACAATCAATAAAATAAAAATATCTATGTGTTGCGCTACGTTTATGTAATCGCTTCATCCATGAACGATGCAAAAAATCTTGTTTTATCTATGAAATTTGTGTTTAGGTGCATCATAGGTGCATAATTTAACGTCTTCTGTCAAATATGACAGTTGACGTGTCTTACAATATACTCATGGAAGGGATTCAAATATCTTTGACACTCCTGGTACTCAGTAAAAAATATTTGAAAATTTCAGTATGTGAAAATATTCGTTACCAATGTCGTAAGGCACGTCAACTGTCATATTTGACAGAAAAAGTTAAATGATGTGTCAACACTAAATATTGCCAATATCACCATCAGATGTTGTTAAATTTTTAGACAAAGCAAGATTTTTTGCTTCGTTTATAGAGGAAACGATTACACAATCGTATCGTAACAAATACGTTCATATAAAGTATTATATATTATTAAAAAATATACATATTCATAAAAGTAAAAAATATTAATTGTATTATTTCGTATTCTGTTGTCTATCTCGGAGAAATTAAATTGAAATCACTATGTATAAAAATGTTTACTGAATTTTTCCTTGGAAATCGAGCGTTTTTCAGTTTAGACGTCTTTTGATTGATGAATTTATTTACGGGATTCTTTTTGTAGATTTATAAACATTCTATCAGAAAGATCGTGAAAAATGATCTGATTTTTCCATTTGTTCAGAGCAAGCGTATAAAGCTGGCTATTTAGGGTCATATCGAGTGTGTGAAAAGAGTCAAAGGTTACGAAAGTTTTTCATAGACGTATATAGAAAAAATGGAACGAACATAAAAATCAAATAAATTTCTACTTCACGTATAAACACGATGATTTTTTTTACTTTATAATTTATTTTTTACTCGTTTGAAAATTCTTTTTAAATTCTTCAAATCATTTTTGTTTTTGATCTACAATATAAAAAGTTTTTTCAATAAAAAAAATATATGTTTGATAAAGATTATTTACTTTAATCAAAATTAAAACCGAATTAATTTTTCAACAGATAATAGATTGAGAATGTTCGCTTCATATATTTATACGCCTTGGGAGAAAAGTGTAGGTCCAAATCGGATACCTCGAGAGTTTCGTGTGTCGTACTTTTGCCACTTTACCCTTTTTCGGAGTGAGTTACCACTTTCCGAGCCTTCAGCGGTGTATCCTTTTCCCCACCCCATCTGCGTGTGGGAAACTTCCTTCACGGCCGTTAGGGTGTTAACTTTCATTTCAACCCTCAAAAATGCGCCGGCAAAAATTTCGACCAACTTTGCATAATAGGAAAGTTTTTTAATGCGTACGCGCCCAAAGTCGTTTCGCTCCTTAAACATATTATTGCATTATTTAAAAACGCTCCGAAAACACTCCCGATCGAACTATCCGAAAAAAGAAAAGTTTCAATTTGGAAATTCATCGGAAAACTTCGAGGGAAAACTCGCAAAATTAGACTCGCAAAGTTTTAAACGGGTTACAATGGTCTCGGGCGGAATCAAAAGAAACGACTCTCGGATTTTCCGAATTTTCCGTTCGGAAAATTGTGCGCGATCGACGAATACTGAACAGCGTCGATATTTTCCCGTCAACCCGACGTTATAATCTCGCCACGGATACGTGTGTGGATTTTTTTGGTTTTTTTTTCGGCTTTTTTCGCTTCATATTTTTTGTCGATGTTTGGCCAAAGACGTGTAGCCTTTATGGCGTCGAAACGTCTCGTAACTTTGTTTCGAAAGTCGACGATATCCTTGGGAAGTTTAGCGGTGTGCTCGAGCGTAATTCTGAACGATGAAAGCAGCACTGACAAAGCTTATAACTTAATTTTTTATATTTCGTCTTATATCAGGAGTCACGAACGACGAGGACTTAAACGTTGCTGCATTATAAATACGCCTTCTAGGTGTTTCGTGTTTAATCTCTTTAAAACTTCGACTTAACATTAATTTGGCGACTTTGTTATTACAATATTTCACTAGTTTATGCTGAATATTAATTTAATTTATTTATATTTAAATTTTAATCGATACTTTAGGATTTACAAAGAACCATTGCACTATTAGAAACTTTAAGAATCTATACTCGACATGCAAGTCTTTTGAAATCGAATTTTTCATACTATATGACCATTAACTTTTTGTACTCGATTGTCAATGTATTATATTTTCTCCATTTTACTTATCATTTTAATATTCTTTATCTTTGCATCCAAATTTGATTCAATTTCTTGATACCAATCAAAAATAATCATAACCAGGGCTTTAAAGCGACCACTTTTTTTTGAGTTTCTCCACTCCAGCTCTGCTCCGGCATCAAAATATTTGCTTCGGGTCCTCTCCATGCTCCGATTAAATTAAATTAATTATTAAGATATTTTATATAAAATATTAACAATATAATACAACTATTATATAATATATCACGATGAAGTGGGATGAAATTAATACAATCTAATTATAATTAGATTAATGTTATATTTTGGGACAAAATAATTTTTTTTTTCAAAATTGTAGATTATTTTTTAAATTTTACACTTTAAGTCGGAGCAACAGAGCACTATAAATTTCCGTGTTCCTGCTCTACTCGTACTCCTACTCCAGGCAAAAATCCCGTTGCTCCACCTACTCCGTGCTCCTGCTGCTTCTCCACTTTAAATCCTTGATCATAACATTATTAGAAACCTCAAGAACCATAGTGAAACCCCGATTTTACGTATTCAGATTTCACGGAGTCCCAAAAACTTACTTTTTTGAATTTTTCATTTCCAATCTACGTTTTACCTCTAATAACGCTTTTATTTGTAGGCCCCAACAAAGCAGAGTTTCACTGTATATACTCACACCTATTGAAAATTTATTTTATACAGCAATACTTTGAGCAGCAAATATACCAATATAACCCACTAATGCATATATTCTCATTTTGTCACCAGGTGCATAGCTCTAGGCGTCATCTTGGGCCTGTACACCCCCGGAGACTCCGCCCCCTGTTCCCCCATGCTGCTGAAGCTCCTCATCGGCCATATGACACTCATAGTTTGTGAGTACCCTTTTGTACAAGTGTCGTGCTACTTTGCCGCTTTGAGTCAAAAGCACTCGAGGTGTGCCTCTTTTTGTTCGAATCGTAAAAAAAAAAAACGAGTGGCGTTTTTATTGTATTTTTGTAATATTCGATAGATTTTATTTTGTATATTGCGATGCATATGTTATGCGATGTTTATGAAATTGCTTAGTTTGCGTTCGACGCATTCAGTTTTCGTATGTGGACAATATGGTGGGATGGCGATTTTTTTATGTTTTTCAAGACTAAATGGTTTCATTATCCGAAATTTGAACTTGTTTTTCGTTGGCCCTTTTGTCCACCTAACAAAACTTCAGCTTTGTATATATATTGTATATGTATATGTCTGTGTAATCGTTTCGTCTATTGATAAAGAATTTTACTTTGTTTATGAAATTTTAAAATATCTAGTAGTACATAGGCGCCATTTAGTGTAGGTGCATACCGCTAGATGTTGTTAAATTTTAGAAAACAAGATTCTTTATTTCGGTCATGGGCGAAGCGATTACACAAACGTAGCATTACTATAATAATTAGAGCTTAAAACGTAAAATACCTAACCTAACCATTAATACTATCAAGATCATGAAAAAGATGGAGTGCAGAAATGATGATAACGAAAAAGAAGAAGCCTAAATTTTGCTAAAAAGTATTTTGCATCGTACGCAAACTAAGCAATTTCGCCAACGACACGTAACACATATGTATATTATATAACTCGATTAATCCGATGCGATAAATATTATGTGAACGCGATACAGCCATTATTTCCCTTCTTAAATTTAGGGTTTAACGCTTATTTATACACATTGCCCATTATTCCGAATACACTATAAACTCCCAAGTAAATGAAGATCAACGTTTATTTTCCCCACCATAAACATTGATATAACATTTCCATAACTTCCCAAATTCATTTTTTTTTAATTTCAGGTTCTCTACTGATAGAACTAGCAATGTGTGCTGTTTCCATGAGAGGCAACATACTGGACGCATCCCCGCGAGCACCAATGCAAAAACTGATCTACGTACGCTTAGGTCAGTAAACAACTCCCATTTTTTTTAAAGGATAGTTTTTACAGTCCTTGTTACAAGACTGGGATAGGAAGGAGGACCGACTCAAACTCGCAAACCACTTGCAGTTGTTGTTACAATTAATCGTGACGTCGGTATATGTATATAATTCATATGGAGATCGATAGAGTGAGAAGTCGGAACCATTTTTTGGAATCGTCTCATCAATGAGAGATTAAACTCTCATTTTTGAATCAAATGGTTAAATACCCTATTTGAAACGATTGAGTAGGTGTTAAAAACGGAATCCTACTCTTGCCATACCCGCGGCTTGAACCACCATTAAGGTCATCGCCCACTGAACCACGCAAGGATCGCCCTCAGTTTTAGAAAATTATTCAAATATAGGTTTTAATGTGCATTCCATAAAGCGCAATATCGAATTTTAGTGAAGCTCGGAAAAAGGCGGTCCTCGCGCGGAGCTCACGCGCCGATCTCGTTCGCTGAATCAATCCAACCAGAGATACAATTTTGCGCTTTATGGACTACGAATTAAAATCTATATTTGAATTCTTTTCGAAAGCGGAGTGTGGAGTGCAAATATAGGTTTTAATTCGTAGTTCGTAAAGCGCAAAATTGTATTCTGATTGGATTGATTCAGCCAACGAGACCGGCGGGTGAGCTCCGCGCAAGGATCTCCCTTTTCCGAGCTTCACTCAAATGCGATATTGCGCTTTATGGAACACGCATTAAAACCTATATTTGAATAATTTTGAAAGCCAAGTGTGGAATGCAAATGTAGGTTTCAATTCGTATTCTATAAAGCGCAATATTGTATTTGAGTCTAGCTCGAAAAAAGGCGGTCCTCGCGTGGTTCAGTGGGCGACAACCTTTACGATTCACAATCCATGCAACACTGCTGCACCACGGGCTGGCCAAACAACTCCGATTCACTCCCGATGGGACTTAATCCCGCATTTGTCCCCCCGATATCATAAAACCCGAAAGCCCGGACGATTTGTCATCGGGCCCCAACTTGGGGGGGGGACATTTTTATGTGCAACATTACGTCGTATTTGTCACAGGTAAGCCGCACGCGCTCGGCTCGTCACTGTGACAAATGCGACAGTTTCGTTGCGGCTTTGTACAGCCTCGGCGAAAGTTTCAGGCGTGTCCTTTTGGTCGGTGCTGAAAGTGAGATGCTGAGGGCCTGAAGTGTTGAGGGCGCCGCGGAATGTGCGGTTTTAATTGTGGGGGTTTGGTGCGTGTGAGGTGTTTGGGGTCGGTGGTAATTTTCTTTGAGAGGGGGTTTTTTTGAATGTTTGTACATATGAGTTGTGTGAAAGGAGTTTTGAAATTTGTGTTTGGAAAAATTTAGGGGGTGCTCGGATAAATTGGTGATGCGATAAATTTTGTGATGTGTTTGGGGTCGGTGGGAATTTTTTTTGAGAGGGAGTTTTTTGAATGTTTGTATGAGTTGTATGAAAGGAGTTTTGAAATTTGTATTTGGAAGATATTAGGGGCTACTCGGATAAATCGGTGATACGATTAATTTTGTGATGGATCGATTTTTTTTAATAATGCCAATAAATTTTTGACAACTATGCTTATTAAAAACTTACCAATTGATACATGAATTCTTGTTGATATAATCTAGTGATAAACTTTAAAATATGATACTAACATAGACGTGTTTCGTTTCATTACATTTTTTGGTTTTTTCATCGTATGAAATCAATTCAGGTGAATAAAACAAAGTTTTAATTTGCATAAATATTTTTAGTATCAATAGATAGAATAGGGATGTATATAAAATTGCATAGCATTTCCATATTAAAATATCTACAGGGATTAATCGATATGATAGGCTTGAAAATTTGAATTGATCGTAATAATACGAAATTAGACATATCAGATTTGATCTTTAAAAGAGATAACACAAAGTTGGTAAAGATGTCCATCTAAATATTAGTTTGATGGAAAATAATGTAGATGCTTTATGATAGTAAGCCTTTTTCAATTATTTTAAATTACAATACAATATAATAAAGACATACGCTTAATATCATCGAATTACTCAACTTTCCTCTATTATATTTTGATTAAATGATATAAAATTTTACTTTTAACATGAGAGAGTGCTTTATCTTTTCTTCTTGTATTATGTATTGAAAGTTTTAATGATATAGTTTTGTTGAATGTGCTGATGAAATAAAAAAAATAATTAAATGGATTTGACGAAGAATGGTTTTCAGTATTTGATTTTATCAAGAGCTTCTCTCCCTTACTGGTGGGTATATTCAATGAAGAAAAATTGTTCAGAATTTTTAAGAATTTCGGTTGGTCTTGTCTTGCAATTATGTTATGAAGGCTCATGATGATTTGAAATACTTTATAATAAAAAAAATTGATTGGAATAAGTGCGTGGGTTCAATAAATGATCCGTTGAAAATTGATACAGGTCGTAGTAAAGGTCAATTGAAATTAGACGGGTACAATGTGTCGATTATTCTTTTTAATTTTCCTTCACATTTTCGCCATAGAGATCGAAAGTATGCCATTTTAGGCAGACTCCAATTAAATTTTCGCCAAATTTTCACGTTTAAGAGAGCAACTACTTAAACTTTACGGCGTCTCAATTTTCAACTATGTATATTTTCGACGTCGGAATAAATTTTATAACCGAACTTGGGGCTCGTAAAATGATCGTACAACTTAGTCAACATCTTTATTTTAATGGAAGGTTGGCCGTTTTGTGCGAGTTATACAACGCAAACATTAATTTTAATTGCCCCTGATAAATTTGGGACGAGAAAATTCGGCCATTAATAAATGCAATAATTCATAGTGAGAAATCTGAATTTGTCGAAGTTTGATTGACTGTTTTTTTTCAATGTATTTTCAGTGATCCTCATTGTGGACATGGTGTGGTTGTCTTTGAGCATCGCCTGGTTGAGTTACTTTTACGTGGAATGTCATGCGCCTGTTGCCAAAGAAGCCTTACTAGGTAAATCAGTTTATTGTATTATTGTCTTATAATGAAATCGCCTAGATTTTGTATTTTACACTTAAGGGTTTTCAACTGTTGATTAATTGTTCTAAATGAATTTTTTTAATGTGATTCAGCAACTTATTTATAAGTAAGAAGACAATCTTCTATGTATAATATTATGTATAAGGTGGCTATTGAAAGTTTGAAAAAGTTATAATTTGTTCTTCAATATCGACCGGTTGTGTGCCCACTGCAGGAAAAGGTCTCCCCATCAAATATTGGAGGTCTAAGCTATATATAATACCTTATTCGAGATTAACTTGTTCGTTTGTATTATTTTTTATTGTATTTTTTACAGGTTATAGAGTATCTATTAGAAATTAAAATGGGTGCATTTGATATCTAGCAACGATTAAAACTCATTAGGTTTTTCTATCCAACGAGAGGCCAATTATTGAAACTCAGAAAATACTAATAATATTTTTATGACTTCTAATAGTTGATCTTTCACTGGAATAGAAAAAAAGAGTTTTGTTCATTGCTGGATATCATAAGTAGCTATTTAATACTCTGAAAGTTTCTCTATAACCTGTAAAAAAAAAAAAAATTAACATGTTATGACTTTTCAAACTCTTCAAAATTTCAGTGGCCATTTGTATAATAATGATATATAATAATTTTCTCGAAATTATTTCAAATAAAATTTTATGTTATTCAAAAAAATCTGTTGACATTTTTTCATTGGAGTCTTATAAAAATTATGACAATTACCTTAATAAACATTTTCGCTGATACAACCTTTATTGGAGCACTTGAACCGTTTAAGTGTCAACTTATTTTGTCGTTTTTTCTCAAAATCAAACATATAGATTTATTTAAAAATCAACGCTAAATTCTAACGAATAATCAACTTATTACAATTTCAAATTGAAACAACCCAAAACGTGAATACGCAAAACAGACCTAACCAATATTACAAACACATCAATAAATTATAAATAAACCCCCCTGTTTACGAATCGTAACCATTTTCCCCCAACTTTTCGACCGTCCTCCATACTAGAGCCTCATCAGCGCATACATTACCTTTACGGGGCCTGAGCAAACAGAATCGAACATATTCAAACACTATCTACGACATAACTTTCTATCAAGCAATAAAACTTTCGCGTTATGTTCGAATGTGACGACTTTGGCGCCCAAAAACGGTGTCCATTACGTACCGCCCCGTACCTCCGCGTCCGATAATAAAGTGTAAGTGCAAGAAGTAAAATGTACACAAATGGTTTTCCGATACATAAATCTTGTGATTTACTTGTTTCACATACGACGCTAGAAGTGAAATAGTGTTTTTTTTTTTAGAATCGTCGTTGCATAGGTGTTTGTTGTGCAGTGCTGAGTTTACGTTTTCGATGTCGTTGAATTAGTTTGGGTTTAAATTAGGGTTGTGTGTTCGTTTTGAAATTTATCGAATCCGAAATTGACTTTTGACTTTGACTCTGGTTTGAGAGATTTTATTATAGATGATTAGATTCAAAATAGCTCTCCTTTGTTTTAAAATGTATCAAAATAGATTTTTGCCTTAGTTTCAACTCCAAATCCGACTTAAGAGATTTCTTTTCAACATATGAAATTGATAATGTTTAATAGAAGTGCATATAATGATTTTAAAAATAAATAAGCATTCTATAAATTTTATATATAAAAGTTTCATGAAAATAGCCTTCCTTCTACATAAAACTTAACAAAATTGATTTTTGTCTTACAATTTAGCTTCGATTACAACTCCGACTTAAGAGGTTTTAGTAAGTCCAAATTTTTTTACTAACATATAAAATTGATATTAGGTAATAAAAATGCATAGTAACAGTTTTTAAAATAAATAAGCACCGCAAAAATTAAAAAAAATGAAAAATTTGATGAAAATAACTCTCCTTCGTTTTAAAATTTATCAAAATAATTTTTTGCTTAAGTTTCAACTCCGAATCCAAATTGAAAAATTTTATTAAGATCAAATTTTCTTTTTAACATATTAAATTGATAGTATGTAATAGAAATGCATAATAACGGTTTTAAAAATAAATAAGCACCGCAAAATTCTGATTTAGAGTCTGAGTCAGTGCAGCTCTGGTTGAAATGAATTTGAAAATGTGTGAAGATATTGTCGACTTTATTATGGTTTGCGGTGCGAATGAAGCAATTTCGTTTTATATTAAAGTTTTCAAACACTCTCCATTTGAAAAACGTATATTTTGATATATTAACAAAAAAGAAATACATCAACGCACGGACGAGGACGCAGCCATTTTTCAATTGCCTCTTCACAACCGCTACTATAAATTTTCATACTTTCGCTTTCCCATTTTTTTCAGCACTTTCACCATCACTGCAGCATTCCTTTGTGTCCATTTTTTTTTCCGACTCCACTCAGAGCACACATTTTAATTTCGAGCCGCAGACGCTTTGAAGCATTTCCGTGTGATTATTCTTTCTGCCTTTGATTTCGAGCGACGGCCGATTCTCAACAGGCCGCATTTTCCCTCCTTTTTCCGATTTTCCCGGACGACATAACGTCGGAAAATCGCGGGTCGTATGCCGTCTGACAGTCCGTCGTATTCTGATAATGAAATTTGACGGGCCGTCAGTATTGAGGTCGGCTGAGTAAATATTTGTACGAATCCGTCGGCCGTTTTTGTGATTTCGGTGTTTGTGTTATGGGCGTAGGTGTGGAATTTCGCTTGTCGTTCAGAATTGATTAAAGGACTGGTTTTGTTAATCGTAGGTGGGATTTGGATCGATTTCAGGGGAATATAATATGAGGTAATTTGTGTTATCGAAGATAAAAATTAAGCTACTATAAATCTAGTGTTTCATATAATCAGATTAAAAAAGTGCTTCTTCATGTATTTTGATACAAAATTCTAATGCAAACATTTTTTTAATGAATTCATACAAAAATTAATGGAATCGATCAAGACTATCGAGTGACTTATTGAAAAATTAAAAATTATGGGTTTATTTCTGCTTTTACACTTCAAATTCAACCTTTTTAAAATCAAATTCGACCTTTTACAAATGAAATTAAGTTTTTTAAACATTGAAAGATTTAATTTGAAGTTAAAAAAATTGAATTTGATTTGGAAAAGGTTGAATTTACAGTGTAAATGCTGTATACTTCTTGTCAATAAAACAATGTTATAAATCTAAGAAAATGAATGGTTTATAACTATGATTCGGTAGTTTATACTTTTTCATTTATGAATATTGAGAAGATGAAAAATTTGAAAAGATACTGAAACATGAATAATTTGAGATTGTAAAGGAAAACTTTCAAAATTACATCTTTTAAATAATTCATACGAATAACAATGTATAAATTCAATTTCCAATAATACAGGAAGGCCACTGAAAGACTGGATGGCTTGGAAAAGTAGTCGTTACTTGTTAATATTCAATCTTGTTTATTGTATTTTTTTACAGGTCATAGAGAAACCTTTGGAGATTAAAATCGCTTCATATGATATGCAGCAACGAGTAAAACAAATGGATTTTTCTATTTCAGAGAAAGATCATTTATTGAAAGTTATAAAATATTGCCTGTATTTTCTTTGAGTTTCAATAATTGATCTTTCACTGGAATAGAAAAACCTGACAAGGTTTCAAACGATGGCTCGCAATTATGTCTAGCCATTTAAATCTTTCAAAGATGCTCTATAATCAGTACAAAAATAAAATAAAAAATAGTGAAAATAATCAAGTTATGACTTTTCCGAATCCTTCAGTCTTTTTGAGGCTAACCCAAATGACTCATAACGAATTTATCAAATTCGTACATATTTAATTTTCAAATAAGCCATAGTCAAGTTGACACGTACTCTTAAATTTATATACATATATACTAGCGGTAGTACCCGGCATTTGCCGGGTTTTTTGGGTTTTTAAGTTGTTTTTTTTTCTGAAAAGTCATGATGACAGATAAATGTAAACTGAAAAAGCGAAACCAATCGATTGTTTTATGAAGAATATTTTGGTAGGCCCTTCGGCTTTATATGTAAATAAAACTCAAACATGTATGTATGTATCTGATAAACTCCCAAACCGATAGACAAATCTTCACTAAATTTGGCAAGAATGTGCTTTGAATACCGAAGAAACTAAGCAAGCATTCATTTTTCAAGCTTTTTATTTTAATATCATTTTGCATTTCAGTTTTTTCAATTATTTCTATCAATCGCCATACAAATTACAATATAATGTGCCAGCGTCGCGATTGATTGTGACAATAATTACGATCGGTACACAATTTATTTTCACAGAGTCCCGAGCAACGCCGGATACAAGCCGCTAGTCAAATATAAAGAACAAACGATCCAAAAATTTCCCATTTAACAAAATATCAAAAATAATTTTATATTCAAAAAACCACATAATAAATTTCACAGACATAATGAAAAAGCGCTGCAATTTTCCCCATTCACCGCATAATAGACGGCGCTTTTAACACCGTCGACTTTCCCGACGACGCATCGGAAAAGTCGTTACGTACGCTTTTTTTAATCCTTGCCATTTTTCTTCCGCTGCTTTTTCCTTCTGCGAGTTTTCAGACAATGGAGTCGAAAGGGAAAAACCATCCCTTCGGCTGGGGCGGCGTATTTTTTCCCTTCGGCCGGTACGTAAATTTTTCCGGCGCTTTTTCTCGACGGAGGTTTTCCCTCGTTTTTCCGGTTTGCGGCGTCGGTCGTGTGCGAAAAGCCTTGTACAGATTATTATCGTGGGCTCTGTGCAAACTTTTGTCCGTTCCAATTACGCACGTGTTTCCCTCTAGTCGGACGAGCACTTCATTTTGTGGTCTTGTGTGGTTCTCAATCTTCTTTTCTGTTTGTTCATTCTTTTTTTTTTGTGCTTTTGAAGAAAATTTTATTTATCTGAACGATATTTTGCGTCATAAACGTTTGTATGATCAGTTCGTTCATGAACAAAGCAAAAAATTGCTTTTCTATGACATTTAATAAAATCTGGTGGTGTATATGTGCCATCTAGAGTAGACGCGTCATTTAACGAATTTTGTCAAATATGACAGTTGACGTGCCTTAAGACAGTATTAGCGAACTTTTTTTTGTTAACGTACTAAAATTTCCAAATAATTTTTGCCGAGTTGAGGAAACTTTAATGCCTTCCATAAGTACTGTAGCCATTAAAGCCATTATAGCTATAGCCATAAGTACTATAGCCATGTCGTAAGATACTTCGATTGTTATATTTAACAGAAGACGTTAAATGATGTACCTGCGATGCATCTTCACTAGATGGCGCCTATAAATGTAGCGTAACATATTTATCGATTGAATGAAAATTGCTTTCTAAAATACAATTTTACGATTTTGACCTAGATTCTGATGTGTTCACAAATTCAAAACTTTATATAATATAAGACCCTATCGAACATTTCATCTCGAAAATAAAATAAATTCCATACAATGAAACAGTGTACAATAGAAAGCCACAAAAAGATCATTCACTTACGAATAACAATGTAGCCATTTACGTACATTTTGGCACGATTTCAAACTGTTCGACGTTCCACTATTGATTAATTTACATCCCGCATTCATCTATATAATTTTTCGGTATTTAAAAAGAAGACTTTCTTTCAATTGTAAATATAATATAATCAAATTGAACTGATTCGTAAGAATAATAATTTGAAAATTTTAATATGTATTTTTTTAATATCAAAATCATAGCATTCAAATTCAATAAAGACAGTTGATTTAATTTAAAGGTCAAACATATTATGTAAACCGTTTATCGATCAAATATGAATAAGCCATTGAAAGTCGTTAATGAGTTCATATCTTCAATGACGGCGATTTGAGCGATTCGAGCGGCAAATTTTTGAATCAATAATGATGCATGTGTAAAGCTACGTTTTTTTAATTGCTTCATTCATGAACGAAGCAAAGAATATAGCTTTTTCTATAAAATTTAACAATATCTAGTGGTGTATAGGCAGGCACAATTTAGTGTAGGCGCATCATTTAAAGTCTTCTGTCAAATATGACAGTTGATGTGCATTACGATAGTGATAGCGAACCTTTTTTCGTTTATATAATATAACAAAATTTTCAATTATTTTTTACTAAATATCAGGTGTGTCAAGGAAGTTTTAATGCTTTCTATAAGTATATCGTAAGACACGTTGACTATCATATTTGAAATAAAATGTTTAATTATGCGCTTTTGATAAAAGGACGCTTATACACTACTAGATGTTGTAAAATTTCATAGACAAACACGATTCTATGCTTCGTTCATGGACGAAGCAATCAAACCAACTTACCGTAACATTGATATGTTTTCATCAATTTGTCGCTCGAATCGCTCGAGTCGCCCAAATCACCGGCACCAAAGCCACCCGCTAAATATTCGTCTGTCCTTTGAATTTATATTCAGAACGACATAATTATGATTCTGGAACATCATTCACGATGTAAATAACGGTTTTGATTACTTTTAAAGGATTTTTTGCGGGGGGGTCGAGGATTTAATTAAGCACTTTCGCGGCAGTCGCGTGACGCGAAAATCTCGCGGCCGCTTTGTCGCCGAAATCCCGCTAATCCCGAACACACGCCCGACGAAGTCTTCCGGATTTACGTGGAAAATCCCGGATTTTCTGAGCGCATAGGAAAAAAAAAGACAATCGCCTTATTTATCAATTCGAAGCTCGCGATTGTCGCGTGAATTTTCAGACCATTTCAGACGTTTTCAGACCGCCGAGGCCACCCGATACGAGCGAGTTGGCCCGCAGACTGTTTGTTGAGGTTTCGCTTTATTTTCCGATGTGTCGATTCGACGGATATTTGATCTGCGATGGTTTCTTTGAAACTCGATCTAAGATTTCCGCTTGTCACTTTGAAAGCGTAATGACACTTTGACAAGATCTTCTGCGCGAAAATAGATACGATGTGTGTTCGTTTCGTTGAATGACTTTGATAAATTTGGCGGTTATAATTTTATATTGGGTATGAAAGAAGTCAAAGATGTTTTGGAACGGTTAAAAAAAGTAAAATATAATAATAGATTGAATTATGTATGTTGTGCAACGTTTTGTGATGGCGTTTTTTTATGAAAAAAAATGCAAAAGAAATCTTGCGTTTTCTGTAAAATTTAAACAACATTTTGACGTACGTATCAAAATGATTTTTTCAACTCTTTTATGATTTAAAAAACATAATTTCGATACGTATGTCAAAATGTTGTTTAAATTTCATAGAAAACGCAAGATTTTTTTTTGCATTTTTCATAAAAAATGAATTCACACAAACGTTGCACAACATACATAATTCAATCTATTATATAATATTTTACTTTTTTTTTAAGTCGTTCAAAAAAATATCTTTCCCAGTCTTCCATATATATGTCCTTTGACACGTCAACTGTCATATTTGACAGATAACATTAAACATTATTTTTTTTAATAACACCATCGAAGGTGGACAAAACATCAAAGATAACGTTAAATAAAAAAAAACGCAATATTTTTTTTTGACTTTTTTTTATTTTATATTCTTCTTTGAAACAGGGTATTGCTTGTGCCTTGATCACTTTATTATGTCGTATTGTGATTATTTCAAAATTGCGATATTGTTGTTGAAATCTCGCCTTTTATCGAAAATCTTTTATGTGATATGAATTATTTTCGCACGAAGTAAAAAAAGGTGATTGATTATTAAAAGGAACCTCTGTCACTTTATGAATGAAAAAAAAATCACCTTGATTTAATCCTCGAAAGAACGTGAAATACAAAAGTGAAGGCTGAACCATCGTAAAGAAGCTTCCAGAATTATATATAATAAATATTTTTTTTATGTGTGTGTGAAAGCGATGATAATCCATCTCATTTTTTCTGCCTTTTTTTCGGACGTCGAAAGCGAAAAATATTTCACAAAAAAAAAAAAAACAAGTCTACCTGAAAAAAAGGGGAAAATTGAAAAATAATCCACCTTATTTTTACACACGAACGTAAAAAAAAATATTTATCGAGCTCGATTTAAAACAAAATTCAAACACGTTTTCATAACGATACGCCGCCGTCGTATTTACACCGAGATAAATTTCGATTCCGAATTTCCACACGTGTCGGAAAATTTCCGGGTGTCTGTCGAAATCGTCGAATTTTCCGCTAATTTTCGCACACGACTAAATCGCACGTCCATTTTCGGCGGGAGCGCTTTTCATGCAAATGCCGCCGACATTTCCATAATCACGCAATTTCGCCTTACAACATTTTAATAACCCGTCTGCAAAATTATATAAATGAAACGCATCTAGGCCCCATAAAAAAAAAAAGCATGAGGCCGGAAATGGGCGTTTTCATTTGACGTCTGTTAATTAAAAAAGTACTCACACATTTATTTTTTTTTGTAATTTATTTATTTTTTTGGTAATTAGACAGTTGAACGTATGTCAGTTAAATGCAGAGACAGTTGAACACGATGATAGATGAATACACGAAAGTTGAACACATAATAGTTGATCATATGATTGTTTAACATAATGACAAATGAACATACAACAGTTGAACACAATGAAAAATGAACACATGAAAGTTAAACACATGACAGTTGAAGATACTACAGTAATCATAGTGATAATTGAACACAATGACAGATGAACATACAAAATTTGAAGACATTACAGATGAATACACGAAAGTTGATCACATGATAGTTGAAAATACGGCAGTTAAACACAGTGACAGTTGAACACAAAAAAACGGATGAACACAATGATAGTTGAATTCTCAAAAGAGTTTTTTAAATATACAGATAGTAATATCGTTGTTTGATCAACTATCATGTGTTCATCTGTCATGGAATCATTTTTTATACATTAATATACAGTAGATTACTTTCGTATTTGTATAGTCTAGTTTGAGAATTTTATTTGTTGATAACTAGTTAAAAAATAGTTGAAAACAACAAGGTATATTTTTTAATTTTTAAACATCCATACTACTTTAGGATTATTGTGAAATTGTCACCAAAATTTATATTCAAATACTTTGCAAATTGAATTAAATTGAATTTTAATTCGATATTTATTGCTTGTACTATCAAAAAAATCTCTAGACTAATTTAAATAAAATTAAAATTTTAACAAAACCAAGCACATTTCATCAGCAATAAAAGCGACTATTTAATAGATTTGATTAAAAAAAATCATTTGGCCCAAATTCAAACGCATAATGAAAAAAAAACCAAACGGAACGGCCCTCGATAAAATTATTCAAATTGACCCTTCCGTCAACCCTTATAAGTGAGTTTTCCGAGTCTTTTTTGCGATATAAGGGCAGCGAAATTACCAGAAGTTTGCACTGTAGCCCTCTTCGAACGCCCTAATCTGCCCATGTGACCCGTAATGCTGTGCGATACACTCTTTTCGATTTTTTTCCCTTTTCCTTTTTTTTTTTTGCACGGGGTATAATACAATTTTTGTGTATATATTGCGTGAAAAGATCCGCGTCTAAGCCCCGGTATCTTCTCTTATAAATAAAATGAAAATTCCCTCCCTTCGGTAATAGTTGTGTGGATGCTTTTGATGTCGGTGAATCTACATTTTTTTCGCTTTTCAGCGAAGAATTTTAGCATTCGTTTGATTTTCTATAAAGTTTTATGTTAGTTCATAAAAAAAATATATAAAACAGAATGCATATGTGTAATTTTTTTGTTTTTTACTATGAGCATAGAAGTATAAAATTTTAAAATATTCAGATATATGATAATTTTCAATATGAACCGTTATATTTGAAAGTGGAATATCTTCATTTTTTTTTGTTTTTAAGATATTGAAGGTTTTGAGTTTTTTCAAAACCTTTATACTGTTGATCTGTTATAAATTTATTTTTCTTTTCTAAAGTTTTAGACATATCAAATTTGAAATTAGTAATAAAATTATTAGAGTAAATATAAATAAAACAGTATTTTTTGGAACTGCAAATTGATTATGATATTTTCATTTATAACGTAATTTAAAAAAAGCTTGAAAAAACGTTATGAAAAATAATATGAAACGTAACGTAAACGCCAATTTAAAAAAAAAATTCAATTAAGCCTATATTTAAGTTAACATGGATATATTTTTTTATATATTTTTTATTATAAACAAAGTCAATACAGTATTATATTGTATTATAATATCCCCATGATATGAACGAATGATATAATTCATTGTAAAATATTATATTTTCGCTTGTATTTGATGATTTGTGTGCGGATTTTAGCAAATTCTAGTAATTATAGAGTAGAAAATTGTATTTATAGTAAACATAATATTATAATTGGTTATAATAGTACATAGTTAATTTATGAGGTCAAAATTTCGGCGACATAATGTCGGATTACGAGTGTAAGTAGAAATATGCCACTTTCAAAAAAACATAACAGATACGCAATATTATTATATTTTACAACGAAATATCTAATTTTAAATTCATCGAGATATTATACCGTAATGAGTTAGAAACACACAAAAAAAGACATCCACGTTAACATAAATCTAGGCTTAACCAATTTATTTCAAAATTTACGTTTACCCCACATTCATACACAACAACTCACACACTCATCCCGCGACCGATGTGCAAAAAAACACGACACAATCCAGACTTTTGCCAACCGACCGTCTTTATCCTTAGCCTTCTGCGCTCACCGGGAGGGATACATTTTAATATACGAAGGGATTGTTTCGGAGGTCATAAAAAGGATATCGGGGATCGCTAATGGCTTATCAAACCGCGTTTGCGCCCCCCGGGGGGTCCTAATGGGGTCGTGACCACCCTCGTCGATTATTTACCGACACACGTATCGTGTATAGCGGAAAACGCCGGAAAAGTGAGGGAAAACGTCGGGAAAGTGAGGGAAAACTCCGGAAAATGTCGGACGCCCGCATGGCCCTGACGCGACTTGATTGACCCGTTCGATCCGAAATGTTACGGCCGATTTTTATGTGTTATGTGGACTTTATCAGATTCTGGTTTTAGTGTGCTCTATAAATGTATGGATTGAATATGTTTTTTTTGATTTATTTTTTTTTATTTTCTGTTGTGCTATGAATCATTTGAAATTTACTTTGAAAACATATAGCTAAAATATGGTGTGATGGGTCAGATATTGTTAAAAAAAAAATTGTGTGAAAATTTAAATATGGGGTAAAAAAACACCAATAGGTGGACCATCCTTTGAAAAACGTCAAAATCGACGTTTTATAAATGATAATCTTTTTTGGAAAGGATGCAATCGATAAGCTTATTTCAATTTACCTATTGCATCCTTTCCGAAAGATTATCATATTTAAAAACCTTAATTTTTTACGTTTTATTAAAGATGGTCAACTACGGGTATATGTTATAGTCCAACACTGATGTCGTTATCCTAATATAATATTATTTAATCAATATATCAGTCTTTCGAATTTGAAAATCTTTATCAATCACCAAAATTTAGTGACAAGTTGTATATGGTGGTTACTGAATGACTGAAGGGTTTGTACAAGTCATAACTTGTTTATTTTCAATCTATTTTTTTATAGGTTACAGAGAAATCCTTAGAGACTAAAATGGCTGCGTATGATGTCTAGTAATGAGTCTAACTAATTTTTTTTTTTTTTTCCAGCGAAAGATCAATTATTGAAAGTCATGAAATATTGCCGGTATTTTCTGAGTTTCAATAATTAATCTTTCATTGGAACAGAAAAATATAATCAGGTTTAATCGTTATATGTAGCCATTTTAATTTCCCAAATTGAAAAATTTATAAATTATGACCTTTCTAAAACTTCACTCTCTCAGTTAATTTATTATATAATATTTATTATAATAGATTTTCTTGTGTTCTATCAATTCGAAAATATTAAGCAAAGATTTTATTTTACCAAATCACCTTCTCCCAATCACAATGACATCCCGAAACAATGCCGCCGTTAGGCAAAGTTCAAAATACCGTCTTCTCTAGAAATATTATGTACATACATAGTTCAAAGTTCAAACGATTTTTTAAAATAATATTTCTAATATTATAGATAGATACCTAGCGTATTCGGACTGGCTGCGCCAGTCCTCACGCTAGGACCTTTGGCCCCTGGCTACACTCCACACCCACTAATATTGAGTTGTAGAAATTAATATCGATTTAAAATTTGAAAAAAATGATTTATCGAAAAAACGTATTTTAAAACATTTATTATTTTATTATCATTTATTGAAACGAAACCTAAAAAAAAAAAAAAATTATAAAATTTATAAAATGTTTGAGAACCGCACGCTTAAATATAGAAATGAAAAAATCATTATAACTTTATAAAAGTTTGAGGATTGCACGATTTTATATTATACCTCAACGCTAGTGGGTAAGCCCTTCGGGCGTACCGGCTCGCCCTGGCTACACACCCAAATCCACTAAACTTCATAAAAAAAAAAAAAGTTTGAGGATCGCAGGCTTTTTTTGTTAAAACGAAAAAAAAATATTTATCGAAAAAAAAACGTAATTTGAAAATATTTATTATTTTAATATTATTTATTTAATCGAAATCTAAAAAAAATCGATATTTGACTTCATTATTGCGAAAATATTGAAATAAAAAAAATCATTAAAAATTTATAAAAAAGTTTGAGAACCGCACGCTTAAATATAGAAATGAAAAAAATCATTATAACTTTATAAAAAAGTTTGAGGATTGCACGATTTTATATTATACCTCAACGCTAGTGGGTAAGCCCTTCGGGCGTACCTGGCTCGCCCTGGTTTCACACCCAAATCCACTAAACTTCAAAAAAAAAGTTTGAGGATCGCAGGCTTTTGTTAAAACGAAAAAAAAAATTATTTATCGAAAAAAAATGTAATTTGAAAATATTTATTATTTTAATATTATTTATTTAATCGAAATCTAAAAAAGAAATCGATATTTGACTTCGTATTGCGAAAATATTGAAATAAAAAAAAAAAAAATCATTAAAACTTTATAAAAAAGTTTGAGAACCGCACGCTTAAATATAGTAATATTGAAAAAAAAATCATTAAAACTTTATAAAAAAAGTTTGAAAAAAATTGAAAAAAAATAAATAAAAAAAATCAACTACACAGTTTGACATTCGTATGATTCGGTAAATCGACAAAATGGACGCGATAAATTAATGTGAAAAAATTATTGGTTAGGATTCTATGACTTATTTATATGTCGATAGATACGTTTTTCGCTCAACATATTTTTTCCATACTAATTTATATTTGAACAAAATTAAATGGCGTCGGGCCTTATTTGGCAGATTTGGCCGAAAGACCGTTTTGGCGTACAAAACGAATTTTTTTCGCGTATTTAATTTCATTGGAGAGTTAGGTTAATATGAAAACGACGACAATAAAGCGGCGACTTAGGGTAGATTTCTCGCGAATTTAATCGAAATACACGAATGAGTTCGGTTCGGCTTATATGAAAACTACGAAAATTCAGCGAGGGTTAGGTTAGGTTCTCGCGAATTTAATAAAATGCATCTTTTGTTAGCTTAGATTATTGTAGAAACTACGAAAATTCAGTGGGGACTTGGGATTTGGTGTCGCGAATTTATTCAAAATAAATCGATAAGCTATGTTAAAGAGTTAAGGTTCAGTTGGAGTTAGTGGTTAGAGTACAGCGAGAGTTTCTGTTAAGGTTTTTTGCGAATTTATTCGAAATACAACATATAATATTATATATAAGTTTTTATGAAACGCTGCTGTCTATAATATTATAAATAACGAGCGGTAGGCCCGATGTTATAACATCGCACGCGTGATTTGAGGGAAAAATTTGAAAATACAATATAATGACAGTATATTTACCCGTTGAATATAGTTGAAAATGTGAAATGTTTATTTAATTTATTATATAAAATATTATAGAATTTACAATATTTATTTTAATTTAATATTAATTTATCTCATAAAGCATAGATTTCACATCACCCAGGGTACAATGCTAAGATGCTTTACATTTTTTTTTAATGTGGGAGAAAATTGCCGAATTAAATTTCGAAGTTCAAAATCATCTTCCTTGTTCACCAAAGATCTCGC